>CM060908.1:833113995-833738995 GCA_030737815.1 Allium fistulosum | reverse complement strand
AACAAGCAATTAAACATAGGTGTCTATTAAATGAGACTCTGCATATATATATATTCTTGCATTTTAAAAAAGGTATAGACAACTAACATTGGCTTATGGCTTTTTGAGAGTGTTTTTCGTTTTGCAAACATCTATGCTTAAGTTAAACTCAGACTGACCAAGTTTCACTGAATCACAAAATTTATTTGCTTTGTATATGACTATTTATATATTTTCATTGAATCAGGAGCATCAGCACATAGGCAACCCTATTGCACCCCTAATTCCTTTTTGTCTCAAGCCTCAGCACCTATACACAAGTATATTGCAGCTCAACATGTTTATATTTTTTGGGTTGTGCCAAAACCTACACAACTTGCATATATTCATCATTTGATTCTCTGGGTATTTACTTATTTTCCTAAATATTAACATATCAGAGAGATCTGGGTTTTTAAAACATGTATACTAATAATACTTAGAACTTTCATATAAGAAAAACAAGCAGAACAACCAACTAAAGATCAAAGCATTTTCATCTGTGAAATCAAAGAAAGACAACCACCTATGAAAATACATTTTTAAGAAAAATCAACTTGTAAACTGGCTGCCTTCATTAGGACTTAGTGCCTTAGACTTTTGAGTGAGTTTTCTCACCTAGCTTTCTTTCACTTCTCAGTTGATTGGTATGCTTCTGCCTTCGAACCCTTTTCTTCACTTGTTTTACATTTAGATGATATATATATTTTTCTCAAGAGCTATCAGGGAAGAAGAGAAGGTTCCTCTTATCACTGCTTATTTATGCAGGGTTCTTCTTAGGGTTTAAGGTGCTAGCTAAAGTCATTTTTGCCCATCAGAAATCATGCCATTTGCATTTTGTTTAAACCCAAAATCTTACCCTCCCCGGCTCAAGTTTGTGAAGAGGAAAGTGGTTTTAACATTTTGGTTATTTTCAGAAATTTTACTTTTCCAGAAAATGCTTTTCCCTCTTGTCTACTATCATGCTAAAAGTGTGACTTGATTTCCATTAGTTATTATTTATATATATATGTATCAAGTGTTCTTCCTAATTCTGCCTATACAAAGTATATCTTTGTTTTATCTTATTTTTCTATTTTTATCTTTCACTTAAATAGCATGTACTTCCCTTATTTATTTATAAAAGGATTACTCCTTTTATATCTTCATTCTTTTCTTTCTGCCTATAATTAAAAATATATTTGTGTATTTTTATTTTACTGATTTAAACACTGGTATTTGATTAGCATACATATATGTATATATAAGTCTTACAGAAATAATTAGTACACCTATATATCTATACATTATTTTTACTAAACACATATGCACATGTACACTCAAATACAATCAGTAGCATCCATATATATATATATTTATGCATATAGCTTTTAAGGATTTAATCTATTTATCTATATATATATATATATATATATTTCCATACACATCAACATGTGTTCATTCATATCATTCAGGAATTAAGCTTCTATTCATGTGTATTTCCTGTGCACACATGTACACACATATAGTTACACCATATCAAGCCATATCAATTCCCCCCTTTTCTTTTAAAATTAGTTTAAAAATTATTTTAAACTTATTTATATTTTCAGAAATAAATTCCTAAAATCTTGGGTCATTACAATAATGAAGATAGCAGTATCCTATATCTGAACAGATAACTGCTAATGGTCCTAGATGAAGAAACTCTACTCTGATGACCTCTCTGCAATCTGATATCCAGCAATCTAAAAACAATAGTACTTGCAAAAAGAAACTGAAAACCTATCTCCCGAACCTGTATCTGAAACACGACTAAGGAAAAAATTAGTAAAAATACATATATATGTATATTTGTATAATAAATATACATATATATGTATTTATAGGAAAAAATATAATTTTTCTTTAAAACAATTCAAACCCTAAATTTTTTATATACATAAAATCTTTGAAAATTCTTTTCAAACATGTTTAATTAAATTAAACAATTATTTATCTTTGAAATAATTATCAAATCCTTTAAGCTTATCTATTTAAAATATATTTGAAATTTAATTAAACATTACTATATAGTTACTTTGAAAGTAACTTTATAACTTGAAACATTCTTATTTAAAACTTGTTTGAAATTCTTAAGAACTTTGATCTAATATTTAAATTGAAAATACCTTTAAATTCAGTTTAAAAATAAATTTTAATTAATTACTTTAAAATCAACTATTATAATCCTTTCAAACATTACTATTTATTTAGAAAGATCTCGCCTTTTAAAATTTAAACTTATTTTCTATTCCAAACAATACTTAAACTTGATACTCTATACCAAGTCTGTTTTAACTATACTAAAAAGGAAAAACCCTACAACAAACAAACTCGAGACGAACCCACGAACAACCCGCGCCTGCCCCGAGCCAACCATCTTCTACAACAGCATCAAGTCAACCCTTAGTTCACACGAGAACCTCCCAAGCCAAACACAAAAACCCAATGACCCAGACTCGACGTGCACATGGTACATGTGCACCGACGTCGCCATACTTCGGTGATCAATGCGACTACCCACGACCATCACATGAACCCTCGCGACCCCAAGTGAGAACCCAGATCGCATGAAAAACCACAAAAACAAAATCGAGCAAAAAACTCGACCATCAGGAAACGATACAAGCCGGAGAAACACACACCCCCTTCGCCTTCGACCACGAGAACCCCAGACCTCTTCACTGCAGCCTCGACACACCTTCCAGCAACCATCCCCACCATCGCAAAACCCTCCGAACCATCGCCTGCATCAGAAATTACTCGACAACCACATCGAGAACACTACCAGTCTAAACCCTAGATCACTAAAATCCACTCACCTCGGCCAATGAAAAATACTTCTAGTATTTTTCTAGAGTGCATCGACACCCCGTCCATCACTAGCCCAATCCTCGTCGGAAACCTAGCCGCCGAACACCTCAAAACGACGAAAATGACAAAACCACACTACTCCCTATAACCCCAAGAATGTTACACTAAAAATCGTGATTAAACTATCAAAAATCAAGATTTCCTACTACAAATATCATCATGCCATCCAAATCTAAAAATAAGTTGAGTGAAATTTACCATAATTATGAATTCCTCTGTTATTTACATTTTAAACATTATTTGTTATATTTAAAAATCCTGAAACTATTTTATAATCTACATTATACATTTACAAACAATTTTCATTTAAATACCCAAGGCTAATATGGATTTGATTCGAAGATATTGAATTTTAGAAAGCAGAACATAATTAAAAAACAAAACAGATCTAAATTATGTCTTTAAACTAAAACCAGACAGAGACCAGTACAAAAAATAAGACAGATCTATATTATGTTTCTTTAATCAAAAGTAAGTTATGATTATAAGTGAAATCATCATATAAATTTGAGAAAAGATTAATAATACTATTATTAATGTTAAAAAAATTATTGTTGTGTTTAAAAAAGTTAATATTATGATTGACTTTGTTAAGATACTGTTTGAAATGAATAATTTTAGCTAATTTATATTTGGGGTTAGAAATCCAATTAAAACAAAATGAAGAAATTGAAAAAATCAATTTGTTTAAATGATTGTTATTATTATTAAAAATTCTTTGATTTCTTTCAAACCAAATAAACCAACTAATAATAATGAATAAAGTGTCTAGTAAAAATCGAATATTCTTTTTGAATTTGAATCTAAAATTATTCCAGTAAAATTCACAATTCGAAATTTTAGATATTATATTAAAGTTAAAAATTTTAAGAGTATTAATTAGGATGTAATTAGTATCTAAACAATCATAATATAAATGATTAATGTCCTCAAGATGCAGATTACAAAAATAACAATTATTATCATTTTGAATGTTTTTTCTTTTTAAAAATTCTATTGTATTAAGTTTTCCATGAATTATTAACCACATGTGAATTTTGGACTTAGGAGGAGCATTAGATTTCCACAAAAATTTAAAAGAGTTGTTTATAGTACCCGAAAAATTAATAAATCTGTAAAAAGAATTAGAAGTATACTTCTTACTCTTATCCCATTCCCAGCTAATTAAATCATTATTATTATCAATATTATAAAGATTTAATCTAGCATAAAGCAAAGAAAGTTGCCTAAGGGTTGAATCAACTAAAATTCTGTTAAAACTGAAATTCCAAGGAGGATCATTTTCGGGAGAATAAACTTCATTGATTAAAGCATACTTAAAGTTACAAATTTCATTTAGCTCCTTAAATTCTAACTTTAGAGGCAAGATCGAAATCCAACGGTCGTGCCAAAAAGAAGTACAATTACCTGAATGTACTATCGTATTAATTCCTAAGTTAAAAATTTCATGACATTTTAAAATGTTTTTCCAAAAACTAGATAAATTATGAGTATATGGATGAGCAATTTGATATAAATTGGTATAACCGTTATAGTTGTATTTGGAGATGATCTCTTTCCAAATAGCGTTATCATTTATATCTTTAAAATTCCAAAGCCATTTACCTAAAAGAGACAAATTCATATTACGCAAATTAATAACTCCTAAACCACCTTCCTTTTTGGCCTTACAGACGGTTTCCCAATTTACTAGACATTTTATATTATTATTAGAATTTTCCCCATTCCATAAGAAGTCTCTTCTAATTTTATCAATTTTATCAATAACCCAATCCGGAAACAGATGCATGGACATCCAATAAATCGGAAGAGCTGATAAAACCGAATTTATTAAAACTAGTCTACCTGCTCTAGATAAAAATCTCCCATTCCAGTTAGAAATCTTATTTTTATTATCAGTAAATTAACTCTTAATTTTGTTTTAACTACGATGTGGAAGAAGTTGCAAATAAGCTATGGGTTAAACAATAGCAGGCCTCATGACGAATGCCATGAGAAAGAAGTTGGAATCAGTCAAACTACGACTACCACATTAACTGTGGCTATCCAAGCATCTTCACTGTGAAAATTATCTTAGCAATGTGACATGTATTCAGTTCAAACAGGTGTGTATGCTACAAATGTTTTGTTTCTTTAGTGTTTATGTATTCAGGTTTGAACGTTCTCACAAAATCATTATTGTTTTCATATTTCAAACTGGAAATTTATTCATTTTTTTCATTCAGATAGAAAATTCCTGGGGTTTAATTCTTCACAAAATCTGCTGCTATGGTTTAGGAGGAAGAATATTTCTTATAAAAGGTAAGTACACTTTGTCAAGATTTTGATAGTTTCATAGGTTGATCGTACAATAATTTTTTTTATCTTTTATTTGATAGCTTTTTTTTGTCAATCATATATATAATTGTCTTTTGTGAATGTATAAAGATTGGTATCATTTCTTAGACAAAAGAGAGACTTGTAAACTCATATTGCAGGCAGTCAACAAATCCAAATTTGGACATAAAATTAGCAATTCATAGCTTGAGATATGTAAAGAATGCGGTATAGAATTTTAATCACCTTCTAGTGAATCAGTGATGTTAAATTTTGGGCATATGTTTCCAACTATGGTCTTTTGGATGCTTTCGTTTGCACTAGAAATCCTTGCTCCTGTTTTACTTCATTCTTTTTCACTTATTACAATATTATTACATTACTTTTAATCTCATCTTAGAATTACAGATCTGGAGTGTGTCCTCTTCCATCTTTGCAATTTTTTTCCTGCTCGCAATTCTTATTGCATACAACAGTCGATGCAAGCTTTATACTTCTAGTTTTTGGGTTTAGTTCTAGTGGGCTATGGTGTATATGGGCTTGTCTTCTTTCTTGTTTTTTGTTTGCTGTGAATTATGTGTCAGCCATAATTTTGCGTTTTTCACTTATGGAATTATATGTCAACCATGATTTTGCGTTTTTCACTTATGGCTTCTATCTATAAATATTTGTACATACTATAGGTTTTATAAAGGCAATTTGAATCCTCTTTCAAAAAAATGTATAAAGATTGATTACCTCCTAAGAAGCATTTGACAGATATGCCTTCTGTTTGATTTGCAGATGGATTTGAGATGAGCGTTGGGGTTAACCATCTTAGTCACTTTTTGCTTGCTTGCTTGCTTCTATATAGCTTGAAGGAGTTCGATTATCCTTCTAAGTGCCTCATCATTGTTGGGTCCATTACAGGTATTTATTTTCTCTACCAAATTATGTTTCTCATTACCAATCTTTTTATAGAAGTTTAATGAAACAATAACGGTTTAGTGAAACAATTTTTTTTCAAAATTAAATAAGTTTATAATAATTAACTAAGTTTATATTAATAATAATAAATTAAGCAAGTTTACAATAATAATAATTAATTAACTAAGTTTATGAAAAATTAATAAGTTTGAGATAATTTTTAAAAATTAGCTAAGTAAATAAAGTTTAAGCTTGAGATAATTTATAAGTTTAAATTAATTAAAATATAAGTTATGACATTTTAAGGTTTAGCAATTGAGATAATTTATAAGTTTAATAATAATAATAAACAATAGTTTGAATAAGTTAACTAAGTTTTATAAAAAAATACGCTTATAATAATTAACTAAATACTATAAAATTTAACAAATTTATAATAATAATAAACTAAGTTTTATAAAAATTAAATTAATTTATACAAATTAATTAAGTTTTATTAGAATTTAACTAAGTAATAAGTATTATAAAAGTCAAATAAGTTTATTATAAAAAGTAACCAAGTTTTATAAAAATTTAACTAAATTAACTAAGTTTTATAAAAATTATTTAAATTTAATAAAATTTTAACTAAGGATGTTTGATATAATTTAAATATGCAAAACAGTTTCATAATCATTTGTTGATTGTTAAATTTGTCTACAGGTAATTAGCTTTTTAGGTGTAAAAACCAGTTACAACAAAGAATTGTCCTTAATCAAGTAATGAGCATGGTTTTAATTGTGTTATATATTATAACATTTTGTTAATACTTGTGTAAACTTGTTTATGAATGGTTATTGATTTTATATGAATCTGCTCATTTTATCAAAAAACTATTATCAGCATGGTTATGGATATCATATTTGATTATGTGATCAACGTGTTTTTTCAATTGTTTGAATATGATGATTATGTGATTAATTGATTACTGGTTTGAGTACAATGATTATGTGATTGATTGTTAGTTTTAGTAAGACTATTATGCGGGTGGTGGCTAGAAATGATACAAGCCATTAATAGGAAATGGTAGAGTATAAAGTATGCTCAGAACAGGTAATAAATTTTAGTAGCCTGTAAACCCTACGGAACTAAATGTGAATAGGTGCGATACGACTTTCGTAGCGTTGAAACAAAGCTACCAAAACTTCTAGTAAAATTTCGGTATACGCAGCGATATGACATGCTACTAAAATTCTGAAACTTTTTGTAGCGTTTCGAAAACCCTACAATATGTCAAGTTTCCACAGCGTTTTCTACAACGCTGCAAATAAATTCAGACTTTTAGTTGCATGTTGTATCGCAACATTTACCAAAACACTGCTAAATGTTTTGGTAGCATTTTTTCAACACTAAGAAAAGTATTTTCTATTGTAGTGGCACCAAGCACCAACAATAAAAGCAACCGAAATAAGAGAAATTTTAATCATTCAGGGAGAAGAATTGGAAGGGAAAGTCGGCAGGAGATCAGGGGAACAAGTTTAAGGATGGTGATTATTTTATTTGCAAACAGAAGGGCCATATTGCAAGATTCTGTCCAAATTCCAAAGCTTCATAGTAGTAGGTATGGCCTATTTCCCTGACAGTTTAGAGAACACTCTACTTTAATTATCACTGGCCAAGGCATATGGTGAAAGATTGCCTGCTAATGAAGAAGGACCAATTAGTCAAGATTTATGCCATTAAGGATGAACTAACAACCTCGATAGATGTGAAAGGGAAAGTAGTTCTTGAAGGTACTTTAATTATTAATGGCATTATTTTTCGAGCATTGTTTGATACCGGGGCTTTCCATAGTTTCATTTATGTAGAATCAATAAGTAAATTGCAACTTTCTCCTAAATTCATAGAAACCCTTATCTGTGTGGCTAACCACATAGGAGGTACAACTAATCTGTGCATGATATGTGAAGACATATTGATTACATACCCTACCCACCATTTTTCTTATGACATGTTTGTCCTAAATTTTAAGAGGTCTGATGTTATACTTGGTATGGATTGGCTATCAAAGTATGGTGCTGTTTTAGACTGTGTTGGAAGGACAATAACTTTAGTTACCAAACTGGGAAGAATTTTTAAAGTATCATGTGATGATCCAGACAAGCGAATGACTAGTTTCCTATATGCATTAGATTCATCCCAAGAAGAATTAGGCTCTATATTAACTGTTAAGGATTTTCCTAACATTTTTGAATTAATAGTCTACCTCCATATGGGGAGATTGAGTTTCGTATGAACTTAATTTTCGGTTGGAAACTTGTTATTCAGCATATTCGTAAAATAGCTCTGAGAGAGAATAGGGAGTTAAGGGATCAGATGGATGATTTGTTGAAGATGTGGAGGCATTACTTGTTTGGTGAAAAAACTTCAAGCTCTTCGCAGATCATAAGTTATTGAAGTATCTTTTCACACAAAAAGATTTGAATATGAAGCAACAACGGTAGTTAAAATTTCTTGCAGCATACAACTTGGATATTTTATATATGCTAGGAAATGTAAATATAGTATCAGATGATCTGAGCAGGAATGCAGTTTGTGTTTGCTGATTACTTCGACTCTTCTGAGGAGGATTTCAAATGAACAAAGGGAAGATAGGCGCTTGTTGGAAATCATCCAGGATATATAGGAAGGCCATGGTTCAAGTTTTGAGATAGATCACCGTGTTATTTTGCATATGAATGGAAGGATATGGTTCCTAATGTCAATGTTCTTAGGCATGAAGTTTTAATATAGTGTTATCGATCAAAGTTGAGTATTTATCTTAGTGTCTTGTAGATGCATCAGGATATGAAGCGGGAATTCTGGTGGAAAGGGATGAAGAGGGACATCTCAATCTTTTTCAACCGATGTGCAAACTTTCAGCAAATCAAGGGTGACCATCAAAGAACTGCTGGGCTACTCCATCCGCTTGAGATCTTGAATTGGAAATAGGAGCAAGTATCAATGGATTTTATTGATGAGTTGCCAATATCAAGAAAAGGAAATGAAGAGGTTTGAGTCATTATAGATCGGCTAACCAAGAGTGCCCATTTTATTCCATTAAACTGACGAGGATTGCAGCGACTTTCGTAGAAATTTATATGAGGGAGATCGTTCGACTACATGGAGTCCCAGTTAGCATTGTAAGTAATCGAGATCCGATCTTTACTAGTCAGTTTTGGGAACAAAACTAAGTTTGAGCACAGCCTATCATCCTCAAATGGATGGACAAACAAAAAGAGTTAACTGAGTCTTGGATTATCTGTTGAGAGCATGTATCTTGGACATTGGAGGATCATGGGAAGATTATCTGCACTTGGTGGAATTCCCTTACAACAGTTATCGAGTGAGCATCGACATGACACCCAATGAAGCTCTATATGGATGGCCATGTAAATCACCATCATGTAGGGTAAGGATTGAGGATCGGATAGTACTTGGACCTGATATGATTCGGGAAGCTACGGAATAAGCTGTTGTGATCAAGAGAAGGATGAAGGATGAAGGAAGCTCAAGATTGATAGAAAACGGAGGCAAAGGGATTTGGAATTTTTAGTCGGAGACTTTGTTTTTGTAAAGATTCCCCCAATTAGAGGAGTTATTCAATTTGGAAGAGCTGGAAAGTTGGCACTTAGGTATGTTGGACCTTTTCGAATTCTTGAGAGGATTGGGCCACTTGCTTATAGAATTGAGTTACCGAAAGGATTGTCGAGAGTTCATAATGTTTTTTATATGTCACATTTGAGAAAGTATGTGCATGCCCCATCGATGATTGTTGAACCATATGTTCAAGAAGATTTAAAGGTGGAACCAAACCTAGCTGTGATAAGGCACACAATTTGCATTGTGAATCGAGATGTGAAAAAATTGCGGAATAAGGTCGTGAGATTGGTTAAGATTCAGTGGAGTGAAGATTCCTAAGACAGCATGATGGAGGCTTATCCTAAATTGGTGTTAGAATAGTAGTTTGTTTGTTGTGTGGATTATGTACCCACTATTTGGGATGTAGTTGCTTAGTATGTATCTTTGAATGTGTTTTCGTCATATATAATATATGCCCTTTTGAGTTATTTTGAGTTATCATTTTATGTGTTAATTTCGGGACGAAATTCTTTTAAGAGGAGAGAATGTAATCACTTTAAATAGCAATATTTGATATATTTTTAAATAATTAGTTAATGGATTATATAACTCAACTAAACCTCTTTTAAATAATAACTAATAATGGTGAAGTTGTTTTAAAAATTGGTTTACAAAAATAATTATTTCGGAGAAAAATCGAAAATGTGACTGAAAATCGTTTTTCGGATTTTCGACTTTTCGACTTTTCATCATCTCAAAATTTTCAGAAAATGTTGTGTATACTAGAGTATATATACACACACTTATACAAATAAAATATCTTATGGTTATAGTTAAATATGGTAAAATAATTTACTTAAAGTAGAAAGGTAAAGTTGACTTTTCCATCTTTATATATTAAAAAAATGTGTAAGAGGTATTATCACATCACAAAAGAGACGATGTGATGCAATGAGATGGAGGAGATGGATTGCGTGTAGAGGGGGTAAGGAAGAGGTGAGGTGGCAACCAAGTGTGGATGGTAAAGGTTAGAAAGGGAATTTTCTCTATTCCATTTTATTTTATATGAAAACGACTCTTTTTTTTCATTTCAAATTTTATTTCCATTTTCAAAACTTTATTTCTTCCATTTCAAACTCTTTTTTTATTTCCATGGCCTCCTTTGAATTTTCAAGTGAAAATCCTTCTTTTTACACTTTAAATCATAAAAATCTAGTTGAAAAAATCTCCTCTCCTCTCTATTTCTCGTACTTTTCAAAACAAGACCAAAACTCCCTCCTCAAAGCCAAGGTCAAGTCCTCCACTATGTAGGTTGAACCCATTTAGCCCTTATGCCCCAATAAATAAAGTCTTTGTAAAGAAAAACTAAGTTTGGGTGTTGGTGCGGAGTGTGGTGGTAGTTTGATTTGAATTTGGTTGATTTGGGCAAGTAAATCTCACCTTTTAAAAAGCAAAGTTTTAAAATTTATTAAGTGAGTAATAGTTGTTAGTTGTTTGGTTTGGAGAGTAATATTACTTGTGCTTATACATATATGTGTTTATATGTGATGATTTGTTGTTGACTTGAAAATATAGTCGATTTGCTTATGTATGATGTATAAGTAATAAACTTTCCTTATTATGGTTGACATTGTACATGTGTACTTATGTTTATGGATGGTTGTATGTTTGGTTGGAAAGTGACACTTGAACTTGTTTATGTTTCGACGTCGAGATCCCATGTGTTTTCAAAAATAGTTTACTAACTTATTTTATAAATGGATCTAAAAAGTTTTTTGAAACTTTGCTTTGGGTTTCAAAACCTTTATACAAAGTTATTTAAGTAATTTAAATATAAAAGGAAAAGGTTTAAGGGCTATTTTGATACATAAAGCAAGTTAGAAAGTTATGGTCCATATAGCGATAATCGCCATGGATGCAACTCGTAAATTGACCACTTTTGTGTAAACTAAAAAATGTTTTTACTTAAATATTTTTGAAAAGTCTTTTAAAATATATTATAAGTATTAAAAAGGAATATTAGACTATTTTCGATGATTATTATTTAGTTATTAATTAAGTAAGGTAATTATTATCATTTAAGAGTATAGGAAAATTGAGTTTAATGTCTCTGCAATCAGATTTAATTTTGAAGGTAGGAAAAATGCAAGAACAAGACATAAACTTATTGGAGAAGAAAATTCTCATATCAAAAAGGGAGGAAGTGACAAATTACCATATTGATAAAAATGGTTATTTAAGAAACCATAATAGAATATGTGTTCCAGAAAACATGGAGTTGAAGGAGGAAATATTGAATGAATATCATAGAAGTAAGTACTCCATACACCCAGGCAGTACAAAGATGTATCAAAATTTGAAAAGAGATTTTTGGTGGAAGGGAATGAAATCAGATGTAGCCAAATATATTGCAAGATGTATGACTTGCCAACAAGTCAAAGCTGAAACACAAAAGCCATCAGGGTTGTTACAACCTCTTAGCATACCACAGTGGAAATGGGAAGATATATCTATGGATTTCATAGATGGACTACCTAGATCTAAAAGAGGAAACACAAGTATATGGGTGATAGTTGATAGACTAACTAAAGTGGCACATTTCATCCCAGTAAAATCAGAAAGGAATGCACCAAAATTAGCACAAGTATTTATGAAGGAGGTGGTAAAATTGCATGGCATTCCCAAAACTATTGTGAGTGATAGGGATACCATCTTCACATCAAGGTTCTGGAAAAGTTTTCAAGAAGCCATGGGAAGTGAATTATGCTTAAGCACTGCCTACCATCCACAATCAGATGGGCAGACTGAGGTGGTGAACAAAGTTCTAGAGGACTTATTAAGGGCATGTGCACTGGATTTTGGAGGCTACTGGGAAGATATCTCCATTTAGCTGAATTTACATACAATAACAGCTATCAAAGCACCATAGGGATGGCTCCATTTGAAGCCTTATATGGCAAGCCATGTTTGTCACCTGTATGTTGGGTAGAAGCAAGAGAAAGAGCTATTTTAAGGCTTGAGTACATACAAGAAACTAAAGAGAAAATTGAGTTGGTAAGGAGAAGAATGGCAGCAGCTCAAGATAGGAAAAAGAAATTTGCAGACATGAAAAGGAAGCAGGTGGAATATGAAGTAGGAAATTTTGTTTTCATCAAAATCTCACCTATGAAAAATGTACTGAAGTTTGGGAAACAAGGCAAGTTAACCCCAAGATATATTGGGCCATACAAAATTCTGGAAAGAATTGGTTCCTTGGCATATAAGTTGGAATTACCAGAAAACATGCAAGGGATGCATTATGTTTTTCATGTATCACAATTGAGAAGGTGGGTCCATGACAAGGCTGAAATTCTTGAGACTCCAACCCAAGTGCAAATAAATCCTAATTTGATTTATGAAAAGGATCCAGTGGGAATATTGGCAAAGGATGTGAAGAAGTTGAGGAATAAATCACTAAAACTTGTGAAGGTACAGTGGAGTCTTGATCCTAGTGATTGCACAGGGGAATTAGAAGACAAAGTTAGGATGAACTACCCTAAGCTATTTTCAGATTAAAGGTAATTCTGATTTTTAATTTGCTTTCCTTTTGGATGCATGTATTTTTAGTTAATGTGATAGAACTAAAAATCTATTGGGTTGAGAATGTATTTGTTCTCTGAATTAAGTTTAAAATTGATTTAAGCTTAGGAAAATTGTGGGACACAATTTCTAAAAGGTGGGGTGTATGTAATGACCCAAGATTTTAGGAATTTATTTCTGAAAATATAAATAAGTTTAAAATAATTTTAAACTAATTTTAAAAGAAAAGGGGGGAATTGATATGGCTTGATATGGTGTAACTATATGTGTGTACATGTGTGCATAGGAAATACACATGAATATAAGCTTAATTCCTGAATGATATGAATGAACACATGTTGATGTGTATGGAAATATATATATATATATATATATAGATAAATAGATTAAATCCTTAAAATCTATATGCATAAATATATATATATATATGGATGCTACTGATTGTATTTGAGTGTACATGTGCATATGTGTTCAGTAAAAATAATGTATAGATATATAGGTGTACTAATATTTTCTGTAATACTTATATATACATATATGTATGCTAATCAAATACCAGTGTTTAAATCAGTAAAATAAAAATACACAAATATATTTTTAATTATAGGCAGAAAGAAAAGAATGAAGATATAAAAGGAGTAATCCTTTTATAAATAAATAAGGGAAGTGCATGCTATTTAAGTGAAAGATAAAAATAAAAAAATAAGATAAAACAGAGATATACTTTGTATAGGCAGAATTAGGAAGAACACTTGATACATACATACATATATATATATATATATATATATATAATAACTAATGGAAATCAAGTCACACTTTTAGCAAGATAGTAGACAAGAGGGAAAAGCATTTTATGGAAAAGTAAAATTTCTGAAAATAACCAAAATGTTAAAACCACTTTCCTCTTCACAAACTTGAGCCGGGGAGGGTAAGATTTTGGGTTCAAACAAAATGCAAATGGCATGATTTCTGATGGGCAAAAATGACTTTAGCTAGCACCTTAAACCCTAAGAAGAACCTTGCATAAATACGCAGTGATAAGAGGAACCTTCTCTTCTTCCCTGATAGCTCTTGAGAAAAATATATATATCATCTAAATATAAAACAAGTGAAGAAAAGGGTTTGAAGGCAGAAGCATACCAATCAACTGAGAAGTGAAAGAAAGCTAGGTGAGAAAACTCACTCAAAAATCTAAGGCACTAAGTCCTAATGAAGGCAGCCAGTTTACAAGTTGATTTTTCTTAAAAATGTATTTTCATAGGTGGTTGTCTTTCTTTGATTTCAGAGATGAAAATGCTTTGATCTTTAGTTGGTTGTTCTGCTTGTTTTTCTTATATGAAAGTTCTAAGTATTATTAGTATACATGTTTTAAAAACCCAGGTCTCTCTGATATGTTAATATTTAGGAAAATAAGTAAATACCCAGAGAATCAAATGATGAATATATGCAAGTAGTGTTGGTTTTGGCACAACCCAGAAAATATAACCATGTTGAGCTGCAATATACTTGTGTATAGGTGCTGAGGCTTGAGACAAAAAGGAATTAGGGGTGCAATAGGGTTGCCTATGTGCTGATGCTCCTGATTCAATGAAAATATATAAATAGTCATATACAAAGCAAATAAATTTTGTGATTCAGTGAAACTTGGTCAGTCTGAGTTTAACTTAAGCACAGATGTTTGCAAAAAGAAAAACTCTCTCAAAAAGCCATAAGCCAATGTTAGTTGTCTATACCCCTTTTAAAATGCAAGAATATATATATATATATATATATATATATATATATATATATCCAAAGTCTCATTTAATAGACACCTATGTTTAATTGCCTGTTTGTCTTTGTTTGGTTATGAATGATATGGAATGCCATGATAGGAATGCTTGTTTTAGTGAAATGATTCACTGAATGGTTTAGTCATGAAAAATCAAAAGAGTTATTATTAACTTAAAACTGATTAGGAAATGGGGTCAAGAGCACTGCAGGAATGACTTGTCTTCTTGAGCAATACAAGTTGACACATGGCTTGTTTAAGTCCTGAGATCTTTGTGTAATGGAGTGAATTAGTCCATTACAATGTGTCCATTGATTCATATAATTGCAGATGAGACCAAGATAGATAAATATATCAATGTAAGAAAATTTGATATAAGAAGGAACTAGAGTTTTCCTGGAATGAAAACTGAGTAGGGAATAAATGATTTGATTCATTTTGGTGATTTCCCTATTTTGTATGGATGCTTGTTTGATTTATGATTGAGTTGTATGAATGTATGACTGCACCATATCTTTTTAAGGTTTCTGGAAAGGAAGACTTATGTGTGCATCTGCACACTGACACGGAACATGCACACCATGATTTATTTGTTTTCAAAAGGCAGGATATATATATATATACATGCTTCAACTTTAACTTGATTTACAAATTGTTTTAGTGGATTTTCTCATACTAGACATGTGTCTGACCCTAGTGTGTTAATGGCATATGGGGTGTCTCATTTAATATGGGGCAGCTTCAAATGCATTTTCAGGGACTGCAGCAACTAAGTAGGAGTAGGAGCAAGGCCTTGAGAAGAAGATTATAGCATGCTAAAATTAGTTAGATAAGAGCTTAAAAGATAAAATCTGCATGTATTGTTATTTTTAAATTATGACTTGTATTAAGTTCTAAATGATGGATGGATATTTTGGTAAGTATTTTGCTAAGGAAATTACTTGTAACTGAGTTTATAAAATTTGGATATTATCTGAAAAGTTGAAGAAGTTAATCTATGATTTTTGTATGTAAATCTGAGAAAGAATACTATGGTAAATGGGACGGTTATATTTTATAAATGTATTAGTCAATCTTGAGTCTTTGAAAAGGATTAAGTTTTGGGAAATCTGGATAGTTGAGTCTCAGTAAATTATATGATTTATTCTTCCACCATGACAATTGCATACAAAAGTGGATAGGCATAGGGAAAATGTATTAATGTGTCTGCAATGTTTTCATAATACAATTTGTTCAATGCAAATGTTTTATACCTTGTTCTTGATAAAAGGAAGAACCTGTAATATAGGAGTTGGAAGCCATGTCCATGATAGTTGCATATATGCATATTTAAATATGTTTTGTTCAGATATTAGCACACCATTTATCTTTGTATTTTAACATGAATCTGAATTCCTTTTCATTAAGGCTTTGATCAAAATCCATTTTAAGATCCTATGGCTTATACTAGAACAAAGAGTCTGGCTGAACCATGTTTTGGATACCCAAGTTCTCAGGAAACACATTCATGGTTGCATTTGATTTAGCTTAGCATCATGGCATCAAAGAATTAAGTCTTTGGAATATGATATCTCACTCAAAAAAAAAATATTCCAGAAAAGAGTTTGTACTCTAGAAAGATTTTAAAGAAAATCAAACATAGATAATGATATAAACTTATATCATTTTTCAGAGCATAAACACTACACCATCAATTTAAAGACAATCATAACACAATTATAATGTTTTTAGGAATTACCCTTCATTGAGAATACAGCAAGTAATCAAGGGTTAAAAATCATATTGTTACCTATATGGATGGAATTTTAGTGTATGAATTAAATTGAACTATGGATGGATTGATTAAATTTAATCAATCAAATTATCCTCTTGTTTACCATAACTCTGATTAAACAAGAGAGGCACATGCATCTTCATATGTGTGTGCATATCTTTGTGAGTAAACTGATATATCTATATTAGTAAAGATTTTGATCCTGGATAAGTTGTTTATTTGATAAAAGGAAAATGACTCTAGGCTTTAGAAATATATATATAATATAATATATATATATATCTATGTAAAAAAAAATCCTTACAAATTAAGGTATAAAAGAGAGGGTCATTTCAATTATGGAGTACTTTTATCAGGAGGATCTATTCTTTAGTTTGCCATTTTTTTGAGCGGTCTCTCTTTTCAGTAGATCCTCTTCAGAGCAGATACTTATTCACCCCTTCTGATTCAGATGTTTTGGAGCTTCCTTATTAGTGTGCGTCGTCATCCAGTAGTCTTTGTTTTTTCTTTAATTTTTTAGGTACTTCTAACACCCCAATATTGGGCGGTGGCCTTGCCGGAGCTTGATATTGGGATGTGATGGGTGGTGGTCTTGCCGGAACTCATCTTAGGAGTACCTGAGTTTTGATACATGTTTTTTTGTTTTCTGTTACCTGCCAGGCATGTTGGCAGCACCTTATTTACGTGATATATACATTCACATGTGTGCTCTCCTCTATTCGTAGAGGATCACACATTTTTTCTCAAAAAAACATGTACCACTGTGTTTTAAACATGACTATTGCTAGTGGAAGTTGCAGTGAAGTCATTATTAAAAGAGAAATTATTATAAAAATGAGCAGTGGTTTGTTTAGGTGAAAGTTCAACAGTTGTATAAGAAATGGAGAATTAATAAACCATGAAGCAGGAAGTCTAATATTTTGAATGAAGCATCAAATTTTCTAATATCCATGCATAACAAAGCAGGTGTCAAATAGACTTGACCAAGAAATCTAGTTGTAGATAATGTAAAACCATTCAATGGATATAATACCTAGTAGTGTGTTCCCTCATCTTTTTACATGGTATATCCTGGAAAATAGCAATTTTATTTGATAGTTCTGAAAGAGGCATCATGATTAACAGAGATTCAATAGCCTGCATGTGTCAATCATGTTCTGTTGCAAAGCTTTTGGCTTGTTTTTCATTTACTACTGTCAAATTAACAAATGAAGATGTATGTTGATCATGTTGTGAATCCTTATATTCAAGATGTAATAAGACATTATTTTGTCCTCCTTCGTTATTGTTTTTGTCTACTCAGTGATGGTCAAGTACACTAATTGCTTGCATTAAAGTGTTTTATGAACTCCTTCTAAACATGATGGTAGGCTTCTTTTTGGAATTGTTGTACAATTGCTTGAGAAAATAAAGTACCAAGTATATTCAAAAAAAATGTAGTGATATTCCTAATATAGTTAGATTGATATTTGCTCATAAATAGAAATTATATTCAAGCTTTCCTATGATAATTTTAAAGGACCAAAGTCACTGATATCAATTCTTAGTCTAATGCATGCAAGCCAATTCATATAATGAAAATCAAACAGGATGCGTTCATTTACAACATCAAATTTATTTGATAGCTTTGTTAATCTGTGAAAAGATGAGACAAAACATTTTATCATCTCAATATTTTTGTATTCTTGGACCCTTACTAAACTCGATTAACTTAATTATATTATTATTATTATAAACTTAGTTAATTTTTATAAACTTAGTTAATTCATCAGCATCATTATTATTTATAAAACTTTGTCAAATTAGTTATATTATCATTATGTATAAAATTTAGTTAACTTAAACTTACTTAATTTTATAAAACTTTTTAATTTTAATAAAAGTTAGTTAATTTTTATTAACTTGGTTAACTTAATTAATTTATTATTATTATTATTAAAACTCAATTAACTTAATTATATTATTATTTTTATTCTTATAAACTTAGTTAATTTTTATAAACTTAGTTAATTCATCGTCATTATCATCATTATTATTATCTATAAAACTTTGTTAAATTAGTTATATTATTATTATTTATAAAATTTAGTTAACTTAAACTTAGTTAATTTGATAAAATTCGTTGGATTTTAACAAAACTTGGTTAGTTTTTATTAACTTGGTTAACTTAGTTAATTATTATTGTTGTTGTTAAAACACGGTTAACTTAATTTTATTATTATTAATTAACTTAGTTGACTGATCGAATCATTTCCAATAGTTGTGCATGTTAAGGTCCTTAATTTACATGCATAACTAAGTTAATTATTATTAGTTATTCCCAACAAGTAAATTATTAATCAAGCTAAATTAAGGATTCGAGTGTTGTGCATGCTGATCGAATTTGTCTACACGACTATGAAATGGAGTTCCTTTTGCAGAAATTTTGAACAGAACGTGATTTTGACTGCATAACCAGATTACAGTCGACAAATATCTCAGAGATTAACAAATTTGTCTACTCAACCTACCACTAATTCGACTACATAACCTGATTACTTATAATATCTTAATTCAACATGCACACATTTTAAAACTGCAGATATAAGCTAACCTATTATTACAAGGTGAAACACTGAACACAATTAAAACTGCAGATCTAAACTAACCTATAATTGCAGATATAAGTAACAGATAAATCCAACTATTCCAATGCTTCGAATGAGTTTACCAACACTCCGTCCATGTTCTTTATCATTGCGCTGTTATGAATGAAGTGGATAAGCAAGCATTTGGGATAGGTAAATTCTAAAATAAAAGTGTAGTTTGTACCACCTGTACAAATTCATGTACTCTAGAGTTTGTTTCCAACTTTATATAAATAGTCAAAACTACTTACAAGCAAGTAACTTATTTTAATTACATTGTTTGGAAACTCCTTGTATAAATAACTAGAAAAAGCAACTTAGAAGTATCAAGTATATTATCTCTGCCTCTGTTGCTAGAATGAACGCACAAAAGTAAACAAACACTGAAAAATGCGTACAACTACTGAACATCGTACCAACTACCCTCTGTACAATGACAAAACTAACAATGAAATAATCAAAACTTTTAAAATTCAGAAACTTATAGTTTTAAATCCAAAGCTGAATAATGTTTTTCTCGAGTTTTTAAATTGAATCCCTATTTTTTCCAACTCACAAAACTGTAAGCGTCATAATTTGTAACCTTGTTTCTCCTAGCTGTGTTAAATGCAACAAAGAAATGTTAAAATGGTACAAAATTATTATGTTGCACCCTATCAGAGAATTATTTTTGATTGTACAACAACAATCCATATCTAGATTATCCTTAGCTTTGAAACTATAGCTGGTTGATTTATCCCCTAAAGTTGTGATAATCCATCCTTCACTTTCCTACTCCTCTTAAATGAGTGACAACTATAAACCATGCAATATGAAATCAAATATAGTTGTAGCCTTACTCTATAGGTCTCATTTATTAAATATCATACCTCTCGTAGCCATACTAGCATGCAATCCTCACATCACTGCATATAGCCCTTGTCTAAAAAATTAAGATAACTTTTATAATACATGAGACAAAATGGCAGACAAGTCCCACAATGGGTGTAGCATGTTTAAAAAAATTTGTTAACCGTTTAACCTCCACTTGAACACTTCTTATCATGCAACTCATTCATTGAACAGTGATGCACTGATGCCGTTTGGAAGAATATAAATGAGTACTCTAAGATTTCTTTAAAGGGTTTAAATGAAGAATAAGAGATGAACACTCTAAAATTACTCACCTTTGCACAAACTAAATCAAGTATTCTAGATTACTTGTTCCAAGGTATCCATTTAGAGTACTTGACAAATACATGAAAAAAACTTTATAAAAACATGAATGAACAAAAATCAAACATACCTCGATAATGATCTAGATAAAGAGCGCCTTGATCCCCTTGGTCTTAGAGAAATGCTACACAAAAATTCAACTCATGTTTTATTGGATGCAACCATGACAAGTGCCTATACAAAATTTAACAGAATAAATTAATAGAACCTTCGGCTACGACTCCAGCTTCTTGATTAGCTTCTACTATGACTTGGATTTCGAGAATAGCTTCTCCAAAAATAGCACTCCTTCACCTACAGAAACAATGTCCTCTTTTCTTTTATATGTTTTTTGCGAAGTAACATAGATTTGCTAATAAAGTGACCCTTATATAGCCTTGCGAAAATGCATTACAAAACTCAAAGTCACCTAGTTTCTTTATCTGCATAAAATATGTCAAGAAGGTCATCAAATATCAAATGAGATTAAAAACCATACCAAAAATTTTCAAATTAATAAAGCAATTACCGCATATTTCATGTCATCATAATTTGTGTAGTCAACAATTCCAGTTGTACCTGGCAGGTAAAAAGGATGTGTTGTCACTGACACTTTATAGGGCATAAACAAGCGATTAAGTTTATATGCAAAGTGCATATGACAAGGCAAAAGGAAAAATAAGGTATTGACATGACTGTTATCCCGCCTTTTGGTAAGGCCATGATACCAAGAACTTGACTAGAAACCAATGACAGTTCGTCTTGGAGATCGGTTATATGCAGGCTCACCATGGATATCAACGAATTTTGTCCGAGTCCAGATCGAGCTAAAATTGATATGACACGACAAGCGAGGCTATAAGAGCCAACGTTCCAAATTTCAAGTCAATCCGAGTTAATATGCTCAAGTTATGATCGATGCAAGATGGGATGAAGAACAGCCTCGAGTTCGAATCCATCGACTGGCCACTGTTCGACTCGATCTCGTTCGAATCCATCAGGAAGCCTCTGTTCGATTCGATCGAGTTTGTATCCATCATCAGAACCCACTTCATATCGATCAGCCAGTGACCACTTCCCATTCACCACCAGAGTCTACTTCGCATCCATCGCCTGAAGAGATTTGTTCGAATCCATCAAGCTTCTATAGTTCGTATCCATCAGTTGACCCTACTTCGTATCCATCGCGGAGTCCCTATTCGTATCGATTATATAATGGTTATTCGTATCGATCGTCAAGCCACCCCACTTTTATCGATACGAACAGAACGTGACCATCGATACGAACTGAGAAGCCTTCATCGATGCGAACTGTGCATCTTTTATCGATGCGAACAAGGCAGCACCATCGATACGAATGAGGCAAAGTTCAAGGACGACTCGTTCAAATCGGCATCGAAAGATATGGATCGATGTGAAGAACGCGTGCCACGTCAATCTGCTAGCGCATGCCGCCATCGATTCGAAATCATCGAGTCAAAATGATCGATACGAACGAAACAGCCAACCGAAAAGCTTCATTTTGTATCGATCATATCTCCTAATCTACAAGTCCAAATGCTATGAAATTTTCACAGGAGCTTACATGCATGCTGAAGAATGTCCACGCCAAATTTCGACTCCATCGGACATAATCTTGATCGATATGAAATCCGTTCGTATCGATCACGGATCGGGCCAAAACTTCACGTGCTTGGTTGCGCGGGCCTACTCACGTGCCCGAAGTGGTCTCCCGAGATCTGAGCGAGATATCAGCCTCCTACACCTATAAATAGAGCCCCAGGGCATACAGAAAATGGGATCTTCTTCATCTTTGAATTCTCCAACGCCCAGACTCTGCCGGATTCAGTTCTAAACTCCATAGCTTCTACTACTAACGAATTTCACTGTTGTAAATCATTATTATCTGCTGTAACCCGCCGAAATCAATTGTAATCATCAAAGAAACATCAATAAAGCAATCAACTTCATAGTGGACGTAGGCAACACGCCGAACCACTCTAAATTCTTGTGTTTCTGTGTGTTCTTATTACTTTCATTGTCTGTTTTTAGAGTTTTTGTTAGATAATCCTCTTTTTTTCCATTTAATATCTTCATTTTATCTCTTCAAAAACTTCCGAAGAGTGTTGTGCATGGGGGCACCAAAACACTTTGGTGCTTTCATTGAGAAAAAACCCAAATTTTCTCCTGCTTTTTGGATCTCCTATCTATATCGGATTTCATAAGTCCAAGAAGAAGATCCAGATCTCAGATCTTGAAGCCGTTCCATTCTATTCAGATTTGCATTAGATCTAGGAAAGGACTTCCATTAATTCATCATGGTAAGTACACGAACTACCTCTACAGCTGCTGATCAAGAAGGACGGGACAGACATAATCCCATGCAGCTGCCTCCATCCAACCAAGATGCTGCCGGACCTTCAGATCCATCAGGCCCAGTCACCAGACAAGAGTTTCAGATGCTGCTTCAAGAGTTGACCCAGAGTCGGCAACAACTTACTGAATAACTACGCGCCAACATAGAGTTGACCAACCAGCTAAATCGTCAAAGGCGCAGAAGATCTAGAAGAGATCAAGGTTCTTATTCTTCCACAGAGAGTTCCGCCTCATCTGACGGTCATCATCGATCCACACGCCCACGGCTGGATGTAAGCTACACCCAGGCCACAAGACACCAACCTGCCTTGAATCTAGGACAACCCAGAACTGGACCATCCATTAGCCATCATACTAGACCTTCATCCCAAGGAGGTGCTGCTCCTTACCACGTCACAAGCAACCTCGCTACCACCACTACTACCGAACAAGGGGTTGATGCTAGGAATCAAACCGATCCTCATCGTAGCCAACGAGAGCATACTCCGGAGCCTTATGTCCCAGAAAATGTTGAACAAAGGAGGCGAGGCACGGACCGTCGACCGCGTCCGGTCCAGACCCGCACTGTGGAACCCGACCACACCTTGGCACAACATGCTCCAAGTATCCGAATGCCAGATATACCGACGATGATTAGCCAAATGATCCGTGAAAGTCATGGTCTCACTAATGACGACTGGGGAATCTCCCGGAGTCATACCCCTTTCACCGATGATATATTGTATGCTGAACCACCTCGGCGCTTCAGGATGCCAACTTTTCCAGTATATGAAGGAAGTTCTGATCCCAATCAACATATCCTGAAATACGAATGGCTGATGAATGCTGCAAGAGCTGATGATGCAGTAAAATCTCGTAGTTTCCCCATTTCCTTGGGGGGCATTGCAACTATGTGGTTTACTCGTTTGCCACCGCGATCTATTTCTAATTTTGACCAGATGGCCACCAAGTTTGTTGAACAATTCCGTATGCACGTGGCAAGGCCTAAAGAGGTTAACACTCTGTCTAGTGTTACACAAGCTCCCGGAGAAACACTTAGACGTTACTTGGAGCGATTCCATGCCGCGTATGCAGAAATAAGCAATCCCAATGACAACTCTATCCTGATGGCATTGACTAAGGGGATTGATCTTGATCCCGAGTTCGGAAATTGGTTAGCTGGGAAGCCACCTGCGTCATTGGACCATTTCTATTCCAAGGCAGCCCAATTCTTGAGAAGGGAGGATGCGAAACAGTCTAGGAAGCAGGATGATGTAGGGCCCAACATTGAAGGAATTCGGAGTAACATCGCCGTTAAACAATCCAGAGAGAGTTCTAGAAAAGTTCAGTTGAACGTACAAAATAAACAGAATCAGTAGAGGGACAATGGAAATCAAAGCAAAAAACGAGATCATAATCGTGGTCCACGACGTAGAGCTCCCATGTACGATAATTACACTCCATTGAACACATCGTTGGAAAATGTGTATTTGAAAACTTGTAACACCATGCAATATAAGAAACCTGCCCCGAAGCCGTCAACAGAAAGACAAGTCTAGACCGGGAAGTTTTGTAGATTCCATGAGAGTTATGGCCATAACACAAATGAGTGTCATCATTTACAAGATCTCATTGAGAAACTGATAGGTGAACGGAATTTGGATCAGTATGTGCGGGCGCCGCAGTTAGGTGGTGCAGGCTCATCGAATCAGAATCGTGTGCAAAATCCGGAAAGGCAAGAGGAACCCGCTCGAACTGGCGGGAGGTTGGTTATTAATACAATAAGTGGTGGTCCTCATCCAACAGACCGAAGCTGGAAGGAAATGGAGTCGAACGCCATCTCTATCAGACATGTGGACTTCGAGTGTTATAGTAGTTTTGATGAAGGGGCTCCGGCCAAGCAACAGAAGACGATGGCAGATGACATCGTGTTCAGAAACAGAGACGCTGATAAAGTCGAAGCCCCCACTATCGATCCACTGGTCATCTCAGCTCAAGTAGGTCCTGCTTGGATGAAGAGGATATTAGTCGATAGTGGAAGCTCTGTGAATATCATGTTTAAACGAGCTTATGATCAAATGAGAATGGAAGCAAAGGACTTGGAACCTTGTCAATCTCGAATCCATGGTTTCAACGGAAGTGCTACTATACCCACTGGAGTGGTGGAACTGCTAGTGGAGTTGGGAGTTGGAGAACGTCGGAGAGTACAGATATTACAGTTCATTGTTTTGGACATAGACTCCCCTTATAATGCTTTCTTGGGCCGACCGACCCTCGCTGAATTCAGGGCAGCCATTGCCCCATGGTGTTTGACTTTAAAGTTTCCCACTGATCGTGGAGTGGGAATCATTCAGGGAGATCAAGCTGCTGGAAGAGCCTGTTATGTCACAGAGCTGCGGGAGGCGCATCGAAAGGAGAAAGGAAAGGACGTAGAGGAATCTCTCTGCGTCTGCTTTGCTGATAATTGACAATTAACGCCCGGGCCTAGGACCGGGCACCCCAGCCAATTCCAAAGGGATCTTGACCCAAGAGAAACTGAAGACGAAGGAGAATCTAAAGAAAGTCAAGCATCCCCGGCCGAACCGACGATTGATGTCTCAATTGACGATGACGATGATTCGAAAATGATAAAGATTGGGTCTCAGCTAAGCCAGCAAACTCAAGAGGAATTGGTTGAATTTCTACAGGCGAACCTTGACGTATTCGCCTGGATGCATTCTGACATGTGTGGGATTTCGCCGGACATCGCGAGCCACACTCTGAATATTGACCCGCGGCATGTCTCGGTCAAACAGAAAAGGCGTGGTATGGATCCAGTGAGATCTGCCGCCCTTAAAGAAGAGGTAGAAAAGCTCAAAGAAAATGGGTTCATTCGAGATGCACTATACCCTGAATGGGTGTCGAATCCCATACTTGTCCGAAAGTCAAACAGAAAATGGAGAACTTGCGTCGATTACTCCGATCTGAATAAAGCTTGTCCCAAAGACAGTTTCCCGCTTCCCAGAATTGATCAGCTAGTAGATTCAACAGCTAGGCATGAGCTATTATCCTTCATGGACGCGTATTGTAGCTAAAATCAGATACCGATGCACTTACCCGATCAAGAACATACCAGCTTCATAACCAATATGGGACTTTATTGCTACAAAGTTATGCCATTCGGACTCAAGAATGCCGGGGCTACTTATCAACGATTGGTCAATCGTATGTTTGCCAATCAAATTGGGAAAACCATGGAAGTATATGTAGACGACATGCTTGTGAAGTCACGATTTTCCACTGACCATATTAAAGACTTGGAAACTATGTTCAACATACTTCGAGAATACAGAATGAAGCTCAATCCACTAAAATGTCATTTTGGAGTTGCATCCGGAAGATTCCTTGGGTTTATCGTCAATGCTCGGGGAATCGAAGCTAATCCTGAAAAGATTTGGGCAATCAGAAATCTGGAGACTCCGAAAACTATAAAGCAAGTCCAGAGTCTCAATGGGAAAGTAGCAGCATTGAGTAGGTTCATTTCAAAGTCCACTGACAAATGCATTCCCTTCTTCGATCTGATCCGAAAAGGAAAACGGAACTTTGAATGGACCACGGAGTGTGAGGGCGCTTTCCAAGCACTAGTTCAGCATCTATCCACACCACCTATACTATCAAAGCCTATTGATCATGAGAAATTGTACATATACTTGGCGATATCAGAAAACGCTATCAGCGCCGCCTTAGTTCGAGAAGAAGACAGGATACAGAAGCCAGTATACTACGTCAACAAGCGATTGGCTGGGGCTGAAAGGAATTATCCAAAATTAGAGAAGTTGGCTTATTGCCTTGTTATTGCATCAAGAAAACTCCGATCGTATTTCCAGGCACATCCCATTATTGTTTACACCGACCAGCCGTTATGACAGGTCCTTACGCGGCCTGAGACGTCTGGTAGGTTACTCAAGTTGAACATTGAACTGAGCCAGTTTGATATCACTTACACTCCAAGACGAGCCATTCAAGGACAAGTCCTAGCCGATTTTATAGCTGAATTTACCATTCCAGAGGACTTGCCCGAAACCAGTGAATCTCCCGAATATGTCTGGAAGCTGTATACTGATGGTGCATCAAACGACCAGTGTTCGGGCGCTGGTGTTGTACTTGAAACTCCTCAAGGCCGATCTATATGTTATGCTTTGAAGTTCGATTTTCATGCGACCAATAATGAAGCTGAATATGAAGCCCTCTTAACTGGTTTGAGACTTGCTAGAGATTTGAGAATTATCACTGTGGAAATTTATTGTGATTCACAGTTAGTTGTGTGTCAGGTACGGGGAGAGTATCAAGCGAGAGATCGAAGGCTGGCTGCTTACTTAGCTCGAGTTCAGGAAGTGCTAAATCAGTTTGATTATTATGCCATTTATTGTATACCTCGAGAATGCAACCAAAAAGCCGATTCATTGGCGAAGTTAGCCAGCACAGGTGAAGCTCAGCAAATGGGACTCGTTCCCATAGAGACGTTATCTTCTCCAAGTATTGACCGGGCAAAAATAGACTGGGTATGTAAGACCGTCCCCGAAAAAGATTCATGGACGACTCCACTCAGAAATTACATTGAGCAAGGAACCCTGCCGGAGCGCAGGAGTGAAAAGAGACAAGTCCTTCGGAAGGCCTCACGATTTACCATCCAGAATGGAATCATGTACAGAAGAGAGTACTCTGTTCCTCTACTCCGGTGTATCGCTCACGATGAAATTAAACGAGTATTGCACGATGTACACGAGGGAGAATGTGGCGATCAAACCGGGGGGTAAGCACTTGCCAAGAAAATACTTCAATATGGATATTACTGGCCTACTATGAATCGCGATGCCTCGAATTATGCAAAGAAATGTGATAAATGTCAGAAGCACGCTCGAATTCCTAGAGCCCCTCCTACCGAGATAACGCAAATGGTCAGTCCATGGCCGTTTGCAATGTGGGGCATCGACATCATTGGTACTCTACCTCTAGCAAAAGGTGGTGCGAAATACGCCATCGTCGCGGTTGATTACTGTTATCCCGCCTTTTGGCAAGGCCGTGACACCAAGAACTTGACTAGAAACCAATGACAGTTCGTCTTGGAGATCGGTTATACGTAGGCTCACTATGGATATCGACGAATTTTTTCCGAGTCTGGATCGAGCTAAAATTGATATGACACGACAAGCAAAGCTATGATAGCCAACATTTCGAATTTCAAGTCAATCGGAGTTCATATGCTCAAGATATTGATCGATCATGGTTGAGAAATCCAAACTTGCATCGATCATAACTCGAGATCTACAAACCCAAATGCTACCAAATTTTCACAGGAGCTTAAATATGACCTAAGGAATGTTACTGCCAAATTTCGACTCGATCGGAGCAATTCTTGACCGAGTTGAAATTCGTTCGTATCGATCGCGGATGGGAAAAGCTCCAACTTGCATCGATCATATCTCGAGATCTACAAGTCCAAATGCTATGAAATTTTCACAGCAGCTTAAGTACAACATGAAGAATGTTCCTGCCAAATTTCGACTCGATCGGAGCAAGTCTTGACCGAGTCGAAATTCGTTCGTATCAATCGTGGATGGAAAAACTCCAACTTGCATCGATCATATCTCGAGATCTACAAGTCCAAATGCTATGAAATTTTCACAGCAGCTTAAGTACAACATGAAAAATGTTCCTGCCAAATTTCGACTCGATTGGAGCATGTCTTGACCGAGTCGAAATTCATTCATATCGATCGCAGATGGAAAAACTCCAACTTGCATCGATCATATCTCATGATCTACAAGTCCAAATGCTATGAAATTTTCACAGAAGCTTATGTACAACAGAAAGAATGTCAACGCCAAATTTCGACTCCATCGGACGCAATCTTGATCGATACGAAATCCGTTCGTATCGATCACGGATCGGGCCGAAACTTCACGGGCTTGGGCGCGCGGGCCTGGTCACGTGCCAGAGAGGGTCTCCCGAGATCTGAGCGAAATACCAGCCTCCTACACCTATAAATAGAGCCCCAGGGCATACAGAAAAGGGGCTTCTTCTTTGAATGCTCCAACGCCCAGACTCTGTCGGATCCAGATCTGAACTCCCTTGCTGCTGCCAATAACAAAATTCACTGCTGCAAATCATATTTACATGCTGTAATTCATTGAATTCACTTGTAATCTTCAAAGAAAGATCAATAAAGCTATCAACTTCATAGTGGACGTAGGCGATACGCCGAACCACTCTAAATCCTTGTGTCTCTGTGCATTTAAATTATTCTCATTTCTGAAATTAGGAGTTTTTGTTAGATAATCCTCCTTTTATATTTAATTTCTTCACTTTATCTCTTTAAAAACTTCCGAAGGGTGTTGTGCCCAATTTTGGTACAAACAACTTTGGTGCTTTCACTGAGAAAACCTTGCTTTTCTCCTGCTCTGTGGATCTACTACCGTAGTTGGATTGCAAAAATCTAAGGAGGAGATCCAGATCCGTCGTCAAATGGTTCCTTCTATTCTATTCAGATTGCTCCAGATCTAAGAGGAACTGCATTCATCAAGATTTTCGTACCCGTATTTTCGTATCCATGAAAATATGTTAAATTTCGTATCCAAGTTTTCGTATCCAGAAAATATGATCATTTTCGTATCCATCATTTCGTATCCATGAAAATATGGTAATTTTCGTATCCATGTTTTCGAGTCCAGAAAATATAGTGAATTTCGTATCCATGTTTTCGTATCCATGAAAATGTGATGAATTTCGTATCCATGTTTTCGTATCCAGAAAATATGATCATTTTCGTATCCATCATTTCGTATCCATGAAAATATGGTAATTTTCGTATCCATGTTTTCGAGTCCAGAAAATATGGTGAATTTCATATCCATGTTTTCGTATCCATGAAAATGTGATGAATTTTGTATCCATGTTTTCATATCCAGAAAATATGATCATTTTCGTATCCATCATTTCGTATCCATGAAAATATGTCAAAGTTCGTATCGATCAAGAGTGCTCTGTTCGTATCGATCTGCTTCGCATCGCTCTGTTCATATCGATCTGCTTCGCATCGCTCTGTTCGTATCGATCTGCTTCGCATCGCTCTGATCGTATCGATCGCCACTTTCCTGTTCGTATCGATCAAGAGTGCTCGGTTCGTATCGATCTGCTTCGCATCGCTCTGTTCGACTCGCTCCGCTTCGCATCCATCAGAGAGCCTCTGTTCGACTCGCTCTGCTTCGCATCCATCAGAGAGCCTCTGTTCGACTCGCTCCGCTTCGCATCCATCAGAGAGCATGTGTTTGACTCGCTCCGCTTCGCATCCATCAGAGAGCATCTGTTCGACTCGCTCCGCTTCGCATCCATCAGAGAGCATCTGTTCGACTCACTCTGCTTCGCATCCATCAGAGAGCCTCTGTTCGACTCGCTCCGCTTCGCATCCATCAGAGAGCATGTGTTCGACTCGCTCCGCTTCTTATCCATCAGAGAGCATCTGTTCGACTCGCTCCGCTTCGCATCCATCAGAGAGCATCTGTTCGACTCGCTCCGCTTCGCATCCATCAGAGAGCCTCTGTTCGACTCGCTCCGCTTCGCATCCATCAGAGAGCATGTGTTCGACTCGCTCCACTTCGCATCCATCAGAGAGCATCTGTTCGACTCGCTCCGCTTCGCATCCATCAGAGAGCATCTGTTAAACTCGCTCCGCTTCGCATCCATCAGAGAGCCTCTGTTCGACTCGCTCCGCTTCGCATCCATCAGAGAGCCACATTTCGACTCGCTCCGCTTCGCATCATTCAGTGAGCCCCTGTTCGACTCGCTCCGCTTCGAACAGGACCGAGTTGAAATAAGGGAGTCAAACAAAACAGCCAACCGAAGATCCCAATTCGTATCGATACTCACACGCTGTTCGTATCGATCCATCTGCGTCCAATTCGTATCGATATGAACAGAGCACCCGCATAGTGAATTCAAAGCTCAATTTAATGAAGGAACATTCCATCCGTGCTTCTGATTGTTCCATGACTGAACAAGACACAGGAGATCACAACAACAAATGCTGAATTGCAATCAAGGAATGGCTATGGTACGATGGCTAATATGATGACTCCCCCGCACTGTCTACTCTGCTAACTCAAAACATAGCTAGTCACCGCTGAACCATCTGCAAATGCATGCATCTTAATCATTTCACGTCCACATGACTAAAAGCATGCCATACAACCTCAAGAGGACTTCCTTAATACCCTATATAGGTCTCCTATCTGGATGGAAGTTTGGGATAAACACCAATCTATTAGCCCATTTTAACTAACTCGCCGTCCAATCGGCGTTACCAACCACTCAAGTGTTGGACAATCATGCATACATCATTCACCAGTGTTACAAGACCCCTTGGCAATGAAATGGACCTAATCATAATGTCGATTGGAGAATCTTTCCCAATCGAGACCTATTCGTTGAAACCATCCTACATGCAGAACTTCCAGTGAAAATTCAACATGTTAACTATGTCGGTGCACTATGGAAATACAACCCTCGACACTACCTTATGAAGTGGGAATGGCGTGTGGATTTCTCCAAGGGTGATGAATGCCATCAAACATAGATGTCTTTCCTCATTCGTCAGAGAAGACCGTCAATCACGACTTTGATAAGAGAATTGGTGGATAGCCGCCGACGACTACACCAACATGTCTAGGCCAATATTGAGTTGATGAATCAGATGAAGGATCAACATAGCAAGATAAGGAGGGGACCTACTCCATACTCTAGATTAGAAAACTCCTCTTCTCTAGATGGCTACCGTGAACGCCAACGCCATAAGGCTGCTCCAGAAAGGATAGCTCCAACAATATGTGCAAGCCCTATAAAACGAAGGACCGGGAACATCCGACACCTATCGATAAAGGACTTTGATCAAATTGAACCATTTGCGTTAGACTTCCAACTGAGAAGGGCTAGACTGAAGTGCAATAGCGAGCATATGACGCTGCCTCACTTATCAATGAGATTTGATCTGATCTCTTTTGAATTATTTCTAATTCAATTTCATTTACGTTGCGAAATATGACCTACTTGAATTAAACTACTTGCAAATGATGCAGGTAATCGAGTACTTAAGATTGGGTGCAAAACAACCTCCGCGGACTATGATCAAATCATTGAGGTATCATCGTGACGAGCATGATTCAACCACTCATCGGCTACTATATGCCCCTGACTGGGGGCAAGGCATCAAAGCGGAAGAGACCGACAAGGTCAGGACTCTAGTACAAAGTGGATGCAACCGACCATCCCCACATCCGCCTATGCAATTTAATTAGAAGATTTAAGAAAGACTTGGAGTTATATGTCCCAACAATGCACTCTCCATCTCGTGTTTGATGCTAGCCAAAATACTTATGCTTCTTCTGATGCCCGATAAAATCGGAATAAAACCAAGGGTGGACGTGATGTCACCATCCATGCATCCAATCCTACATTAGACATTTGGGATTATTTAAGGGAACACTTGTTTAAAGGTCCAACCCTCAATTTAAAGTCATTAACAACTGACTGCCTACTCGCTAACCATCACGAGCTGTCATTTCAACTCTCTTCCTTAGCTCGATCGAAAGAATGCAAAGTATAAATTGGACGTGACTCGACTGTCTGCTCTCCAATTCTTGCACCCGACTTAAGGGAAAATATACAACTCAAAGTGGATGTAGTTCGACCATCCTTTCCTATGCTCGAGTACAAAGCTTTGCATAACACTAATCTTACTCCTTAGGCTTAGCAAAAGTGGAATCCAAACGAACATGGACGTGATCCAACCGTCCATAAACTAAATCTCATCCTTCGTTGAGGGGCCTATAAGTGGAAGTTAATCGGGATCCCACCGATCACTCGCTAAGTGAAACCCCGAGCTCAGGGACAAGCCATCACACTGCGGCAATAAGGGATTGATATACGACAATCCTCTAACTAACTCCGGCTCCTAAAGTGTGAGCTGGAGTATAAACTTACGGACATGGGCTCGAGGAGGATGGATCCGTCCATCTAACGACTTCGCCCGTGTTCAACCTAAACCCAAGGAGGATGGATCAGTACGTCTAACGACCTCGCCTTCCATATTTACAAGCTCAAGGAGGATGGATCCGTCCATCTAACGACTTCGCTTGCCTACTCAGGGTGGATATGATACAACCGTCCATGTACCTGATCAACTAACTCCAGATTCCCAGAGTGCGAACTGGAGTATAAACATCAACTCCGAACTCCCAGAGTGCGAGTTGGAGTATAAACATTAACTCCAGATTCCCAGAGTGCGAACTGGAGTATAAACATCAACAACTCCAGATTCCCAGAGTGCGAACTGGAGTATAAACATCAACTAACTCCAGATTCCTAGAGTGCAAACTGGCGTATAAACATCAACAACTCCAGATTCCCAGAGTGCGAACTGGAGTGTAAACATCAACTAACTCCAGATTCCCAGAGTGCGAACTGGAGTATAAACATCAACTAACTCCAGATTCCCAGAGTGCGAACTGGTGTATAAACATCAACTCCGGATTCCCAGAGTGCGAAACGGAGTATAAACATCAACTCCGAACTCCCAAAGTGTGAGTCAGAGTATAAACATTAACTCCAGATTCCCAGAGTGCGAACTGGAGTATAAACATCAACTAACTCCAGATTCCCAGAGTGCTAACTGGAGTATAAACATCAACCAACTCCAGATTCCCAGAGTGCAAACTGGAGTATAAACATCAACCAACTCCAGATTCCCAGAGTGCGAACTGGAGTATAAACATCAACTAACTCCAGATTCCCAGAGTGCGAACTGGAGTATAAACATCAGCAAATCCAGATTCCCAGAGTGCGAACTGGAGAATAAACTTCAACTAACTCTAAGTCCCCAGAGTGTGGACTGGAGTATAAACACCAATTGGATGCGAATGACCACCCATCAACTTGCTTCGGTCCCGAGAGCACATGCTAGAGTTTAAACACCCAATGGGTGTGACTAACAACCCATCAACCAACTCCAGTCATCAAAGCATGGTTTGGAATATGAATACCAAAAGGAATGTGATTCGACTGTCCATCTATCGGCTATGGTTCCTCATCAAGTTCTGTAGTACGAAAGGCGGATGTGGTTCGACCGTCTGCTCTCCAATCTTCCCCTGACACGGGGGCACACTTAACACACAAAATTAGATGCGATCCGACCATCCATCACTAAGCGGGCGTGACACAACCGTCCATGCATCAACTCTTGTCCCTGGCATGGGACCCATAACGTAAATTTATAGGGATGCACTCCAACCCTATAAGACAAAATTTCTTCCTTGATTCGACAGGGAGGCGTAGATTCGAAAAATAGACCTAGCTGGATGTCCCATTCTGAATTGATATTACTACCATCCAACCGCAAATGAACATGGCATGACCGTTCATCTGCTAACTCTTGCCAGTGAACCGACGAGTTGTGCGTGCAACATGGATGGATGTGACCTAACCATCCGCCAATCAATTCCTTCCTACAGTTCAGTGGGAGAAGCATCAAACTAAAGTTGTTTTAATTTGACCGGCCACACTTCGACTTTTGCCCTTGAATGGGGCAGAGGAATTGATCGAGGAAAACACAGTCTGACCATTTTCTACAAAAAAACTTAGTCCCCAGAGTGTGGACAGGGGTATAAACATCAAATAGGTGTGGTTAATGGCCCTTCAACTTACTTTGATCCCCACAGTGGGCTACAAGAATAGACAAACAGATGAATGTGATTCGACCATTCATTCACCAACTCTGACCTAAACTCGACATGAGGAGTATAAACTCACCACAGGTGCAATTAGACCATCCACGAACTAACCCTGCTAACCCAAGACTGGGGGCAGAAGTACAAATCACCGAAAGAAGAGAAAGGTGACTCGCTACACCTCCAGCTTAGCATCCTTTACAACTTAAGGAAATGACTACAAGGAGACCTTAATGCTAACCAATCAGAATGATGCCCGAAGTTCTGGGCAACCAATTATATCATACCGCCGGATCGACGGGCAATATCGATCTACACCTTTCACATCGTACCATTGAATCGACGGTCAATATCGGTCCTCTTCGACTACATATCGATGTGACCCGAACGTCCATCGAATACCTTTGACCAACAGAGCACGGATAGAAGAATAAACCACGAATGAGTGTGACTTGACCATTCGTCCTCCGTCGCCTTCCTTTGATCCGTCAGGAAGAGCATGAGACCAAATGAGCATGACATGACTGCATTTGAGCTGACTTTATCCCTAGATCTGACGGGAGAACGTAAATCGAAATGGACATGGTTAATCACCCAACTCCAAATGAATGCACTGCGACCATTCATTCATTGACTCTTACCATGATCCGACTAAAAGAGCAATTCAAAACAAGTGCAACCTAAACATCTGCACACTGATTCTTACCCTGGATTCAACAAGGGAAGCATCGATCCTGCATTGGATCTGATTGGACGATTCACTCTTCAGTTTTTGCCCAAAGTACGACGACCTAAGCAGCGAAGTGAATGTCATTGACCGTCCAGAATCTAGCTTTTGTCCGAATGTTGGCAAAATAACAATGTATTCCGCTAAGAGGAAAGAACTAGAACATAATACAGGATAGGCACGACTCAGCCTTCCATTGGTTAACTCGATCCCATGGTTCAATGGGATAGAATACAAAATTGAAGCGGACATTATCTACCCTACCACTTATCGAGATATCCCCAGACTTGGGGGAACGAACAAGAAGATAAGATAATATGATTCAACCATTCATCAGTCAAATGTGGTTCTTAAAGCTTGAACTACAGTATAGACACAGCTAGGACGAGACTAGACCGTCCGCGTAATGCATCCGCCAACCTAAGACTGGGGGCAAAAGAGTAATTATCCGAGAGTTGACTATGACAACTTGAACCTATGACCCATGCCTGATATTCATAATAACTCTAGGTTGCGACCGAAAGGATGCCTAGAGATAGAGTCATCAGATCAATACCCGGACTTATGGGCAACTGATCATCATTCTGACCCTTCTAATGAGCAATGGATCGCAGGTACATTGCATGAAAAGCGCATCATTCAGAAACATAAGTAAATTCAATCTCAAAGCTGGAGCCAGCTATGTAGCAGCATGCAGTACAAGGCTAAGTTCAACTAATCCTTTGATTCAACATCCTTATATGCCCGATCATTTACCATTGCAAATAAACACATGAGGCGCCTACAACCCATCACGAGTATTGTAGATCAGATCACAACTCTGCACAATGATGAAGAATGAGTCAACTGTTTTACTTCAGGTGAATCTTGATGTGTTCGCTTGGACTCGATCTCTTATATATATATATATATATATATGGACTCTTGCCAGCCATGAAGAACCCTACATTAAATGTCGACCCGAGGCATGTCTCGGTGAACAAAAGCGATGCGACATGGATTCAGAGAGATCTGTTGCACTTAAAGAGGAGGCTAATCTGCTCAAAACCAGTGGGTTTATCCATGATGCCCTCCAACCAAAATGAGTATCCAATCCTTTACTTATAAGAAAAACAAACAAGGAGTGGAGGACATACGTCAACTACTCAGGTTTGCATGGGGTATAACAAAGGACAGCTTTCCACTTCCAATGATCAACCAACTGATGGACCCGACCATCAGACATGAATTACTCACATCCATGGATGCAAACTCCAGATACAATCAGATACTGAAGCATGTCCCAGACCAGGAATACAATTGTTTCGCTACTAACCTGGGCCTAAAGTGCTATGCTGCAATCTATAGATTCAAACTTAAGGACACTTGTGCTACTTAAAAAGGACGATTAACAGATCATTCAAAAATTAGATCGACCGATCGATAAAGGTAGATGTGGTTAATATGCTCATGAGATCATGACTATCAAATAACCACATCGATGACTTGGCAGAGATATTCAGTGCTCTCCAGAAAATGCAGGATCAAACTCAATCCTTCGAAATGCTCTTTCACCATTACATCAGAAAGATTCTTTGTTTTCATCATCAATTCTCATGGAATCAAGACTAATTTTTAGAAAATTCCGACAATTAGAGACACCCATGTACCGAGGACAACCAAGCAGCTCTTATAGATCGCTTAAAGAGACCTCCCATTTTACCTAAACTTTTGGATTGCGAAGATTTATACATCAATTGGGCCATGTCAACACACGTCATAAGCGTCGCAATGCTATGTGAAAAGAATCGAATCCAAAGACCCGTATATGATGAAGGCTGGCTTTGGCAAGCTCACCCCGTTAACATCCATATCGACCAACCGTTACGATAGGTCCAATAGAAACCTTAGATGTCCAAAACGTTACTCAAATGGAGTATCAAGCTAAGCCAATTTGATATCACTTATCTCCCTCGGAGAGCTCTCCATGGTCAAACATTAGCATACTTCATATCTGAATTCACTACATCGGACGATTATCCGAAGAACAGTGGAGAACCGTCCAACTGATGGATAACGTACACCGATGGAACTTCCAATAATCGGCTTTCTAACATCGAAGTTGCATTAATGACTCCTGAGGAACGAACAACTTCCCTGCAACAAATAACGAAGCTGAGTATGAAGCCTTGGCGCTCAAACTTACAAGAAAACTAGGAGTGGAAACTTTACATGTCTTATGTGATTACTGGTTAGTAGTACGCCAAGTCAGGGAAGATTATCTGACTAGGGGGCAACGTCTTGCTCCTTATCTCAACCGGGTCCAAAAGCTACTAGCCGACTTCGACTATTGCACCACTACACAAATCTCAGAGAACAAAATGAAAAGGCCGAATCACTCACCAAGCTAGCCAGTTATGGGAATGCGCGACAAATAGACTTTGTCTCAGTTGAAATGCTTATTATTCCAGGCATTGACATATGAAGATCAACTAGATCTTGGGGACATATCTAGAAAAAGAGTCATGGATGACTTCTATCAAAGATTATCCACAATCGGGGATTCTTATTGAATAAAGGAATGAGAAATGGCATATCCTCCGTGAAGCATCACTGCATGATTATGTCTCGATCGTTCGACTCCATTGATATAAAGCATTACTCCTGTATCCACCAGTCCGAGACCCAATATGACGTATCCATCGATACGGAGCATACATTCCAACATCTCAGATCGATCCAGGAGAGGATCGATACAAAGGAAGGACTTAAAACAACCATCGAACGTTGTTACAACTCGAATTTCACATCGATCCAGGAGAGGATCGTTACGAAACTCGATAAAAAAAAGTTGACAATGACCCATGAACGTGCAAACGTTGACGGGAGTCAGGTTACCATACGTACACGTATGACGAACTAATATTCAATTTTTAAAAATTTACAGGAATTGAATGCTCACCTGATGACAATTACAACAGCGAACAACAAATCGCTAGCACTCGACACTCAGTTACAACAATGCACTACATAATCATTGGCAGTCAACAAATCAACATTTATATTACTGGAAATCAATCGAAGGTTACATCTTTTGACGAAAAGATAGCAACTACTCAACGAATCAGATAGAACTTTTTCAGAATGAAGGATGCAGCATTTCAAAGCACGTCATGTTCACACAAGACGTACTTTGGGGGCAAATGTTAACCCGCCTTTTGGCAAGGCCGTGACACCAAGAACTTGACTAGAAACCAATGACAGTTCGTCTTGGAGATCGGTTATACGCAGGCTCACTATGGATATCGACGAATTTTTTCCGAGTCCGGATCGAGCTAAAATTGATATGACACGTTGAGAAATCCAAACTTGCATCGATCATAACTCGAGATCTACAAACCCAAATGCCACCAAATTTTCACAGGAGCTTAAATATGACCTATGGAAAGTTCCTACCAAATTTTGACTCGATCGGAGAAAGTCTTGACTGAGTCGAAATTCGTTTGTATCGATCGCGGATGGAAAAACTTCAACTTGCATCGATCATATCTCGAGATCTACAAGTCTAAATGCTATGAAATTTTCACAGCAGCTTAAGTACAACATGAAGAATGTTCTTGCCAAATTTCGACTCGATAAGAGAAAGTCTTGACTGAGTCGAAATTCGTTCGTATCGATCGCGGATGGAAAAACTCCAACTTGCATCGATCATATCTCGAGATATACAAGTCCAAATGCTATGAAATTTTCACAGCAGCTTAAGTACAACATGAAGAATGTTCCTGCCAAATTTCAACTCGATCGGAGCAAGTCTTGACCGAGTCGAAATTCGTTCGTATCGATCGCAGATGGAAAAACTCCAACTTGCATCGATCATATCTCATGATCTACAAGTCCAAATGCTATGAAATTTTCATTGAAGCTTATGTACAACATAAAGAATGTCCACGCCAAATTTCGACTCCATTGGACACAATCTTGATCGATACGAAATCCGTTCGTATCGATCACGGATCGAGCCGAAACTTCACGGGCTTGGGCGCGCGGGCCTGGTCACGTGCCAGAGAGGGTCTCCCGAGATCTGAGCGAAATACCAGCCTCCTACACCTATAAATAGAGCCCCAGGGCATATAGAAAAGGGGCTTCTTCTTTGAATGCTCCAACGCCCAGACTCTGCCGGATCCAGATCTGAACTCCCTTGTTGCTGCCAATAACAAAATTCACTGCTGCAAATCATATTTACCTGCTGTAATTCATTGAATTCACTTGTAATCTTCAAAGAAAGATCAATAAAGCTATCAACTTCATAGTGGACGTAGGCGATATGCCGAACCACTCTAAATCCTTGTGTCTCTGTGCATTTAAATTATTCTCATTTCTGAAATTTGGAGTTTTTGTTAGATAATCCTCTTTTTATATTTAATTTCTTCACTTTATCTCTTCAAAAACTTCCAAAGAGTGTTGTGCCCAATTTTGGTACAAACAATTACTTTGCAAAGTGGGCTGAAGCTGAAGCTCTTGTTACCATAACGACAAAGAAAGTAATCAACTTTGTAGTCCGCAACATCATCTGTCGATTCGGTCTCCCACACACCATTATTACGGACAACGGAACCCAATTCGACAGTGCTGAATTTAAAGATTTCTGCAAACGATTTCACATCCAAAAGAAATTCTCTGCAGTTGCACACCCTCAGGCGAACGGATAGGTCGAAGCGGTTAATAAAGTTATAAAGTCCATTCTGAAAAAACGACTGGAAAAGGTCGGGGCAAGTGGGTCGATGAACTTCTTATGGCTTTATGGGCTTACCGAACAACCCACAAGTCCGCGACCGGTCACACTCCATTCTCTCTCTCTTATGGTTTAGAAGTTGTTATTCCAGTTGAGCTAGAAGTACCTTCTCATCGTGTGACATACTATGATCCAAAGACAAATGCTATATTACTTGCTGAATCTCTCGATCTACTAGATGAGAAGCGTGAAGAGGCCGATTTGAGGGCAGCCGCACATCGAAGTCGAGTCGCCCGATTGTACAACGCCAATGTCCGCCCGCGAACCTTTGAACTAGGCGATCTCGTCTTGAAAAGAATCTATCCGGTTCCTTCACATATGAAGCCGACATGGGAAGGACCATATGTTTTTGAACGAAGGCTCGGAGATAGCACATTCAAACTATCGACCATTGACGGTCTTACTCTGCCAAGAGCCTGGAATAGCAAGAGTCTTCGTCGCTACTACACATGACAGGCTATGTTTATTCATTTAGTTTATTTTCCATTTTGCAATTTGTTTCTACATTTCGAAATTAGAATTTGTAATAAGGCAACTGACTTTGCCATATTTTCTTATTTAAGCAATAAAATGCAATCTCTTCGAGCCAGAGCTGTGATTTACTTAAAATGCTTCATATGATCATCACTATACACGGAGAGCTAAGTTTCACCATACGGTGGAATTTATTCAAATAGGGAGTGACTGTGATGCAACCGGTCACTCGCTAAGTGAAACCCGAGCTCGGGGACAAGCCATCACATCAAAGTCAAAATCGGATTGATACACGACAATCCCTCACTTAACACCCGGTTCCCAGAGTGCGAGCTGGAGTATTAAAATACGTCTATGAAGAGGGTGGATCCGTCCGCCTAACGACTTCGTCCGTATCTAAACCAAGTTTGAGGAGGGTGGACCCGTCCATCTAACGACCTCACTTGTTAACTCAGGGTGGATGTGATCCGACCATCCCTGATCCTGATACACCTTTCGTTCCCAGAGTACGAGCGAAATCCAAAAACATACAGCAGATGTGACTGACCGTCTGCTTACCAACTCCGAACTCCTAGAGTGCGAGTCGGAGTATAAACATCAACTCCAAATTCCCAAAGTGCGAAACGGAGTATAAACAACAACTCCGAACTCCCAGAGTGCGAGTCGGAGTATAAACATCAACTCCGGATTCCCAGAGTGCGAAACAGAGTATAAACAACAACCGCGAACTTCCAAAGTGCGAGTCGGAGTATAAACATCAACTCCGGATTCCTAGAGTGCGAATCGGAGTATAAACAACAACTCCGAACTCCCAAAGTGCGAGTTGGAGTATAAACATCAATTCCGGATTCCCAGAGTGTGAAACGGAGTGTAAACATCAACTTCAAATTCCCAGAGCGTGAATTGAAGTATAAATATCAACTCCGAACTCCCAGAGTGCGAGTCGGAGTATAAATGTCGATTCGTGTCCCCAGAGCATGGACGTATGATTTAAACTTAAGCCGGCGTGACCAACCGCCAGTAGACAAATGAGAATCCCCGGAGTGCGGATATGATCACCATAGTCGAACAAGCATGGATGAACCACTCAATCTCCACTTGTCCCAGACATCCATTCAGTGGCATTAGACTCAACATGTTATAAGTGAGAAGCAGTCGCTGACCGATGTTCTACAACTCGTCCCCGAGACTGGGGGGCAGGACTTAAGCATCGACCATTGACTGAAGCGGTGCGACGTCAAAATTCAACTCGCTTCCCGGTCGCGAACCATGTCCGCAATTTCCAAACTTGGTGCAAAAAGACAAACTTGACTCGGAAGCTGGAACTTTACAAGTGCATTTGAAACATTGAAACACTTAAGCAAACACACAAGAAGCTAAAAAAGAAAAGTTTCATTTCTACTATTTATGAAAGAAATTCATGTACAAGTTTGTTCTAAAAAATTCTTACTAGCAGGGGCCGAACCCGCATCTATACACGGCCAGCAAAATGAAAATCAAAATAAATCGAAGAAGCGTGTCTAATCTTTCTTCTTCCTCGGCTTCCTTTTCGGTGTAGACCCACTGGAGCTGCCACTACCCTTCCTCTTTGAGCCTTTGCTTTTCGGTGGTCGGTCTCCAGGAGGGGGCATGATCTCAACATCCTCCTCCGAGCTCGTATGAATAGGAATGCTTCCCGCGGGCGGAGTCGGAGGAGCAGGATCAAGTGCAGAAGGTGGAATGGTCACGCTGGTGATGAAAACTGTACCACCAGGAGATATCATTCTGAGCGGAGCTGGACCGGGCGCCGCCATCCCACCTCCAAACTTCCACCATGAGCCGCTGCTTCCATTTCAGCGTCGATTTGTGCGAACATCTCCTCTTCAGTAACAGCTCGAGCCTCGCTGGGGGCATCAGTAGTTGGCCTTGAAGAACTTGTAGCAGGAGCGCCTCCACCCATGACAATTTGCAAGTCGGCAAGGGGATCGCCATGACGGCGAAAGAGTTCTTCCATCAGCTGCTCATCAAACACAAGCGTGCTTCCCTACGTATCGTCAAGTGAGGCAGTTGTAGTTACAGTGATCACTTCGGTAACAATAGCCTCCTGCGTCTGATATGATTCTTGAGTAACAGGAGGCCCGACATGAGCAACATCGATCACTGGACAAAGAATAAGAGAACTGTCAAAATTTAATTCAAATAAAGATTCCGACTTAAGGCAGATATGTGGAATGTTCAGAATACCTTCCTCAGTTTGACTTGTAGGTGGCTGGACGGCTTTAGTAACTTGCTCTGTAGCCGGAGACATCTGCGGCTGATCCGGATTGTAAGCAGGAACAGCTTGGGGATCGACCACATACGAGGATTCAGGCTGGGTTGACGCTGGAACTTCAAGACTCACCTCATGATGGTCAACCCCTGAACCCTCTCCTACTTCGAAGTGCTAGGCGTCGAGTCTTTCCTTTTCATGCAGAATCATTGACTCGTGAAGGATCTTCCTTTCATCTTCATTCAGAATGCGATTCTCGAGTTCAAACTCATCCACAGACTCACCCAGATGCGCCTCCTTCTCTTCTTCAACTAACCGGCCTCAGGCGTTGTATAGATGCGCTGGATAATCATCGAGCTAGGCTAGACCCCTGTGCCTCAGCACGTTAGTGTTGTAAACAACGAGAAGGTCTTCGATATCAGCCTCTAGCCTGGACTCGACCGACTTCACTTTCTCCTCAAACTTAGTCTCCACCACGTGGACCTTAGCCACGACCGCGTCCCTTTCACCCCGGAGCAAGACAGCCTGTTCGCACGCCTCTAGGGCTGCGTTATTCGCATCATCCTTTTCCTTGGCCATGTTGGATAATTTGGCCTTAAGCTCATTAATTTACTTGACCGCCGCATCCCGTTCGGCAGTGATTGTAGTATTCCGATGGCCCATCTCCTCCACCAAGGCAACATGTGTCTGGCTCAACCTCTCCATTGCCACGTTCGCTTCATCAGCTTTTTTGGTGGCCTTAATTTCAGATTTCCGAGAAGACTCGGCCTCAGCAGTGAGCACTTGAATGATCCGGCCCCTTTGAGCGAGTTCAGTCTCCATTTTCTCAATCGCTTTGGCTCGCTCAAAGGCCACCTTGGAAGCTTTCTCTGCAGCCTTTACCCACTCTCTATACTGGGTGTAGATGTCATGAATGTAATCATGCATCGTGTTTTCCACTCCAGATGGGATTCTCTTTAAGTGAGGTGGAAAGACGTAGCCATCGAAGCATATGTTCGGAAACTCCTTCCTCATCTGAGCAATTTTAATAGCCCCTTCCCCCGTGGGCTCAGTAATGGCCTGCTTTGCAATTATGGGGGGCACGGTTTCAACTCGCTAATGATGAGTTTTGGACCTTGAAGTTTGAGAGGACGGTCTGTGACGAGGAGGCTCTGGCGGGTGTGGAACAAGAACAGGAGGTGGAGATGGAAGTCTAAGAGGAGGAGAGGGAGATCTAGATCGATGTATGTATTCTCTGTCCCTATCCCGTTCGTACCTCTCTTGATTAGAGTACCCGCGATCGCGGTTTCTATCAGAGTCTCTCCTGCGGGAATCATAATAGGTAGAAGATTTTCGGGCCGAGCGAAGATTCCCAAGCATTGATCCTCTCCCGGACATCGTACCTGAAAATGAGAAATGAAGGAAAGGTTAGTGATCTCTTGGGTTGGATGATTTACAGTTATGAATCATGTAGTGCAGTGAAGTGTATGCATGTGCAACCCCCCGACCAACCAGAAATGTCAGCTGCACTCATAGCAAGCGACCCGCTCAGCTCAAGAGCATTGTCAAGCTCCTTCATCCCGGTGTCGTGTTGAAACGACGCATAATCTGGAATCGGAATATCAGCAAGCCCTTCAAAAGGATTCTCTACTTGCGGGGGAGGAGCCTCCGAAATTCTAATCCCCGGGACGGGCAAGGACATAACCACAGATTTTAATCTCACGGATTTAGAACGCTTGTGAGCAGCTGCCTTGCCTTTTCTCCTTCCTCCTGAATCCTGGACATCAGAAGAAGGCCCAGCCTGGAGCTCTTTATCGGTAGGCGTTCTCTCCGGATCAACTTCTTCAGTTATTACGAATCCGGGCGCTTTTCGTTTCAACCGCTTCTTCGAGACCGCTCTAAGTGTCCCTTCCAGCCGTATGCTTTACTTACGTTCAATCTGCCCGACAATTCTCAAGTTTCTGTCGGTTAGAACCAAGTCAATGTGCCTCTCTTCACCCGAAACCATTTGGAGGATTCGAACTAGCTCTCTGAAGTATCCACCATCAGGTCGGGAGATTGCGTCTATGAAAGAAGAGAAGTATGTCAGTTTTGAGGTCGGTTATAATTATCTCGATAATTCAAGAGAAAGATTGCAACGCTTACGTCTATCCAACCATCGCCTAGCGAATCCAGGGGGGCACCGAACGTAGAACCATTCAGTTTTAAAGTAACTCAGCCTTCCCCAGGACCCAGTTACTATTTGACAGTTCCTAACCGCTTCCAAGAAGGTGAAAGAAGGGCTGTCTCCATGACTCTTAACATTAAATAGATATCTAATCTCGATCGGCTTTGGTGGCCGAAAGAGAATCTCCATAAACAGAATGAATTTGCTATTCAACAAGGCGTATCCTTTAGGGTGTAGCTGGGATGGAGCTATTCCAAGGAATGATAATATCTCCCTTATATATTGTTTGAAAGGAGGAAGTGTTCCCGCCGTACAAGTGTGATGATTGAAAGCAGTAAACCCCTCCGAGGGAGCATGTGGTCTATCATTTGGCCCTGGCAGTAATACGTCGTCGAGCGACAAGCCATGCCTTAAACAAATCCGTCCCAGCATATCTTTAGAGATGCCGGACGGCACCGAATCTTGTGGACGACAAATGAACCCGGCGCCTGGAAACTCGTCCGGAGCTGGATTTATAACTTCGGCTTCAATGACCGGTATCTCGATGGTTGAAGGAATTGAACTCGGGAGTTCCTGCTGCTGTAAACTTGAAGGTTCCATGACTGACTAGCTTATGAAAAATCATTGTTAAACAGACAATAACGCTCGTGCATCCCCCAGTGTAAAGTGTGTAAGTGTGTTGTGCAGTACTGTATATCACTTGAAAAATTCTACAGAATTGGAGAAAGCATGAAAACGATAAGACTTCGAAATTCAGTTGGAATGACCGTCATCGCTGACTGTCACTACCGTGCCATCAAGATGTTAGGGATCGATCCAAGTTAAAATTTGTTATCATTTTGTTAAGTTCTAGTTCCATCAACGAGCTTCGATAGGCAATCAGATATGCGGTGAAACGATTAAGTCCAATTATGCAAGTTTGAAGCTCGTCGGAGTCAGTTGTTCAAGTGTGCAAGGAATTGCAAGTTCTTTAGCGTTCAATTCGTATCGATCACAAGAGCCTTGTTCGCATCGATAATTCATATTCATCTGCATGCGAGTTCGACTCGATCAAAAGACTGGAGACTTCGAATCGATCCAGAGTGATTATTTCGCATCCATCAATTGGGTCGCCTTCGTATCGATCCCTGGTGCATAATTCGAATCGATCGAAAACCCTGGGTTTCGAATCCATCAAACGCAACCCCTTCGTATCGATCAACATGCTCGAGACACTCGCATCGATCATCCCAACTCGATGCAACAGCTTAGCCATCGATCGATACAAAGGTATCCATCTCATCATCTCGAAGCCTCGACTCCAGATCGATGCGAAAACGAGGACCAAAAAACCATCTTCCTCCACACTCCTTCTTCCCCAGATCGATTCGAACTCCATCTTCTCCATCCTCGACCTCGCGCAATGTCTACTTCCCCAAACCACGTCCGGGCATGAATTCGAGTGGAAGGGCATGAGGATTCGAATCTCGTCATTTTAGGAGTGACTTTGTTCAATTAATTACCTGATTTTGATAACTGGTTAAAAGGGTTAAAGTTTTCTGAATCGATTCGAAGGCAAGAGCTTTTCTTTCCCGAGGCTCTGGAGTGATACGAAGGCAAGGCAGAAGAATCGAGCGAGTAAAAAGTGGAAAATGGCTAAGTCCACAGTATTTATATGAACTCGAATGTGAAGGGAGAAACAATTCGCCTCCCAGTAAGATCGACCGGTTGCAATGTGTCACCTCTGAATCAGTTCGAAGCAACTGTTCGAATCCAAGGACTCGAGTCTGTGTCGATACGAAGTCATCACCAATTCCATCGATGCGAAGCCTTATTCATATCGATCACTTTCGACTCCATCCCCAGTGCAACAACATGAACTGTGAAGTTCGAATCCATCGAATCACAGCTCTCAGAGACCAAAACCCATCAATACGAATTGTCTGTTCGTATCCAATAACACCAGGTCCATCGATTCGAAATATACAACAAGGGTTGTTCCGAAGACATTGAACTCCATCGATATGAACGACCGCTTCGTATCCATCGAACCCCACATCCATCGATTCGAAATGCTCATCTCGCATCCATCTATGCGATGCATGTCGATACAAAGATAATGTTCCAACCTTTTTCACCGATTCAGGAGAGGATCGATGCGAAAGAACATTCAAAAACAACCATCGAACGTTGTTACAATTCGGATTTCACATCGGTTCAATAGAGGATCAATATGGAATTCGAAACGAGATAAACTTACAACGACTCGTGAACGTGCAAACATTAACGAAAGTCAAATTAACGTATATGCAAATACGTCGGACTAATATTCAATTTTCAATATCCACAGGAACTGAATACTTATCTAATAACGATTACAACGACAAACAGCTAATCACCAACATACATCAATCAGTTGCAAAAATACAGGGTACAATAGTTAACAGTTAACAGCTCAGATTACCAAGGAAGTCGGTCTAAGATTACAACTCTCAGCGAAAAGACGATAACTGTCTAGAATGAAAATTTCAGCATTTCAAAGCATATCATGTTTCCACAAGATGTACTTTAGGGGGCAAATGTTATCCCGCCTTTTGGTAAGGCCATGATACCAAGAACTTGACTAGAAACCAATGACAGTTCATCTTGGAGATCGGTTATACGCAGGCTCATCATGGATATCGACGAATTTTGTCCAAGTCTGGATCGAGCTAAAATGATATGACACGACAAGCGAGGCTATAAGAGCCAACGTTCCAAATTTCAAGTCAATCTGAGTTAATAAGCTCAAATTATGATCGATGCAAGATGGGATGAAGAACAGCCTCGAGTTCGAATCCATCGACTGACCACTGTTCGACTCGATCTCGTTCGAATCCATCATGAAGCCTCTGTTCGACTCGATCGAGTTCGTATCCATCATCGGAACCCACTTCGTATCGATCAGCCACTGACCACTTCCCATTCATCACCAGAGTCTACTTCGCATCCATCGCCTGAAGAGCTTTGTTCGAATCCATCAAGCTTCTATAGTTTGTATCCATCAGTTGACCCTACTTCATATCCATCGTGGAGTCCCTGTTCGTATCGATTATATAATGGTTATTCGTATCGGTCGTCAAGCCACCCCACTTTTATCGATACGAACAGAAAGTGAACATCGATACGAACTGAGAAGCCTTCATCGATGCGAACTGTGCATCTTTTATCGATGCGAACAAGGCAGCACCATCGATACGAATGAGGCGAAGTTCAAGGACGTCTCGTTCAAATCGGCATCGAAAGATATGGATCGATGCAAAGAACGCGCGCCATGTCAATCTGCTAGTGCATGCTGCCATCGATTCGAAATCATCGAGTCGAAATGATCGATACGAACGAAACAGCCAACCGAAAAGCACCATTTCGTATCGATCATATCTCCTAATCTACAAGTCCAAATGCGATGAAATTTTCATAGGAGCTTACGTGCATGCTGAAGAATGTCCACGCCAAATTTCGACTACATCGGACATAATCTTGATCGATACGAAATCCATTCGTATCGATCACGGATCGGGCCGAAACTTCACATGCTTGGTCGCGCGGGCCTACTCACGTGCCAGAAGTGGTCTCCCGAGATCTGAGTGAGATATCAGCCTCCTACACCTATAAATAGAGCCCCAGGGCATACAGAAAAGGGGATTTTCTTCATCTTTGAATTCTCCAACGCCCAGACTCTGCCAGATCCAGTTCTAAACTCCATAGCTGCTGCTACTAACGAATTTCACTGCTGTAAATCATTATTATCTGCTGTAACCCGTTGAAATCAATTGTAATCATCAAAGAAACATCAATAAAGCAATCAACTTCATAGTGGACGTAGGCAACACGCCAAACCACTCTAAATTCTTGTGTTTCTGTACGTTCTTATTACTTTCATTGTCTGTTTTGTTAGATAATCCTCTTTTTTTCCATTTAATCTCTCGTTTTATCTCTTCAAAAACTTTCGAAGAGTGTTGTGCCAATTTTGGTACAAACAATGACTCTTTAATTTTCCAAATTCTTTATTTTTTTGGTGGAATACGTTTTCAAGGTTCTTAGGAAGCCCCTGTGATTCATCAAAAAAAAATCCTATAGTTTGTGCTAACTTTAATTTGTGCTAACATTTGGTTTGTGACAACTTTATTTTGTGCTAACAATTAGTTTGTGCCAACTTTAGTTTGTGTACAGTTATAAGTCATAAATAAATGAGTAACAAGTATGGAATTGAAAAGAAAATGGACATCAAAGTCTGAAGTCTTATAACAAGCGGTCTACATGCATGAAACAATAATAATAACAAAGCATGAAGGTTTCAAACATTCAAACAACGGTCATTGGCGCATTACGCTTTTCCCACAAAACAAACATCAATTGAAGCTAACTATTTAAATTGTATATGGCTGTATGACATAATGTTAGTACACATCCAAACAATATAGTGCTATAAAACCCACTGGGTAATCTCACCAACCACGCATCCATTTTCTTATTCTTAGGAAACAAATTTAGCTTTCATAGGACACTAGGATGGAGGATTAAGTTCTTAAACTTGAAATCAGTACTGAAAAACATTTTTAGTAGATCATTACAAGTACAATAAAAACTCAAGTCAATAGAGTTACCGTTGGATACAAAAATTATTATTACCTTATATTCTGCAATAAGTGAATGCAACACAAAAAAAATCTGTAATAATGCATGCACAAAAGATTTGATTTCATCAAAAGTCTTGGTTAACTGTAGTGCACTTGGTATTCCATTCATATACTCTCTAATGGCTAAAATAATTTTCATTTAAGTACATGTGTGTAGAAGGCTCAGATTATGTAACGACCCGTATTTTTACGGATCGAAAGATCGTATAACAGTTGTGTTAGGTTGTTAGTGTTGATAAGTTGTCCGGAGTTTAGGTCGACTAGGGCTTAAGTCGTGTGGAAGTTAAGCCGTGTGTAGCTTAGGTCGCTTGGGAGATGAGTCGTGTGGTGGCTTAGGTCGTGGGGTAGGTTAGGTCGGATGAGCGACTTAAGAGGTTGGAGCGACCTAAGGAAGTGAACGACTTAAGAAATTGGAGCAACCTACAGGATTTGGCGACCTAAGGAAGTTGGAGACTTAAGAAGGGAATGCGGCTTAAGGAGTGTAGTAGTTAGGTCATGAGCGACCTATGGGGTGCTGTGTTTAGTTAGGTCGTAAGCGACCTAAGATAGTTAGGTCGTCCAGATGACTTAGGTGTTAGGCCGTGAGACCCTGTGTTTAGTTAGGTCGCGACCTTGGATGAGTTGTTAGGTCGCGCATTAGTGTTGAGTCTTAGGTCGTGACATTTTTAGGTCGCTAGGTCGTGCGCATGTGTATGTGGTTAAGTCGCGTGAAGGCTTAAGGGGTTAGGTCGCTGAGTGTTAGGTCGTGAGCGACCTAGGAGCGAGTTAAAGTTAGGTCATGGCTTCTGTTAAGTCGTTAAGTCGTATGGACGTTAAGTCGTTGAGTCGAGTGTGTGCTAAGTCGTAAGTCATAGGTCGCGCGTATGTGTTGAGTCGCGCAAGTTGTTGAGTTTTAGGTCGGGGGATCTGTTAGGTCGTAGGTCGGGGTTATTAGGTCGTGGACGACCTAAGGGGGCGGACGACCTAAGGAAATCAGCCTATAAATAGGCGGGTTCTTCTTCATTTTTGGGATCCGGATTTTGAAGCGACGAAGTGCTGCTATTTTGAGAGCTCGAGTTCTATACTTCTTCACTTCTTTTCTCCACTTTGATTTAGTACTTCCTTCCATCCAAGATCAAAGATCCAAGAGCTAAAGTTGAAGATCTACATCCATCGAAGAGAGATTTCATCGTTTGAAGCGGGATTTTTGGAAAATCGAGTTAGATCCTTCGTTGTCAAGATCTGAAGTGTGTTGCTTTTGAGGTGTTTAGGTGATTTGGTGAGTGGTGATTATCTCTCACACGGATCCAAAGGAGTATATCGGATTAATGGCTTGATTATGTGTTAAAATAGTGATTTCCATGCATTTTCGTAAACTTAAGTGTAGGTCCATTGTTCATGATGATTTGACATCCATTTTACTACATGTTAATCTATGTAAGTTCATTCATCAAGTTATAGAGATATTGCTCATAATTCATGCTTTTTAGATTTGGACTCTTTATTTACAAAATTGCCATTATTGTTATAATTGTTTATTAGATCATGTTTGAATGCTTGATTACTTGGATTAATGATTGACTTGATTGATTGTTATAAATTAGTTGATTGATGATTTGATTTGAACAAGATGGTCGAAGATGATTCAAAAGCTAAGGGAAAGGCTCTTGAATTGGAAAAGCTGCTCGTGGCATATGTGGCGGATGATGAAGCTCATATGGTTAGATTTGATGATGTTGATGTTAAGATGAGGCTTTGCTATGATGAGATGAAGCGAGGCATGGTATGAGATAGCCTTGGTTTAATCCAGACGAGATCATTCCAAGCATGTTGATAACTCGGTGAAATGGTTCGGGTTTGAGGATAATGGTATGCTCGAGAGGCGCTTGAGCTAGTATGGAATTGGTCGTCGAGGAGGATAGGCTGAGGTTTCATCATTATTGAAGGTTCTAGCAGACTCAAAGCAAGAGTACGTTGGGCAGATTCGATAGTCCCTAAAGACTATGATTGTAGTCGAGTACTCTGGGCAGATTCGATAGTCCTAGGCACGGGCTGCGACGACGTGCAGAGTTCTGTCTAGAACCGGGGTTGCCATTAACCCTTGACGGACGGCTGAAAGAATGTGCTGGTCATTCAATTAACGGTGGTATCGAAGCAATGATAACAGTGATAGCCAGAGTCATGGATGTTTGGTTGTATCGTCATTCGGTCTCAAGAGCGATGTTTTCTAGGTGCTTATCTGATCTTGGTTTAGGCCTTGGGGGTTTGTACTTGGAAAACACCGACCTTGACTCGAGTGATAATTGCTTTACTTTAAATGTCTGCTTTGCTATGTTTATTTCTGCTTAGTGTGTCTGGGGGCTATCACTGTAGAAAGAGGTGGAGTGGGAGGGTTGGATTCCTATTCCTTTTTCCTTTATGCTCTTTTGGTATGTTGTTAGTTAATTTACTGGTCACTAAGACTGTTGTCTGACTCAAGGCTTTATGTTTAACTCTTATTGCCTTGGGCTGTTCATCCGCTTTGGGATGGGCAGACTAGGTAGCAGGTGACAGGTGCTGTTCTTAGTTTCCGACGATGCTGATGACGAAGACGAGTTGCAGGCTTGCATATTATTTTCTTACTATATGTACTGGATTTTCCGCTGCTTGTATATTCTCTGAGTGATATGTAGTGAGGCTTGATGTATTGACTATTTAGATGTTTGTACCAAACTATTATGAAGTTTAACTGAGATTCTGTTCTGTAAAGCTTCACTATATATACTTTCTATTGTATTTTATCCATGCGCTGTGAGTTATACGATAGATTCTGCTGTTTTAACTTAACCTTGGCCATCGTCCATGGCTGCCTGGCACACTTTACAGCGCACTATTTCTATGTTCAGTACAGGGGTCATGGGTGGTCGTCACAGATTACTAAGAGAAAGGGGAAGTCAACAAATACACAAAGATGAAATTCAATACAAAACTGAATTTTACCTTGTATAGCTCCTCCTCAAACTGACATAACTGAGCATGTCTTGCCATGAATTCTTTTCTCATAAAAATGGGGATTTGGTGTAGTTCATAGGTTCTTTTATGTAAAAATGCAAATCCAAAGCTAACTAGTGCATCATTTAAGAGAATACTTGCTTTATTTATATAGTAGCCTCTTCCTCCAGCAACTACAGATCCTTCAAAATAAATAAGGAACACAATATCACATCATTTTGAAGGTATCTGAGAATTAAAAATCTTAGAGATGTTGATGGGGTGCAGTGGAGAGGGATGTAGCATTACCCATCCCTATTACACACACACACACGTAATACATTACTTGTTGAATATGCTAGTATATGATTTTTGTTTAATGATAATAAACATACATATATATATATATATTCAGTTAAATGTATTTGTTATTGTACTATTTTATTTTTCACATTATTAAATAAATATTTGCTGAATAAAATGAATAACGCAGAATTTAAATTCAAACAGATATTTTATTCAAACAAATATTTTATTACAATTTTGAATAGTACAAATTTGTGCTCTCACTATATATACAACATTTCAAATTACAATACAATTTTTCACTATACAATTATCATTTACATCAGCACCTCACTACATATCACTCGTTCACTCATAATTGTTCTTCAACTATATTCCAATTGATATCCAGCATCTGAGCTATCTGCAAAATAAACACTGACGCAGTAAAATTGAAAAAGAAATATTTTGTAGTGTAAAATTAAATGTGTATTTTGAAAATGTTATTTACCTTAGTTATTTGGGTTGTTCGTCATCATATTTATTTTTGAGTCCATTCATACACGAACAACTTGTGACATGCACAGTGTATCACTGTACATGCCACAAGGCCGTGCACACCGATATACACTTGATAAAATTACAGAGACAGGTGAGCACAAGGTCAAACCAACAAAATGGAAGATTCTACTCAGGTGCAATATGTTATCCCGCCTTTTGGCAAGGCCAGGATATCAAGGAGTTGGATTCCAAATGTCGTTTGTCATGGATATCATTGAATTTTGTCGGAGTCCGGATCAAGCCCCAATCGATGAGACATGATCGGGAAAGTAAAGCAAACCAACGCTCCAAGTTTCAGATCGATCCGAGTTCATATGCTCGAGTTATGACGGATGCAAGTCAAAGGAAAGAGCATCTTTTTGTATCCACCGGGAAGCAGCAGTTCGTATCGATCGAAGTTAAGCATGCTTCGAATCCATCGAATTCGTCTCGATGGATTTCATATCAATCAGCCCGGCCCAGATTTCGTATCCATCGCTATGGGTGATTTCGCATCCATCAGATCAGCGGTGATTTCATGTCCGTAAGTGGATCTTGCTTCGTATCCAACCAGTCTGTGTCCATCACTCGTTTCGCATCCATCGATCGCATGTCAATCAGGATGATTAAGTCCACACAGTTATAAGCCTCGTATCGATAGAACCTTCAGCCGGAAAGACTTGCTCGTATCCATCAATAAGTCACCTGGTTCGTAACGATCACTTAATGTTTACTTCGTATCCATCGGCCAGTGCTTGCTTCGTATCCATCATTCAGTGTCTACTTCGTATCCATCAGCCAGTGTTTGCTTCGTATCCATGGGTGAAGTCCTACTCGTATCCATCAGGTCAACCAGCTTGGATAACGTGTCATCTCTCGAAGAAAACGAGGCGAGATACCTGGAATCGAAACAGTCAATACGGCGCTGAGACCGGATCGAGGCGAAGCGCGCGCACCACGTCATCCCTCGATGCGAATGCGCCGAGATATATGGAGTCGACACGGTCGACTCGGAGTAAAGACCGGATCGAGGCGAAGTGTGCGTTCCACGTCTTCACAGGGGCGCGTGACACCATCGATTCGAAGCCCACAGCTTGGAGAGATGGATTCGAACCAGACAGCCTAGCGAAGAACATCATCTCGTATCGACGATATCTCTCAATCCACTGATCCAAATACCATGAAATTTTAACTGAAGGTTGCACACATACCAAGGAACATCTCCACCAAATTTGAGCTCAATTGGAGGTAATCCTGATCGATACGAAATGACTTTGTGTCGATCGCAGATTGACTCCAAACTTTCTGGAAACGGTCGCGTGGGCCCCCTCACGTGCCAGACCAAGTCTCCCGGAGTTTGAGCGAATTCTGAGCCTCCTACGCCTATAAATAGAGCCCCAGAATCAACAGAAAAAGGATCTTTTTCTCTGAAGCGTCCAGACTCTGCCGGATTGAGATTTGCATCATACTTTTGCTGACAATTTCGAATTCGAATCTGTAATCCGCTGTTCATTGCTGTAACCGCTTGTAATCATTGAAAGAGAATCAATAAAATCATCAAAACTTCATAGTGGACGTAGGCTATACGCCGAACCACTCTAAATTGCTTGTCTGTGCATTTTACATTTCTGTTTGTTGGAGTTTTTGTTAGATAACCTCTGTTTTACATTTATAATCTTCATTTTATCTCTTCAAACAACTCCCGAAGAGTGTTGTGCCCATTTTTGGTACAAACACTTTGGTGCTTGCACTGAGAAATCCAGCTTTTTCTCCTGCTCATTGGATCTGCCATCGATACCAGATTGCACAAATCCAAGAGGAAGATCCAGATATCCAGTCCGGAATCCTTCCATTCTATTCAGATTTGCTCAAAATCTAGGAAAGGACTCCACCACCGAGAATGGTCAGCACAAGAACTGGCGCTACCGCTGCAGAGCAAGAAGGCAGAGATATGCAGAATCCCACACAGCCGCCTTCTTCCAATCAAGACAATACCACTCACTCAGACTCAATGGGGCTAGTCACCCGACAGGAGTTTCAGGTATTGCTCCAGGAGCTGACCCAAAGCCGTCAGCAGTTGGCGGAACAGTTGCGCGCCAACATCGAGCTGATCAACCAGCTAAACCGCCGGGGGCACAGAAGGTCCAGGAGAGATGATGTCTCCAGAGCGTCTACTGAAAGCTCAGCTTCATCTGATTATCACCACCGAACTACCCGTCCTCGACTAGAGGGGAGTCGCGCTCAAGCTGCTGAATATCAGCCCGCCTTGACAGTTGGGCAACTGAGGGTAGGACCGTCGACCAGTTTCCAAACGGGTCCCTCAACACGAGGAGGTACTGCCCCACAGTACACCACGGATAACCGCACCACAACCGCCGCAGCAGAGACAAGGGTCGAGACCCGAAATCAATCAGAGCCGATCAATCAACAACGAGGACATACTCCTGAACCTTATGTCCCAGAAGACGTTGAGCCAAGGAGGCGAGATACGGATCGTCGACAGCGCCCGATCCCAACTCGCACCATGGAACCCGACCACGCCTTAGCTCATCACGCTCAGAATTTGCCCGTTTCAGATATATCAACCATGATACGTCAGATGATTCGCGAGAGTCAGGGGCTCACCAATGATGATTGGGGGATTTCCCGTAGTCATACCCCTTTCACAGACGAAGTGTTACATGCCGAACCCCCTAGGCGATTCAGAATGCCGACTCTCCCGATGTACGAAGGGAATAGTGACCCCAACCAGCATATTCTGAAATATGAATGGTCGATGAGCGCTGCAAGGGCCGACGATGCAGTGAAGTGTCGGAGTTTCCCCATCTCTCTGGGGGGAATCGTGACAATGTGGTTTACTAGCCTACCACCTAGATCAATCTCTTCGTTCGATCAATTGGCCAAGAGGTTTGTGGAGCAATTCCGGATGCATGTTGCTAGGCCAAAAGACGTCAACACCTTGTCCAGCGTCACTCAGGCTCCTGGAGAAACGCTCAGGCGTTACCTGGAGAGGTTCCACGCAGCATGCGTCGAGATCACCAATCCCAACGATAATTCAATCCTGATGGCTCTGACCAAGGGGATTGATCCTGATTCTGAATTCGGAAACTGGCTAGCTGGAAAACCGCCTGCATCGTTGGACCGTTTTTACTCCAAGGCCGCTCAATTCCTGCGGCAGGAGGACGCAAAACAGTCTAGGAAGCAGGACGATGCGAGGCCCAGCATTGAGGGAATACAGAGCAATGTGGCAGTTAAACAGTCCGGCGAGAGTTCCGAGAAAGTTCAACTGAATATACAAAACAAGCAAACCCAGTAGAGAGGAAACAATGGCCAGAATAAGAAGAGAGACGAGAACCGAGGTCCACGACATAGAGCTCAGATGTTTGACAGTTATACGCCGCTAAACACGTCATTGGAAAACGTATACTTACAGACTTGTAACACTGTACAGTATAAGAAGCCTGCTCCGAAGCCCTCGTCGGAGAGATAGATTCAGACAGGGAAATTCTGTAGGTTCCATGAAAGATATGGACATAATACCAATGAGTGTCGGCACTTACAGGACCTCATCGAGAAGCTGATTAGAGAGAGGAAGCTAGATCAGTTTGTACGGGCACCGCAGCCTGGCGGAGCGGGCCCCTCGAATCAAAATCGTTCACAAAATCAGGAAAGAGAGGAGGAACCCGCCCGTGCGGGCGGGAGATTAGTTATCAACACAATAAGTGGTGGTCCCCATCCGGTAGACAGAAGCTGGGGGGAAATGGAGTCGTATGCCAGTTCTATCAGGCATGCGGACTTCGAGTGTTATAGTAATTGCGAGGATGGAACCCCGGCAAAGCAACAAAAGATAATGTCCGATGATATCGTGTTCAGGAGCCGAGACACCGATAAAGTCGAAGCCCCTACAATCGACCCACTAGTCATATCTGCCCAGGTAGGTCCTGCTTGGATGAAGAGGATCCTGGTTGATAGTGGGAGCTCTGTGAACATCCTGCTTAAACGGGCTTACGATCTAATGAAGATGGAGACAAAGGATTTGAAACCCTGTTTATCCAGGATCCATGGTTTCAACGGAAGTGCCACGATACCCATCGGAATAACTGAACTCCCAGTCGAGTTAGGCGTTGGAGAACGCCGGAGGGTTCGAATGTTACAATTTGTTGTGCTAGAAATCGACTCGCCATATAATGCGTTTCTGGGTCGACCAGCCTTAGCTGAGTTCAGGGCGGCGATCGCCCCATGGTGTCTGACTCTGAAATTTCCCACTGATCATGGGATTGGAGTTGTTCAAGGAGAACAGGCCACAAGAAGGGCCTGTTATGTTGCTGAGCTGCGCGGGGCGCAACGTAAAGAGAAGGGAAAGGGCGTAGAGGAATCTCTCTGCGTCCGTTCTATCGATAATTGACAATTGATGCCTGGGCCTCGGCCCGGGCACCACGACCAATTCCTGAAAGACCTGGACCCCAGGGACAACGAGGATAAAGACGAATCAACGGAGAGTCAAGCTTCTCCAGCCGAACTGACTGTGGACGTCCCAATCAGTGAGGATGATGATTCAAAGATGCTGAAAGTTGGGTCCCAACTGAACGAGCAGGCACAGCAGGAGTTGGTCGAATTTCTTCGGGCGAATCTCGACGTCTTCGCCTGGACACACTCTGACATGTGCGGGATCTCGCCGAGCATTGCAAGTCACTCCCTGAATATAGATCAGCGACATGTCCCAGTAAAGCAGAAAAGGCGCGGTATGGATCCAGAGAGATCTGCCGCCCTTAAGGAGGAAGTTGATAAACTACAATCGAATGGGTTCATTCGAGATGCCTTGTATCCAGAATGGGTGTCCAACCCTGTACTAGTTCGGAAACCAAACGGGAAGTGGAGAACCTGTGTTGATTACTCTGACCAAAACAAGGCCTGTCCAAAAGATAGCTTCCCACTTCCACGAATCGATCAACTCGTAGATTCGATGGCCGGACATGAACTACTATCCTTTATGGACGCTTATTCCGGCTACAATCAGATACCCATGCATTTACCTGATCAGGAACATACTAGCTTCGTGACCGACCTGGGACTCTATTGTTACAAAGTCATGCCGTTTGGTCTAAAGAATGCTGGAGCAACATACCAACGCTTAGTCAACCGAATGTTCGCTGATCAGATTGGGAAGACCATGGAGGTTTACGTGGATGACATGCTGGTGAAGTCCCGATTCTCCACCGATCACGTCAGAGATTTGAATTCAATGTTCAACATCCTCCGAGAGTACGGAATGAAGCTCAACCCACTCAAATGTCACTTTGGCGTTGCATCCGGGAAATTCCTTGGGTTCATCGTCAACGCTCGAGGAATAGAGGCGAATCCTGAGAAGATCTGGGCTATTAGAAATTTGCAAATCCCTAAAACTATAAAGCAAGTCCAGAGTCTTAACGGGAAGGTCGCAGCATTGAGCAGGTTCATTTCAAAGTCCACCGATAAATGCATTCCTTTCTTCGACCTGATCCGGAAGGGCAAACGAAACTTTGAATGGACCATGGAGTGTGAGGGCGCGTTCCGATCATTAGTTCAACATCTCTCCACACCTCCGATCTTATCAAAACCGGTTGACCACGAGCAACTATATCTCTACCTGGCAGTATCAGAACATGCGATCAGTGCTGCTCTAGTCCGGGAAGAAGACAAAGTGCAAAACCCGGTCTACTATGTTAGTAAGCGACTAACAGGAGCTGAAAGAAATTATCCGAGACTGGAGAAACTAGCCTATTGCTTGGTCATTGCCTCAAGAAAGCTCCGTCCTTACTTCCAAGCTCATCCACTTACTGTGTACACCGATCAGCCGTTACGACAGGTCCTCACGCGGCCTGAGACGTCCGGTAGGTTACTCAAGTGGAACATTGAGCTAAGCCAATTTGATATCGCATACGCCCCGCGGAGGGCCATTCGAGGACAAGTCCTGGCTGATTTCATAGCTGAATTCACTGTTCCAGAAGACTTACCCGAGACCAGCGAATCCCCCGAATACATCTGGAAGCTGTATACTGATGGTGCGTCAAATGACCGGTGTTCGGGCGCTGGGGTTGTACTTGAGACTCCCGAGGGCCGATCCATATGTTATGCTCTTAAATTCGACTTTCGTGCAACTAATAATGAAGCCGAATATGAAGCCCTCCTAACCGGCCTAAATCTTGCCAGAGATTTGAGAATTATCGCTGTAGAAATTTATTGCGATTCACAGTTAGTGGTATGCCAAGTACGAGGAGAATACCAGGCAAGAGACCGAAGACTGGCCGCTTACTTGGCACGAGTTCAGGAAATACTAAACCAGTTTGATTATTATGCCATCTATTATGTGCCTCGGGAGCGCAATCAGAAAGCCGATTCACTGGCAAAGTTAGCTAGCACAGGTGAAGCGCAACAAATGGGACTTGTCCCCGTTGAAACTTTGGCCACTCCGAGCATCGATCGGATAGAAATGAACTCTGTATTTGAAACCGCTCCCAGTAGAGAATCTTGGTTGACTCCGTATCGGAATTACATTGAGAATGGGGTGCTGCCTGAACCTAGAAATGAGAAGAGACAAATTCAGCGAAAAGCTTCGCGGTTCGTCATCCAAAACGGAGTCATGTACAGGAGAGGTTATTCCGTTCCTCTCCTCAGGTGTATCGCCCACGAGGAAATCAAACGAGTGTTACATGACGTGGACGAAGGAGAGTGCGGCGATCATACCGGAGGGCAAGCTCTCGCTAAGAAGATACTCCGATATGGGTACTACTGGCCGACAGTGAACCGGGATGCGGCAAACTATGCCCGGAAGTGCGATAAATGCCAGATACATGCCCGAATTCCGAGAGCTCCGCCTACTGAAATAACCCAAATGGTCAGTCCCTGGCCATTCGCAATGTGGGGCATTGACATCATCGGCGCTTTACCTTTGGCAAAGGCGGTGCGAAATACGCCATCGTCGCCGTTGACTACTTCACAAAGTGGGCTGAAGCCGAAGCCCTTGCAACCATTACGACAAAGAAAGTGATAAATTTCGTGGTTTGCAACATCATCTGTCGATTTGGACTCCCGCATACTATCATCACTGATAACGGAGCCCAATTCGAGAGTGCAGAATTCAAGAATTTCTGTCAACGGTTTCATATCCGCAAAAAGTTCTCGGTTGTCGCACACCCACAAGCGAATGGACAAGTTGAGGCTGTCAACAAAGTTATAAAATCGATCCTGAAGAAACGATTGGAGAAGGCTGGGGGCAAGTGGGTCGATGAACTTCCTATGGCGTTATGGGCCTATCGAACGACCCACAAAACCGCGACCGGACACACTCCGTTTTCCCTATCTTACGGCTCAGAGGCCGTTATTCCGGTCGAGACAGAAGTGCTCTCTCATCGCGTGACTTATTATGATCCAAAAACAAACGCTATACTCCTGGCCGAGTCTTTGGATCTATTGGATGAAAAACGGGAAGAGGCTGATTTGAGAGCAACCGCACATCGAAGCCGGGTCGCCCGACTGTACAACACCAGAGTTCAACCTCGAACCTTTGAACTTGGCGACCTCGTACTCAAGAGAATCTACCCGGTTCCTTCACACATGAAGCCGAACTCGGGAGGACCGTATGTAATTACACGAAAGCTCGGAGATGGTACATTCAAGCTGTCGACTGTTGACGGTCTCGATTTACCAAGGGCTTGGAACAGCGAAAGTCTCCGCCGCTATTACATATGACAGGCTTTATTTATTTCGTTCTATTTAGCAATTTGTTTCTGCATTTCGAAATTTGAATTTTGTAATAAGGCAACTGACTTTGCCGCATTTTCTTATTTCAGCAATAAAATGCCACTTCTTCGAGCCAGAGCTGTGATTCATTAAGTACGATATACAACATCACGATGCACGAAGAGCTAAATCCCATCATGCAATGGGACTTATTCAAATGGAGAGTGGCTGTGATACGATCGGCCACTCACTAGGTGAAACCCGAGCTCGGGGACAAGCCATGACACCGATATTAATAGGGTTGACACACGACAATCCTACGATCAACTCCGTTATTGGGTAGATTCTCACCACCGGTCCAAAGCTTCGCCGATCCAACCTGCTTCGCATGCAACGACCCTGCCGAACCAACTCATCCCCATGCTCTGCCGAACCAACTCACCTCTCATGCTTCGCTGAACCAGCTCACCTCCCATGCTTCGCCGAACCAGCTCACCTCCCATGCTTCGCCGAACCAGCTCACCTCCCATGCTTCGCCGAACCAGCTCACCTCCCATGCTTCGCCGAACCAGCTCACCTCCCATGCTTCGCCGAACCAGCTCACCTCCCATGCTTCGCCGAACCAGCTCACCTCCCATGCTTCGCCGAACCAGCTCACCTCCCATGCTTCGCCGAACCAGCTCACCTCCCATGCTTCGCCGAACCAGCTCACCTCCCATGCTTCGCCGAACCAGCTCACCTCCCATGCTTCGCCGAACCAGCTCACCTCCCATGCTTCGCTGAACCAACTCATCCCCATGCTTCGCCGAACCAACTCACCTCCTACCACCGGACCAAACGCTGCCGGACCAAGACGTGCCAGGCCAGATCACATCAGCCCAGGCCCACCAGCAGCTATATACATCCTAGACCCCTGCCCCCAACCTCACTCTATAAATAGAGGGGCAGGGGTACAACAATGGGGGACAAGTTTGAGAGCTGAAGCACGGAGAGAACTTTCAAACAACTTTCTTTTACTTGTATCAAAGCTTTGTACTTGTAATCAAAACAAGAGAAGAGAAATAACATATAAAGTGGACGTAGGCACATTCTGGCTGAACCACTATAAATCCGCGTGTCTTTTTACAGTTTAGCCCCTGCTTTTCATATATTTGCATAAATCACCCAAATCACTAAGAACAACATAAGATCTACTAAATCATACAACTTTGAGGTGTTTGTCCATTTTTTGTGCAAACATTTTTGGTGCTTTCACTGAGAACTAGAAGCTCGAAGCTTCAGCTTCATCCACTTAACAGTTTTCCTAACAGCATCGTTCGCCACTTGGAAAACATGCCTCCCAAACAGAGAAAAGATGTTAACAAAGGAAAAAACATTGCATCCAGCAGTCTTCCAGATCCAGCTGTCACGGATCAAGTAAATCGTCCTCCTCCAGCAGCAGTAACAAATGAAGGACAGGCTAACCCAACCACTCCTGCCACAGAACAGCCTGCAGCAATTACTAGAGCAGATCTGGACAGAGTTGTGGTTGAAGTAACTAACCGCTTCACGTCCCAACAGGAAGCCTTGGTGAACCATCTCATGTCACGCATAAGGGACGCTGAAGAATCCAACCGCAACACTGAATCATGGGGCGAGTCCCAGTCTGGAGGATCTCAGAGACAACAAAGATCTTCCTTCTTCGAAGGAGCTAATGGCAGAAGTAGCCATGGTAGGAGCCGAGACCGAGCACAGCCCGAAGTTAGGCCTGAGGAAACGTTTGGTACCGAACCCAACGGGGGAGGTACCGGGCGAAGGTCAACTGTAGCCGAGCCTGTCATGCTGCCTAACCACAAAAACGCCAATGAACGGGGCCGAGCTAGAGTCCAGCCCGAAGTTGGACCCGAGGAAGTGCTTAGATTAGAACCCAGCAGGGGGAGATCAAGGCAAGGGCCAACTGTAGCTGACCCGAGCATGCTCCCAGAAGACCAAAGGCAGCCACTGGAAAATATGAGGAATGATAGACGATACCATCCCTACAGGTCATCTGGACGGAATCAATCCCACAGAACAGAACCAAACTCGTTTCTATCTGCTCCAAATTCTGATGAAAGGATGGCGCGCTTATTCAGAGAGTGCGTCCAACGGGAGCAAAGAGATCGAGGGATAGGCACTAGGGCGACCAGCCCTTTCGCCCGCAACATTGAAATTGCTATCACCCCCCGAGAATGGAAGATGCCAACAATGGAACCTTACAAAGGAACCTCCGACCCCGTTGTACACTTGCAGAGATACACACAACATATGCTCATGAGTGGAGCGACAGAGGGAGTACTGTGCAAATGCTTTCCACTCTTCTTAGCAGACCTCGCTACCTCCTGGTTCTGTCATCTACCTCAGGGATCCATCAGCTCATGGGAAATGTTGAAAGAAAAGTTCATCAGCCAGTTCCGCATTCATGTGGAACAACCTAAGGATGCTTATTCCCTATCCAGTATCAAGCAGAAACCTGGAGAGAAGCTGCAGCAATACCTAACCCGATTCAATGCCGCAACGGCCACAGTCCAAGATGCCGACGAGAAGCTTATCTTAATGGCCCTCTGTAGTGGTGTGCATCCGGATACTAAATTTTCTAGAAGATTGACAAAAGAAAAACCAGCTACTTTACCCGATTTTTTCTATGAGGCCGGGAAATATATGAGGCTTGAAGACGCTGCCACTAAAGGGCAGTCGGGGCGACAAAATAAGGCAGCTTACGGCAGCACGTCCGCTGTAGCAAAGGACGTTCGAAGGGATGCTTCTAGAGACAATGCTGGGGGCAAGAAGGGAGAAAAGTGCTTGTATCGGCCAGGACCGAGATTTGACGCTTATACTCCTTTAAATGAAATGATCGAAAACATCTCCCGGGACACTCAAGAGGAAGTTAGATACAAACGCCCACCGCACAAGAAGAAACCAGATATCCTAAACTTGAGAAGCTAGCCTATTGCCTACTAATCACATCACGGAAACTGCGTCACTATTTCCGATCTCATTCCATCAGAGTTCTGACCGATCAACCACTAAGGCAGGTACTCCATCGTCTCGATGCTTCTGGGCGACTACTTAAATGGTGCATTCAACTAAGTCAATATGATGTCACCTATCATCCTCGCACCACCATCAACGAACAAGGCTCGGGGGCAGGTGTGGTAATAATCACTCCCAAGGGAAATGAACTACACTATGCTATAAGGTCAGGATTCACTGCCACCAACAACGATGCAGAGTATGAAGCAGTGATAGCTGGATTAGAACTTGCCTTAGAAATCGGAGCCAATTCTTTGTGTCTTCATAGCGATTCTCAACTTATTGTAAATCAAATACTAGTAGGATTCCAGGCTCGAGAAGAACGACTCATAGCATATTTAAAGAAGACCAAGTTGCTTCTCAATCGATGGGATCACTATTTAATCAAACACATCCCTCAGGAAGCAGAACCCCTAAATAAAGTATTTTTAGCAAAAGTTATTAACTTCTTGATCAAAAAATGTTCTATGCAGGTACGGAGTTCCATTCAAAATCATATCGGACAATGGACTTCAGTTTGACAGCGAGGAGTTCGCCAACTGGTGCCAAGAGCATGGAATTCACAAAAGCTTCTCATTCATAGCTTATTCCCAGGCAAACGGAAAAGTCAAAGCCGTCAACAAAGTTCTCAAAACTCTAATAAAAAAGAAACTCGAAAAGTCAAAGGGCGCTTGGGTGGATGAACCTCCTACGACACCATTGGCCAATCGCACGTCTTTCAGAACATCAACGGGGCATACTCCTTTTCTCTTTGGCATATGGATCGGAGGCTATGCTCCCAATTGAAACTATAGTGCCTTCCCATCGTAGGATCCACTACAACCCAGAAGAGAACGAAGAGTTCCTCCTCATGTCTCTGGATCTAATTGAGGAAAGAAGAAATGATGCAGCCCCCCAGGGCAGCAGCTCACAAGCAAAAAGTGGCAACGCAATACAACTCCAAAGTCAAGCATCGTAGCTTACAGAAAGGAGATCTTATCCTCAAGCGAATCTTCCCGCGCCCCGGAGCGCTAGATCCAATCTGGGATGGACCATATGTAATTCATAAAGATCTTCGCAATGGAGCTTATATTTTGTCAACAGTGGACGGGGAGGTGTTCCAGAGGGCATGGAACATCCAACACCTTCGTCGATACTTTTCTTAACTCATACTGCCCATATGAAGTGAATTAACAAAGAGAATCAGTGGACGTAGGCATTTTCGTGTCGAACCACTTTAAAAAACTTGTCTCTTTTTAACTTGTTCCTTCATATCTTGGCTGCTTGTTAACTGTATCCTTTTCTGTTGAACAAAATCCTGTGCAAATAGCATTTTCATTCAAGGCGCTCCGCAGCGCAACCTCTCCTGGACAAAACCTAACAGGTACTATGCGAATCTATGCCCTCGCCAATGAGACACTTTCGCTCTGGCATCCCTCTGCTGCGGGTTAACTCATTGCTCGCGACGGCCCTTAAAGCCAACTGTAATGAGCCGATTATAAGCCACCGAGAAGGCCGACTATAGCCGAGGCAGCTCATTACGGCGTTAGGCTTGCCGGCAACTGTGAACCGACTATAAGCCCCAACATAAGGTGTGGCCAGCCAGGGGCAGTTCACAGTTGACGATCGGCACCCACGCTAGCCGGCCACAGTAAATCGAATAATACCCACGATTACGGGCCATAATGGCCCGGGTAGTTACTGTGCGCGATCTCGGCTCCGATGTGTCTTAAGTGCGGCTGTGGTAAAAAAGAATTAACTCCCCGCGGAGGCGTAAGATGGGTGACAAATGTCTCCAAGACCCACAGCTAGGGAAAGTGACTACAAAACCCGTTTGCCACGAACTTAAGCACATCGAAGGCCTTCCGTGATTGGAAGTTTTACTATTTCACCTATTTCAATTTTACTTAAAAAGCTTTATAACAACCCCTAAAGTACAGGATACAGAGTAGGAGATACTCGCCAATGGGTGCAGGGACTCACAATCGGATGGCAGGGCATTCAACTGCTTTCCATGCTCGGTCATACAAGATACTCAAAACTGCCATCTACAATTAGAGCATGAAAGGCGGTATTTTCTTCTTTTGTGTACAAATACATGACTATAATTTGTTCGCACCACACGCTAACATTGCAAGTCATGAAATTATGTCTTAAACCAGAACCCGACATCAAACACAATTTAATTACAAGAATATACATAGCTATATTTCTCATACGACATGTCAAAATAACAACAAACATTCGGAAGACGACAAAATCAGCTTAAGTTAAAGAATTACACATCAAGAATAGAGCTATTTATTACAAGTAGCAAAATAATTACAACTTAAAAGTTACTCTATTGTTTTAAGACTAACGTATACGGCCATGTCAAGTCTACAAAAAGAATTTTCCAGGTCTGATCAAGGGGCCGGCTGCATTGGAGTTTTATCCTTGTCCTGTTGACCACCTGTCCAGTCAGAGAAAGGACTCATTAGTGATAAGCAACCAAAGTTAATGAAGAGACTAAAAAGGAAGACTTACCAGCACCTGCTTCTTGACTATCCTGATCGTCATCCTCAACTTGCACACCTGCCTCCTCAGCAGCAAGCAACCGCATACCCTCCTTCACCGCCATCTTCTCCTCATTGGCAAACTGGGCAGTGACCACATCCATGCTGAAAGCCACACCACCATCTCTATCCGCATCAGCCTTAGCCTCCTCCAGAGCCCGAAGATAGATCTTGGCCATGACCCTAGGATAATCATCCATCCAGGATAGGTTGCCCTGCTTCCAGGTTCGGAAGTACATGTCCTGGAGCATTTCGTCCATCATCCCCTCATTCTCCTCAAACTCCCTCATCCGGGCCTCGGAAGCCGACAGCCTTCCAACAGCAGCTTCTCTCTCCAAACGGTATCTCGAGCAGTCAACCTGAAGGGATTTCCGCATCGCCTCCATCTCCTCCTTCAGCCTAACCTGAGCGAGCTCTGCGGCTTCAAGCTTCCCCGACAGCTCCTCTACCCGCTCAAGATCCGCCCTCCGAACCTCATCCACTGTCGAGATGGCCATATTTATCTGTTCCTTGCAGGCGGCCTCCATCTTCCGCAGTTCCGCCTTACTAGCCTCCTCCATAGCCTTCCCAACCATCTCCACCCTCACCTCTTTCCTCCTCTATGTCTTCCTCCTCCTGGGTAAGTGGACAATTGCTGGGGGAGGGACCGTCCGACTTATTGAGTTTCTTACCTCCAACGGCTGGAGGTTTTGTGAAAGGTTTCCTCTTGCTACTCTCTACCGTAACACCTTCCTTAGTCTGAGCAGCCGCCCTCTCCTCCGCCGTTTCCCTCAGCTTGACTACTGACTGCTGTGGAAGGATTAAGTTATACTCCAAAAGGATCGCATTTCTGATCAGGAAGGCAGATGATCTATATTTCCCGAGAATAGCTTCTATCTCAGCCGCCGTCTGAACCAGGCGGTCAGTCTTCACAACCGCAAAGCCACCTGTCGCTAGCAAAAATGAGAAAGTATGAGAAGAAGCATCGCAATCGTAATGGAAATTATAAGTAAAAGCATCAACTTACGTCCAGAAGTAAAGCGCCGAATTGAAACGGAGTCGTCCCTGACAAAGAACCATTCCTTCTTGAACATGCTGAATTTGGAATACAGATCCAAGACCGGCTTGAAAGTCACAGCTGACTCCAAGCTAATGTATGGGGACCCCTTCTTATAGCCCCTCAGATTATATAGATACCGGATCTCTCGATTGGAAGGAGCACGACCATACTTCCTCTGGAAAATGACGAAGAGGCTCACCAGTATAGCATAGGAGTTGGGTTGAAGCTGGAATGGGGCCACCTTTAGATACGTGAGGAAGCTGGCTATCCAAGCGTTAAGAGGAGGAATGGCACCACACATGCAGTGGTATCTGCTGTAGGCGAAGTACCCTTCAGGAGGGTCATACGGCATAACGTCTCTCCCAGGCAATAGCAAGTGCGCCCTATCGATTCCAAAGGATCGGGAAATGACATCAAGCTGCTCCTCCTTGAGGGAGCTAGGAAAGCAATCGGGCGGGGAGTTCAGAAGTTTCTGAGGGCCGTACCCGTCCACTAGCGATCTCGGGGTTGGTCCGTGACGTTCTTGATTCGGCTGAGCTGGGGGCACGGCGGAGGAACCTCCTTCGCCCCCGGATTTCTTTTTGTCTGATCGAGTTTCCGCTTTACGAGACATTATCTGCAAACACAAAGAAGAACGTCGTTAGAATAGAGGAAGTAAAGGAGCAAGTGTCTGCAGTCTGAAATTTCAAGTGAAAAAATCAAGTTTATCAAGTTCATTCGGCACCCAGAGTGAACATTCATTCGGCACCTAGAATCAAGTTCATTCGGCATCCAGAGTGAATGTTCATTCGGCACCCAGGGTAAAGTTCATTCGGCACCCAGAGTAAATGATCATTCGGCACTTAGAGTACGTAAATTCGTTCGGCAGTACTTGATTCGGTATTCTGAAGCAATTCGTCAGAGAGCTTGATTCGGCAGAAACGTTTGGTTCGGCTATCTTGAATTGGAAGGGAATAACGAGAGTATACAGCCCCTACTTATAGGCAAACATAGGATGCCGGACCAGTTGGATCGGCGCTCAGCGACCGAATAAGAGGAAACAAAGTAGGCCATACGCCAGCATATACCCCACTTTGGGGGGCAAATGTTGGGTAGATTCTCACCACCGGTCCAAAGCTTCGCCGATCCAACCTGCTTCGCATGCAACGACCCTGCCGAACCAACTCATCCCCATGCTCTGCCGAACCAACTCACCTCTCATGCTTCGCCGAACCAGCTCACCTCCCATGCTTCGCCAAACCAGCTCACCTCCCATGCTTCGCCGAACCAGCTCACCTCCCATGCTTCGCCGAACCAGCTCACCTCCCATGCTTCGCCGAACCAGCTCACCTCCCATGCTTCGCCGAACCAGCTCACCTCCCATGCTTCGCCGAACCAGCTCACCTCCCATGCTTCGCCGAACCAACTCATCCCCATGCTTCGCCGAACCAACTCACCTCCTACCACCGGACCAAACGCTGCCGGACCAAGACGTGCCAGGCCAGATCACATCAGCCCAGGCCCACCAGCAGCTATATACATCCTAGACCCCTGCCCCCAACCTCACTCTATAAATAGAGGGGCAGGGGTACAACAATGGGGGACAAGTTTGAGAGCTGAAGCACGGAGAGAACTTTCAAACAACTTTCTTTTACTTGTATCAAAGCTTTGTACTTGTAATCAAAACAAGAGAAGAGAAATAACATATAAAGTGGACGTAGGCACATTCTGGCTGAACCACTATAAATCCGCGTGTCTTTTTACAGTTTAGCCCCTGCTTTTCATATATTTTCATAAATCACCCAAATCACTAAGAACAACATAAGATCTACTAAATCATACAACTTTGAGGTGTTTGTCCATTTTTTGTGCAAACATCCGTATTCCCAGAGTGCGAAGCGGAGTATAAACATTTAACTCCATATTCCCAGAGTGCGAAGTGGAGTATAAACATTCGACTCCGTCCTCCCAGAGCGCGAGACGGAGTATAAACATTTAACTCCATATTCCCAGAGTGCGAAGTGGAGTATAAACATTCAACTCCGTATTCCCAGAGTGCGAGACGGAGTATAAACATTTAACTCCATATTCCCAGAGTGCGAAGTGCAGTATAAACAATCAACTCCGTGCTCCCAGAGTGCGAGACGGAGTATAAACATTCAACTCCGTATTCCCAGAGTGCGAAGTGGAGTATAAACAACCAACTCTGTGCTCCCAGAATGCGAGACGGAGTATAAACATTCAACTCCATATTCCCAGAGCGCGAAGTGGAGTATAAACATTCAACTCCGCATTCCCAGAGTGCGAGGCGGAGTATAAACATTTAACTCCATATTCCCAAAGTGCGAAGTGGAGTATAAACATTCGACTCCGTGCTCCCAGAGTGCGAGGCGGAGTATAAACATTCAACTCCGTATTCCCAGAGTGCGAAGCGGAGTATAAACATTTAACTCCATATTCCCAGAGTGCGAAGTGGAGCATAAACATTCAACTTCGCATTCCCAGAGTGCGATGCGGAGTATAAACGACCAACTCCATGCTCCCGGAGTGCGAGACGGAGTACAAACATCGGTCAACTCCGTGTTCCCAGAGTGCGAACAACTGCTTACGAGATGACATATATCCTCGGAGTGTGGATGAAACGATTCATAAGAGAACAAGTGTAGTTCGACCACTCGGTCCTCGCTTGGTGCAATCACAAGCTGATCATCACAACTTAACCCCGGAACTGGGGGCAGAGGCAAATGTTAGTCATTACCCGGAACTATGCGATGCTCAGCTCCGATGCGATCCCCTATCACAACTCAAGTCCGAGATTTCCATACTTAACAAGTAAAATGAGCTATTCTCGAAACAATCAGATAATGCAAGTACACTGGACCAAAGTCCGAACACTACGATATTCAAGCATAGAAAGGAACATGAGCTGAAGCTAGAAAACAAAATTTTATTCCATCTAACTCAAAAACAACGGTTCATACATGAGTTTTTTCCAAAATGTTCCTACTAGCGGGGGCCGAACCCGCATCTAAACACGGCCTACAAAAGGGAAAGACAGAGAAAATAACAAAAGTCCCTAACTGCCTATGAAAAGAATGTCTAATCCGTCTGCTTCCTCAGCTTCTTCTTCCTCGAGGAGCTACTGGAACCACCAGTACCCTTTCGCTTGGAGCCTTTCTCCTTAGGCAAGCTCCCTTCGGGTGAAGGCATAATGTCAACGTCCTCGTCTAAGCTGAACTCTATAGGGATGCTTCCCACGGGAGGAGTTGGAGGAACAGACTCCGCAGCCGGAGGAGGGACTGGCACATCAGTATCAGTAAGTGTACCCCCAGGAGACACAATCATAAGAGGAGTAGGGCACTGTGCTGTTGCTCCGCCATCTACTTCGCCGCCGTGCGCCGCGGCCGTCATCTCGGCATTAATCTCGGCCAACATCGCCGCTTCCCGCTGTGCTCTGGCTTCGCTAGGAGCCGTAGTAGTCTGAGATAAGGCGTCAGAAGTAGCCGTGAAACCACCCAAGCCGAATGGCAAGTCCGCAAAAGGATCACTTTGATGGCCAAGGAGCTCGTTTATCATCTGCTCATCGAAAGAAAGTGAGCTCCCCTGCGTCACTCCAACTGGTGCCATTGCCGCGACGGAGGTCGCCTCAGAGATGATGGCTCCTGGCGCTTGACCTGATTCTTGGGTGGTAAGAGGCGCGGCTGGTGCAACTCCTGTCACTGATCAAAGGAAAAGGACATGTCATTAGCAACATTTCGACACAGACTCTTCAATCCAAATATACAAGAGGTTAGTTCAGAGTACCTTCCTCGGTTTGGCTCGAGGTCGTCTGAACAACTTCGGAAGAATGTTCCTTAATAGGAGATAAACGCGGTTGATCTGGATCATATGCCGGAATAGGCTGGGAGTAGATCATCGGAGCTGGCTCAGACTGAGATGAGACGATTATCTCAGAACTCATAACATGGTGTTCTGCACCAGAGCTCTCTCCGACCTCCTGGATCTGGGCACCAAGCCTCACCTTGTCGTGGGAAATCATGGAGTCATGGAGAACCTTCTTTTCGTCATCATTGAGGATGCGGTTCTCCAGCTCGAATTCATCAAGGGCTTCATCAGGGTGCCTGGATTTCTCCTCATCAACCAGTAGGTTCGAGGCGTTATAGAGCGTGGGGTAATCGTCAAGCCATGTCAAATCTCGGTGCCTTAGCACGTTGGCGTTATAAGTGACGAGTAGCTCTTCCACCTCGGCCTCAATCTTGGCCTCCGCCTGCCGTACCTTCTCGTCAACCCCAGCCTCAGCTTCATGGGCTTGTTGTATAGCCGCTTCCTTCTCCTTTCGAAGCGTCACTGCCTGATCACAGGCCTCCTGCGCAGAGACATTAGCTGCGTCTTTTTCCTTCGCCATCTCTGAAAACTTTGATTTCAGCTCATTAAGCTCCTTCAGAGCGGCATCCCTCTCGGCGGTAATGGAAGTGTTCCTGTGACCCATGTCCTCGATGGCGGTATAGTGCTCCTGCTTCATCCTGGTCATGACAGCGTTCACTTCATCAACTTTCTTTAGAGCCTCCATTTCAGATTTACGGGAAGACTCAGCCTCCGAGTTGAGCGCTTTTATGATTTGGTCGTTGTGACCCAATTCCTTCTCGAGCTTCTCAATGGTGACGCCCCGATCAAATGCCACTTTAGACGCCTTCCTCGCGGCCCGTCCCCATTCCCTGTACTGAAAAAAGATGTCCGCAACATAATCATGGATAGTGGTTTCAGCGGTTGGCGGAATTCTCTTCAAGTGCGGAGGGAAGACATAACCGTCAAAACAGATATCGGGGAATTCCTTCCTCATCTGTGCCAGTTTAAGCGCTCCTTCACTAGACGCTTCGGTCGGGACCGGTACAGTAGCCGAGGAGGTGGCTATTTCAGTCCTGCGCGGAGGATCGGACCTCAAAGCTTGAGAAGGCGGCCTAGGCCGCGAAGTTTTGGGAGGACGAGTAACTGCGGTCGTAGGAGGTGCAGAGGTCCTGGGGGGAGGAGAGCGAGATCGGGATCGGCAAACGTATCCCCTATCTCTGTCAGACTTCTCCTGACCAGAATGTCCTGAGTCGTAATCCCTCTCGCCCTCTCTCCTGCGTGGCTCATGATAACGGCGCTTATTGCGCAAACTACCAAGCACGGAACCTTGCCCAGACATCGTACCTGAAAAGAAAACCATGAAGAATCAGTAACCGTTTGCGATGTGTTGTTTACGGTTAGGAAAATGTGTTGTGCCGTGAAGAGTGTGTGAATGTGTAACCCCCCAGACCAACCAGAAGTGTCAATCGCACTGGTAGGATTAGACTCGCTAACATCGACGATATGTCGCAGTCCGCCCGATTCAACTTCGTGTTGCTCCGGCTCGATGTCCGGGATTGGAGGGTCAGCAGGCCCTTCGAATTGACCTTCAGCTTGCAGGGAGGATGCTTCCGTAATCTTAACTCCTGGCAAAGGACGGTGCAAAACCACAGACTTCCGCCTCCCGGACTTAGGCTGTTTTGAGGCCACTGCTTTGCCCTTCCTCTTTGCGTCGGACTCCGGGGTTGCATTAGTAGGTCCGACTAACGGTTCTTCGTCGGTATGAGTTTTCTCGGAATCGGGTTCCTTAATTATCACAACCCTGGGTTTCATCCGCTTGACCTTCTTTCTGGAGACGGTCTTTAATGCACCATCGAGCCTTATGCTCTGCCTCCGGCCGATCAACCCAAGAACTCTGAGATTCCGATCTGTCAGTAACAGTTCAATATTCCTTTCTTCGCTAGGAATCTCTTGGAGGACCCGAACTATCTCTTTATAGTAGCCACCCTCAGGACGCTGGATGATTGCTGAAAGAAAAAGAGAAGAAGACGTAAGTTTAATTTCACTCCGAAAATTGCCCTGTCAATTACTTGGGAAAAAAGACAATACTCACGTCTGAACAGCCATCTTCTGGCAAACCCCGGAGGACATCGGACATAGAACCACTCCGATTTAAAGTAGCTTAGCCTAGTCCACGACCCCACGACAACTTGGCAGTTCCTTACAGACTCCAAGAACGTATAAGATGGGCTGTCAGTCCGACTCTTGAAATTAAACAAGTATCTTATGTCGGTCATACGGGGAGGACGATGCAGGTACTCCATGAATACAATGAACAAGCTGTTGAGTGAGGCATATCCGTTTGGATGCAATTGAGACAGGGCGATGTCCAGATAAGCCAACACTTCTTTTATGTAATCATTGAACGGAGGAAGTGTGCCGGCTGCGCACGTATGTCGATTAAAAGCAGTATACCCCTCCGGGGGATTATGTGGCCTGTCATCCGGTCCAGGCAACAGTACCTCATCCAAAGATAAGCCATGCCTTAAGCATATTCTCCCTAGCATGTCTTCAAAGATATTGGACGGGACAGAATCAGGTGGACTATTAATGAAGGACGCATTGGGCAACTCATCCGGAGCTGGACCAATAGCTTCGGTCTCGATGACCGGAATCTCAAGTCTGGGAGGGATAGGGTTCTGAGTTTCTTGCTGCTGCGAACTTGACGGTTCCATCACTAGCTAACTCACGAGAAACCATCATTAGATGACAAAAAGCCCGCGCATTCCCCAGTGTAAAGTGCATGAATGTGTTGTGTAGTGCAAATGTTGTGCGTGACTTGAGCAAATTCTGCAGAATTAAAGAAAACACGCTAGCGACGAAACTCTGGAAATCAGACCGATAATGACCGTCATCGCTGACCGTCACGATCGCGCAACCCAGATGCCAGATGGCTGATTCAAGTGTGAGTCCGTTATATGTTCGTTAGGTTACAGTTCCATCGACGAGCTTCGAAAGTCAGTCAAATGTGCAATCCTGTAATAAAGTCCAATTATGCAAGGCAGAAGCTCGTCGGAGTCGAGTGTAAGAGCATGCAAGAGTTCGCTAAGTTCGTCGAATTTCAGCATGGAATCAATCGTAGTTCAGATTCAAATTCAGTCGGAGGCGTGATATCTTTCGTGTCGATCCAGTTCGAATCGATACTTTCGTATTGGTCAAGGTCGACTCGATACCTTTCGTATCGATAGGTTTCGAATCGACGGCAGCTCGTATCGACCGGAGGAGTGGATTTCGTATCGATCAGAGAGGCTTACTTCGCATCGGCCAAGGGTTAACGGCTGTGTGACAACCAAGTGCAATGAATTCGCATCGATCTGGGGCTATCGATATTGAACCAATAAAACCTCTTGGTCTTCGTATCGATCGTGGGAGGCAGATTTTCGCATCGATCACGCGGGCCAAACACTTGCATCAATCATTTCAGTTCGACACAAGCCCCAACCACCTTAGATCGATGCGAACCTCTGCATCCCCTTCAACCCATCAATCGATGCGAGGTCATGAAATCTGGGTCGAGTCGAACCCTCCTGTCCCGGATCGGCACGAACTAGAGGTGAAGCAATTCCTCCAGAACTCTTTCTTCTCCGATTGAAGCGAGCATCGCCATGGCCATCCTCGACCAAGCTCTGGTCCAGATCTGGCCTTAGCGCCGCCAAAATCCATAATCAGCAAGGACGCGATGGATCTGAGATCTGAACTTCGTCGCTCGAATTTATCCGTGATTGCTTATTTACCTGAATTGAATTGGAGTTTGGGGAAATAATAAAATGATGTTTGATCGATTCGAAGATTGGAACAATTCTTCCCTCCCAAGTTCGTGAATCGATACGAGAATGCAGAAGACAACAGTAAAAGTGAAAGGTAAAAAAGTGAGAAGTGACGAAGTCCCAGATATTTATATGAAGCCTAGGACGGAACCGAGTCGATTCGACTCCCAGTTAACCTGACCGGTCGCAACCAGTCAGACGGCGCAACGAAACGAAGGCTCGTTTCGAATCCACCAGACTTTATCGGTTCGAAGCGCACAGGGAGGCCACTTGAGTACGATGGATCAGTGCAAACGCTCTCTTCGAATCCATCAAGCTGTGCATTCATCGAGGCGAAATGTTCACCAGACACCATCGTTTCGAAACATCCAAATTATGAGCCATCGATTCAAAACAGAGCAGACCTATTAATACGAGCGTCACTTTCGTATCCATCAGAACCTATCGATACGAACATCCATTTCGTATCCGCCAGGTATCGCTAATTCGAATCAGAATTCACCATGGTTCGTGACTATCGATACGAATGACCGTTTTCGTATCCATCGGATCAACCCACATCGATACGAAGAAAAGCTTTCCAATTTTTAGCATCGAGTCATAAGAGGATCGATACAAGAGGACGGTTGGAGAATACGACTTTCAAATTATTCAAAGAAGACCTGCAGCTTTTCAAAGCACGTCATGTTTTCACAAGACGTACTTTGGGGGGCAAATGTTATCCCGCCTTTTGGCAAGGCCAGGATATCAAGGAGTTGGATTCCAAATGTCGTTTGTCATGGATATCATTGAATTTTGTCGGAGTCCGGATCAAGCCCCAATCGATGGGACATGATCGGGAAAGTAAAGCAAACCAACGGTCCAAGTTTCAGATCGATCCGAGTTCATATGCTCGAGTTATGACGGATGCAAGTCAAAGGGGAGAGCATCTTTTCGTATCCACCGGGAAGCAGCAGTTCGTATCGATCGAAGTTAAGCATGCTTCGAATCCATCGAATTCGTCTCGATGGATTTCGTATCAATCAGCCCGGCCTAGATTTCGTATCCATCGCTATGGGTGATTTCGCATCCATCAGATCAGCGGTGATTTCGTGTCCGTAAGTGGATCTTGCTTCGTATCCAACCAGTCTGTGTCCATCACTCATTTCGCATCCATCGATCGCATGTCAATCAGGATGATTAAGTCCACACAGTTATAAGCCTCGTATTGATAGAACCTTCAGCCGGAAAGACTTGCTCGTATCCATCAATAAGTCACCTGGTTCGTAACGATCACTTAATGTCTACTTCGTATCCATCGGCCAGTGCTTGCTTCGTATCCATCATTCAGTGTCTACTTCGTATCCATCAGCCAGTGTTTGCTTCGTATCCATGGGTGAAGTCCTACTCGTATCCATCAGGTCAACCAGCTTGGATAACGTGTCATCTCTCGAAGAAAACGAGGCGAGATACCTGGAATCGAAACAGTCAATACGGCGCTGAGACCGGATCGAGGCGAAGCGCGCGCACCACGTCATCCCTCGATGCGAATGCGCCGAGATATATGGAGTCGACACGGTCGACTCGGAGTAAAGACCGGATCGAGGCGAAGTGTGCGTTCTACGTCTTCATAGGGGCGCGTGACACCATCGATTCGAAGCCCACAGCTTGGAGAGATGGATTCGAACCAGACAGCCTAGCGAAGAACATCATCTCGTATCGACGATATCTCTCAATCCACTGATCCAAATACCATGAAATTTTAACTGAAGGTTGCACACATACCAAGGAACATCTCCACCAAATTTGAGCTCAATTGGAGGTAATCTTGATCGATACGAAATGACTTCATGTCGATCGCAGATTGACTCCAAACTTTCTGGAAACGGTCGCGTGGGCCCCCTCACGTGCCAGACCAAGTCTCCCGGAGTTTGAGCGAATTCTGAGCCTCCTACGCCTATAAATAGAGCCCCAGAATCAACAGAAAAAGGATCTTTTTCTCTGAAGCGTCCAGACTCTGCCGGATTGAGATTTGCATCATACTTTTGCTGACAATTTCGAATTCGAATCTGTAATCCGCTGTTCATTGCTGTAACCGCTTGTAATCATTGAAAGAGAATCAATAAAATCATCAAAACTTCATAGTGGACGTAGGCTATACGCCGAACCACTCTAAATTGCTTGTCTGTGCATTTTACATTTCTGTTTGTTGGAGTTTTTGTTAGATAACCTCTGTTTTACATTTATAATCTTCATTTTATCTCTTCAAACAACTCCCGAAGAGTGTTGTGCCCATTTTTGGTACAAACACAATATGAAAAACAAATCCAGATGAAAGTGTACATGAAACTTCAGACTGCAACTTAAAAGGAGTGACAATGACCAGACTCAAAGCAACTCGAGCTAGCATATCAGACACATGAACATGTACACAAGTGTGTCGATATCAACACAAAACAACACTGCAACCTCAACTAGACCAGAGAATACAACCAGACTACTCTATGAACACACACTTATATACATACATAAATGTATGTATGTATACAAGTGGAGAAGACTAGATTCAAGTATACATGAACATCAGCAAACATCAATATACAAGCAGTGCACAACATTTTAGTGCAGACAGCACAATCAAAGTCAAACACAGTCAAACGAACACATATGGGCAGTACAAAGCATAAAGGAACATTTATATGAAATGCAACATAGTGGATTGCAGGAGTGCAATGAACTGGTCAGAGCAACCCAAACTATCAACAAGCTCCAAACAACAACCATGAAGTACACAAGCAAATCCAGACAACATGTATATACATGTGCAATAAAGTAAAGATTCCAACATTTGTTTTCATCAAACAACCAGTGAACAAGGAAATGGGTCAGGAAAAAAGAGGTACAACAAGACCACAACAATTAGTATATCAGAAGCATACATATATACATATGCAAAAAGATTCCAACATTTTAAAAGTATGTTTATTTTATATTAGACATTATTATAATAGCGAATATTACTACATAGTAGATAGTTTAACGGATCCTTAAAGAATGGGTGATCCCAAGCATTCTTTAAGTTACTTGTACCTTTATTACAGTTCACTTGAGTTGGTTTACATTGTATAAGTATGTATGTCCTGACTCGAGTGTTTGTGTTTTATTTACGCTCGGGTCAGCCTAAGTATTCACAGCTTTGGATTTCACTTTTCTTGAGCTAGGAATGGCGGGAGATTCTGCTTATCTAGTTTTATCTATCTCAGTTATGTTGTTCTATTTAGCTTGTACTTGGTTATCATATTGAGAGTTCTATTGTACTTTATTTCTTCTGTTGTATCTTATTTAACTCTGATATATTTATATAGTAGCTTTATGAACTACTATTTCTTTTACTTCCGCTGAACTTCTTACTCTGTGTCTGTGATCTTTTATTATTTATTTACTGTATATTCTGAGATTTGCCAAATTTTATTTACAACGCGGTATTTTGAGCAATTCAAGTCTGAAATGTGTGCCTGCCTATGCACTTGGCGGGTGCAGCATGATAGGGGGTTCTCGCATTTGGGTTTGGTAGCGAGCGGATGCCACTTACTCCTACATGTCCCTGCGGGGTTGGTGCAGTTGAGAGGCTAGCTGTAAAGGCAGAACTCAGGTACAGCTGTATGCTACGGTGGGAATTACCCCACTGGCGACGTCCCGTTACAGTTGGTATCAGAGCTTTGGCTTTGAGGCAAAAATCAGCATATGGAGTAGATTATTATAGAATCACTTTCGTTCGAGTTTGAATCTCTTCCTCTTTGATTCGAATTTCCTTTGAATTTTGGAACGTTCCCTGAGGTTCCAAAATCCATTCATGTCCCTCACTATTCATCTTCTTTTGATTCTGGAGTATCCCATAACTCCACTTCGAATGATCTTTATAGTGAATCGGCGGTCTCGCCAATATTCAAATGACTTATAAAAGGGGGAAACTCCTTTACAATTAGCATCGACTCACCAGAGATTTATATTTATCTTTGGTTTAGATACTAATATCTTTTGTTACTCCAAATTCCATCTCTTGAGATCGAATGTAGATTTACCCCAGAAAATCCACATCGATCTTATTCTTTAAGTCACGGTTGACCCGGTTAAGGTTCCCCGTGATTTATATAAGCTTATCCATCTTCCTATTCTATTACTTAATCAGCTTATCTTTTGTCTCCAACTTATCTTGAAATCAGAATTCTCTTTGACTTGAGTCCATCAAATTTAAATCTCTATCCTTGCTTTGAAAATCTAAAATGTTTAATATATTGTGTTGTTTGAGTGGTTGATATCGATTTGGGTTTCTGATCGGTTCCTCTGATCAGCGATATCGATAGGATCTCCAAAACACTTTAATAGAGCAAAGTGACACAATATGGTTTTTTTCAAATTTAGTAATGAAATAAATTTTGTAACTATATTTCAATTTTTTTTGGATCTTTAATAAATTGGTTGTTAAGAGATAATATTTGATTTCATATATATCATTATCTCTTTTTCCATATATAAATAATTGAACTATAAAACATGGTTATAAGTTTATTTGAAAATTTAAAATGAATCTAAAACAAGAATTTGAGAATTCAATTCCCGATGGTTTCAAAACTTGTGTTTAAAGTTTTAAAAAGGGATATATTATTTAAAGTATTTTTGAATAGAAATTTGTTTCCAAGGAACTTTAAAGTTTAAAAAAATTTAGTGCTCTTCTCTTTGTCGCTGGAAAATAATTTCGGTGATGACCGCGGCATCATCGACGTTCATTTTCGAGTTTCGAAGTGAAGAGACCGTTCTGTAGTCTTGCTACAGCTTTGTTTTGGGAAATTTAATAGATTTGAAAATTTCTAAAATATGACTTGATTTATAATATATATAGAGAAATGATATAAATTTGATTTGACAAATTTTGTACATACATTTATTTATCTCTAAATGGTTTGAAAGGAATTAGAAATTTTATTCTTAAACTTTATCTTAAAGAATAATTTCAATTATAAAAAGAAAATCAAAATTTTGAATAAATGATTCAAACTTGAGATAATTGAATTGGAAAGTTTATTTGTATAATACACCATTGCATTCCAATATAACTTACCTAAATTTTTAAAAGTTAACAATGTAATTGGATGATATACAATATAAAAAGGTTTTTATAAATAAAATTTCAGTGGTTATAATAAATGTTAAACACTTAAATTTTAGTTATAAAAGATTAACAGAGGTAAATAGAAATAGGGTAAATGGAATAATTTACAAAAAAAAGATGTTAAAGGAGCTAAGAATAAATTAAAGCAGTTATAATAGGTGTAAGTATATTTAACATAGGTTATAAAAATATTGGGAGGAATAAATTTAATTTTAATTAGGAATAAAGAAGAATTAAATTTACTGAATACATTATTAGTATAATAAATGATTTTTCAAATCCATGATTTTAGAGATTGTTAAATTAAGAAAATTGGATGATAAGATAATGAAATTAGGGATAGTTAAGATTTATTTAACTTATGTAAAATTAATCATCAATTTAAGTTGAAATTTCCATTGTTTCTAACTATTATCTTCTTTTGTTTTCAAACTATCTTTTGGATGTCCTTATTTTCCCGTATCTTGCTTCAAAATGGGAAGGCTATTGCTTTTAACAGTCTGTTTAGAAATCTTTCCATAATCTTTGATAATCTTTGGTACTCATTTTGAATCTGAACACTGCTTACCATCCATAGACCGTCGGTCAAACAGAAAGGGGTGAATCGGATTCTAGAGGATCTTTTTTCGTGCTTATGCTCTTGATTCTGGAGGATCTTGGGAAGATCATCTCCACCTTGTTAAACTTACATATAACAACAGTTATCAGGTATGATTTCAATATTCTTGTCATCTTGTCTTAATCTTATTTCATTTTTTTTCTGTGCTTTTCCGTACCTCATTCTTTTTCGGGGACGAAAAGTTTTGAGTGGGGGAGAGTGTAACAACCCTATATTTTGTAATTATTTTTATTTGAATTTATGATTTAAAAACTTTATTTTATTTATTTAAAATGGATAAATTTTGTTATTTTAAATATAAATTGTGATTTGAAAGTGAACTATAATTTCAAACATGAATAAATAAGATATTTTCCAGAAAATGTGAATTTTTGTCAATATGGTCAAACTTTGACTTTTAATTTAAAATTTTAAAAGTTTGAATTTTTGAATTTTATCTTTTATTATGAAATTAAATAAAATTTCAAGAATACTGCTTTTCGTTTTGTTGAAATCAGATTTATATTGTGAAAGTTATGCCCTTTTTAAATATTGTGTGTAATTTGTTGTATTTAACAAAATTGTTTATTTTAAATTATATAAATAATATTTTATTTGTCATGTAATGTTCTAATTTATGTTTATATGGGTAAAATAATAGGTTATGTATATATTTTGGTTTTAAAACATTTTTAAAAGAACAATTGGGATTTTCCAAGTCAGCTGCAATTTATTTACAAATTGTAACTCTAGTTTTCAATTAAATAAATTATTTTCTTTACTGTATTTTCCTATTTTCTTAAGACCTTATTTTCTTTTCATTTACAATTTGTTTTGTTCAACATTTATCTTGTTTACTTGACTTTGTATTTGTTTAGATGTGTTGTTATAATTTTTCCAAAGTTAAAAATATTTTGTTTACCATTTTAAAACTAGCTTCAATATATTAAGTTATTTTCTTTATTTTACATTCATATTTTCCTAAAACAGATTATTTATTTTCTTTTTCACTTTATTTCAGTTTGTTTCATTTATCTACTGATTTTATTTGTTTTAAAATATTTTAAGGTGAAATAGAAATTTACTAAAGCTAGTGATGATTTATTTGTAAATTTTGAACCCTGTTTTCAATTTTTAAGCAATTTCTTTAATTCTTTTTCTATATTCTTTAAATTTAATTATTTATTTTATTTTTATTTTACTTTTTTAAGTTTAAAATTAAATTTCTGAAATTTTATTTGTTTTTATTTAATTAAAAGAATGGAAATTCGAAGAGACTAAAGCTTTTATAACTTGTGGCCTTTCGTTTGCTTGCCTCTTCCTTTTCCTGCCTGTTCATTGCTTGGCCGTCCATTTCTTTTGGCTTAGCCATACATTCTCATTCCCATTCACGTGAAAAATACTTCTTCTCCTTCATCTATCACGTCTATTTCATTTTGAGGAAAAAATATGTAAGTCCATGGCTCCATTTATCTATTTTTCTTCTTCTTTTTCAATATTTTTGCCTTGATTCTCTACCTAGTTTGCTCAGCCACCACTAGCTAGCCTTGGCCACCATCTCCTCCTCTTCTCCATCAACCATTTTCACCTCTGATTTGGCCAGGACGCACCACCCCATGATGATAAACTCCACCAAAACGCAACCTAGAGCCTTAAAACCATGCTAGGTGACCACTACTTGTTCACCACTTCCATTTCCACCACACCATCACCTTAGGCCGCCACTACCACCTCTGACCAGACCACCACACACCCCTCCAGCCCCTGTCCAGACCTGAGCCCCACTGGTCGAACCCAACCCTCCATTGGCCGAGCCAATATGGTGAACCAAAACCATCCTATGTTGCTTGCCTCTTTGAATTCTCATGCCTTGAAACCTCCACCACTTCAATGCCTTGTAGCCATGCATTCTTGTGTCCATACCTGAGCAAAGTATGTCCAAACCAGAGCTAAACCATCCCCTAGGCCATGCAAAAGAATAGAGAAAGCAAGGCAAAATTTGTTGTATTCATATTTGTTTTTATTTCAAAGTTATATCAATTTAATGTTGTATTGAATTATAACTTTATTTTGGTTTTGTTATGGGTTGTGACAAGATCATTTGCTTGATTCTCATCCACTTGAATCTATTGTTGTGTCATCGTGCCTTTGGGAATCCGTTTGTGTCATTTGTATTGCAATCTTCAGCACAAAAAGGTGAGTAAATCTCACACGACATTTATACTTATGCAAATGTGAATTGACAACAATTGAATGCGTAGGACTATTATATTATGTTATAACTGCTTGTGATTGTATATTATATGATGTTCATCCTGTTTAATAACCTATCATATCATCTATTACTGTTATATATTGTTAACTGTTCATTTATATCTATTGATCACACTGCAAGTTCCTTGTAGAATAGAATCACTATGGGTTGAAATGATACATACCCGAACGGACTTTAGAATAGGAAAAAATCATTATGGGCTGAAATGATAGGCCTGAACGGTTTTTATTTATTTTATTTTAACTTGGGATTGCGGGTTTGAAATGATAGAACCCGGATTTTTGCTTTTTAAACTGCGGATTGAAATGATACATATCCGTATCACTTGACCTAGGTTAGAAAACTATATACAGGCCCGTGGTTATTTTTATAAAGTATTTTAAATATTTTTAAAAGTGTAAAATTATGAAAACTTGATTTAAATTGGATTTTTAATGTTTAAATAAAGAAATTTGGATTTTTCTAGAAGTTAAGAATGTAATTTAAATGAATGGTAAAAGTGAATTTTTGAAATATAACTTAAGTTTGGAAATTTGGAATTTTGGTTTTTAAATGATATTTAAGTTATATAAATAAAATGGAAATTTAATTATATTTGGAAAATGGGAAATATGATAATTTGATTTGAATTTGAATTTAAATGATTTAATAAAAGTGTTATTGAGTTTTCTATGTATTAAAATGGTTAAATAAATAAATGCTTAAAAGTGTAATTTTAAAATATAACTGGACTTGGAAATGTGAATTTGGTTTTTATTAAAGGTTTTAGTTAATTAAATAAAATTGAAAATTTAGTTTAATTTGTGAAATGGAAATAAAATATAAGTGTTAAGTTTATTTGTTAAAAATGTGAAGAAGAGAAAATTGTACATTTGGATTTGTTAAGTAAAATTATTGGAAATTTGGATTTTACTGTAAATGTTTCTTATAAAAATCATAAATTAAAAGTGTAATTTTAATGAACATTTTTGAATGTCAGAATATGATTTTTATAATGTTTAAAAGGTTTAATATTGAAGGTTATTATTTGCTGGAAATACACTAAAATCTGAAAAATACTTTTAATAGTATTCAGAAATGCTATGGTTTTTGTAAATAAACTAAAAGCTTTATAAAGAGGCAATTAACAGTTCTGAAATGCTGTAGTTGCTGTAGTAAATTAAAAGGCTAAACACTTAATAAAGGCTTATTACAACAGTTCTGTAAATGCTGTAGTGGTCTGCTGTCTTTGCTGAATTTAATTAAAACCTTTAATTTAAAACCTGAGCTATTACAGCATTTTTGGAAATGCTGTCTTTGCTGTTTTAAACTAAATTTCAACTAAACTGAGATTTAATAGCAGTTTTAAAATGCTGTCTTTTCTGAATTAAAATGTTTTCAAGAATAACTTATAACAGTTTTTTCTGAATGCTGTGAAAGGCTGAAATTTTCAATGTTTATGGTTTTTAACTTAGTAAATGAACTCGGAATAATTTGAAACTTTGGAAATTGGATACTTGATTTGGAAGTATAATAATTACACTTTTAAATGGTTTAAATGAATTAATTTAATTGGAATATAAACTATTTGAAGGTGACTAGAAATGATAATAAATGAATGATATCTTTGAATTTAAAAGGGTATTTAAAGTTGAATATATGGATTTGAACTCAAATGATGATTTGAAATGAAGTTTTGGAAAGATATGATATTTTGATATATTAAAATGATTTGAAATGAAGTTTGAAAAGATATGATATTTTGATATACTCAAATGATTTGAAATGAAGTTTTGGAAAGATATGATATTTTAATATATCGAAATGGTTTGGAATTTATTTAATCTTTATTTTGATAAAGATTTGGATTTGAAATGATATTCTATTTTGAAGTATAAATATTATTTTAAAGTTATAACCACGGGTTATAATAACGATTGGTTGGCAAAGAGACTGGGATCAGATATGGACATACTCTCTTTCGATACCGAAAACCACTTTGACAACTATGTACGCGGTGGAGTTTCCAGAATGAAATAGGATGGTGGCGACGATCCTAAGGTATATACGTGGACCCAACTCCCGTGAGTTGACATAAGGTGGCTAAAACAGGAGCGATTGACGGACCAAGGAGGTAGCACCTCTGATCGGACACACTTCTTCGATACCATTCTATTACTTGTGATAGATTTGGTTTTGGGAGTGTTGTTCGAGGTGGGCGGTAGTGGCTTGTAACGACCCGTAAATTTAACTGTTTTAATAACGTAATTAGTTGAAATTTTGTGAAAATTTAAACGATAAAATTTTGAAATATAAATTTGATATTTGGAATACGTCTAGTTAAACATAGCGATTGGAAAATTTTCGTCCGAAAATATGAAAGTTTATTTCGCGCGTAAATTCACTTCAATTTAATCAGTTAAAAAGCGTTGAAAATAAAATGTTTTCAAAACCAAAATATTTATACATAGAAAAATTCTAAACCATCTTCTGAGCAAGATGTCAGTTCGTCATTTTTCCAAATTCGGACATCTTTGACTCCGTCGATCTTATTTTTCAGTGTTTTTCTTGCATTTTCCGCTATTAGAAAATTCGAATTTTTATAATTCAAATCATACCACTGATATCTGTATACCGTTCTGATCGTCTTGCCGTGTTGATCTCCGCAGTGTATTCATTTGTTAATTTCGGTGCCCGGGATGCGGCGAAGTCCGTGAAACGGTTATCAATACCGGTATCCATTTTGAGTCCTTTCATTTCTGAGTCCTTTTGACTCCTTCGCCTATTCATTTTCATCGGGCAAGCTGTTAGCCATTTATTCGATAACAAAATACATGTCCATTATTTTATTCATTTTTTTTGTGTCGTTCATATTCCTAGGGGTTCAAAGCTTGGCTTCCCGGTGCACACGTTCTTTTATTATTCTTCATTCTTATTCTTGCCTACCCGACTTCTTACTTTTCCATTTTCTTTTCAAATGCTTCACCTCTCTCTCTTACATTTTCCTTTTATAAAAAAAAAAGAGAAGAGGATTGTATAATATTTTGAGAAGCCTGAACCCAAAATTTTCATCCCCAGTTCTTTCACTTTCGGCCTCATAGCTCCACGTCACCAACACAACCCTCTCCCTCCATGCGCAAATCTCCAACCCACGCGGTCATGTCCCCTCCACCATCACCGAACCCGACTCCGCCTCCGCACCCCGTACTCTTCATCTGAGCACCGTTCGCCAACACCATCTCAACCGGCCTCTTTTTCCACCCATGCTGCCGATCATCAGACCACCAAGTCACCCCTTTCCTGTTGCTTCCTCACGACCACCCCCTGATCAAGCCTTCCCACCTCGTCTCCCCTCACGCTCCGCCATCTCCACACCACGAACCCATGCTCCTCCTCGCCCAGCCAGATCCTACCCCACGTCCTAGCATGCCACCGCACGCCGCAACCCAGATCTCCGACCGTTACCTTCCTCTCTGGCCGAGCTTCCCTCTTCCACGCCCAGACTTACATCTCTCCTCCACTCGAACCCTTATCCCTTTGCGTGTTGCCATCGCCTTCTTGCTCACCCCGAGGCACACAAAGCCAACTACCCCTCCTCCGCCCTGGTCGCCTTCGTCTCGGCCGTGTCCTCCTCTCTACCTTTGTACGTTTATCTTGGTGAGTGAGTATATATATTAGCTTTTATATAGTATATACATATAGTTATATAGGATCTGTTGTATTGAAAATTTTATTCTCTTCCAAGTCTTTATGCCTTGCTGCTATGTAAAGATTCAAATAACTGTAGATTGGTTTACAAAGATTTATGTAAGTGTATATATATCTTAGTTAAAATATATGTCAGTATATATATTTTGCATAGCACAAAATTCAATTCATGTTATAGGAAATACATTATAATCTGTTGTATAGAGATGTTTTAAAAAGGTATTATGTATAATACTATTTAGTAAAGTTCACTGGGTGTGTTTGGTGTTTGATATAAGAATTATACATGTTTATTTTATCCCCTAAGTACTATGTATATAGGTCACAGTGTCAATATAGGGAAAGTGCACGTATATTTATATAAAGGTTTTCGCTTTGTGTATAAAAGAAAAAGGAACATATGTGTTATGATCCGACTTATATATATATAGTAAAATAAATTGGATCTATTGCTTATACATTATAGGTTATAGGTAATATAATAGGTATAACTATATGCAGTTTATATATATATGATAGTATGTTGAGTTTAATTTTATAAAACTGTGTTTGTGGTACATATATAAGTTGTTAGTTGTATATATATGTGGTCGGCTAAGCTATATAAGTTTTATAAGTACATAGTTTGGAATAGCTTTAGAAAGTATATACCGTTTTAAGTATATAATATTACAATTTTATATAATTATAGTACAGTGACAATTATGTTATTGCATAACATTATGGTTGTAGTTTCTTATCTGTTGGGGATTTTAAATATGCTATGACTGCATGTATATAAAAATATATGGTTCGAGTGTTGTCTGCATCAGTAGTTACACATGATAGATTTTATTCAGTGATAATGTTAGCCTTGTATTTGAGTTCGAAGAATGAATATACATAACTAATCACCACCTGATTTTTGTATATACGATTACGCACCTTATATATTTTGTTAAAGTATATAGGTTATATATATATATATATTTACCATGGTTATAGTCGGATGAGTATAGATAGTATTATGCGTATAAGTATTATTGTCTGTGAAGTTCACATGTTCATGTCCATATCTTATAAATGTGTTTTGAAATACATGTATATATATATTTTTTAAAAAATTTGAAATTAGAATATGATTTTGTATATATATACACAATTTTATATGTTAGATCTATATCGATTCACTTTATACTATTTATCATCGATCCAGTTCTGATTTGATTTCGTCCATTCCTATTTATCAGCTTGTCCATCAAATTCGTGCCGATTTTGCTTTTCTTGGATTCGTAACTCAAATTTCAATGTCTGTATCAAGGTGCGTATCCGTGTCATCTTCAGTATTGTCTAGCCTCGAAAGGTAAGCAATCACTCACAATTAATGTTCTTTTATTTATTAAATTTGATTTCAATTGAAACGACAATTGAAATATGCTGCTGTAGTTAATTACACTGTTTTATATGCTATTACCTGTATCAGTTCACCTGTGACATCTGACACCATTATCTGTTAATTATTTATGCGGTGATAATACAGTTTGGCTGATAATTGATTGATTGTTGATGTTTATATTGGATGTTAAATTGATAATGATAAAATGATAAATAGTATGCAATTGAACTTGATATAGGATAGTTAAATGTTAAATTTGGTAAAATGACATTTGTATAATACGACCCATTAGTATAATTTGATTTAAATGACATTTGGCACGTAGGATTTGTTTAATTACATCTTGAACCACTGAATGTATGTTGTTAAATTGATGATGGATGAAATTGTAATAGATAACAAGTGAAAACCGTAATGTAATAATCTTTAATCTACATGAAATGATAGTGTAGATTCTAGAAATAATTATATTAATTCGTACAAATAACAATGCGAATTAATACGATTATTTCGGGATTATTTGAATTGATTATTGGATTGTTATTGTTCGTTGTTATTGCTTGTTTATTTACTTTGACACCATCCCAGTTATCACACTGCAAGTTCCCTTTGCTATGTTTTGATTTTGAATTGAATTGGAATCGGGTTGAAATGATAAATACCCAAAAATTGAACTTTGACCTAGGATAGGAAATTAAATAAAACCCGATTGGTCAATAATTTGATTTTAAAAATAAACGAAGATTTTATTTGAATAAATAATATGGTTTTGAAATGAAGTTGAAATTTGAATTTTGATGAAAGGAAAATGTTAATATTAATAATCTGAAATAAAATATTTACAATGTAATTGATGAAAGAATGTTGTTTAATGTGAGAAATTATTGATTTAAGTTGAAATGATTTAATAATTAAGTTTGAAATTATTAAACTTTGAAATTATTAAATAATTAAGTTTTGAATTATTTAATAATTAAATAAGATTGAATTATTTAATGATTAAATTAAATTGAATTTTTGAATAAGTGAATTTTTCCTCGTAATAATTGAAATTGAATTTCTTTATTAATTAAGTTTGGAAAATCATTTAAGTAAGTAAATAAGTGAAATTGAATTTCTTTATCAAGAAATAAAATGTGATTTATTGGAATTAATGCAAGACTTGAAATTTAAAGAATTCGATTTGATGAATTTAATTTAATTCAATTTGTAAGTTTTGATATAAGTAAGTTGAATTTAAATAATGGATTTAATGAATTGGAAATTTAATAGAAATTGTTTTGAATGGCAAATTTACTTAATGAATATTGAATGCAATCGATAAATGAAGTTAAATTGATTTGAATGTTAAATTAAATTAATTTAAATGATTTCGGAATGAAACTTATATACGAACTTGAATCAATATTTGAATTGTTTTAAATAGAAATTGAAATTGAACTATAAGATTTTGAAATTATGAATGTGGAAGTTTTGAAACGTAATTATTGGAAATTGATTTAGAAAGACAAATGAAATGTTGGTTTACGAATTGAAATTGAAATTGAAATTGATTTGGTTTTGAAATATATTAAATGACCAATCGGTGTAATAATTACGGAAGTTATTAAAGAGACCGGAATCGGTTATGGATATACTCTCTATCTAAACCGAAAACCACTTTAATAACTATACGCGGAGTGATGATCCAGAATGAAGTGGTTGGAATGATGTACGTGATGACTGAAGAAAGAGAACGATAATGGATAGCCTTGACACTTGTGTCAAATTGGAAATGACTAAAACAGGAGCCGTGCCGGGCCAATGGAGGATTAGCTACCCCAAGTGGACACACTTCTTCGAACTACTCATTACTTGTTGTCGATTGGTGCACCCTCGATTTTTGGAGTGTTGTTTCACGGTGTTGCGGGCGCTGCGGCGTTGCGTTCTCACCAGTCCGGATCAGGCAAACGGTAGTATCACTACCTTGGGTATTGCCTCATGTGCCTTGTCATACTTGTATCCCTTTATTCGCGACCACTAGGAATTTGTTTTGTACCTTTAGTATATGGATTGCCCTCTGGTGACTTCCGGTTTTGGGGAAACTACGGTCTTGTATATGCTTTTGGGAATAAAAATGTGTTAAGGGTGGAATGGGCCATGACTTAACACTATTTTGATATCTTATTATTACTGATAGACATTATCTACTTATCGTACACTACTACATAGTAGATAGTTTAACGGATCCTTAAAGGATGGTTATTCCAAACATCCTTTGAGTTACTTGTATTTCAATTGCTATTTCACTTGAGTTGGATTTATTAATATAAGAATGTTAATCCTGACTCGAGTGTCTTGTGTTTTTTGCTTTACGCTCGGGTCAGACTGAGTGTACCAGTATTCGAGACTCACCTTTGAAGTTGGAGCTTTGCTTGAAGATCCAGCCATCTATTCTGCTTTCAGTATTCGATGATTCCAGTGATGTATTCTGATTTGTATCTGATGTATCGAGTTACTCTTCCGTTGTATCTGGTTTAACTCTGATGTATCGTATTACTCTTCTGTTGTAAACTCTGATGTATTTTATATATTCATATAGTAGCTTCATGAACTACTATCTCTTTTATTTCCGCTGCAAATTTATTACTCTGTGTCTGTGATCTGTGATTATTTTATTTACTATATATGTTCAGTTTTTCCAAATTTAAATTAACAACGCGGTATTTTGAGCAATTCAATTCCGGCATGAGTGTCTACCTATACACTTATAATGGATGCGAATGGTCCAAAATATCGGGTCGTTATAGTTGGTATCAGAGCTTTGGTAGCTCTAGGCAAAACTTAGCATATAGGGTAAATGTATTTACAGAATCACTCTCATTCGAGTTTCAATCTTTTCCTTTGACTCAATTCCTTTGAATTTTGGAACGTTCCCCTCGGTTCTGAAATTCATTCGTGTCCTTCACTATTCGTCTTCTTTCAATTCTGGAGCACCCCATAACTCCATTTGAATGATATCTATAATAGATCGGCGGTCTCGCCAATCTTCGAATGATTCGTGGAGGAGCAAAACTCTTTTACAATGGGCATTGATTTACCGGAGATTTCTGTATCCTCGGTTTACGATGCTATCTATCTCCTACTATACCTGAATTCTATTTCTTGAGATCAAATGTTGATTTGCCTCGGAATTCTACATTGATCTTATTCTTGAAGTCACGGTTGACCCGGTTAAGGTTGCCCGCGATTTATATAAACTCATCCATCGCCTTATTTTGTTATTTAATTACCTCGTCTTTGTTCAAACCTATCTTCGAATCGAAATTCTCTTTGATTTGAGTCTATCAAAAATTTGAATCTCTATCCTTGCTTTGAATCCATTCTTGTATCGTCGAGCGAGGAAGTGTATTTGTAAATTTATATAAAAATGTTTTATATATTGTGTTGTTTGAGTTGTTGATGTTGATTTGGTTTTCCGATCGATTCGTCTGATCAACGTTATCGATAGGATTTCCAAAACACTTGAGCAGAGCAAACTGACACAATTCCATTGTTAACTTTGGTAAATAAAATAAAGTTTTGTAAGATTATATTATGAAATTAAATTGTTAATGAATCTGTTGTCAAAAATGATAATGTTTGATTTTCATTTATTGTTTGGAAAACCATTGATTATTCTAATATGATAAATTAATAAAATTATAGAACATGGTTTAAAATTTTAATTTGGAATTCAAATGAATTTAAATCAGAATTTGAGAATTTAATTTCTGGTGATTTCCAACTTTGATTTGAAAGTTTTAGGTATATAGTTTTAAATATTTTCAAATTGAAATCATTTCAAAGAATTTTAAATGTTTGAATCAGTGCTCTCCTATTTTTTCGCTGGGAAATAATTTCGGTGATGACGGCCGCATCATCGACATTCATTTTCGAGTTTCGAAGTGGAGATACTATTCTGTAGCTTTGCTACGGTTTTGTTTTGAAAAAAAAATATATTTTGATTTGAATTTCGTCAGTATATTTTGATTCACATATATATAGGTATCTTATTTTAAAATTAAATTTGATTTGATATAAATATATTATATATCTCTAAATTGTTTAAAGTTAATCGGAAATCTAATTCTTAAATTTGTTAAAGGATGATTTTAATTATAAATAAAACCAAAGTTTGGAATAAAAATTTAAACTTGAATAATTGAATTGGGAAATTTTTTTTATTTGTATATTGTTCAACTGCATTCTCATACAACTTACCTAAATCATTCAGAAGTTGAATATGTAATTGGATAATATATAAGATAAATTGAATTTATAAATAAAATTTGAGTGTTTATAATAAATGTTATACACTAAATTTTGATTATAAAGATGTTAATAGAGTTAGATAGAATAATAAGTAAAACTCAGTTAATAATGAAATAAATTTGTTTTGAAAGAATTAATAAATTTGTTTTGAAAGAATTAATAAATTGAAATTTGATCAACATATGAAAATACCCTGAATTTAAAAGCAATTAGTAAATATAAATTAATTTAAATCGAAACTTTTATGTTTTAAATTAATTTATATGGGTTAAATATATGTGAGTAGATATATTTAGTAGAATAAATTTAACAATAATTTGGAATAAAGAAGAATTTAAAATTGTTGAAGAAAATATGATTATAATAAAAGACTATTCAAATTTATGGTTTTAAAAATTGTAAATTTAAGAAATGGGATAATAAGATAATGAATTTAGAAATAGTTGAGATTGATTTTAGTGAAATCAAATGGATTAAATCTATTATTGAATATCAATTAATTTAAATTTGAATTTATATGGTTTAAATTAATTGTTATTTTGTATTTCAAATCTGTTTTTCTTTCTGGTTATTTCTATTCTCATACCATGTTCCTTTTCGGGGACGAAAAGTTTTGAGTGGGGGAGAGAGTAACGACCCGTAAATTTTAACTGTTTTAATAACGTAATTAGTTGAAATTTTGTGAAAATTTAAACGATAAAATTTTGAAATATAAATTTGATATTTGGAATACGTCTAGTTAAACATAGCGACTGGTAAATTTTCGTCCGAAAATATGAAAGTTTATTTCGCGCGTAAATTCACTTCAATTTAATCAGTTAAAAAGCTTTGAAAATAAAATGTTTTCAAAACCAAAATATTTTTACATAGAAAAATTCTAAACCATCTTCTGAGCAAGATGTCAGTTCGTCATTTTTCCAAATTCGGACATCTTTGACTCCGTCGATCTTATTTTTCAGTGTTTTTCTTGCATTTTCCGCTATTAGAAAATTCAAATTTTTATAATTCAAATCATACCACTGATATCTGTATACCGTTCTGATCGTCTTGCCGTGTTGATCTCCACAGTGTATTCATTTGTTAATTTCGATGCCCGGGACGCGGCGAAGTCCGTGAAACGGTTATCAATACCGGTATCTGTTTTGAGTCCTTTCATTTCTGAGTCCTTTTGACTCCTTTGCCTATTCATTTTCATCGGGCAAGCTGTTAGCCATTTATTCGATTGCAAAATACATGTCCATTATTTTTGTAACAACCCTACATTTTAGGCTTATTTTATTTTATATTTTATTTCTGTTAAATTGAATTTCCTGATTGAAAAACTTTATTTTAATTTGAAATTATTTTAAACTCGTTTTGTTTCAAATATTTCATTTCTAAATATATATTTTGATTGTTATGTAAATTATAATTTCAAACTGGTAAAAATTGGATATTTTACTGTAAAGTGAATTTCTGTTCAAACTGGTCAAACTTTGACTTTTAAACTTTAAATTTAAATATTTAAAATTCTTAAATTTTATCTTTTATTATGAAAATAGATTTAATTCCATGAATACTGCTTTTCGTTTCGTTGAAAACGGACTTATATTGTAGAAGTTATGTAATTTTCAATTTTGTGTATAAACTGTTTATTTTGCAATATTATTTATTTTAAAACATATAAATTATATTTTATTTGTCATATTTTGTTCTAATATATGTTAATATTTTATTTTATGTATAATTTTGTCTTTTAATAATTTTAAAGTGATTATAAAATTTTTCCAAAGCTTGTTGAATTTATTTTGTAATTTTAAAGCCTAATTTCTATTTTCTTTGCTATTTTCTTAATTTAACTATATATAATTAAAATTTATTTATTTATTTTATACATTCACTTTATTTTCTTTGTTTTACTTTATTAATATTCACTTTACATGTATTTAGATTAGAATAGATTTTTCCAAAGATTATTTGAATTTGTTTCAGTTTATTTAACCTAGTTTGTATATAGTGTTATTTTTCTTCATTTAATTTAATTAATATAAAATTTATTTATTTATTTTTCTTATTTACTTTATTTCTGAGTTTATTTATCTTTATTTTCAGCTATTTTCATATTTATAAATATATATATAAATATATAATGGAAATTTGAAAAGTTTATGTCTCTTTAGTTGCTTAAGGTCCTTTAATCTTCCGACCTTTCATTTTCTCAACCTCCACCTTAATGATTTTTTTTGCCGTGCTTTTCTTTTCTTTTCCAGCAACATCTTCCTCATTTTTCACGTGAATTCTTACCTCTAACTTGAAAAAAAATGACGGCCTCTCCCTTGTTCAAAGATTTGGTAAAATTCCCTTTCTTTTCCATTGTTTTCTACTTGTTTTGTTGATTTTGCACTTGCTCTCTTCTCCTTTTAGGCTCGGCTCCTCTCAACTCCAGCACCTTGGCTTCCTCCACCACCACCTGAACCTATCACTACCTCCTCCAGCCCAACCCCAAGCCCAAGCCGTGGCCTCCCATGATGTTGATCCACACAAAAATGAGCAAACTTCACCTATATCTTCCTAGTCGAGCACCATACATCACCACCACCTCCAACTCCTCCTTGGCCGCCACCTACATCACCACCACCTGCCATAGTGGACCCTGACACCACTGCCACACCTGTACCTAACCCACTACAGACCTGACCATGACTTGTATTGCCTTAGCCGTGACCTTATGTGGCTTAGAAACCATGTAGTTTGCCTTTGTGTTGTAGTTCATGCTCACATATCTTTGCACCATCACCATACATGTTTGGCCAACCCTATGGAACCCAAAACTAGATCCAAACCCACCCCTTAGCCATGCATTTCAGATCTGGAGCTGAAGCATAGATGGTAGAAAGCATGTGCAATCACTTTGGCTTTGGTTCATGCATTCATTTCTAACATTGTTTTATTGAATTTTGAGTTAAAAACTCATGTTGTCTGTATTTGTTTTGTTTGAATGTGACAAGGGAATTTATCTTTGGCTCTCCCATATCAAATCATATTCGTGTTATCGTGCTTGTTTGGATCCCATTCGTGCAGTCGTCGTCGTTTCTCCAGCACAACACGGTGAGTTATTCTCACCAGACAATATGTACCTATATAACTGATAAACCGACACCATTTGAATCTGTAATGTATATCATCATGTTATATATGTTTATATTATTATCATATGATGTTCACACCTGTTATTACACTTATTATATCATATGTTACTATTATTTAATGTTATTCTGTTATTTATATCTGTTATCACCATTGCAAGTTCCCTGTAGATTAGAATCACTATGGGTTGAAATGATACATACCCGAACGGACTTTAGAATAGGGAAAAATCGTTATGGGCTGAAATGATAGGCCTGAATGATTTTTATTTAAATTATTTTAACTTGGGATTGCGGGTTTGAAATGATAGAACCCGGATTTTTCTTTTTTAACTGCGGATTGAAATGATACATATCCGTATCACTTGACCTAGGTTAGAAAATTATATACAGGCCCGTGGTTATTTTATAAAGTGTTTTGAATATTTTTAAGTATTTTAAAAATATAAATTTATGAAATTTGATTTAAATAGATTTTGAAATGTTTAAAATAAAGAAATTATGATTTTTCTATGTGTTAAAAATGTAATTAATGAATGGTTTAACTGGATTTTTGAAATATAACTTAAGTTGGAAATTTGGAATTTGGTTAAAAATGATATTTAAGTTATATAAATAAAATGGATATTAAATTTTATTTGGAAATGGTAAATATGATAATTTGATTAAATGTGAATTTAAGTGATTTATTAAAGTATTATTGATTTTTTCTATGAATTTAAGTGGTTAAATAAATGAATGTTTAAAAGTGATCTTTTAAAATATAACTTGGCTTGGAAATGTGAAATTTGGTTTTAATTAAAGGTTTTAGTTAATTAAATAAAATTGGAAATTTAGTTAAATTTGTGAAATGGTAATTTAAATTTGAAGTGTTAAGTTATTTGTTGAAATGTGAAGAATTGGAAACTTTTACACTTAAATTTATTAAGTAAATTGTTGAAAATTGGATTTAATTATAAGAAATTTATTGTGAAAAAGATACATGTTAAATGATATGTAAATAAACATTTTAAATGTTAAATTATGATTTTTAAAATGTTTAAAGAGTTTAAAATGAAGTTATTTAATTGCTGGAAATACACTAAAAAGCTGGAAATCACTTTTAATAGCATTCAGAAATGCTATGGTTCTGAATTACACTAAAATTTGAATAAAAGGGCTACTACAGCATTTCTGAAATGCTGTAGTTGCTGCAGTTGAACTTATAGGCTAATATTGAACCCAGGTCTATTATAGCATTCTCTGGAAATGCTATAATGGTCTGCAGTCTTTGCTGAAACCAAATTTAACCCTTGTTTTGAAATCTGAACTACCGCAGCACTTCTGAATTGCTGTCTTTTCTGTTTTGAACTATAATTCAACTAAAACTGAGTTTTAACAGCAGTTTTAAGTGCTGTCTTTGCTGAATTAAAAATGTTTTCAAATATAACTTATAACAGTTGTTTTAAATGCTGTGAAATGCTGAAATTTTAATTATTAAGGTTTTTGACTTAGTAAACGAACTTAGAATGGTTTGAAACTTTGGAAATTGAATACTTGATTTGAAAATATAATAATTACACTTTTAAAAGGTTTAAATGAATTATTTTGATTGGAATATAAACTATTTAAAGGTGATTTGAAATGATAGTAAATGAACGATATCTTTGAATTTAAAAGGTATTTAAAGTTGAATATTGGATTTGAACTGATAGGATATTTTATTTTATTAAAATGATTTGAAATGAAGTTTTGTAAGGATATGATATTTTATTATATTAAAATGATTTGAAATGAAGTTTTGAAATTATATGAAAATTTAAATATATGGAAATGGTTTGGAATTGATTTAATCTTTATTTTGATAAAGATATGGTTTGAAATGATATTTTATTTTGAAGTAAAGTATTGTTTTTAAAAGTTATAACCACGGGTTATAATAACGTTGGGTTGTTAAAGAGACCGGGATCGGATATGGACATACTCTCTGTCTTACCGAAAACCACTTTGGCAACCGTGTACGCGGTGGAGATTCCAGAATGAAGTAGGATGGTGGCGACGATCCTAAGGTATATACGTGGACCTAACTCCCGTGAGTTGGCATAAGGTGGCTAAAACAGGAGCGATTGACGGACCAATGAGGTAGCACCTCTGATCGGACACACTTCTTCGATACCATTCTATTACTTGTGATTGATTTGGTGCGCACCCTTGATTTGGGAGTGTTGTTCGAGGTGGGCGGTAGTGGCTGCTATGCGTCACCACCAGTCCGGATGCGTAATTGGTATATCTACCCTGGCATTGCCTAGTTGTGCCGTGTCACCTACCATATCGAGCTTTACTACGATTATGATTTTAAGATCCGACCGCGTTAAGGTTCTCCATCCCCTTAACGCTATTTTCTATATGATTATACTTTACTGATTAGACACTACTGTATATATAGCGTATATTACTACATAGTAGATAGTTTAACGGATCCTTAGAGGATGGGCGGTCCCAAGCATCTTCTAAGTTACTTGTACCCTTATTACAGTTCGCTTGAGTTGGTTTACATTATATAAGTATATATTGTCCTGACTCGAGTGTTTTGTGTTTTGCTTTACGCTCGGGTCAGCCTGAGTTATTCACAGATTTGGATTTCCACTCTCTTGGAGATTTGAATCGCTGGAGATTATCTGCTTGTCATGTCCTATCTATTCCAGTTCCGTTGTTCTACTCAGCTTGTACTTGGTTATTTTATTGAGACTTTTGTTGTACTCTATTTCTTCTGTTGTATCTTATGTAACTCTGATATATTTATATAGTAGCTTCATGAACTACTATTTCTTTTACTTCCGCTGCATTATTTTACTCTGTGTCTGTGATCTGTGATTATATTTATTTACTGTATATTCTGAGATTTGCCAAATTTTATTTACAACGCGGTATTTTGAGCAATTCAACTTCGGCATGAGTGTCTACCTATACACTTATAATGGATGCGAATGGTTGAAAATATCAGGCCGTTACAGTTGGTATCAGAGCCAGGTTTTGAGGCAAAACTTAGAATGTATGGTAAATTTATTTACAGAATCACTTTCGTTCGAGTTTGAATCTCTTCCTTTGATTCGTTTTCCTTTGAATTTTGGAACGTTCCCTGCGGTTCCGAAATTCATTCGTGTCCCTCACTATTCATCATCTTTTGATTCTGGAGTATCCCATGACTCCACTTCCAATGATCTTTATAGTGAATTGGCGGTCTCGCCAATATTCTAATTTTCTTGTAAAAGGGTGAAAATTCTTTATAATCAGCATCGATTCACCAGAGATTTATATTTATCCTTGGTTTAGATGCTAATATCTTTTATTATTCCAAACTCTATCTCTTGAGATTGAAGGTAGATTTACCCCAGAAAATCCACATTTGATCTTATCCATTGAGTCATGGTTGACCCGGTTAAGGTTGTCCGCGATTTATCTAAGCTTACCCATCTCTCTACTCTGTTTAATCATCTTGTCTTTTGTTCCAATCTATCTTCCAAACATTTTGAACTGTACTTGTAAATTAATGTTTTGTTTTATATTGTGTTGTTTGAGTTGTTAATGTTGATTTGGGTTTCCGATCGATTCGTCTGATCAACGCTATCGATAGGATTTCTAAAACACTTTGATAGAACAAACTGACACAATATTATTTTAAAATTTGGTTTATGAAATAAATTTGGATATATAATTTTATGGAACTTAATAAATTGATTTAAATTGATAATTTGAAATGATAATACTTGATTTATCATTTATTGTTCTACAAATGAATTTATAAATAGTTGTTTATAAATTTATTTGGGAACTGAAATGAATTTAAAACAAGAAAGTTAAAGAATTTAATTTCCGATGGTTTCAAACCTTGTGTTTAAAATTTTTAAAAGGATATTATTTAAAGTATTTTGAATAAAAATTTGTCTCTAAAGAATTTTAAAGTTTAAAAATTTAGTGCTCTTCTCTTTGTCGCTGGAAAATAATTTCGGTGATGACTGCAGCATCATCGACGTTCATTTTCGAGTTTCGAAGTGAAGAGACCGTTCTATAGTCTTGCTACAGCTTTGTTTTGGAAAATCTAATTGATTTGAATTTCTAAAAAATATGACTGGATTATAATATATATAGATATATGATTTAAATTTGATTTGACATATTATGTATATATAATTACTTATCTCTAAATGGTTTGAAGGGAATCGGAAGTTTAATTCTTAAATTTTATTTTAAAGAATAATTTCAGTTATAAGAAGAAAATCAAAAATTTGAATAAATGATTCAAACTTGAGATAATTGAATTGGAAGGTTTTACTTGTATAACACACAATTTCATTCCAATATAACTTACCTAAATTACACAGAAGTTGAATATGGAATTGGATAATATACAATATAAAAAGGATTTTTATAAATAAAATTTGAGTGGTTATAATACATGTTATACACTTAAATTTTAGTTATAAAAGATTAACAAAGGTAAATATTGAAAAATGAATCTAAAGAGATTTTATTTAAATAACTTAATAATCAAATTGATTTAATATGGAACCTTAAGTCTAACCTAGAAATTTTAATAAAGGTTATTTCCTGAAATGAATATGTTGTATAATAAATAATGTATCTTTGAATAGATAAAATAAAATACATTTGAATTAGACATTTTGTAATAAAGTTATTTAACTTGAATTCGTAGTTTAATTGATGTCCTAATGAATAAATGTGTAAAGAAATTTGATTGTTATATTTGCTATATAAATATTTTATTTATGAAATAGATATGTCTTGAAAAATGAGTAATTATGATTTAAAGAGTTAAAATGTATTTTAACATCACTAAAATTTGATAATTGAGAATTTGGTTTCCAAATGGAATAATAAGTGTAACTTATTAAAGGAATATCTATTTATGAAATGGGTATTTTAAATAAAGTGTTAGGTTATGTGTTAAATTAAGAGCTAACTAAAATAGTGAACTTTTAACTTAATAAATGAAGTATAGTTTGATTTGAATATTCCATTCATAAAAGTTTGTTTTAATAAGTCATAAGTTAAATGATATCCAAATGAATATTTCTGATATTAAACTGATTTGAAATATTAATATATCTACTGTAGCATTTTATAAGTGCTGCTGTTTTGAAAATACAATGTTTTGGAAATTTTTATAATTGAATGAACTTAGAAATGTTACAGCTTTTAAATGAATATTATTTGACATTGGATTTAAATGGTTTAAATGAAGATTATTTTTAAAAAGGTGTTATGATTTTCAAAGTATTATGTTTTTTTTAGAATAACATTTCCAAAGTGTTATGATTTAAGTAGTACGATTTCTAAATGATAACATCTCTAAATTGTTATGATTTCAAAACATTATGGTTACAAATCTATTATCTTATTTTGTTTTTCAAACTACCTTTTGGGTGTCCTTATTTCTCTTATCTTGTTACAGAATGGGAAGGCTATTGCTTATACTAGTCTGTTTAGAAATCTTTCTGTAATCTTTGATAACCTTTGTTACTCATCTGGATCTGAACACTGTTTTTCCATTCATAGACCGTCAGTCAAGTGAAAAGGGAGATTCAGACTCTAGAGGATCTTTTTCGTGCTTATATTCTTGATTTGATCACCTCCATCTTGTCAAACTTACCTATAACAATAGTTATCAGGTGTAATTCCAATCTTCTTATCATCTTGTCTTAATTCTATTTCATTTTTTTTCTTTTTCTGTGCTTTCCTGTACCTCATTCCTTTTCGGGGACGAAAAGTTTTGAGTGGGGGAGAGTGTAACAACCCTACATTTTAGGCTTATTTTATTTTATATTTTATTTCTGTTAAATTGAATTTCCTGATTGAAAAACTTTATTTTAATTTGAAATTATTTTAAACTCGTTTTGTTTCAAATATTTCATTTCTAAATATATATTTTGATTGTTATGTAAATTATAATTTCAAACTGGTAAAAATTGGATATTTTACTGTAAAGTGAATTTCTGTTCAAACTGGTCAAACTTTGACTTTTAAACTTTAAATTTAAATATTTAAAATTCTTAAATTTTATCTTTTATTATGAAAATAGATTTAATTCCATGAATACTGCTTTTCGTTTCGTTGAAAACGGACTTATATTGTAGAAGTTATGTAATTTTCAATTTTGTGTATAAACTGTTTATTTTGCAATATTATTTATTTTAAAACATATAAATTATATTTTATTTGTCATATTTTGTTCTAATATATGTTAATATTTTATTTTATGTATAATTTTGTCTTTTAATAATTTTAAAGTGATTATAAAATTTTTCCAAAGCTTGTTGAATTTATTTTGTAATTTTAAAGCCTAATTTCTATTTTCTTTGCTATTTTCTTAATTTAACTATATATAATTAAAATTTATTTATTTATTTTATACATTCACTTTATTTTCTTTGTTTTACTTTATTAATATTCACTTTACATGTATTTAGATTAGAATAGATTTTTCCAAAGATTATTTGAATTTGTTTCAGTTTATTTAACCTAGTTTGTATATAGTGTTATTTTTCTTCATTTAATTTAATTAATATAAAATTTATTTATTTATTTTTCTTATTTACTTTATTTCTGAGTTTATTTATCTTTAATTTCAGCTATTTTCATATTTATAAATATATATATAAATATATAATGGAAATTTGAAAAGTTTATGTCTCTTTAGTTGCTTAAGGTCCTTTAATCTTCCGACCTTTCATTTTCTCAACCTCCACCTTAATGATTTTTTTTGCCGTGCTTTTCTTTTCTTTTCCAGCAACATCTTCCTCATTTTTCACGTGAATTCTTACCTCTAACTTGAAAAAAAATGACGGCCTCTCCCTTGTTCAAAGATTTGGTAAAATTCCCTTTCTTTTCCATTGTTTTCTACTTGTTTTGTTGATTTTGCACTTGCTCTCTTCTCCTTTTAGGCTCGGCTCCTCTCAACTCCAGCACCTTGGCTTCCTCCACCACCACCTGAACCTATCACTACCTCCTCCAGCCCAACCCCAAGCCCAAGCCGTGGCCTCCCATGATGTTGATCCACACAAAAATGAGCAAACTTCACCTATATCTTCCTAGTCGAGCACCATACATCACCACCACCTCCAACTCCTCCTTGGCCGCCACCTACATCACCACCACCTGCCATAGTGGACCCTGACACCACTGCCACACCTGTACCTAACCCACTACAGACCTGACCATGACTTGTATTGCCTTAGCCGTGACCTTATGTGGCTTAGAAACCATGTAGTTTGCCTTTGTGTTGTAGTTCATGCTCACATATCTTTGCACCATCACCATACATGTTTGGCCAACCCTATGGAACCCAAAACTAGATCCAAACCCACCCCTTAGCCATGCATTTCAGATCTGGAGCTGAAGCATAGATGGTAGAAAGCATGTGCAATCACTTTGGCTTTGGTTCATGCATTCATTTCTAACATTGTTTTATTGAATTTTGAGTTAAAAACTCATGTTGTCTGTATTTGTTTTGTTTGAATGTGACAAGGGAATTTATCTTTGGCTCTCCCATATCAAATCATATTCGTGTTATCGTGCTTGTTTGGATCCCATTCGTGCAGTCGTCGTCGTTTCTCCAGCACAACACGGTGAGTTATTCTCACCAGACAATATGTACCTATATAACTGATAAACCGACACCATTTGAATCTGTAATGTATATCATCATGTTATATATGTTTATATTATTATCATATGATGTTCACACCTGTTATTACACTTATTATATCATATGTTACTATTATTTAATGTTATTCTGTTATTTATATCTGTTATCACCATTGCAAGTTCCCTGTAGATTAGAATCACTATGGGTTGAAATGATACATACCCGAACGGACTTTAGAATAGGGAAAAATCGTTATGGGCTGAAATGATAGGCCTGAATGATTTTTATTTAAATTATTTTAACTTGGGATTGCGGGTTTGAAATGATAGAACCCGGATTTTTCTTTTTTAACTGCGGATTGAAATGATACATATCCGTATCACTTGACCTAGGTTAGAAAATTATATACAGGCCCGTGGTTATTTTATAAAGTGTTTTGAATATTTTTAAGTATTTTAAAAATATAAATTTATGAAATTTGATTTAAATAGATTTTGAAATGTTTAAAATAAAGAAATTATGATTTTTCTATGTGTTAAAAATGTAATTAATGAATGGTTTAACTGGATTTTTGAAATATAACTTAAGTTGGAAATTTGGAATTTGGTTAAAAATGATATTTAAGTTATATAAATAAAATGGATATTAAATTTTATTTGGAAATGGTAAATATGATAATTTGATTAAATGTGAATTTAAGTGATTTATTAAAGTATTATTGATTTTTTCTATGAATTTAAGTGGTTAAATAAATGAATGTTTAAAAGTGATCTTTTAAAATATAACTTGGCTTGGAAATGTGAAATTTGGTTTTAATTAAAGGTTTTAGTTAATTAAATAAAATTGGAAATTTAGTTAAATTTGTGAAATGGTAATTTAAATTTGAAGTGTTAAGTTATTTGTTGAAATGTGAAGAATTGGAAACTTTTACACTTAAATTTATTAAGTAAATTGTTGAAAATTGGATTTAATTATAAGAAATTTATTGTGAAAAAGATACATGTTAAATGATATGTAAATAAACATTTTAAATGTTAAATTATGATTTTTAAAATGTTTAAAGAGTTTAAAATGAAGTTATTTAATTGCTGGAAATACACTAAAAAGCTGGAAATCACTTTTAATAGCATTCAGAAATGCTATGGTTCTGAATTACACTAAAATTTGAATAAAAGGGCTACTACAGCATTTCTGAAATGCTGTAGTTGCTGCAGTTGAACTTATAGGCTAATATTGAACCCAGGTCTATTATAGCATTCTCTGGAAATGCTATAATGGTCTGCAGTCTTTGCTGAAACCAAATTTAACCCTTGTTTTGAAATCTGAACTACCGCAGCACTTCTGAATTGCTGTCTTTTCTGTTTTGAACTATAATTCAACTAAAACTGAGTTTTAACAGCAGTTTTAAGTGCTGTCTTTGCTGAATTAAAAATGTTTTCAAATATAACTTATAACAGTTGTTTTAAATGCTGTGAAATGCTGAAATTTTAATTATTAAGGTTTTTGACTTAGTAAACGAACTTAGAATGGTTTGAAACTTTGGAAATTGAATACTTGATTTGAAAATATAATAATTACACTTTTAAAAGGTTTAAATGAATTATTTTGATTGGAATATAAACTATTTAAAGGTGATTTGAAATGATAGTAAATGAACGATATCTTTGAATTTAAAAGGTATTTAAAGTTGAATATTGGATTTGAACTGATAGGATATTTTATTTTATTAAAATGATTTGAAATGAAGTTTTGTAAGGATATGATATTTTATTATATTAAAATGATTTGAAATGAAGTTTTGAAATTATATGAAAATTTAAATATATGGAAATGGTTTGGAATTGATTTAATCTTTATTTTGATAAAGATATGGTTTGAAATGATATTTTATTTTGAAGTAAAGTATTGTTTTTAAAAGTTATAACCACGGGTTATAATAACGTTGGGTTGTTAAAGAGACCGGGATCGGATATGGACATACTCTCTGTCTTACCGAAAACCACTTTGGCAACCGTGTACGCGGTGGAGATTCCAGAATGAAGTAGGATGGTGGCGACGATCCTAAGGTATATACGTGGACCTAACTCCCGTGAGTTGGCATAAGGTGGCTAAAACAGGAGCGATTGACGGACCAATGAGGTAGCACCTCTGATCGGACACACTTCTTCGATACCATTCTATTACTTGTGATTGATTTGGTGCGCACCCTTGATTTGGGAGTGTTGTTCGAGGTGGGCGGTAGTGGCTGCTATGCGTCACCACCAGTCCGGATGCGTAATTGGTATATCTACCCTGGCATTGCCTAGTTGTGCCGTGTCACCTACCATATCGAGCTTTACTACGATTATGATTTTAAGATCCGACCGCGTTAAGGTTCTCCATCCCCTTAACGCTATTTTCTATATGATTATACTTTACTGATTAGACACTACTGTATATATAGCGTATATTACTACATAGTAGATAGTTTAACGGATCCTTAGAGGATGGGCGGTCCCAAGCATCTTCTAAGTTACTTGTACCCTTATTACAGTTCGCTTGAGTTGGTTTACATTATATAAGTATATATTGTCCTGACTCGAGTGTTTTGTGTTTTGCTTTACGCTCGGGTCAGCCTGAGTTATTCACAGATTTGGATTTCCACTCTCTTGGAGATTTGAATCGCTGGAGATTATCTGCTTGTCATGTCCTATCTATTCCAGTTCCGTTGTTCTACTCAGCTTGTACTTGGTTATTTTATTGAGACTTTTGTTGTACTCTATTTCTTCTGTTGTATCTTATGTAACTCTGATATATTTATATAGTAGCTTCATGAACTACTATTTCTTTTACTTCCGCTGCATTATTTTACTCTGTGTCTGTGATCTGTGATTATATTTATTTACTGTATATTCTGAGATTTGCCAAATTTTATTTACAACGCGGTATTTTGAGCAATTCAACTTCGGCATGAGTGTCTACCTATACACTTATAATGGATGCGAATGGTTGAAAATATCAGGCCGTTACAATTTTATTCATTTTTTTGTGCCGTTCATATTCCTAGGGGTTCAAAGCTTGGCTTCCCGATGCACACGTTCTTTTATTATTCTTCATTCTTATTCTTGCCTACCTGACTTCTTACTTTTCCATTTTCTTTTCAAATGCTTCACCTCTCTCTCTTACATTTTCCTTTTATAAAAAAAAGAGAAGAGGCTTGTATAATATTTTGAGAAGCCTGAACCCAAAATTTTCATCCCCAGTTCTTTCACTTTCGGCCTCATAGCTCCACGTCACCAACACAACCCTCTCCCTCCATGCGCAAATCTCCAACCCACGCGGTCATGTCCCCTCCACCATCACCAAACCCGACTCCCCCTCCGCACCCCGTACTCTTCATCCGAGCACCGTTCGCCAACACCATCTCAACCGGCCTCTTTTTCCACCCATGCTGCCAATCATCAGACCACCAAGTCACCCCTTTCCTTTTGCTTCCTCACGACCACCCCCTGATCAAGCCTTCCCACCTCGTCTCCCCTCATGCTCTGCCATCTCCACACCACGAACCCATGCTCCTCCTCGCCCAGCCAGATCCGACCCCACGTCCTAGCATGCCACCGCACGCCGCAACCCAGATCTCCGACCGTTACCTTCCTCTCTGGCCGAGCTTCCCTCTTCCACGCCCAGACTTACATCTCTCCTCCACTCGAACCCTTATCCCTTTGCGTGTTGCCATCACCTTCTTGCTCACCCCGAGGCACGCAAAGCCCGCTACCCCTCCTCCGCCCTGGTCGCCTTCGTCTCGGCCGTGTCCTCCTCGCTGCCTTTGTACGTTTATCTTGGTGAGTGAGTATATATATTAGCTTTTATATAGTATATACATATAGTTATATAGGATCTGTTGTATTGAAAATTTTATTCTCTTCCAAGTCTTTATGCCTTGCTGCTATGTAAAGATTCAAATAACTGTAGATTGGTTTACAAAGATTTATGTAAGTGTATATATATCTTAGTTAAAATATATGTCAGTATATATATTTTGCATAGCACAAAATTCAATTCATGTTATAGGAAATACATTATAATCTGTTGTATAGAGATGTTTTAAAAAGGTATTATGTATAATACTATTTAGTAAAGTTCACTGGGTGTGTTTGGTGTTTGATATAAGAATTATACATGTTTATTTTATCCCCTAAGTACTATGTATATAGGTCACAGTGTCAATATAGGGAAAGTGCACATATATTTATATAAAGGTTTTCTCTTTGTGTATAAAAGAAAAAGGAACATATATGTTATGATCCGACTTATATATATATAGTAAAATAAATTGGATCTATTGTTATACATTATAGGTTATAGGTAATATAATAGGTATAACTATATGCAGTTTATATATATATATGATAGTATGTTGAGTTTAATTTTATAAAACTGTGTTTGTGGTACATATATAAGTTGTTAGTTGTATATATATGTGGTCGGCTAAGCTATATAAGTTTTATAAGTACATAGTTTGGAATAGCTTTAGAAAGTATATACCGTTTTAAGTATATAATATTACAATTTTATATAATTATAGTACAGTGACAATTATGTTATTGCATAACATTTTGGTTGTAGTTTCTTATCTGTTGGGGATTTTAAATACGCTATGACTGCTTGTATATAAAAATATATGGTTCGAGTGTTGTCTGCATCAGTAGTTACACATGATAGATTTTATTCAGTGATAATGTTATCCTTGTATTTGAGTTCGAAGAATGAATATACATAACTAATCACCACCTGATTTTTGTATATATGATTACGCACCTTATATATTTTGTTAAAGTATATAGGTTATATATATATATATATATTTACCATGGTTATAGTCGGATGAGTATAGATAGTATTATGCGTATAATTTTTATTGTCTGTGAAGTTCACATGTTCATGTCCATGTCTTATAAATGAGTTTTGAAATACATGTATATATTTAAAAAAAATTGAAATTAGAATATGATTTTGTATATATATACACAATTTTATATGTTAGATCTATATCGATTCACTTATACTATTTATCATCGATCCAGTTCTGATTTGATTTCGTCCATTCCTATTTATCAGCTTGTCCGTCAAATTCGTGCCGATTTTGCTTTGCTTGGATTCGTAACTCAAATTTCAATGTTCGTATAAGGGTGCGTATCCGTGTCATCTTCAATATTCTCTAGCCTCGAAAGGTGAGCAATCACTCACGATTAATGTTCTTTTATTTATTAAATTTGATTTCAATTGAAACGACAATTGAAATATGATGCTGTAGTTAATTACACTGTTTTATATGCTATTACCTGTATCAGTTCACCTATGACATCTGACACCATTATCTGTTAATTATTTATGCGATGATAATACAGTTTGGCTGATAATTGATTGATTGTTGATGTTTATATTGGATGTTAAATTGATAATGATAAAATGATAAATAGTATGCAATTGAACTTGATATAGGATAGTTAAATGTTAAATTTGGTAAAATGACATTTGTACAATACGACCCATTTGTATAATTTGATTTAAATGACATTTGGCACGTAGGATTTGTTTAATTACATCTTGAACCACTGAATGTATGTTGTTAAATTGATGATGGATGAAATTGTAATAGATAATAAGTGAAAACCGTAATGTAATAATCTTTAATCTACATGAAATGATAGTGTAGATTCTAGAAATAATTATATTAATTCGTACAAATAACAATGCGAATTAATACGATTATTTCGGGATTATTTGAATTGATTATTGGATTGTTATTGTTCGTTGTTATTGCTTGTTTATTTAATTTGACACCATCCCAGTTATCACACTGCAAGTTCCCTTTGCTATGTTTTGATTTTGAATTGAATTGGAATCGGGTTGAAATGATAAATACCCAAAAATTGAACTTTGACCTAGGATAGGAAATTAAATAAAACCCGATTGGTCAATAATTTGATTTTAAAAATAAACGAAGATTTTATTTGAATAAATAATATTGTTTTGAAATGAAGTTGAAATTTGAATTTTGATGAAAGGAAAATGTTAATATTAATAATCTGAAATAAAATATTTACAATGTAATTGATGAAAGAATGTTGTTTAATGTGAGAAATGATTGATTTAAGTTGAAATGATTTAATAATTAAGTTTGAAATTATAATTAAGTTTGAAATTATTAGACTTTGAAATTATTTAATAATTAAGTTTTGAATTATTTAATAATTAAATAAGATTGAATTATTTAATGATTAAATTAAATTGAATTTTTGAATAAGTGAATTTTACTACGTAATAATTGAAATAGAGTTTCTTTATTAATTAAGCTTGGAAAATCATTTAAGTAAGTAAATAAGTGAAATTGAATTTCTTTATCAAGAAATAAAATGTGATTTATTGGAATTAATGCAAGACTTGAAATTTAAAGAATTCGATTTGATGAATTTAATTTAATTCAATTTGTAAGTTTTGATATAAGTAAGTTGAATTTAAATAATGGATTTAATGAATTGGAAATTTAATAGAAATTGTTTTGAATGGCAAATTTACTTAATGAATATTGAATGCAATCGATAAATGAAGTTAAATTGATTTGAATGTTAAATTAAATTAATTTAAATGATTTCGGAATGAAACTTATATACGAACTTGAATCAATATTTGAATTGTTTTAAATAGAAATTGAAATTGAACTATAAGATTTTGAAATTATGAATGTGGAAGTTTTGAAACGTAATTATTGGAAATTGATTTAGAAAGACAAATGAAATGTTGGTTTACGAATTGAAATTGAAATTGAATTTGATTTGGTTTTGAAATATATTAAATGACCAATCGGTGTAATAATTATGGAAGTTATTAAAGAGACCGGAATCGGTTATGGATATACTCTCTATCTAAACCGAAAACCACTTTAATAACTATACGCTGAGTGATGATCCAGAATAAAGTGGTTGGAATGATGTACGTGATGACTGAAGAAAGAGAACGATAATGGATAGCCTTGACACTTGTGTCAAATTGGAAATGACTAAACCAGGAGCCGTGCCGGGCCAATGGAGGATTAGCTACCTCAAGTGGACACACTTCTTCGAACTACTCATTACTTTTTGTCGATTGGTGCACACTTGATTTTTGGAGTGTTATTTCACGGTGTTGCGGGCGCTGCGGCGTTGCGTTCTCACCAGTCCGGATCAGGCAAACGGTAGTATCACTACCTTGGGTATTGCCTCATATGCCTTGTCATACTTGTATCCCTTTATTCGCGACCACTACGAATTTTTTTTGTGCCTTTAGTATATGGATTGCCCTCTGGTGACTTCCGGTTTTGGGGAAACTACGGTCTTGTATATGCTTTTGGGAATAAAAATGTGTTAAGGGTGGAATGGGCCATGACATAACACTATTTTGATATCTTATTATTACTGATAAACATTATCTACTTATCGTACACTACTACATAGTAGATTGTTTAACGGATCCTTAAAGGATGGTTATTCCAAACATCCTTTGAGTTACTTGTATTTCAATTGCTATTTCACTTGAGTTGGATTTATTAATATAAGAATGTTAATCCTGACTCGAGTGTCTTGTGTTTTTTGCTTTACGCTCGGGTCAGACTGAGTGTACCAGTATTCGAAACTCACCTTTGAAGTTGGAGCTTTGCTTGAAGATCCAGCCATCTATTCTGCTTTCAGTATTCGATGATTCCAGTGATGTATTCTGATTTGTATCTGATGTATCGAGTTACTCTTCCGTTGTATCTGGTTTAACTCTGATGTATCGTATTACTCTTCTATTGTAAACTCTGATGTATTTTATATATTCATATAGTAGCTTTATGAACTACTATCTCTTTTATTTCCGCTGCAAATTTATTACTTTGTGTCTGTGATTATTTTATTTACTATATATGTTCAGTTTTGCCAAATTTAAATTAACAACGCGGTATTTTGAGCAATTCAATTCCGGCATGAGTGTCTACCTATACACTTATAATGGATGCGAATGGTCCAAAATATCGGGTCGTTACATGGCTGCTATGCGTCACCACCAGTCCGGATGCGTAATTGGTATATCTACCCTGGCATTGCCTAGTTGTGCCGTGTCACCTACCATAGCGAGCTTTACTACGAGATTGAATTTCTCCCGTAGCCTATGGAGTATCGAGGGTAGCCCCCATTTTTGGGACTATGCTAATACTGGATAGACTACTGCGACTATTACGTGTTACGGGGAATATTGGGTCACTCCTTAACGCTATTTAAAAGTATGTTTATTTTATATTAGACATTATTATAATAGCGAATATTACTACATAGTAGATAGTTTAACGGATCCTTAAAGAATGGGCGATCCCAAGCATTCTTTAAGTTACTTGTACCTTTATTACAGTTCACTTGAGTTGGTTTACATTGTATAAGTATGTATGTCCCGACTCGAGTGTTTGTGTTTTATTTATGCTCGGGTCAGCCTGATTATTCACAGCTTTGGATTTCACTTTTCTAGAGCTAGGAATCGCTGGAGATTCTGCTTATCTAGTTTTATCTATCTTAGTTCTGTTGTTCTATTTAGCTTGTACTTGGTTATCATATTGAGACTTCTGTTGTACTTTATTTCTTCTGTTGTATCTTATTTAACTCTGATATATTTACATAGTAGCTTCATGAACTACTATTTCTTTTACTTCCGCTGCACTTCTTACTCTGTGTCTGTGATATGTTATTATTTATTTACTGTATATTCTGAGATTTGCCAAATTTTATTTACAACACGGTGTTTTGAGCAATTCAAGTCTGACATGTGTGTCTGCCTATGCACTTGGCGGGTGCAGCATGATATGGGGTTCTCACATTTGGGTTTGGTAGCGAGCTGATGACTCTTACTCCTACATGTCCCTACGGGGTTGGTGCAGTCGAGACGATGGCTGTAAAGGCAGAACACAGGTACAACTGTATGCTACGGTGGGCGTTACCCCACCGGCGACGTCCCGTTACGGTTGGTATCAGAGCTTTGGCTTTGAGGCAAAACTCAGCATATGGAGTAGATTATTACAGAATCACTTTCGTTCGAGTTTGAATCTCTTCCTCTTTGATTCGAATTTCCTTTGAATTTTGAAACGTTCCCTGCGGTTCCAAAATCCAGTCATGTCCCTCACTATTCATCTTCTTTTGATTCTGGAGTATCCCATAACTCCACTTCGAATGATCTTTATAGTGAATCGGCGGTCTCGCCAATATTCTAATGACTTATAAAAGGGGGAAACTCCTTTACAATTAGCATCGACTCACCAGAGATTTATATTTATCTTTGGTTTAGATGCTAATATCTTTTGTTACTCCAAATTCTATCTCTTGAGATCGAATGTAGATTTACCCTAGAAAATCCACATCGATCTTATTCTTTAAGTCACGGTTGACCCGGTTAAGGTTCCCCGCGATTTATATAAGCTTATCCATCTTCCTATTCTATTACTTAATCAACTTATCTTTTGTCTCCAACTTATCTTGAAATCGGAATTCTCTTTGACTTGAGTCCATCAAATTTAAATCTTTATCCTTGCTTTGAAAATCTAAAATGTTTAATATATTGTTTTGTTTGAGTTGTTGATGTTGATTTGGGTTTCTGATCGGTTCGTTTGATCAGCGATATCGATAGGATCTCCAAAACACTTGAATAGAGCAAACTGACACAATATGGTTTTTTTCAAATTTAGTAATGAAATAAATTTTGTAACTATATTTCAATTTTTTTATGGATCTTTAATAAATTGGTTGTTAAGAGATAATATTTGATTTCATATATATCATTATCTCTTTTTCCATATATAAATAATTGAACTATAAAACATGGTTATAAGTTTATTTGAAAATTTAAAATGAATCTAAAACAAGAATTTGAGAATTCAATTTCCGATGGTTTCAAACCTTGTGTTTAAAGTTTTAAAAAGGGATATATTATTTAAAGTATTTTTGAATAGAAATTTGTTTCCAAGGAACTTTAAAGTTTAAAAAAATTTAGTGCTCTTCTCTTTGTCGCTGGAAAATAATTTCGGTGATGACCGCGGCATCATCGACGTTCATTTTCGAGTTTCGAAGTGAAGAGACCGTTTTGTAGTCTTGCTACAGCTTTGTTTTGGGAAATTTAATAGATTTGAAAATTTCTAAAATATGACTTGATTTATAATATATATAGAGATATGATATAAATTTGATTTGACAAATTTTGTACATACATTTATTTATCTCTAAATGGTTTGAAAGGAATCGGAAATTTTATTCTTAAACTTTATCTTAAAGAATAATTTCAATTATAAAAAGAAAATCAAAATTTTGAATAAATGATTCAAACTTGAGATAATTGAATTGGAAAGTTTATTTGTATTATACACCATTGCATTCCAATATAACTTACCTAAATTTTTAAAAGTTAACAATGTAATTGGATGATATACAATATAAAAAGATTTTTATAAATAAAATTTGAGTGGTTATAATAAATGTTAAACACTTAAATTTTAGTTATAAAAGATTAACAAAGGTAAATAGAAATAGGGTAAATGGAATAATTTACAAAAAAAGATGTTAAAGGAGCTAAGGATAAATTAAAGCAGTTATAATAGGTGTAAGTATATTTAACATAGGTGATAGAAATATTGAGTGGAATAAATTTAATTAGGAATAAAGAAGAATTAAATTTACTGAATACATTATGAGTATAATAAATGATTTTTCAAATCCATGATTTTAGAGATTGTTAAATTAAGAAAATTGGATGATAAGATAATGAAATTAGGGATAGTTAAGATTTATTTAACTTATGTAAAATTAATCATCAATTTAAGTTGAAATTTCCATGGTTTCTAACTTATTATCTTCTTTTGTTTTCAAACTATCTTTTGGATGTCCTTATTTTCCCGTATCTTGCTTCAAAATGGGAAGGCTATTGCTTATAACAGTCTGTTTAGAAATCTTTCCATAATCTTTGATAATCTTTGGTACTCATTTTGAATCTGAACACTGCTTACCATCCACAGACCGTCGGTCAAACGGAAAGGGGTGAATCAGATTCTAGAGGATCTTTTTTCGTTCTTATGCTCTTGATTCTGGAGGATCTTGGGAAGATCATCTCCACCTTGTTAAACTTACCTATAACAACAGTTATCAGGTATAATTTCAATATTCTTGTCATCTTGTCTTAATCTTATTTCATTTTTTTTTTCTGTGCTTTCCAGTACCTCATTCCTTTTCGGGGATGAAAAGTTTTGAGTGTGGGAGAGTGTAACAACCCTATATTTTGTGTTAACACCACTTTTTCAACGACCTAGCACTCAGCGGTCTACGACTTACCGATCTAAAGGACTCAAGCAACTTAAGCAACTCAAGGCTTCAGCGACCTAACGACTTAGCAAGCTAAGAGACCCACCGGCTCAACGATCTACAAGCTAGCGACCTAACGAGATAAGAAGACTGCGACCTAACACCAGAAGATCTCCTACGACCTAACTCCAGAAAGCGACCTAGCGACCTAACGAGTTATCGACCTAGAGACCTAACGAGTTAGCAACCTAGTGACCTAACGAGTTAGCGACCTAGGGACCTAGCAATTCAGGAAAAGGGAAGGACTTAACATACTCCAAAGTAAAGCCACACGACCTACCTCATCTGTTAGGTCGCTCACAACCTAATCTTGCTGAGATAACTTCTGAATTCACTACATTAGGTCGCTCACACCCGGTATCTCATCCAGAATGGCTCCATTAAGTCGCCAACGACTTAAGCTAAATCGGAAGGACCCTTAGGTCGCTCATGACCTAAAACCCAACGACCTAAGCCCAGGCTTCTCCTATAAATACCCCGCCTACTCCAGATTAATGGGGACTTTTTCCAGACTTGGAAGCGCCGAAACTCTACTGCATTCACGACCTCTACAACACCTCTACTACCGAAAACATCTCAAACTACCTAAAGAGAAGATCAGCTACATTCAAGATGGATTCCAGAATCTCTTTTGCATTGAAGTGTTGATTACTTGTATCGATTGTTGAATAATCGAAGGAATTCTTGTAAAACTTGTAATCGAACCTGTGATAAAGAAGATAAAGTGGACGTAGGCTTGATTTTGAGCCAAACCACTATAAAACTGCTGTCTCTTTACTTTTCTGCTATTCTCTGCTTATTTTTAGTTCCCGTACCAATGGGTGGTGCTTTCACTTTACTAATACTCACACCGGGGTATTAGCGTTCGATTTTTACGTTAACATTTTTGGTGCTTTCACTGAGATCATCGTACTCAGGTGCATCCTCACTATTGCTTCACAAAGATTTGTTGAAAGACTCTCCTTAAAAACCAGAAGTCTATCTGAAATCATGGCTCCTGGAAGAAAGAGTAGATCTACTAGATCTGGAAATGCTTATGACAGGACTGTCACTTCTCCAGCGCCAAATCAGGCAACTCCTATTGTTGGAGTCACAAGGGCCGAACTTGATGATGTCGTATCTGGGTTATACTAACAAATGGAAGCTCAAAATGCTTTGATGATGGACAGGTTAAACGCTCTGCTTGGGGTTCACCAACAACCAGAAAATAATGAACCAACCTTTGCTGAAGATGCTCATGACTCCCAAGAGAAAAGTATTCCTCATATGGCAGCTGGCACCGCCGAAGGGGCACCTCCCCAAGCTGGAGGTTCAAGGCTGCAGCCACCTCTTCACGAACGTTTGTTCAGGCAAACTTCCGAGAAAGTGGCTGACGTCTGCCCGGCAAGGCCTCTGAACGATGAAGAATACTTATCAGGGATGATTCGCCATATTATGAAAGAAAGTATGCAAAGGAATGAAGATGAAAATGACTGGGGATTTGCTCCAAGTAAGATTCCGTTTACCGAAAGAATTCTAAAATGTGAATTTCCTAAGAAGTTTGTTCCTCCTACTATCCCAGCCTATCGGGGGACAAGCGACCCTAATCAGTTCTTGTACAAGTATGACTGGCATATGACAGGTCCCAGGGCAACAGATGAGATTAAATGCAGGTATTTTCCTGTCTATTTGGAGGGGGTGGCTCTACTTTGGTTAACAAAGCTACCGGTCCGATCTATGAATCAATTCTCTGACTTAACTCGTAAATTCAAGGATCAGTTCAGGTTGTATGCTTCAAAGGCCAAGGACATAATGTCATTGTCCAGCCTCGAACAAGCTCCTAGAGAATCTATCAAATCCTTCTTGAACTGCTTTAATATAGCCTTGGCCGAAGTGGATAATGCTGAGCCTCGAATGATTCTAACTTACTTGATACGAGCCATCGATAAAACAAGTGAGTTCGGAAAATGGTTGAAGATAAAGGAACCAAATTCACTTGAGAAGTTTTATAAGAAGGCTGACGAATTTATGCGTCTGGAGAATCTTCCTGCACCAGCAAAGGTGGTTGTGGCTGAAATAGAAAACAACAATGTTGCTACTAACAAAAAGGAATCTGGCGGTCAGAAGAGGGAAAATGACAGTAGGAAAGGACAGAAAGATATGAAGAAACTTCGTTACTTTAAGCCTTCAGACTTTACTCCCCTAACTGATACTCCAGAAAACATATTCTTCGCAACCAAGGATGCCGTTGAATATCCCAAACCACCTGAGATGAAGCTTGGGAAAAATGCTATGAATAATGGGAGATTCTGCCGATTTCACAATCAGCCTGGCCATGACACTAATGAGTGTCGCCATTTGAAGAATTTAATTGAAGAGCTGCTGCGACAGAACAAACCGCAACAGTATGTCATGAAAAACAGAGGTGATCCGGCCTCATCCACTCAGGGGCAGCAACTTCCTGCTCGTCAATCTGGCTCAGGTGAAAAGGCTGTGGTGCAGGAATCTGAAAGGCCTGTTATTATTGTAATCACAGGGGGTCCTCACCCAGTAGGCAGAAGTTGGGGAGAGATGGAGAGGTATGCTCATGCTCTGAGACACGCCCCGAAAGAAGAAACTTTTTTTGTCTTGAAAGATGTTGTGCCTTCAAAACAACAAAGAACTTGTCACGATGACATCGTATTCAGAGTTAGAGATTCTGTGGGAATTGAGGCTCCCGCCATGGATCCTTTGGTAATAACCGCCGGTATCGGACCAGCTATTGTGAGAAGAGTGCTTGTTGATTGCGGCGCTTCTTGTAATATCCTCTTCAAAAAGACCTTTGATCAAATGAAAATTCCGATGGCTGATGTTCAAGCTTCTTCGCAAAAAATTGTTGGGTTCACTGGGGAACCAAAACAACCCATCAGAACTGTCAACTTATTTGTAGAACTTGGTGAAGGGGAAAGAAAAGTGGTCCGTAAGCAAACTTTTTTTATTGTTGATGAATTTTCTGCTTATAACGCCTTCTTGGGACGACCAACTCTTGCTGCATTCAAAGCTATTCTCGCCCCGTGGTGCCTAACTATGAAATTCCCCACTGATAACGGCGTTGGTGTTTTGAAAGGGGACCAAAATGCTAGGCGGGAATGTTATCTTATAGAGTTGCAGGAGACGAAGCAGAGAGAGATGGGAAAGGGTGTGATAGCTTCGCTCCGCATCAAAGAACCCACCTTGTAGCAATTACGGGGTGGAACCTGCACTGGTGAGCATAGTGGTGCGCGAAAAGAAATTGATCCCAGAAAGACCAGTGCAGGGGAGAATAGAGTGGTGCCAGTAGAAGTAACGGTGCCAATACCTATTGACCCGAATGACCCAAACAAGGTGCTGAATGTGGGTTCACAACTTGGTATGACGGTTCAGAATATAGTAATAGCTTTCTTGAAAGCAAACCTGGATGTTTTCGCTTGGAGTCATGCCGACATGTGTGGAATATCTTCAGAAATCGCAGTGCATGCTTTGAATATTGATCCGAGTTCACACCCGTAAAGCAGAAAAGAAGAACCCAGGGTTCTGAAAGGTCAACAGCATTAAAAGAAGAAGTAGATCGGCTCATGGAGAATGGCTTCATCAGAGAATTCACTTATCAAAATTGGGTTTCTAATCCAGTATTGGTTAAAAAAGCAAATGGAAAGTGGAGAGTATGTATCGACTTTTCAGACTTGAATAAAGCATGTCCCAAAGACTGTTTCCCGTTGCCCAGAATTGATCAGTTGGTGGATGGAACAGCCGGGCATGAATTAATGTCTTTTATGGATGCTTACTCAGGATATAACCAAATCATGATGCATGAGCCAGATCAGGAGGACACGAGCTTCATCACTGATGTTGGTCTTTACTGTTATAAAGTCATGCCCTTCGGACTAAAGAATGCGGGGGCAACTTATCAAAGACTTGCGAATGCCATGTTCAAACCCCAGATTGGGAAGACTATGGAAGTGTATGTTGATGATATGATGGTGAAAGCGAAAAAGGCAGTAGACCACATGGATCTTTTGGCAGAAATGTTCGCGGTTCTCCGAAAGTATGGGATGAAGCTAAATCCTCTGAAATGTTCATTCGGAGTAGAGTCCGGAAAATTCTTGGGTTTCATTGTGAGTGCTAGGGGCATCGAAGCTAATCCTGCTCAGATTACTGCCCTAAGAGAAGTCAAAGCCCCTAGAACAAAGAAGGAATTGCAAAGCCTCAATGGGAAAGTCGCTGCTTTGAGTCGGTTTATTTCTAGAGTCATTGATAAATGCATTCTCTTCTTTGATGCTCTAAAGAAAGGAAAGAAAATTTTTGAGTGGACTCCCGAATGTCAGAAAGCTTTCGAAGAACTGATTCGTTACATGGAAAAGCCTCCAATACTTTCTCAGCCCAGCAATGGTGAAGATCTTTTCATATACTTAGCAGTCTCATCTCATGCTCTCAATGCAGCATTGGTACGGGAAGACGTAAAACTTCAGCACCCGGTTTATTACATCAGCAAAAGATTCACTGGGGCAGAGATGAATTATTCGAAGTTATAAAAGCTCGCCTACTGTCTATTGATCGCGTCCAGAAAGTTGAGGCCATATTTCCAGGCTCATCCTATTAAAGTCCTCACTGATCAACCTCTAAAGCAAGTCCTATTCCGCCCTGAAACTTCGGGTCGTCTTTTGAAGTGGAATATTGAAGTCAGTCAATACGATATCACCTACCATCCCCAAAGAGCAATCAATGGACAAGCTTTAGCAGATTTCATTGTAGAATACACAGATAAAGGTGGCAGTGAGGAAGAGGTAACCGATGACATTCCGATCCGATGGAAATTATATGTTGATGGTGCAAGAAATGACTACTGTTCCGGAGCTGGGGTTGTGCTTGAAACCCCCGAAGGACGGTCATTGTGTTATGCATTAAGATTAGAATTTCCTTCGAAAAATAATGAAGCCGCATATGAAGCTCTTATTGCTGGTCTGAGGATTGCTAAGGAACTGAACATTAAAGTATTGCAGATCTTCAATGATTCCCAGCTTATTGTATGCCAAGTCAAGAAAGTGTTTCACACTAAAGGAGGAAATCTGCATGCTTACTTATCAAAAGCCTATGAGCTTCTCGATGATTTTGATCATTATACAAAAAACTAGATACCCCGGGAAGAGAACATGAAGGCAGATTCTCTTGCAAAATACTCAAGCTCTAGCGAAGCTCAATTATTGGGATTGGTCCCTATAGAAGTCTTGACAGCTCCGAGTATTGATGAGATGGATATTGACTGGATCATGGCTGTATCTCAAGAACAGGAGTCATGGATGACCCCGATCAAGGAATATCTACTCAACGGTTCCTTGCCAGAAAACTCAAAAGAACGCCAGAAGCTGTTAAGAAAAGCCCCGAGATATGTAATTCAAGGCGACCATTTGTACAGACAAGGATTCTCGATGCCATTACACCGATATGTAACCAAAGAAGAGTCTAAGACAATTTTGGCTGAAGTGCACGGAGGAGAGTGTGGGGATCATTCAGGTGGCCAAACTCTTGCAAAGAAAATTCTCCGCTATGGGTATTTTTGGCCGGATATTAATCGAGATGCTGCTAGCTACTCCCGAAAGTGTGACAGATGCTAGAGATTTGCAAAAATCCCAAGAGTACCTTCCACCGTGCTAACACAGATGGTCAGTCCATGACCATTCGCCATTTGGGGAATAGATCTCATTGGGCCTATGCCGATTGCCAGATCCGGAATCAAATATGCCATTGTTGCTGTTGATTATTTCACTAAATGGGCTGAAGCTGAACCATTGGCTACTATTACCTCTAAAAAGATGATAAATTTTGTGACTAAAAATATCATTTGCAGGTATGGTGTGCCTCAGAAGATAATAACAGACAATGGTACCCAATTCGAAAGCGAAGAATTCCAGGAATTTTGCAGGCGATTCAAGATCCGAAAAAGCTTTTCAGTAGTGGCTCATCCGCAGGCAAACGGGCAAGTGGAAGCAGTGAACAAAATTATCAAGTCAACCATCAAAAACAGCTGGAAAAAGCAAAAGGTGGTTGGGTCGATAAGCTGCCACTAGCACTATGGGCATATAGGACTACCCACAAAACTGCGACTGGGCACACTCCATTTTCATTAGCATATGGATCAGAAGCAATGATTCCCGTGGAAATAGAGGTCCCCTCCAACAGGAGAATTCATTTCAACCAAGCTGAAAATGAAAAGCTGCAACTTGAAGCACTTGACTTGCTTGATGAAAGAAGGAAAGAAGCTGAACTCATAGTTGCAGCTCAACAGCAAAAGATAGCCAAGCACTTCAATTCTAAAGTTCGTCAACGCAGCTTTGAAATTGGGGATCTAGTCTTGAAAAGGATCAAGACAGCAACAGGAGTGTTTGGGCCAAACTGGGAAGGGCCGTATGTCATAGGCAAAAAACTTCTTGATGACACTTTCAAACTCACAACTGTCGAAGGAGATCCAATCCCGAGAGCCTGGAACAGCAACCACTTGCGTCCATATTTTACTTAAAAGCTATGCTTAAATTTGTAAAATAATTCTGGATGTATCATTCTTGTATTGTAAGCCATTGTAAAATTAGTGTGACTCAGCAATAAGAACTATAAAGTGGATGTAGGCCCAATTCTTGGCCGAACCACTATAAATCTTGTGTCTTTTACTACTGTAAAATGCCTGTCCCATTTCGATGTGCAAATATTTTAAATATGTTGCTAAAATATCGATTTAATATTGCAGGCAATCAAAGCAAAGCTTACCTATTCAACACGTCACAAACCCAAGCGATTCCATAAATCACTCAACAAACAAATGTCAAGCCACAAAAATTCCAGATTCAATTCCTACATAAGAAGTACTTCTCACAAACGGTTGGTGATTCCATCGAAGGGGCACCTTCCAAAAGTGAAGGTTCCAGGCCCTTGCTAACTGATCGAGATCGTTTGTGCAAACAAACATCTGATTAAGTAGTTTGCGTCAGCCCCATGGATTCACTTAACAAAGAAGTGCGCTTCTCTGGAAGAATCAAACAACCTGCAAAAGGAAGGCACATGTATTCAAAAGTGATAACAAGGGATCGCTGAGGAACAGATGATGAAAAGATATTGGCAAGCAGACAAAAAACAACCAAAACGGAATCTTGTCTCTCAACCAAAAAGGTTGGTGGAACCCCCGAAGGGGCACCTTCCCAAAGTGAAGGCACCGGGCCCTTGTTGCTTAATTGTGATCATATGTGCAAACAAACATCCAGTTAGGTGGCTTCCGTCAGCCCCGTGGAACCATTTAACTTTGAGATGCAACCTTCCTGGCAGACAACTCAATGCCCTCTCCAGGGCACAATTTAAAGCCCTCCAACGAGGCACGCTGTAAAATGAAATGTTTTTCTCAACCAATAAGGTTGATGGTACCACTAAAGGGGCACCTTCCCAAAGGAAGACACCGGGCCCTTGCTAGTTAATTGCGATCGTTTGTGCACGAACATCCAATTAAGAGGCTTGCGTCCGCCCCGTGGATCCGTTTGACTGTGAGAAATAACTTTCAGGCAAACAAATAAAGCCCTCTTCGAAGGCACACTTCTACTCTCATGGGAACGTTCTTCCCCAAAAAAGTTGAAGTGCAAAATAAAGCCCTCCAACGAGGCACACTGTAAAATGAAATGTTTTTCTCAATCAAAAAGGTTGGTGGTACCACCAAAGGGGCACCTTCCCAAAGTGAAGGCACCGGGCCCTTGCTGCTTAATTATGATTGTCTATGCAAACAAACATCCAATTAAGTGGCTTGCGTCCGCCCCGTGGATCCATTTAACTGTGAGAAATAACTTTCAGGCAAAACAAGAAGCCCTCTTCGGAGGCACAAATCAAGAAGCCCTCTTCGGAGGCACAAAGCCTTCTTCGGAAGCACTAAACAAATAAAGCCCTCTAACCAGGCACATCCAAAAATTTGTTGATGGAACCACCGAAGGGGCACCTTCTCAAAATGAAGGTTTTAGGCCGCAGCTAAATACTCGTGATCATTTGTGCAAACAAATATCCGATAAAAACAGCTGACGTCTGTCCCGTGGGCCCATTCAACGATGAAATATAACTTTCTGACAAAACAGATCAAAGCTTTCTTCGGAAGCCCGCTTCACTGCGTAGAGGAATCTACTTTTCAAAAATGAAAGTGACCATCTCCGATAGTCGAAGTATTTAAAAAAAACAAAAAGAAAGAAAACTTCTCCGATACAAAGCACACTCTATTAAAGCAGAATAATATTTCCTCAAAATGGAAGAATTATTCTCTAGAATAAGAGTACAAGTCTTTTTAGAATATTGCAATGAGCCGTGGTATGGGGGCATACAGCTATATTAATAAAATCATCGCTCAAACAAGCATACCACGAGCTCACTGCAGTATCGTACAAAGAAATAAAGAAATTTATGCAAAAACAAGGAATAAATGTATTCACAAATATTGACAAGAGATTGTACAAGTAAAAAGAGTCATTTTTATTCCATACTATCAAATTTTTTATACATGTACAGGTTTCAAAAAGCGGGGGCCGGTACCCGCACAATCTCCGGTCGATACAAGTCTCTAGACAAAAGACAAAATAGCAAAACAAGAAAGATAGAACCAAACTCATTTCTTCTTCCTCAAGCCGCCTTTGGAGCCTTCACCTGGCTTAATGACTAACTTCGTAGGCCGGCCTGGACGAGTTGCGGAAGAAGGAGAAAGAGGTGCAATTGGGTCATCTTCTGTTTTCTGTTCACCAGCGGAAGTGTCCGCTTTTTCATCATCAGCAGAAGCGCCTTTCTTTTTCTTCGAAGCTCCGCGCTTTCCCCTCTTCTTCAAGGAAGATTCGTTGCCTAGAGAGATAAGATCAGAAAGTTTTGTATCATCGGCAATGAATCTCTCCGGGGTCCTCTCGCCCTCCTCAAGTTCCTCGGCTTTTTACTCTTGAGAAGCCGTCGGGTCGTCTAAACCTTGGAGAGCTTCTATTTGTTCCTCTTGCGACCCCGGTTGAGAAGCAGAAGGAGGAGTAACTTAAAGAGGTGGAGGAGCAGCAGCTGGGGGAGGCGAAGCCTGTGCGGCACTTGTTATTTTCGCTACAGAAGAAGAAAAGTTAAAAACATCAGTATTTCCAGCAAAGAGAGGAGATAGTGGCACGTCATAGCTTAAGTAATAGGCAAAAAGTTCATCAAGCTCATGTGAAGCAAACGAGCAGCCCACTTGAGCCAGATCATAATTGAAGTTACCTGGAGAACTTGGTTTGATCACTTCGATTTCATAATCCTGGGCTTTAGTACTTTCTTGGGCCTCTTCATCAGTGTGAGCAGTTTTAGCTCTGGTTTCGGCTTTAGCAGGAGGCGAAGAATGGGAACTTGATCCAATAATATCAACGATGACCGAAGACGAAGGACGAGCTGGGTCGGTCAAAGGTGCCTTCCCTGTACGCTCTCCTTCCGCTACTTCGGCTCGCTGATTAGCAAGCTGCTCTTTCCCCCTCGCAAGGGCGACACGACTCTCGTCGTCCAAATAGTTAGCCTCAAAATCCTCTTCGGTGTAACCGGCATCTTTGAACGCTTCAATCGCTGCTTCACACACTTCAGCCAATGTAATCTCATACTTCGGGCCCAAGAAAGAGAGGCTGCCTTTCCCTAAGACGCTGAGAACGTAAAACTCAAAAAGAGTGGAGCTGATGGTGGCCTTAGTTGTTTCGGGCGATTCTTCAGCAGCCGCTTTTCCAGTAATGGCCTCATCACGCTCCTTTTCTGCTTTTGAAAGTTGAGCTTTTAACATGGTAATCTCCAAGTCCTGGGAGCTGACTTTTTCCCGCAGCTGGACGGTGTCGTTGCGGTATTTTTCAACAACATGTCATTCCGCCTCAAGTTTGGTCTCGGCATCTCTCTGAGCAGCATGCGCATCTCTCACTTGCTTTTGAAAAACCTCTTCCTTTTGAGAATGGGAAGTGGAAGAGGTAGCAAGGTCCTCTTTAAGTTTCTTAACTTCGGCCTCAAGCTCCTCATTGTAAGCAGTGATGCTCTTTATTTCCGCGTCGTGCTGATCAAGAATTTTCTGCCATTCAGACTTATCATTTTCCATAGTCAGCATAGCCTCAAGATTTGCACGGTTTACCCTTTGGAGTTCATCGACCAGTTTTTGCCACCTGGACATTCTTTCGATATCAAGCTTTACAGCATCAAGATTTCGCAGCATGACTTGTTTGTCGATCGGTACCAAATCCAAATCAAAGCGTACTCCTTTCAAACACCAGTTCGGGAATCGAATGAGGAGTGTAGGCGGATGCTTTTCGACTTGATAGGGAGGCCTATTGATGATTGATTGGATATCAGTTCTTTTGAGGGCAGGAGAGTTGGGAGGAATGTCTAAAGAGATGGAAGCAGCGGGCACTTTAGAGATTTCAGATGAAGACTTGTCATCGAGTTTGGCCCGCTTGCTTGGATCCTCGGTTATGTGACTTTTTCCCCTGTCGTCGTCAGATTTTCTTTTATGGGAATCGTCATCACTTTGGTAGGAGTCATGGCGGTCATCCTTTCTTCCATACTGCTCCTCGTCAGCCTGCCTCTCACGAGCTTTCCTAGCTGCTCGTTCTTCATCAGTTTCCCTGGGGGCAGAGAGATAGCGCCGGGGATTATAAAAGTCACGCCTTCCGTAGCGTATAAAATCATCATAATACGAGCCGCTTCGTCCTATTGGAGAATCTGAAAATGAAAAAGAGATAGAATTTAGAAATCTCCAGAAAAAGGAAGTTAAGTGCGAGTAACTGCTAAAAATCCTAAGTGCGAGTAACTGCTAAAAATCCTAAGTGTGTGTGGCGTGCAAACTACGCACGTCAAGCTACAAACCACTCTTCAGCCTAGGAGTGATGTCGGCTTTTACAATAGGGGTCAACTCTTGGGTTAACGGAAGTGATCGCAAGACAGAAGTTGCTTCAACCGATGGATAGACAAGCTTAGGAGCGGTGATATCATCTTTAAAAAGCTCTTGAGAAGTCACCATAAAATCGCTTAACCCCCCGAAGATGTCGTCACCGTCATGCCCAGCCGAGTGAGTCACACCAGCAGTTCCTTCTTCAGCATGTTCGGCACTTTTTGTGGCAGAACTTTCCTTCTCTATCCCCTCATCAGCTTCCGTGGCGGTCTTCCCGGGACATTGTTAAAGTTCCTCTTCTTCGATAACCGGAAGAAGCTTAGACTTGCCGGAAAACTGTGCACCCTCAGCAGAACCGGAGCATTTTATCAATGAAGCTTCTGCAACTAGTTCTTTCAATGCAAGTTCTTTTGCCGGGGCTGGGGCATCAGATGTTTCCGGTTGAGGAGCAGGGCATCGAGAAGCTGAAGGGATCGTGAAGGATGTAAAAGGCCAAATTGATGTAGAAATTCATCTTTCAAAAGAAATTTGATACTCTTTTCCTCGACGGCTACAGCATTTAGCCTTTCAAAAATTGACTTGTGACTGGAGTCTTTAGAAAGGGAAGGAAGTGCTACAAGAGTAAAAATGAAGTTAATACTTGACAACCCGAATTCTGAAAGGCTCAGAAATAGAGTAAATGGAGTAGACAATCTTACTTCCTACTCTCCAGATGCCATAGAATTCTGAAGGGCAACGAACGAAGAAAAACTAATTTAAGAACCCGTGAGCGCTGTCAGGCAAGTCTGTAATCAATTTACGATTTCTAGCGCTCCTTATAAGTGTGATGGAAGGATGATCTTTATTCTTCCCGAACGAACACAAGTAACAAATTTCGTCGAAGCTCGAAAGGCGATTAAGTGTTCTCTCGAACAACACACACAACCCCATCAGAATGGCATAGCCATTGGGGTGCAACTGGAATGGAGAGATAGTCAACCAAAGAAGCAGCTTTCTGAGAAAGTCATTGAAAGGAGGAATAGCTCCACTCAAGCACATCTGACGGTTGACCGCAATAAAGCCAGGAGGTGGCCTGTCGGCGGTATCATTTACTCCAGGAAGTAAAGCTTCAGTTTCAGCAATGCCAAATTGGACGCAAAGCTGGCTGAAAGCCCGTTGGGTTAAAGTGGTTGAGACTGTTTCCGGAGGATTCTCCAGAGGGTCAGCTATTGGGAAGACTTCTTCAATCTGTTCTACTGTTACTTCTTGTGCTTGATGAGAAGTCATTCTACACAAGGAACTGGATGTTCAAATATAAAGGTGCACGTTTCCTAAAAGCGTGTGAAGTGTTGTGCGAAGCTAATAAAATTACAAGTAAATAAAAATAATAATACTGGTTGGCATACGTCAATTCAGGAAAATTCAAGACTTGTTAATTAAATTAAAACTGAGAGTAGTGTTAATGTAGATAACATTCGATAGTAAGCAGTTCTAACTGTGAGAATTTTGCGTTGACACTGCATTCAAGTTAGTTGATTCGCAGCATTTCACACTCGATTGAATTCAAGTTATTTTACTTAAGTAGAATATTGTCTCTTGATCTAATCCATCATTCGATGTGGGCAGTCAATGATGAGTATATTCGTCCTAGTTTTCTGCAAATATTGTATTTAACAGGTTATTAGCAATCAAGTCAGTACAATCTGTGAAAAAGTACAACAAGTCCAAGCAGTTCGAATTGGCAATTCAGTCAAGTTCTGTAAAAATTTTGCAAGTGTTCAGGTCCTTAAGTCGTAGGAACGACTTAAGACTAGCTCGGGATTACTTAGGTCGTCCAAATCATGTTCAACGACCTAACATAAGTCGGCCTCCATTAGGTCGCTCTGCCTGGGTTATAAAAGTTCATCAACCCTACGAGTTAAAACTGCTCCACGGGTTAAAATTAAGTCGTCTAATTGGTTTGGTCGCATGAATTCTTTAAATCGTTTGCTTGGTTAAGTCGTTTGCTTGGTTAAGTCGTTTGCTTGGTTAAACCGTTTGCTAAGTTATGTCGTGTGATTCATGTTTAAACCCTAAGTCCTGCTCTCCACTCGCATGTTGCCGCGTGTCCATCCCCCTTACCTCGCCAGAAACACCGCAACATAACCCGCTATCCACTAACCCGTTAACCTAAAATCTCCTCCTCGTCTCTCCAATACCACCAAATCACCCAAAAAACCATTAACATCTTCTCAGATTCGCCACAAATTCAATATTGCTGTTTTATCATGAATCGCAGCCACTGCATGATCGACAACGGTCACAAATTGGTCGAAACATGATTCTCGATGAAATGCAACAAAAGAAAGTGAATCGAAGTCGGAATGTGGAAATCGGCGATTTGACAACAGATGTAGGTGAACGATGGCCAGAATTACTTACGTAGTTGGACGGAGGATTGATCGACGACGAGAAGGTTGGGATTTTGTCTTCGAAAGCTTGGAGAAAACGCCAATGGTAGTTTCGGATAATAGGGCAAGTGAGGAAAAGGAAGAAGAAGCCGAGCAACTTATAGGCGGGAAAGGTGGAATTCGAATCGGCTTAAACGACCTAACAACTCCAGCGGCTCACGACTTAGCAACTCAGATGGCACGAGTTAAAAAGTGTCGAAGCACACGACCTAGTCCCTAGGCATATACTTCGAGGGGCAAGTGTTAACACCACTTTTTCAACGACCTAGCACTCAGCGGTCTACGACTTACCGATCTAAAGGACTCAAGCGACTTAAGCAACTCAAGGCTTCAGCGAACTAACGACTTAGTGAGCTAAGAGACACACCGGCTCAACGATCTACAAGCTAGCGACCTAACGAGATAAGAAGGCTGCGACCTAACACCAGAAGATCTCCTGCGACCTAACTCCAGAAAGCAACCTAGCGACCTAACGAGTTATCGACCTAGCGACCTAACGAGTTAGCGACATAGCGACCTAACGAGTTAGCGACCTAGTGACCTAGCAATTCAGGAAAAGGGAACGACTTAACATGCTCCAAAGTAAAGCCACACAACCTACCTCATCTGTTAGGTCGCTCACAACCTAATCTTGCCGAGATAACTTCTGAATTCACTACATTAGGTCGCTCACACCCAGTATCTCATCCAGAATGGCTCCATTAAGTCACCAACGACTTAAGCTAACTTGGAAGGACCCTTAGGTCGCTCACGACCTAAAACCCAACGACCTAAGCCCAGGCTCCTCCTATAAATACCCCGCCTACTCCACATTGATGGGGACATTTTCCAGACTTGGAAGCGCCGAAACTCTGCTACATTCACGACCTCTACAACACCTCTACTACCGAAAACATCTCAAACTACCTAAAGAGAAGATCAGCTACATTCAAGTTGGATTCCAGAATCTCTTTTGCATTAAAGTGTTGATTACTTGTATCGATTGTTGAATGATCGAAGGAATTATTGTAAAACTTGTAATCGAACCTGTGATAAAGAAGATAAAGTGGACGTAGGCTTGATTTTGAGCCGAACCACTATAAAACTGCCGTCTCTTTACTTTTCTGCTATTCTCTGCTTATTTTTAGTTCCCGTGCCAACGGGTGGTGCTTTCACTTTACTAATACTCACACCGGGGTGTTAGCGTTCGATTTTTACGTTAACATTTTGTAATTATTTTTATTTGAATTTATGATTTAAAAACTTTATTTTATTTATTTAAAATGGATCAATTTTGTTATTTTAAATATAAATTGTGATTTGAATGTGAACTATAATTTCAAACATGAATAAATAAGATATTTTCCAGAAAATGTGAATTTTTGTCAATATGGTCAAACTTTGACTTTTAATTTAAAATTTTAATAGTTTAAATTTTTGAATTTTATCTTTTATTATGAAAGTAAATAAAATTTCAAGAATACTGCTTTTCGTTTCGTTGAAATCAGATTTATATTGTGAAAGTTTTGCCCTTTTTAAATATTGTGTGTAATTTGTTGTATGCAACAAAATTGTTTATTTTAAATTATATAAATAATATTTTATTTGTCATTTAATGTTCTAATTTATGTTTATATGGGTAAAATAACAGGTTATGTATATATTTTGGTTATAAAACATTGTTAAAAGAACAATTGGGATTTTCCAAGTCAGCTGCAATTTATTTACAAATTGTAAACTCTAGTTTTCAATTAAATAAATTATTTTCTTTACTGTATTTTCCTATTTTCTTAAGACCTTATTTTCTTTTCATTTACACTTTGTTTTGTTCAACATTTATCTTGTTTACTTGACTTTGTATTTGTTTAGAAGTGTTGTTATAATTTTTCCAAAGTTAAAAATATTTTGTTTACCATTTTAAAACTAGCTTCAATATATTAAGCTATTTTCTTTATTTTACCTTCATATTTTCCTAAAACAAATTATTTATTTTCTTTTTCACTTTATTTCAGTTTATTTCATTTTATTTACTGATTTTATTTGTTTTAAAATATTTTAAAGTGAAATAGAAATTTACTAAAGCTAGTGATGATTTATTTGTAAATTTTGAACCCTGTTTTCAATTTTTAAGCAATTTCTTTAATTATTTTTCTATATTCTTTAAATTTAATTATTTATTTTATTTTTATTTAACTTTGTTTCAGTTTAAAATTCATTTACTGAAATTTTATTTGTTTTTATTTAATTAAAAGAATGGAAATTCGAAGAGACTAAAGCTTTTATAACTTGTGGCCATTCGTTTGCTTGCCTCTTCCTTTTCCTGCCTGTTCATTGCTTGGCCGTCCATTTCATTTGGCTTAGCCGTACATTCTCATTCCCATTAATGTGAAAAATACTTCTTCTCCTTCATCTATCACGGCTATTTCATTTTGAGGAAAAAATATGTAAGTCCATGGCTCCATTTTTCTATTTTTCTTCTTCTTTTTCAATATTTTTGCCTTGATTCTCTACCTAGTTTGCTCGGCCACCACTAGCTAGCCTTAGCCACCACCTCCACCATCTCCTCCTCTTCTCCATCAACCATCTTCACCTCTGATTTGGCTAGGCCGCACCACCCCATGATGATAAACTCCACCAAAACACAACCTAGCACCTTAAAACCATGCTAGGTGACCACTACTTGTTCACCACTTCCATTTCCTCCACACCATCACCTTAGGCCGCCACCACCACCTATGACCAGACCACCACACATCCCTCCAGCCCCTGTCCAGACCTGAGCCCCACTGGTCGAGCCCAACCCTCCATTGGCCGAGCCAATATGGTGAACCAAAACCATCCTATGTTGCTTGCCTCTTTGAATTCTCATGCCTTGAAACCTCCACCACTTCAATGCCTTGTAGCCGTGCATTCTTGTGTCCATACCTGAGCCAAATTATGTCCAAACTAGAGCTAAACCATCCCCTAGGCCATGCAAAAGAATAGAGAAAGCAAGGCAAAAGCGTTGTATTCATATTTGTTTTTATTTCAAAGTTATATCAATTTAATGTTGTATTGAATTATAACTTTATTTTGGTTTTGTTATGGGTTGTGACAAGATCATTTGCTTGATTCTCATCCACTTGAATCTATTGTTGTGTCATCGTGCCTTTGGGAATCCGTTTATGTCATTTGTATTGCAATCTTCAGCATAAAAAGGTGAGTAAATCTCACACGACATTTATACTTGTGCAAATGTGAATTGACAACAATTAAATGCGTAGAACTATTATATTATGTTATAACTTCTTGTGATTGTATATTATATGATGTTCATCCTATTTAATAACCTGTCATATCATCTGTTACTGTTATATATTGTTAACTATTCATTTATATCTGTTGATCACACTGCAAGTTCCCTGTAGAATAGAATCACTATGGGTTGAAATGATACATACTCGAACGGACTTTAGAATAGGGAAAAATCGTTATGGGCTAAAATGATAGGCCTGAACGGTTTTTATTTATTTTATTTTAACTTTGGATTGCAGGTTTGAAATGATAGAACCCAGATTTTTGATTTTTAAACTACGGATTGAAATGATACATATCCGTATCACTTGACCTAGGTTAGAAAACTATATATAGGCCCGTGGTTATTTTTATAAAGTATTTTCAATATTTTAAATATTTTTAAAAGTGTAAAATTATGAAAACTTGATTTAAATTGGATTTTTAATGTTTAAATAAAGAAATTTGGATTTATCTAGAAGTTAAGAATGTAATTTAAATGAATGGTAAAAGTGAATTTTTGAAATATAACTTAAGTTTGGAAATTTGGAATTTTGGTTTTTAAATGATATTTAAGTTATATAAATAAAATGGAAATTTAATTATATTTGGAAAATGGTAAATATGATAATTTGATTTGAATTTGAATTTAAATGATTTAATAAAAGTGTTATTGAGTTTTCTATGTATTGAAATGGTTAAATAAATGAATGCTTAAAAGTGTAATTTTAAAATATAACTGGACTTGGAAATGTGAATTTGGTTTTTATTAAAGTTTTAGGTTAATTAAATAAAATTGAAAATTTAGTTTAATTTGTGAAATGGAAATAAAATATAAGTGTTAAGTTTATTTCTTAAAAATGTGAAGAAGAGAAAATTGTACATTTGGATTTGTTAAGTAAAATTATTGGAAATTTGGATTTTTACTGTAAATGTTTCTTATAAAAATCATAAATTAAAAGTGTAATTTTAATGAACATTTTTGAATGTCCAAATATGATTTTTATAATGTTTAAAAGGTTTAATATTGAAGGTTATTATTTGCTGGAAATACACTAAAATCTGGAAAATACTTTTAGTAGCATTCAGAAATGCTATTGTTTTTGTAAATAAACTAAAAGCTTTATAAAGAGGCGATTACATCAGTTCTGAAATGCTGTAGTTGCTGTAGTAAATTAAAAGGCTAAAACCTTAATAAAGGCTTATTACAGCAGTTCTGTAAATGCTGTAGTGGTCTGTTGTCTTTGCTGAATTTAATTAAAACCTTTAATTTGAAACCTGAGCTATTACAGCATTTCTGGAAATGCTGTCCTTGCTTTTTTAAACTAAATTTCAACTAAACTAAGATTTAATTGTAGTTTTAAAATACTGTCTTTGCTGAATTAAAATGTTTTCAAGAATAACTTATAACAGTTTTTTTCTGAATGCTGTGAAAGGCTGAAATTTTCAATGTTTATGGTTTTTAACTTAGTAAATGAACTCATAATAATTTGAAACTTTGGAAATTGGATACTTGATTTGGAAGTATAATAATTACAATTTTAAATGGTTTAAATGAATTAATTTAATTGGAATATAAACTTTTTAAAGGTGACTTGAAATGATAATAAATGAATGATATTTTTGAATTTAAAAAGGTATTTAAAGTTGAATATTTGGATTTGAACTCAAATGATTATTTGAAATGAAGTTTTGGAAAGATATGATATTTTGATATATTAAAATGATTTGAAATGAAGTTTGAAAAGATATGATATTTTGATATACTCAAATGATTTGAAATGAAGTTTTGGAAAGATATGATATATCGAAATGGTTCGGAATTTATTTAATCTTTATTTTGATAAAGATTTGGATTTGAAATGATATTCTATTTTGAAGTATAAATATTATTTTAAAGTTATAATCATGGGTTATAATAACGATTGGTTGGCAAAGAGACCGGGATCGGATATGGACATACTCTCTGTCGATACCGAAAACCACTTTGACAACTGTGTACGCGGTGGAGTTTCCAGAATGAAGTAGGATGGTGGCGACGATCCTAAGGTATATACGTGGACCCAACTCCCATGAGTTGGCATAAGATGGCTAAAACAGTAGCGATTGATGGACCAAGGAGGTAGCACCTCTGATCGGACACACTTCTTCGATACCATTCTATTACTTGTGATTGATTTGGTGCGCACCCTTGATTTGGGAGTGTTGTTCAAGGTGGGCGGTAGTGGCTGCTATGCGTCACCACCAGTCCGGATGCATAATTGGTATATCTACCCTGGCATTGCCTAGTTGTGCCGTGTGACCTACCATAGCGAGCTTTACTACGAGTTTGAATTTCTCCCGTAGCCTCTGGAGTATCGAGGGTAGCCCCCATTTTTGGGAGTATGCTAATACTGGATAGACTACTGGGACTATTACGTGTTAAGGGGAATATTGGGTCACTCCTTAACGCTATTTAAAAGTATGTTTATTTTATATTAGACATTATTATAATAGCGAATATTACTACATAGTAGATAGTTTAACGGATCCTTAAAGAATGGGCGATCCCAAGCACTCTTTAAGTTACTTGTACCTTTATTACAGTTCACTTGAGTTGGTTTACATTGTATAAGTACGTATGTCCTGACTCGAGTGTTTGTGTTTTATTTACGCTCGGGTCAGCCTGAGTATTCACAGCTTTGGATTTCACTTTTCTGGAGCTAGGAATCGCTGGAGGTTCTGCTTATCTAGTTTTATCTATCTCAGTTCTGTTGTTCTATTTAGCTTGTACTTGGATATCTGTAACGACCCGTAAATTTCAACTATTTTAATAACGTAATTAGTTAAAATTTTGTGAAATTTTAAACGATAAAATTTTGAAATATAAATTTGATATTTGGAATGTGTTTAGTTAAATATAGCAACTGGTAAATTTTCGGCTGAAAATATGAAAGTTTATTTCGCGCGTAAATTCACTTCAATTTAACCAGTTAAAAAGCGATGAAAATAAAATGTTTCTGAAACCTAAATATTTTTACATAGAAAAATTCTAAACCATCTTCTGAGCAAGATTTCAGTTTGACGTTTTTCCAAATTCGGACATCTTTGGCTCCGTCGATCTTATTTTTCAGCGTTTTTCTTGCATTTTCCGCTATTAGAAAATTCGAATTTTTATAATTCAATCATACCACTGATATCCATATACCGTTTTGATCGTCTCGTCGTGCTGATCTCAGCGGTATATTCAATGCTGTGTTTGAAGCCGATTCACAGTAGAATCCACGGTATCGGTTAATCATATCGTTACCGCTTCAAACTTTCTTAATCTATTGTCGGTTCGTTTACCATTCAAATTCCACTGCATAAATTCCAATGGTCATTACTATTTAATTTCCTTAAATTCAACGTAAGACTATTTAATTTTGCATATTCCCAAGTTTGTTCATTTACCTCTTCACTCTCGGTTCTTTGCACTGGCCACTTCATTTTGATGAAGGAAGTGAGAAATAAACTGTGACAGCTCACAATTTTCATGCTCATCTCTTCACTGCCATTTTCCAATTATTCATCTTCTTTCAAAAGAAACTAAACAATTTTACAAACGCTGAAGCCTTCTCCCTCCCAATTCCTTGCTCGCCTCCAAGCCCGCACGCATCCTCATCACCAAGCACCACCCTTATGTCGGTACTCTCCAACACTATAACCCAGCACCTCATCAACCACCTCCGTTCGACCTCATCTCCACCAGCGAGCATCTCGGCCACCCAGACTCACGCACCTTCTCCTTTTTCCCTCTGCTCACGTGGCCGTGTACCCAAGCCTTGCAATAGTTCTTCTTTCTCCCCTACCTGTTTCCTCTTCAACTCGGCATCACCGCATCTCCCATCCTCTTCCCGGACCACACCTACACGTGACCACGCGAGCCGCCACGTCACCTCGGTCTGCCACCTGGAAACATCTGTCACGCAGCTCACCACCTGCCGCAGTTCCCGACCCATAGCAGCTCCGATAGCAAACCCTCATGCCCCTCTCCCCATGCACCCTCGCCTAACCGCCGCTTTGCCCCACCAGCACTCGGTTCTCCCTCTCAAATCCACATCACCTAGCACTTAGCCCAGGTCGAGTTTCTTTGGTCCTCTTTGTTTTTGCTTTGAACGTTTCTCTGTTTTAAGATGCATATTTTATGTTGTATAGAGCAGCACCTCCTTTGTTTTTCGTTTTGGTATGTATATTCAGACTTCAGAAATTCTACAGTGTATATATATATTACGAATTTTTTTATTTTTTTATGATGAGTCAATTATATATTAACTATATATATGTTATATACTGTATATATATATATCTATATCTAGTATACGTTAGATTTATATTTATCTATATATAATGTCACGTTTATGTAATATATAGAAAAGTTTATATATGTTAAGTATTAAGTAAGTTGTGTTACGCCGTCTGCATATGCTAGTTGATCTATAACCTTATATATATGGAGTATAGTTATAACAGGTTTAAAGTGGTACAATATATATGATTGATACATATATTAGTTTATATAAAGTCTGTTGGGTTTAAGTGTATAAGTTTTTAAGTCCCTGTTAATGTGTTTTATTTCATGCGAATGGGGGGGATTGATTTCCTGTAGCGTAACTGGTTGGGATATGGAATGGGCAAGCGGGCTTGGGCCAAGGCTAGTTGGTGAGAAATTATATTTTAATTTAATTAGTTTAGTTTCAAATGTTCAAACTTTGCAAATAATAGGCGACGGTATCAAAATGCAAGAGTTGTGCAGATGCGGAGTTAAGTTTCATCCATTTAATGCACGTTATCGTGTGTCCCAAAAATATCTAGCCTACTCAAATATTGGTTTCTTCTTATTGTTGTAATTGGCAATCAAAAGGGTGGATACTGCTCACATCTCGATTCAGAATGTGTCTTTGTCATTTGGTTGTGAAAAAAAAAGGTTTAAGTGTATAAGTTGATTACAGTTTTTTATATATATAATATAATAATAATGTATATATTTTCCGTTATATCAAGCAATTCTGATTTGAATTCGTCTATTCTTTATTATCAGATTGACCGTCGAATTCGTGCCAACCTTGTTTGTTTGGATTCGGTCTTGGATTTCGTAACTCAACTTCATTGTCTATCTCTCTAGCCTCGAAAGGTGAGCAATCACTCACGATTAACGTTCTTTTATTTATTAAATTTGATTTCAATTGAAAAGACAATTGAAATATACTGCTGTTAGTTAATTACACTGTTATATATGCTATTGCCTGTACCAGTTCACCTGTGACATTTGACACCATTATCTGTTAATTATTTATGTGATGATAATACAGTTTGGCTGATAATTGATTGATTGTTGATATTTATATTGGACGTTAAATTGTTAATGTTAAAATGATAAATAGTATGCAATTGGACTTGATATAGGATAGTTAAATGTTAAATTTGATTAACTGACATTTGTATAATATGACCCCTTTAACTGTTAAATTTATTGACACGTAGGATTTGTTTAATTACACTTTGAACCACTGAATGCATGTTGTTTAATTGTTGTAGTGTTAAAATTGAAATTGAATGACAAGTGAAACCGCAATGTAAAAATCTTTAATCTACATGAAATGATAGTGTAGATTCTAGAAATAATTATATTAATTCGCACAAACAACAATGTGAATTAATACGGTTATTTCGGGATTATTTGAATTGATTATTGGATTGTTATTGATTGTTGTTATTGCTTGTTTATTTACTTTGACACCATCCCAGTTATCACACTGCAAGTTCCCTTTGTTATGCTTTGACTTTTGAATTGAATTGGAATCGGGTTGAAATGATAAATACCCAAATTGAACTTTGACCTAGGATAGGAAATTAAATAAAACCCGATTGGTCAATAATTTGATTTAAAATAAAATGAAGATTTTATTTGAATAAATAATATGGTTTTGAAATGAAGTTGAAATTTGAATTTTAATGAAAGGAAATTGTTAATATTTAATAATCTGAAACAAAATATTAACAAGGTAATTGATGAAAGAATGTTGTTTAATTTGAGAAATGATTGAATTAAGTTTGAAATAATAATTAAGTTTGAAATTATTAAAGTTTGAAATGATTTTATAATTAAGTTTGAAATTATTAAACTTTTAAATTATTTAATAATTAAGTTTTGAATTATTTAATAATTAAATAAGATTGAATTATTTAATGATTAAATTGAATTGAATTCTTTAATAAGTAAAATTGAACTTTTGAATAAGGGAATTTTCTTCGTAAATAATTGAAATTGAGTTTCTTTATTAATTAAGTTTTGGAAAATTATTTAAGTAAGTAAATAAGTGAAATTGAATTTCTTTAACAAGAAATAAAATGTGATTTATTGAAATTAATGCAAGACTTGAAAATTAAAGGATTTGATTTGATGAATTTAATTTAATTCAAATTGTAAGTTTGGAAATAAGGAAGTTGAATTTAAATAATGGATTTAATGAATTGGAAATTAAACAGAAATTGTTTAAATGAAAATTTACTTAACGAACATTGAATGAAATTGATAAATGGATTTAAATTGGTTTGAATATTAAATTAAATGTAAATGATTTCGAAACGAAACTTATATACGAACTTGAATCAATACTTGAATTGTTTTGAATAAAATTTGAAATTCAATTATTGGATTTTGAAGTAAATTTGGAAGTTGAAACGTAAATTTTGGAAATTGGTTTTGAAAGACAAATGAAATGTTGATTTGCGAATTGAAATTGAAATTGATTTGATTTTGAAATAAATAAACGACCAATCGGTGAAATAATTACGGAAGTTATTAAAGAGACCGAAATTCGGTTATGGATATACTCTCTATCTAAACCGAAAACCACTTTAATAACTATACGCGGAGTGATGATCCAGAATGAAGTGGTTGGAATGATGTACGTGTTGACTGAAGAAAGAGAATGATAATGGATAGCCTTGACACTTGTGTCAAATTGGAAATGACTAAAACAGGAGCCGTGCCGGGCCAATGGAGGATTAGCTACCTCAAGTGGACACACTTCTTCGAACTACTCATTACTTGTTGTCGATTGGTGCACCCTTGATTTTTGGAGTGTTGTTTCACGGTGTTGCGGGCGCTGCGACGTTGTGTTCTCACCAGTCCGGATCAGGCGAACGGTAGTGTCATTACCTTGGGTATTGCCTCATGTGCCTTGTCATACTTGTATTCCATTTATGCGCGACCACTACGATTTTGATTTGTACCTTTGGTATATGGATTGCCCTCTGGTGACTTCCGGTTTTGGGGAAACTACGGTCTTGTATATGCTTTTGGGAATAAAAATGTGTTAAGGGTGGAATGGGCCATGACTTAACACTATTTTGATACCTTATATTACTGATAGACATTATCTACTTAGCGTACATTACTACATAGTAGATAGTTTGACGGATCCTTAAAGGATGGTTATTCCAAACATCCTTTGAGTTACTTGTATTTCAATTGCTATTTCACTTGAGTTGGATTTATTAATATAAGAATGTTAATCCTGACTCGAGTGCCTTGTGTTTTTGCTTTACGCTTGGGTCAGACTGAGTGTACCAGTATTCGAGACTCACCTTTGGAGTTGGAGCTTTGCTTGAAGATCCAGCCATCTATTCTACTTCAGTATTCGATGATTCCAGTGATGTATTCTGATTTGTATCTGATGTATCATATTACTCTTCCGTTGTATTTGGTTTAACTCTGATGTAACTTATACATTTATATAGTAGCTTCATGAACTACTATCTCTTTTATTTCCGATGCACTTATTACTCTGTGTTTGTGATCTGTGATTATTTATTTACTGTATATGTTCAGTTTTGCCAAATTTAAATTAACAACGCGGTATTTTGAGCAATTCAATTCCGGCATGTGTGTCTACCTATACACTTATAATGGATGCGAATGGTCCAAAATTCTGGGTCGTTACAGTTGGTATCAGAGCTTTGGTTGCTCTAGGCAAAACTTAGCATATAGGGTAAATGTATTTACAGAATCACTCTCATTCGAGTTTCAATCTCTTCCTTTGACTCAATTCCTTTGAATTTTGGAACATTCCCCTCGGTTCCGAAATTCATTCGTGTCCTTCACTATTCGTCTTCTTTCAATTCTGGAGCACCCCATAACTCCATTTTGAATGATATCTATAATAACTCGGCGGTCTTGCCAACCTTCAAATGATTTATAAAGGGGTTAAACTCCTTTACAACAGGTATTGATTTACCAGAGATTTCTGTATCCTCGGTTTACGATGATATCTATCCCTGCTATACCTGAATTCCATCTCTTGAGATCGAGTGTTGATTTACCTCGGAATTCAGCATCGATCTTATTCTCGAAGTTACGGACGACCCGGTTAAGGTTGCCCGTGAATTAAATAAACTCATCCATCTCCCGATTGTGGTAATTGAATTATCTTATCTTCTGTTTCAAACTTATTTTCGAATCAAAATTCTCTTTGATTTAAGTCAACAAAAATTTGAATCCCTATCCTTATTTTGAAAATTCATTCTTGTATCGTCGAGCAAAGAAATGTATTGGTAAACTAATATATAAATGTTTTAATATATGTTGTGTTGTTTGAGTTGTTGATGTTGATTTGGGTTTCTGATAGATTCGTCTGATCAACGCTATCGATAGGATTTCCAAAACACTTGAACAGAGCAAACTGACACAATATTATTTTCAAATTTGGAAAATGAAATAAATTTGTTCGATTATATTGTGAAAATATAAGTAAAATTTTCTGGAATTTAATAGGTAAATTAAATTATTTGTTTGAAATGATAATATTTGATTATCATTTATTGTTCTAAATAAATTTATAAATACGGTTTATAAATTGATTTGGAATTTGAAATGAATTTAATTCAGAAATTTGAGAATTTATTAGTTTCCGATGATTTCGAACTTTGGTTTTTTAAAATTTTAAAGTATATATTATTGAAAGTATTTTCGAATAGAAATCGTTTTCAAAGAATTTTTTAAAATGTTGAAATCAGTGCTCTTCTCTTTGTCGCTGGAAAATAATTTCGGTGATGGCGGCCGGATCATCGACATTCATTTTCGAGTTTCGAAGTGGAGATACTATTCTGTAGCTTTGCTATGGTTTGTTTTGAAAAATATCTTGATTTGAATTTCTTCAGTATAATTTGATTTATATATATATAAGTATCTTATTTTAAAAATTTAATTTGATTGATATAAATATATGATATATAACTCTAAATTGTTTAAAGTTAATCGGAAATCTAATTCTCAAATTTTGTTAAAGGATGATTTTAATTATAAATAAAACCAAAATTTGGAATAAATATTTAAACTTGAATAATTGAATTGGGTAAATTTTATTTGTATACTGTTCAACTGCATTCTAATACAACTTACCTAAATCATTCAGAAGTTGAATATGTAATTGGATAATATATAATATAAACTGAATTCATAAATAAAATTTGAGCGGTTACAATAAATGTTATACACTTAAATTTTAATTATAAAATGTTAATAGAGATAAACAGAATAATGAGATAATTGAAGAATAAATTTTATTTTGAAGGTAAATAAATAAATTGAAATTAGATCAACTTATGGAAATACCTTAAATTTAAACCAATTATTGAATATAAATTAATTTAAATTGAAATTTATATGGTTTAAATTAATTTATATGGTTTTATATATGTGATAAGATATATTAAGTAGAATAATTAATTTAACAATAATTTTGAATAAAGAATTTAAATTGCTGAAAAAAATATGATTATAATAAAAGACTATTCAAATTTATGGTTTTAGAAATTGTAAATCGAAGATAATTGGATAATAAGATAATGAATTTAGAAATAGCGAGATTGATTTTAGTGAAATCAAATGGATTAAATCAATTATTGAATATCAATGTGACAACCCGGAATTTCGAGCAATATCAATTTAATAATTTATGTTAAATATTAAATTGATTTGATATATTTTTGATTTATAAGACTTGAATTGATAATTTTCTTTTAATATATATATCTAATTGGTGAATTTTATCTGTTAAAACTAATGAATTATTTTCTATTTATAATGTATATATATTTGTATATATTATAGAAAGGAAAGCTTTGTTTTAAATCCAGCTAATAAATTATGTTTTCAAATGTCTAATATACTTTTTAGTGTTTGGGAATTATGATTTATATAAAATAAGCTTTTTAAAGCTATTTAATAAATAAATATATGGTTTTAAATACTTAAGATAAATGTTTAAATAGTTTAAAACTTATTCTAACTTTAGTTTAGATTTTATTTTATTAACAAAAGGATTTGTTCTATTTTCTTTTTAAGTTTAGCTTGATGAATATGGTTTAAATATATATAAGTTTTTCAATTCAATTTTGTCAAATGATACTTTAGTATATATTATAAAATAAGTAATTTAAATAAAAGATAATTTCTTTTGTTTAATTATTTTAAATGTGATAAATGGGTTTATATAATATTAATAAATATAAATACATGTTGAAATACAAGTCTAAGCATTTAGTTAGAAATGAAACAAATATACATAAGTTAAATTATATAGTTTGTAAATTATAAAACAAATACACTATAAAATAATCAAACAACATGTTAGAAATAACATTCATTCACATTACATTATAAAACCAGAAATCTGCTTCGGCAAGTAAACAATGGAAGATAACATTCTATTACAATTCAAAATGTAAGACAAGGAACTAAAATACAAGAAGATTTTCCCAACTTCAAGGATATATCTGCATAGTCAATTGAACTAAGAAAAATTATAACTAAAGCTTGTACAGGACAGCATAGAAACTAATGTTCGAAATGTTATGCATGCAAATTTAAGAACAACAAGATTCAAAAGCAAAGTAAAATGTAATATGCATGTAACTGGTAAGCTAAGACTCAGGCAAGTGTAAAAATAGGATAAGTATGAAGTCAAGTGGTTCGAATATGATGGGTATGCAGTTTTGAGTACAACAAAATCAAGAAAATGTGTAGGCTGGTAAAGGAAAGGAGCATATTAAGGACAGTAGCATTAAATGCTAGTAAGGCACATATCTTCTCTAGTACATAAACTCACGATTTCAGCCTACATTTTATAAAAAATATCTCTGGCTTTCTTTTGAAAGAAGAAAAGTAAAAAAATACAAACCCTGTTTAAAACTTCAGCCTATATACTTCCTTCCTGTCATTTTTCTTTCTTTCGAACTAAATAAAAATGGTAATGAAAGTTCATTTAAAAGCTTAAACAAGCCTTCATCAAAACATCATCAGCAACTATAAATAAAACAAAAGGCAAGAAACTTGGCAACAAGGTTGTAAATGGAAACAGTTTCCAGTTTTTCAAGGAAGTTCGAAACTGTTGCAAACAAAGGGGTTCTGTTCTTCTCTGATAATGGTGAGTAACATTTTTTTTAAAACTTAATAACTCAAGTTTATATGGAATATTGTTCTTGTGATATGTATTTTGTAAGTGCATGTATGTGTAAGTATATGGGTATCTGCTTATTTATGCTCTGTTTTTGTTTCCTGGTTTTGGTTGATATTTAAAATTTGAAATCTCACCCTAGAATCTATAACTGACCTTGATATATAAATGGAAGTGGTTTAGTAGGAAGTAAAGGTAATTTTAAAAATAGTTTCCAGATTTTTATTTCAACAAATAATTTTTAAGATGGAGAATAACAGTAAACTCTGATACATGACAAAAACCAACATCTGTAATTTCTGATCTGAGTTGTATAGATAGATTTGTAGCTTAAAACTATGATTTTTAACATGCATTTCCAGATTTTTAAGTTGATATTCGATTGGGAAATTTGGGATGAGTGTTTTCGGCAATATGACGAACTGCCGATGATCGACGTGATATTTGCAGTCGAGCTCGTGGTCGAGGTTAGCTAGGGTATCGAGGATGAAGGGAAAAATGTTTCAAAATTTTTCCAATGATCGAGATGAACAGAATCGATCGAAGTAGGGTTTAGTTGTTATGTTGGTTCTGGAATGGTGTCGGGATGATTTCGTCGACCATGGCGCGTCGAGCTCGAATTCGTGGTGAGGGATCACGAAGTTGAAGTGTTGTGTTGCTCTGGGAGGAAGGCCCAGGTTTCCAGTCGACTTGATCGTCGCCGATAGGCGAACTTAGGCATTCGAGTTAAATCCTGATGAGTGTTGTGAGGCTCGATTTCGATGCGTGGTGGGATTTCCGGTTCTGGGTGGAGAGGTGTCACGTGGTGGTCTCCGGCGTCTTGGAGATGACCGGAGGGAGCTTCGGCGACGTTTGGCTCGCTGTGCAACGTGCACACGTGAATGGTGTATCTGGTAAAGGAATGGGAGTTGGGGAAGACGAGTTCGACTCGGGTAGTCGTTCGAGTATCTGGGGTTACGACTCGAAGCAGGGGTGTACGCGAGTTTCTCGCGAGGAAACTCGAAGCAGGCTCGTGGTTTTGAGAAGTTTACTCGGGTTGTTCATTTAAGTAACCCGATTTTGAATTTTTAAACTGATCATATCTTAGTTTTAAGATTTAAAGCATGGACGAGTTCTCTTAAGTATTTTAAACAAGTTTTAAATAAAAATTGTATATTTGACTTAACATGTTTGAAAATAGTTTCCAAAGATTTAAATATAGTAAAATTTAATGTTTGAATTGTTTTGTTTAAAATAAATTATATTTCAAATAGATTTCTAAATTTGGTTTAAATGAAGTAAATGACTTGAATAAGTATCTAATATAAATACAAGTTTATTTTTAATCAGTTATGCTGAGATTAATTGAGAATAAATTACTAAATGAAGTAATTAGTGGAAATGAGTATAATTAAGAAATAAATTAATTAAAAATTAAGTGATGATTAATAGAGTAATTAATTTATGAAGTTAAAGATAATCACTTATAATTAATCGAGTAAAATCGCTTAGTGAAGTAGTTAATATAATATTAAAGTCGTAGTCGAGTCTTTAATTAAATTATAAATGGTAAATTAAACTTATTAATAATTAATATAGATTAATTACTTTAGAATAGTAATTAAATAGATGTTAATGAAGGGTATCAACTAGACTATTTTATAATTAATTAATGAAATTGATTTTTATAATTGATTGGATTAATTGATGTATTAATCAACATTTTAAATTTTTAAAGTGTAAATAATAAATGGGAGTAATCAGGAGTTAATTACTCATTTTAATTGATTAAGTAATTTGATTTATTGGGGTTAACAAATTCATTTTAATTAATTTGGATAAATCAAATTGATGATGTAATAATTATGAAAGTAATTGATGTTTAATTACAGAGTGTAATTAATAGAATGATGTTGTTAATAAAGTAATCTGAGTATGATTACTTTGTATAATTAATCAAAGGATTAATTAGAGATAATAAATTATTGAGCAATAAATGAAGTAATTAAAGGAGTTAATTACTAGATTGGAATTAATCAAGGGTGATTAATATTGTAGTTTAATTAAAGATTAATTACTTTGATGTAATTAATTAAACTGGAAATGTAATTTGAGATTATTGATTTTTATTAGAATTTAAAATGGGTTTATTGGGAATAATTAATAAATGAAGGAATTTATTAATGGAATTAATTTAGAAATGTAATTAATTTTGATTCATTAATGAATGAAGTAATGTGAAGATTATTTCTATATTTAGTTCAAAATAATGAATCTGTGAAATAAATTAAGATAATTACTTAAATGTAATTAAAGAAAATTAATCAGGGATGATTTATTTAAATGAATAATGGGATGGTGATTAATTAATTGAGGGTTAATTAATTAATGGTAATAAGCAAGTTTAATAATGAGGAAATGATTAATTTAATTTACTTTAAATTAATTAAAGGTAAGGTAATTAATTTAATTCATTTTAAATTAATTATCAATGATGTGATTATTAATCCTTGCTTATGTATGATGATTGATATTGATACCCCATTGATTGATTGTGATCTCAGATATGAGATGAGTAATATTGTTGTGATATGAATGCTTTGTTTGAAGAGTGATGATATAGATTATCCATTTATGCTGATATGTGATCATCTATCTGTGATATTGTGATTTATCTATCTGTGTTGATATATAGATAATGGAATTGATTTGTTTTAAACCTTTAAAACAACTTGGCCTTAAAAGACACGCTTTGGATTTCGATGAGACCGGGATCGGGTTTCCGTATACCGGGATTCCAGGTCTGGAGACCCGAATACCACATCGATCCAAAATAACGTTAGGTCGTGAAATTCAAATGGAGCAAGTGAAGACTCGAGGTATAAGAACTATACGTCAGTATAACTCTGTGGGTGATTCCGTAATGAGTTTGATGAAGATAGTACTTATAGATTCGAGATGGTGATTCAGAATGCAAGGGTTATTGTCGTTAACTCTGAGGGTGATTCCAATACGAGTGTAACGAGATAATGCCTTCGGTTTCGTTCGAACCCGGAACGAACTTGTATGGATCGAATGCTTTCAGAACATCGTCAGGCGGACGATGAGCATTCTAAGGGATGAATTCTATAAAGGTAATCGTGACCTCAAGCCTCATCAACCGGGAATGGCTAAAACAGGGGAGGTGCAGCAAGGCTTCGTAGGTAGCCCCCACTTGAGAGTAAGGTTTACCCCTGTCTAGATGTCCCTATTTATTTCGGTTTAGTGTACGGTTGGTCGCGCCAACTGTGGGGTGATCTTATTTGGAACTGTCCAGTAAGGGATGGGTCCGGCCTTGTGTTGCAGGGGAGCGGGCGTACTCCTCGGTACGGTGATCTAGGCCACGTACTGTGACGGGCGGTACCCCAGTAGCCCAGCCATTGATGGAAATCCAATTTCCCTACGTGACCCTACGGTTTTGATTGTATTACCCACTTTGTGGCTAGTATGCTGGAATTTAATAGATGTAACAATTTCAGCTATTTTCTATTTACTTGAAAACCCTAGACACTATTATAATATCACCGGATTTCCTATCAAATGTTTTTGGTTAGCGTAAGGTAAAAACATTTCCATGTTTATGTGTGGGATGTCTTACGTGATACCTTTTGTTTTCAAATGGTTTTCAAAGTTAAACAACCTTAACCTGTTACTCATACCAGACCCATGTCTGACCCGAAGTTTATTTTTGTTTTTCATAAACTCTCGGGTACCCAAATTTTTACGGGTAGTCAAGGGATTCAGGTTTAGCTTTGACGTATTCTGGAGGAGCAATGGAGCAGGAGGCTTCAGCGTATAGATATATAGTGGTTCCGCTGTGTTAGTGTTTATTCTGTATTCCGCTGTGTTGTATCTCTGTGATGTGTGAGTTGTATTAACTAGACAGGTGTTTATAACTGTCTAGTATGTGTTATATTATCTGTGTACTCTGATGTATATGATACTATGTATTAATTTATGTGATATATTATATTTTATTCGTTCCGCTGTTGAGATTCTGTTGTTGTTTCTTCTTCTTCTCTTTCTTTCTACTTTCTCACCTCTTTCTTTTCTTCAAAACGATACGATTTCCTGGGCATAGGAAGTCGGGTCGTTACAGTGGTATCAGAGCACTAGGTTGAGCGAATACTTAGGCTCTTAAGTGATTTCTTTCCTGAGAGAGCGTATTTGTTAGTGAATATAAAATTGTTTTATATTGTGTTGACTTATCGATTAGGTGTTTATAGATTTTGGTCGGTGTGTGGGACGCCACAATATCGATAGAAATTTCTAAACTCTTAACAAGATAAACCGACACAATATTGTTTTAAAATAGGGTAAATGAAATAATTTTACCCAAATTATTTTTGTATATAAAAGAAATGATTTTCCGAAATTTTTTATAGTTATGTATGGTTGCTTGATTGTTAGGAAATGATAATATTGAACGATTATCATTGTCATTGGAAAAATTTAATAAGAATTGGAATTTAATTAATAGTCCAGAAATAAATTCATACAACTAAATGGAATTTTGTAAATGTGAATTATAAATGTGATTTGCAATTGAAATTGAAATAAAATTCCAGGGTAATGTTTGAATAGAAATTGGATGGATCTGGAATTTTGAGAAAATTTAAATTCTTTTGGATTTGGAAGTGTTTTCAAAGGTTCTGGAAAAAAAAAAACATATGGTATTATTTCAAGGATATTTTTGAGTTGGATTTGAAATCTAGAAAGATTTAAAATTTAAAATATTTGAGATGTTTAAAAGAAATAAAAGCATTTGAACTCTTTCGGTTGTTAGAAAATAACGTCGGTGATGACTGCAGCATCATCGATGTTCATTTTCGAATTTCCGAGAGAAAAGTTTGCTACCAAATTATTTCAAATTGGAATTGTTTGTAAACTAGGTTTGGTTTTGAAATTCAAAAGAATATTTGAATTGCCAAAGAATTTTGGATATAGTTGATTTCAAAGGTGATTTTGTACTTTGGAAATTGCTTAAACTCTGGAAGTAAATTTAAAATGTTGTGGAATAAATTGGGTTTGGAAAACTTAAAGTTTGAATTAAATTGGAATGTAACTAAATCATGTCAAATGAAGGTGAAGTGTAGAATTAGTTAAAGTAGACTGGAAGTAATAAGTGTTTGGAAACAAATTTTATTTATTGAAAACTAAAGTTATGAATAAACAAACAAATTTATAATTGAGTGGTAATGAATGGAAGTCAGTGTTTTGTTAACATCTGGAGATTTAGTTTGGTATCGACTGTATTTCAGGAGTGGTACCGATGGTTTTTGGAGGAACTTCTGAGTTTATTTTGGATCTGTTAAACCATATTTCTAGAACGGTTGGAGAGACCAGTTGTGGCTACAGACCGACGGTTGCAAAGCCTAGGTCCGTCACAGTTGGTATCAGTGGGAAGTTTGTGTTGGTGTCGTCATCAGCATTTCATCTACCATATCAGAGTTGTGCAGCGGAAGCAGTTGGGAATGCGTCTGCTTTTCTTTTCTGGGAAAAGAGAAATTATTTCTACGGGTGATGGCAGGGTTTATGTTCTTAATTTTGGCTGATAGTGAGAAGATTGTTCTACTGGATCGTTTTTGGATTCAGACTGTTCTGGAAGGCATCAGCAGAAGTTTAGCTGATTGGTAGTGATGAAGGCAGATTGGGATCGTCCGAAGAGTTTGGTAGATAGGGAATAGAAGAATTTGGATTTCAGAATCGGAGATTTGATTCTGAATGAGTTTTCTCTGATTGAAGGAGCTGTATAGTTTGGTAAGTCTGGGAAATTAGCTCCGAGGTGTTCTGGATTTTTCTCTGTGTTCTGGAGAAGTTAGTGTTTGTTCTTCCGGAGTGAATTGCCAGTTTAGATAGCCGTGATTCGTTGTGTTTCACATAGCTCTGAGGGAGTATGTGTAAGATTCTATCTCTGGTTTTGGGAACCAGCAGTTCAGGGAGTTTTGGTTGTTGAGTCTGACTCATCTGTAGTCTGATATCCTATCTTGTTTTGTTGACCTAGAGGAGTAGGAGCTCGGTAGCTTAGAGATATTGACTGTTTGGATTTTATAGAGCGAGTAACCCGGTACTTATATTCGGGGAAACTCGAGAGAATCTTATTCGGAATTTTTGTCTGGATAGGTAGATTGTTTGATTGGATGCTAGGGTTGTTAGCATTAATTGATATATGCATGTGTTTTAAATTAAAATTTTAAATAAATTATTAAATTACCTTTGTTTAAATTTCGGGGACGAAATTCTTTTAAGGGGGGAGGAATGTGACAACCCGGAATTTCGAGCAATATCAATTTAATAATTTATGTTAAATATTAAATTGATTTGATATATTTTTGATTTATAAGACTTGAATTGATAATTTTCTTTTAATATATATATCTAATTGGTGAATTTTATCTGTTAAAACTAATGAATTATTTTCTATTTATAATGTATATATATTTGTATATATTATAGAAAGGAAAGCTTTGTTTTAAATCCAGCTAATAAATTATGTTTTCAAATGTCTAATATACTTTTTAGTGTTTGGGAATTATGATTTATATAAAATAAGCTTTTTAAAGCTATTTAATAAATAAATATATGGTTTTAAATACTTAAGATAAATGTTTAAATAGTTTAAAACTTATTCTAACTTTAGTTTAGATTTTATTTTATTAACAAAAGGATTTGTTCTATTTTCTTTTTAAGTTTAGCTTGATGAATATGGTTTAAATATATATAAGTTTTTCAATTCAATTTTGTCAAATGATACTTTAGTATATATTATAAAATAAGTAATTTAAATAAAAGATAATTTCTTTTGTTTAATTATTTTAAATGTGATAAATGGGTTTATATAATATTAATAAATATAAATACATGTTGAAATACAAGTCTAAGCATTTAGTTAGAAATGAAACAAATATACATAAGTTAAATTATATAGTTTGTAAATTATAAAACAAATACACTATAAAATAATCAAACAACATGTTAGAAATAACATTCATTCACATTACATTATAAAACCAGAAATCTGCTTAGGCAAGTAAACAATGGAAGATAACATTCTATTACAATTCAAAATGTAAGACAAGGAACTAAAATACAAGAAGATTTTCCCAGCTTCAAGGATATATCTGCATAGTCAATTGAACTAAGAAAAATTATAACTAAAGCTTGTACAGGACGGCATAGAAACTAATGTTCGAAATGTTATGCATGCAAATTTAAGAACAACAAGATTCAAAAGCAAAGTAAAATGTAATATGCATGTAACTGGTAAGCTAAGACTCAGGCAAGTGTAAAAATAGGATAAGTATGAAGTCAAGTGGTTCGAATATGATGGGTATGCAGTTTTGAGTACAACAAAATCAAGAAAATGTGTAGGCTGGTAAAGGAAAGGAGCATATTAAGGACAGTAGCATTAAATGCTAGTAAGGCACATATCTTCTCTAGTACATAAACTCACGATTTCAGCCTACATTTTATAAAAAATATCTCTGGCTTTCTTTTGAAAGAAGAAAAGTAAAAAAATACAAACCCTGTTTAAAACTTCAGCCTATATACTTCCTTCCTGTCATTTTTCTTTCTTTCGAACTAAATAAAAATGGTAATGAAAGTTCATTTAAAAGCTTAAACAAGCCTTCATCAAAACATCATCAGCAACTATAAATAAAACAAAAGGCAAGAAACTTGGCAACAAGGATGTAAATGGAAACAGTTTCCAGTTTTTCAAGGAAGTTCGAAACTGTTGCAAACAAAGGGGTTCTGTTCTTCTCTGATAATGGTGAGTAACATTTTTTTTAAAACTTAATAACTCAAGTTTATATGGCATATTGTTCTTGTGATATGTATTTTGTAAGTGCATGTATGTGTAAGTATATGGGTATCTGCTTATTTATGCTCTGTTTTTGTTTCCTGGTTTTGGTTGATATTTAAAATTTGAAATCTCACCCTAGAATCTATAACTGACCTTGATATATAAATGGAAGTGGTTTAGTAGGAAGTAAAGGTAATTTTAAAAATAGTTTCCAGATTTTTATTTCAACAAATAATTTTTAAGATGGAGAATAACAGTAAACTCTGATACATGACAAAAACCAACATCTGTAATTTCTGATCTGAGTTGTATAGATAGATTTGTAGCTTAAAACTATGATTTTTAACATGCATTTCCAGATTTTTAAGTTGATATTCGATTGGGAAATTTGGGATGAGTGTTTTCGGCAATATGACGAACTGCCGATGATCGACGTGATATTTGCAGTCGAGCTCGTGGTCGAGGTTAGCTAGGGTATCGAGGATGAAGGGAAAAATGTTTCAAAATTTTTCCAATGATCGAGATGAACAGAATCGATCGAAGTAGGGTTTAGTTGTTATGTTGGTTCTGGAATGGTGTCGGGATGATTTCGTCGACCATGGCGCGTCGAGCTCGAATTCGTGGTGAGGGATCGCGAAGTTGAAGTGTTGTGTTGCTCTGGGAGGAAGGCCCAGGTTTCCAGTCGACTTGATCGTCGCCGATAGGCGAACTTAGGCATTCGAGTTAAATCCTGATGAGTGTTGTGAGGCTCGATTTCGATGCGTGGTGGGATTTCCGGTTCTGGGTGGAGAGGTGTCACGTGGTGGTCTCCGGCGTCTTGGAGATGACCGGAGGGAGCTTCGGCGACGTTTGGCTCGCTGTGCAACGTGCACACGTGAATGGTGTATCTGGTAAAGGAATGGGAGTTGGGGAAGACGAGTTCGACTCGGGTAGTCGTTCGAGTATCTGGGGTTACGACTCGAAGCAGGGGTGTACGCGAGTTTCTCGCGAGGAAACTCGAAGCAGGCTCGTGGTTTTGAGAAGTTTACTCGGGTTGTTCATTTAAGTAACCCGATTTTGAATTTTTAAACTGATCATATCTTAGTTTTAAGATTTAAAGCATGGACGAGTTCTCTTAAGTATTTTAAACAAGTTTTAAATAAAAATTGTATATTTGACTTAACATGTTTGAAAATAGTTTCCAAAGATTTAAATATAGTAAAATTTAATGTTTGAATTGTTTTGTTTAAAATAAATTATATTTCAAATAGATTTCTAAATTTGGTTTAAATGAAGTAAATGACTTGAATAAGTATCTAATATAAATACAAGTTTATTTTTAATCAGTTATGCTGAGATTAATTGAGAATAAATTACTAAATGAAGTAATTAGTGGAAATGAGTATAATTAAGAAATAAATTAATTAAAAATTAAGTGATGATTAATAGAGTAATTAATTTATGAAGTTAAAGATAATCACTTATAATTAATCGAGTAAAATCGCTTAGTGAAGTAGTTAATATAATATTAAAGTCGTAGTCGAGTCTTTAATTAAATTATAAATGGTAAATTAAACTTATTAATAATTAATATAGATTAATTACTTTAGAATAGTAATTAAATAGATGTTAATGAAGGGTATCAACTAGACTATTTTATAATTAATTAATGAAATTGATTTTTATAATTGATTGGATTAATTGATGTATTAATCAACATTTTAAATTTTTAAAGTGTAAATAATAAATGGGAGTAATCAGGAGTTAATTACTCATTTTAATTGATTAAGTAATTTGATTTATTGGGGTTAACAAATTCATTTTAATTAATTTGGATAAATCAAATTGATGATGTAATAATTATGAAAGTAATTGATGTTTAATTACAGAGTGTAATTAATAGAATGATGTTGTTAATAAAGTAATCTGAGTATGATTACTTTGTATAATTAATCAAAGGATTAATTAGAGATAATAAATTATTGAGCAATAAATGAAGTAATTAAAGGAGTTAATTACTAGATTGGAATTAATCAAGGGTGATTAATATTGTAGTTTAATTAAAGATTAATTACTTTGATGTAATTAATTAAACTGGAAATGTAATTTGAGATTATTGATTTTTATTAGAATTTAAAATGGGTTTATTGGGAATAATTAATAAATGAAGGAATTTATTAATGGAATTAATTTAGAAATGTAATTAATTTTGATTCATTAATGAATGAAGTAATGTGAAGATTATTTCTATATTTAGTTCAAAGTAATGAATCTGTGAAATAAATTAAGATAATTACTTAAATGTAATTAAAGAAAATTAATCAGGGATGATTTATTTAAATGAATAATGGGATGGTGATTAATTAATTGAGGGTTAATTAATTAATGGTAATAAGCAAGTTTAATAATGAGGAAATGATTAATTTAATTTACTTTAAATTAATTAAAGGTAAGGTAATTAATTTAATTCATTTTAAATTAATTATCAATGATGTGATTATTAATCCTTGCTTATGTATGATGATTGATATTGATACCCCATTGATTGATTGTGATCTCAGATATGAGATGAGTAATATTGTTGTGATATGAATGCTTTGTTTGAAGAGTGATGATATAGATTATCCATTTATGCTGATATGTGATCATCTATCTGTGATATTGTGATTTATCTATCTGTGTTGATATATAGATAATGGAATTGATTTGTTTTAAACCTTTAAAACAACTTGGCCTTAAAAGACACGCTTTGGATTTCGATGAGACCGGGATCGGGTTTCCGTATACCGGGATTCCAGGTCTGGAGACCCGAATACCACATCGATCCAAAATAACGTTAGGTCGTGAAATTCAAATGGAGCAAGTGAAGACTCGAGGTATAAGAACTATACGTCAGTATAACTCTGTGGGTGATTCCGTAATGAGTTTGATGAAGATAGTACTTATAGATTCGAGATGGTGATTCAGAATGCAAGGGTTATTGTCGTTAACTCTGAGGGTGATTCCAATACGAGTGTAACGAGATAATGCCTTCGGTTTCGTTCGAACCCGGAACGAACTTGTATGGATCGAATGCTTTCAGAACATCGTCAGGCGGACGATGAGCATTCTAAGGGAAGAATTCTATAAAGGTAATCGTGACCTCAAGCCTCATCAACCGGGAATGGCTAAAACAGGGGAGGTGCAGCAAGGCTTCGTGGGTAGCCCCCACTTGAGAGTAAGGTTTACCCCTGTCTAGATGTCCCTATTTATTTCGGTTTAGTGTACGGTTGGTCGCGCCAACTGTGGGGTGATCTTATTTGGAACTGTCCAGTAAGGGATGGGTCCGGCCTTGTGTTGCAGGGGAGCGGGCGTACTCCTCGGTACGGTGATCTAGGCCACGTACTGTGACGGGCGGTACCCCAGTAGCCCAGCCATTGATGGAAATCCAATTTCCCTACGTGACCCTACGGTTTTGATTGTATTACCCACTTTGTGGCTAGTATGCTGGAATTTAATAGATGTAACAATTTCAGCTATTTTCTATTTACTTGAAAACCCTAGACACTATTATAATATCACCGGATTTCCTATCAAATGTTTTTGGTTAGCGTAAGGTAAAAACATTTCCATGTTTATGTGTGGGATGTCTTACGTGATACCTTTTGTTTTCAAATGGTTTTCAAAGTTAAACAACCTTAACCTGTTACTCATACCAGACCCATGTCTGACCCGAAGTTTATTTTTGTTTTTCATAAACTCTCGGGTACCCAAATTTTTACGGGTAGTCAAGGGATTCAGGTTTAGCTTTGACGTATTCTGGAGGAGCAATGGAGCAGGAGGCTTCAGCGTATAGATATATAGTGGTTCCGCTGTGTTAGTGTTTATTCTGTATTCCGCTGTGTTGTATCTCTGTGATGTGTGAGTTGTATTAACTAGACAGGTGTTTATAATTGTCTAGTATGTGTTATATTATCTGTGTACTCTGATGTATATGATACTATGTATTAATTTATGTGATATATTATATTTTATTCGTTCCGCTGTTGAGATTCTGTTGTTGTTTCTTCTTCTTCTCTTTCTTTCTACTTTCTCACCTCTTTCTTTTCTTCAAAACGATACGATTTCCTGGGCATAGGAAGTCGGGTCGTTACAATCAATTAATTTAAATTTGAATTTATATGGTTTAAATTAATTGATATTTTGTATTTCAAATCTGTTTTCTTTCTAGTTGTTTCTATTCTCCTACCTCGTTCCTTTTCGGGGACGAAAAGTTTTGAGTGGGGGAGAGTGTAACGACCCGTAAATTTCAACTGTTTTAATAACGTAATTAGTTAAAATTTTGTGAAATTTTAAACGATAAAATTTTGAAATATAAATTTGATATTTGGAATGTGTTTAGTTAAATATAGCAACTGGTAAATTTTCGGCTAAAAATATGAAAGTTTATTTCGCGCGTAAATTCACTTCAATTTAACTAGTTAAAAAGCGATGAAAATAAAATGTTTCCGAAACCTAAATATTTTTACATAGAAAAATTCTAAACCATCTTCTGAGCAAGATTTCAGTTTGTCGTTTTTCCAAATTCGGACATCTTTGGCTCCGTCGATCTTATTTTTAAGCGTTTTTCTTGCATTTTCCGCTATTAGAAAATTCGAATTTTTATAATTCAATCATACCACTGATATCCATATACCGTTTTGATCGTCTCGTCGTGCTGATCTCAGCGGTATATTCAATGCTGTGTTTGAAGCCGATTCACAGTAGAATCCACAGTATCGGTTAATCGTATCGTTACCGCTTCAAACTTTCTTAATCTATTGTCGGTTCGTTTACCATTCAAATTCCACTGCATAAATTCCAATGGTCATTACTATTTAATTTCCTTAAATTCAACGTAAGACTATTTAATTTTGCATATTCCCAAGTTTGTTCATTTACCTCTTCACTCTCGGTTCTTTGCACTGGCCACTTCATTTTGATGAAGGAAGTGAGAAATAAACTGTGACAGCTCACAATTTTCATGCTCATCTCTTCACTGCCATTTTCCAATTATTCATCTTCTTTCAAAAGAAACTAAACAATTTTACAAACGCTGAAGCCTTCCCCCTCCTAATTCCTTGCTCGCCTCCAAGCCCGCATGCATCCTCATCACCAAGCACCACCCTTATGTCGGTACTCTCCAACACTATAACCCAGCACCTCATCAACGACCTCCGTTCGACCTCATCTCCACCAGCGAGCATCTCGGCCACCCAGACTCACGCACCTTCTCCTTTTTCCCTCTGCTCACGTGGCCGTGTACCCAAGCCTTGCAATAGTTCTTCTTTCTCTCCTGCCTGTTTCCTCTTCAACTCGGCATCACCGCATCTCCCATCCTCTTCCTGGACCACACCTACACGTGACCACACGAGCCGCCACGTCACCTCGGTCTGCCACCTGGAAACATCTGTCACGCAGCTCACCACCTGCCGCAGTTCCCGACCCATAGCAGTTCCGATAGCAAACCCTCATGCCCCTCTCCGTATGCACCCTCGCCTAACCGCCGCTTTGCCCCACCAGCACTCGGTTCTCCCTCTCAAATCCACATCACCTAGCACTTAGCCCAGGTCGAGTTTCTTTGGTCCTCTTTGTTTTTGCTTTGAACGTTTCTCTGTTTTAAGATGCATATTTTATGTTGTATAGAGCAGCACCTCCTTTGTTTTTCGTTTTGGTATGTATATTCAGACTTCAGAAATTCTACAGTGTATATATATATATTACGAAATTTTTTTATTTTTTTATGATGAGTCAATTATATATTAACTATATATATGTTATATACTGTATATATATATCTATATCTAGTATACGTTAGATTTATATTTATCTATATATAATGTCACGTTTATGTAATATATATAAAAGTTTATATATGTTGAGTATTAAGTAAGTTGTGTTACGCCGTCTGCATATGCTAGTTGATCTATAACCTTATATATATGGAGTATAGTTATAACAGGTTTAAAGTGGTACAATATATATGATTGATACATATATTAGTTTATATAAAGTCTGTTGGGTTTAAGTGTATAAGTTTTTAAGTCCCTGTTAATGTGTTTTATTTCATGCGAATGGGGGGTGATTGATTTCCTGTAGCGTAACTGGTTGGGATATGGAATGGGCAAGCGGGCTTGGGCCAAGGCTAGTTGGTGAGAAATTATATTTTAATTTAATTAGTTTAGTTTCAAATGTTCAAACTTTGCAAATAATAGGCGACGGTATCAAAATGCAAGAGTTGTGCAGATGCGGAGTTAAGTTTCATCCATTTAATGCACGTTATCGTGTGTCCCAAAAATATCTAGCCTTCTCAAATATTGGTTTCTTCTTATTGTTGTAATTGGCAATCAAAAGGGTGGATACTGCTCACATCTCGATTCAGAATGTGTCTTTGTCATTTGGTTGTGAAAAAAAAAAGGTTTAAGTGTATAAGTTGATTACAGTTTTTTATATATATAATATAATAATAATGTATATATTTTCCGTTATATCAAGCAATTCTGATTTGAATTCGTCTATTCTTTATTATCAGATTGACCGTCGAATTCGTGCCAACCTTGTTTGTTTGGATTTGGTCTTGGATTTCGTAACTCAACTTCATTGTCTATCTCTCTAGCCTCGAAAGGTGAGCAATCACTCACGATTAACGTTCTTTTATTTATTAAATTTGATTTCAATTGAAAAGACAATTGAAATATACTGCTGTTAGTTAATTACACTGTTATATATGCTATTGCCTGTACCAGTTCACCTGTGACATTTGACACCATTATCTGTTAATTATTTATGTGATGATAATACAGTTTGGCTGATAATTGATTGATTGTTGATATTTATATTGGACGTTAAATTGTTAATGTTAAAATGATAAATAGTATGCAATAGGACTTGATATAGGATAGTTAAATGTTAAATTTGATTAACTGACATTTGTATAATATGACCCCTTTAACTGTTAAATTTATTGACACGTAGGATTTGTTTAATTACACTTTGAACCACTGAATGCATGTTGTTTAATTGTTGTAGTGTTAAAATTGAAATTGAATGACAAGTGAAACCGCAATGTAAAAATCTTTAATCTACATGAAATGATAGTGTAGATTCTAGAAATAATTATATTAATTCGCACAAACAACAATGTGAATTAATACGGTTATTTCAGGATTATTTGAATTAATTATTGGATTGTTATTCACAACACCAAAAAGGCCATTTTATCACACTTATAACCGTGATAAATTAAATTACCCACGGTTATAAGCGTTGTGCCAAGTGGCGTGGGCAAATATTATCACAGAAAAAATAACGCTTATAACCGTGATAATTTTGGGTATTGCTCACGGTTATAAGCGTGAGAGTTATGGTGTTTACTCACGGTTATAAGCGTGAGAATGATGAATCACGGTTATAAACGTGGGAAATTTCATATCTATCACGTTTATAAGTGTGATAAATCTAGATTTAATCGTAATTTAAAGTAAAACGGTTATAAGCGTGAGTTTTCTGGGGTTTCACCACGGTTATAAGCGTTAGTATTCAAAAGCACACTATGTTTTATAATATGCATATATACCTACCAACACATGCATTAATATGGACGTCAATATTGCACATGCAAACAAATAAACTTCATATAGCAATTGACATGTGCATTACTATGGATAGTTTTTTTAAATACATAAATCTCGTACAAAACAGCTAAAAAGAACTAATTAAAACATGACCATAAATATTTTCAGTTCTCCTAGACATTACTTGCATGCAAAAAAGTGATACACACAGTGAAACTCAATCAATCAATTCGAATAATACAAATATTAGTTCTAACTGTCCTCCTTTAACAGAACATGATAATGCATTTACAATAAATAAAACTAGTAGTAATATGGCACCATTTGTTGGTGAGTCTACAACAGTACAAACGTCAGGGAAAAAGCCAACCAGGAACCAAACTCAACGATCGACAAAGCCCAAGCTCCTGATCAGATGCAGGCAGATCTTACCGGATAGACTTTGACCCTACAAGTATTGAAATGGGTTCAACAGTAGTTCCTTCATCAGAGCAACAAGCAGCCTGCAACTCGTCTAACACTCAAACAGCTCTGCAAAATAATCCTGAAACAAAAGGAGGTAATTCTGGAATGAGAACCAGACATACAAGAAAAGCTTGGGCCGATGAACACAACTTCTATCTTAAAGATATAGGACATAAATAGGTGGTCGATAATCCAAGATATTTGCTTTTTTATTTAATTTAGTTGTTAATTGTTGCAATTGAATTTCAAAATCGAATTTATTATTACTATTTATTATTCAAAAACTGTTAAATAAAACTATTAAATCTATTAAATAGATATTCAATTTAAAATACAATTATTAGAGATGCTATCCAAATCCAAATCAATCAAATGTTCAAAATCAACGACTATAATTATTTACATGATAAACGAACAAAAAATCATATGTTTTTTCAAATTTGATGGTCGGTCATCCTACTTCCCACTACAAACACAATAATGTAATTACATTTTATAAATCATTTCAGATTAAACGATTTAACAAAATTTCGGCAGCACTTCCCTTTTGTTCCCTGTATCGTACACAAATGCGTGTACACAGGGAACAAAAAGGAAGTGCTGTCGAAATTTTGTAAACCGTTTAAAATGAAATGATTTATAAAATGCAATTACTTTATTGTGTTTGTAGCTTGTCCAATACAGGGACAAATCCGACAAATATTGTATCAGATGAATATAGATGTCCGTTCTGTTAAAAACCGAATATCCATATAACGATCATATACAATACTTGTCAGACGGGGCCAAAAACTCTCTAAATGATCAAAAAACACATTTTACAATTACTATTTTAACAACTACAAACCTTCTAAAGGAAAAATGGATCAAAGAAAAATGATCGAAAGGAGCGGCTACGGCATAGGGATTGGGAAATAGAATAGAGAAAAAGGACAACATAAATATAATTATCTTTACATTGTTCAGTCGTTCATTTATGATCAGATTCTATTATTGTCATTCTTCTATGATTCAAAACTGATTTCTTATTTTATTGTATCAAAATTTACTAAGTTAGTATCATTAAGATTGTACTAAGACAAATGAGCATCTTCAAAGACGTATAAAACTTTGATGAATTCTGATTTTATAGAATTTTGTCATCCTTGGAATCAACTCTAGATAAAATCAAAGTGTTGATAATTATATATGCAAACAAATGTTTTAGCTATATATATTTTCAGTTAGGCACCAGCCATGATTCATCTATATGATTTAGTCGAACAAATTAAAGTACTGATTAACTGAAAGAGATTCAATTTCCACTATTCACGGAAAGAAGATATAAGTAATATTTTATGATTCCATGCATTTTTCTATTTACACGAAACAAAGAGCTGTATGCATTACCGAGGCTGCTAAGTTATAAAATACTGCCTTGATTGTCCATGTCTGTAGCATGTACAATAAGATATTCAAGCCTCACCTAACTTCTGCAAATTACATTTCTAAATGGTAATGTGATCAACGCGAGAATTTTTTTTTATCTTGAAGACTAATGGATCACAGTATATAACTAATTCCGAAAAGCGTCACCTCATTCTCATGACATGTAACACACGTATTTGATGGTTTGAAAATTAACTAAATTAAGCGAACATTTTCAGCATATATTCAGTTAATAAATGATAACGATATGAGCTCAGCTGACTTGGTGAAACAATCTTACTAAATATAAGATGAAGGCTACCTAAGTTTCTTGTATTTACATGCATATAAAACAACTAGCAGAAGCAATGATGAGAAAGAATTGGATAGACCCACAGAGAGTAGTTTCTTGTATTTACATGAATAGTGAAACTTCAGCTACGATTACCAATCTCGATAATGAAACTTTTGTATATTTCAACGGACGTGTTTATTTCTTTTGCACCTGAAACTGTTCCTATAGTAAAAGGCATGGAGATGTTTATGATAATGCAAGCAAAGACTATTTTGCACCTGAAACTTGCCTTTTGAAACTGCTTACACATGAAAACTGTATAAATTTTGAACTTGTCAAGGTATATTTCTGAGTCTTTAACTCCTACACATTTGAAACTTTTATATCTTGAAAATCTGATAATACATAAGTCTTTGGTTTTTCAAAATCATACAGCACCTATATGTACTGCATATATAGGAAGCTTTATACATTTAAACTTTATATGTACACAAAGAAGCTTTATACATTGGAGAAAAACAGCCGTAGGAGCTTTAGCAGTTGAATCTCATGTTATATTAACTTTTATCCGATTAAGCTTTGATTCGGAATTATAAAGCTATAAAAATATCAGCTAAAAGAAGTTTGCTTAGAATTAAAATCTGGTATAAAGTTATACGTGCTTAACATTAGCATGTATATATACAGAACTGTAAAGTTATGTATTTCCAAAGCTTGCCATGTATATGTTAAAAATCTTCATTCACAAAATCACTCACACATTTAAAATCATATATACAATATTCTATTTATTCGAAACTTTTGTGTGTTTGAAAACCCAGAAAACAACACGTTTAGGGAATTTTGTATACATTTTGAATTCAAATATACCTAGGAGAATATATGTTTGAAACTACATACACAACAATATATATCCTTTTAACAATAGATTTCATGGCTCTTTGAAAATCATATGCATTCTTGAAGTTGGTTTTGTTTGAGAACCAAATATATATTTGAAGCCACAATACCACACATAAATCTTATACATTTCAAAACATGACATAAGCATTTGAGGTATTTATGCTTATATAAAACTTACATGTGACTCTATGCAGACTTTTGTATTAAAATTGATGCTTATGCTTGAAATCAGGTACAAGTAAAACCATATGTTCCCAAAGTTCAATGACAGACATGTACATGTCTTTAAAGTTCAGGCATTTGAAGTTTAGTAGATCTAAGATATGTTCTCGAAAATCTATAATATCCCAAACTATCATATTTGAAATTTAGTGTTCATTCAAAAGCTTGGCGTTTTTAAATCCAGATAGTTTATGGAATTATTAGCTTTTAAAACATTTAATAAATCGTTATCAAGATTTTTGGAAATTTCAACTTTGAAGTGCTCTGTCTTTTGAATTCCATACTTACAGAATGGAGCCTTATAGATTCATGGCCTGCTCATTTCTAAACCTTTGTTTTCCAAATGCAGACGTAACTAATTCCAAATTAGAGGAGAAAGAATTATTAAAACATACAAAAGCAAATCAAAAACGAAAATTATTACCTGAGGCGGGCGACTCGCAAAGGAAGATTTGGGAAGAATTCGGAAGGCTGCGACGAGGAAGTAGGTTTGTCTGCAAATGGAAGTAAGCTGCAATCGCCGGCGATAGGGCTACTCGCAATGAAGGAAGGCTGCGACTCAACGAAGGAAGGCTTTAACCTAATTAGATTTTAGGAAGAAAGGTACAAGCCAGAACCATGACAAACATCTGAAGCTAGGGAGTGGAACGTAAATGACAACTCTGCCCAATGCCTTCTGCTTATTTACGAAATGCCCAAATTTTGTCACGGAAATAACCATGATAAAATAATATAATAGTAATAACCGTTATAAATTTCCAACAATAATAACCGTGACAAAATGAAACGAAAAAAGTGTGACAAAATGGCCTGTTTGGTGTAGTGATTGATTGTTGTTATTGCTTGTTTATTTACTTTGACACCATCCCAATTATCACACTGCAAGTTCCCTTTGTTATGCTTTGACTTTTGAATTGAATTGGAATCGGGTTGAAATGATAAATACCCAAATTGAACTTTGACCTAGGATAGGAAATTAAATAAAACCCGATTGGTCAATAATTTGATTTAAAATAAAATGAAGATTTTATTTGAATAAATAATATGGTTTTGAAATGAAGTTGAAATTTGAATTTTAATGAAAGGAAATTGTTAATATTTAATAATCTGAAACAAAATATTAACAAGGTAATTGATGAAAGAATGTTGTTTAATTTGAGAAATGATTGAATTAAGTTTGAAATAATAATTAAGTTTGAAATTATTAAAGTTTGAAATGATTTTATAATTAAGTTTGAAATTATTAAACTTTTAAATTATTTAATAATTAAGTTTTGAATTATTTAATAATTAAATAAGATTGAATTATTTAATGATTAAATTGAATTGAATTCTTTAATAAGTAAAATTGAACTTTTGAATAAGGGAATTTTCTTCGTAAATAATTGAAATTGAGTTTCTTTATTAATTAAGTTTTGGAAAATTATTTAAGTAAGTAAATAAGTGAAATTGAATTTCTTTAACAAGAAATAAAATGTGATTTATTGAAATTAATGCAAGACTTGAAAATTAAAGGATTTGATTTGATGAATTTAATTTAATTCAAATTGTAAGTTTGGAAATAAGGAAGTTGAATTTAAATAATGGATTTAATGAATTGGAAATTAAACAGAAATTGTTTAAATGAAAATTTACTTAACGAACATTGAATGAAATTGATAAATGGATTTAAATTGGTTTGAATATTAAATTAAATGTAAATGATTTCGAAACGAAACTTATATACGAACTTGAATCAATACTTGAATTGTTTTGAATAAAATTTGAAATTGAATTATAGGATTTTGAAGTAAATTTGGAAGTTGAAACGTAAATTTTGGAAATTGGTTTTGAAAGACAAATGAAATGTTGATTTGCGAATTGAAATTGAAATTGATTTGGTTTTGAAATAAATAAACGACCAATCGGTGAAATGATTACGGAAGTTATTAAAGAGACCGGAATTCGGTTATGGATATACTCTCTATCTAAACCGAAAACCACTTTAATAACTATACGCGGAGTGATGATCCAGAATGAAGTGGTTGGAATGATGTACGTGTTGACTGAAGAAAGAGAACGATAATGGATAGCCTTGACACTTGTGTCAAATTGGAAATGACTAAAACAGGAGCCGTGCCGGGCCAATGGAGGATTAGCTACCTCAAGTGGACACACTTCTTCGAACTACTCATTACTTGTTGTCGATTGGTGCACCCTTGATTTTGGGAGTGTTGTGGGAGCTGCGACGTTGCGTTCTCACCAGTCCGGATCAGGCGAACGGTAGTGTCACTACCTTGGGTATTGCCTCATGTGCCTTGTCATACTTGTATTCCATTTATGCGCGACCACTACGATTTTTATTTGTACCTTTGGTATATGGATTTCCCTCTGGTGACTTCCGGTTTTGGGGAAACTACGGTCTTGTATATGCTTTTGGGAATAAAAATGTGTTAAGGGTGGAATGGGCCATGACTTAACACTATTTTGATACCTTATATTACTGATAGACATTATCTACTTAGCGTACATTACTACATAGTAGACAGTTTGACGGATCCTTAAAGGATGGTTATTCCAAACATCCTTTGAGTTACTTGTATTTCAATTGCTATTTCACTTGAGTTGGATTTATTAATATAAGAATGTTAATCCTGACTCGAGTGTCTTGTGTTTTTGCTTTACGCTCGGGTCAGACTGAGTGTACCAGTATTCGAGACTCACCTTTGGAGTTGGAGCTTTGCTTGAAGATCCAGCCATCTATTCTGCTTCAGTATTCGATGATTCCAGTGATGTATTCTGATTTGTATCTGATGTATCATATTACTCTTCCGTTGTATCTGGTTTAACTCTGATGTAACTTATACATTTATATAGTAGCTTCATGAACTACTATCTCTTTTATTTCCGCTGCACTTATTACTCTGTGTCTGTGATTTGTGATTATTTATTTACTGTATATGTTCAGTTTTGCCAAATTTAAATTAACAACGCGGTATTTTGAGCAATTCAATTCCGGCATGAGTGTCTACCTATACACTTATAATGGATGCGAATGGTCCAAAATTCTGGGTCGTTACAATATCATATTGAGACTTTTGTTGTACTTTATTTCTTCTGTTGTATCTTCTTTAACTCTGATATATTTACATAGAAGCTTCATGAACTACTATTTCTTTTACTTCCGCTGCACTTCTTACTCTGTGTCTGTGATCTGTTATTATTTATTTACTGTATATTCTTAGATTTGCCAAATTTTATTTACAATGCAGTATTTGAAGCAATTCAAGTCTGACATGTGCGGATGCGAATGGTTGAAAATATCGGGTCGTTACATTACGCTTTCCCATAAAACAAACATCAATTGAAGCTAACTATTTAAATTGTATATGGCTGTATGACATAATGTTAGTACACATACAAACAATATAGTGCTATAAAACCCACTGGGTAATCTCACCAACCCCGCATCCATTTTCTTATTCTTAGGAAACAAATTTAGCTTTCATAGGATACTAGGATGGAGGATTAAGTTCTTAAACTTGAAATCAGTACTGAAAAACATTTTTAGTAGATCATTACAAGTACAATAAAAACTCAAGTCAATAGAGTTACCATTGAATACAAAAATTATTGTTACCTCATATTCTGCAATAAGTGAATGCAGCACAAAAAAAATCTGTAATAATGCATGCACAAAAGATTTGATTTCATCAAAAGCCTTGGTTAACTGTAGTGCACTTGGTATTCCATTCATATACTCTCTAATGGCTAAAATAATTTTCATTTAAGTACATGTGTGTAGAAGGCTCAGATTACTAAGAGAAAGGGGAAGTCAACAAATACACAAAGATGAAATTCAATACAAAACTGAATTTTACCTTGTATAGCTCCTCCTCAAACTGACATAACTGAGCATGTCTTGCCATGAATTCTTTTCTCATGAAAATGGGGATTTGGTGTAGTTCATAGGTTCTTCTATGTGAAAATGCAAATCCAAAGCTAACTAGTGCATCATTTAAGAGAATACTTGCTTTATTTATATAGTAGCCTCTTCCTCCAGCAACTACAGATCCTTCAAAATAAATATGGAACACAATATCACATCATTTTGAAGGTATCTGAGAATTAAAAATCTTAGAGATGTTGATGGGGTGCAGTGAAGAGGGATGTAGCATTACCCATCCCTATTACACACACACGTAATACATTACTTGTTGAATATGCTAGTATATGATTTTTGTTTAATGATAATAAACATACATACACATATATATATATATATTCAGTTAAATGTTTGTTATTGTACTATTTTATTTTTCACATTATTAAATAAATATTTGATGAATAAAATGAATAACGCAGAATTTAAATTCAAACAGATATTTTATTCAAACAAATATTTTATTACAATTTTGAATAGTACAAATTTGTGCTCTCACTATATATACAACATTTCAAATTACAATACAATTTTTCACTATACAATTATCATTTACATCAGCACCTCACTACATATCACTCGTTCACTCATAATTGTTCTTCAACTATATTCCAATTGGTATCCAGCATCTGAGCTATCTGCAAAATAAACACTGACGCAGTAAAATTGAAAAAGAAATATTTTGTAGTGTAAAATTAAATGTGTATTTTGAAAATGTTATTTACCTTAGTATTTGGGTTGTTCGTCATCATATTTATTTTTGAGTCAATTCATACACGAACAACTTGTGACATGCACAGTGTATCACTGTACATGCCACAAGGCCGTGCACACCGATATACACTTGATAAAATTACAGAGGCAGGTGAGCACAAGGTCAAACCAATCAAATAGCAGATTCTACTCAGGTACAAAGCATAAAGGAACATATATATGAAATGCAACATAGTGGATTGCAGGAATGCAATGAACTGGTCAGAGCAACCCAAACTATCAGCAAGCTCCAAAACAACAACCATGAAGTACACAAGCAAATCCAGACAACATGTATATACATGTGCAACAAAGTAAAGATTCCAACATTTGTTTTCATCAAACAACCAGTGAACAAGGAAATGGGTCAGGCAAAAAGAGGTACAAAAAGATCACAACAATGAGTATATCAGAAGCATACATATATACATATGCAAATACACATGTAGACATATATATATGTATATAGGCTGTAACGACCCGCTATTTTTGATAATTAAAATAGCTAATTTATAAGATTTTGGTAATTTAATATTGAAAGAAATGAAAATTTGTAATTTAATAATGAAATAATAACTAAAATGAAATGTAACAACGTTAATTAAAGTTAATCATCAACAATTTGAAGGAAATTCCAATCAACTGAAATGATTTAAATGTTACACTTGGTTATAAATTTAATATAGGAAAGCAAATGTAAATAATGAATTAATTAATGCAATAGTATGCAATAAATGGCAATTGAATAAAATCAGTATTATGTAAGCAATTGTAACATTTGTTGTGAATAATAAACCTAAGTGTGATTAAAAGTTAATGGTAAGAATTATTATATGTTACCTATTTATTTAGGCTATTAAATTTGATTGGAAATCAATTATAATTGAATGGGATTAAATGTTACATTGATGTGGTTTAAGATAATAACTGCATTCTGTGAATGTAATAAAATATATATAAATGTAAATTATATTCATAAGGAAATAATTAATTTAATAAAAGATTTGAATCAAGATTTATTAATTTATTGGAATTTAAATTATAATAGTTGGAGTTATTGCAATTAAATGAAATTAAATATTACGTCAATGGAAACTAAGATGAAATTGGAGAACATTGGTGTACTTAGATATAAATCAATGTTAATTATACCATAAGATGATAATTGATTGAATAACAAAATTTGAAAATTAAATAACTGGATTTATTGGAATTTTTATTTATAATTACTGAAATTGAAATTAAACACCGAAATTGGTAAATTGATCAAATTTAAATTGATATCTAAATTTGTTTAAATTATTGTAAATGATTAAGAAATCAAAAATAATAGAAATTGTAAATCATTTAAATTTGAATTGAAAAGTGATTAATTAATTCAACATTAATTTATTTAATTAGCATAAAAATAGCCATTTTGGCCACTGGCTCGGAATTCGACGAAACTAGTTTCATCAGATCAGAAACGGTGAATTATGGTAGGATTTCAAGTTTTGTAGCGATCAAACTTGTCATTTGATCGTACGGGCTCGAAACGCCTAGAAATCAATTTAATTGAAATCAATTGAAATCAATTTGAAATAAGCTGATTTTAACATAACTTCTTCATACGATGAAATTTGGACTTGAAACCTGTTCCATTGAGTTTAAAACTATCCAAAACATCTATTTTGATATATGGGATGACCCATTTCCGCTTCGGAAACGAAACGGGCTTTTCGGGTCGTTTATCGTCCAATTTTAAATTCAATCTTGTCCGTTCTTTCATATTTCAGAACCTATAAATAGACTGTATAAAACCCTAGTGTTCCTCAACTCAGTTTGTCTATATGTACATTTCTTTCTCATCTCCTCTTTCCAATGGCAGACAAACCAAAACCCTAATTCCCAATTTCATTTTCAAATCAAATTCAAATCTAAAAATCAAACTCCTCCAAACTATATCGAATTATATATCGTATTGAAGCTCTCAACCATACGAGTCTACGGAAAGTGTTCGTTTTTCGTAATAGAACTCGATTCAATCTGGAATCGCGGTCAAAGCCTTGAATTTTCGAAACCCTAAGCCGATTTGGGACTTTTTGATTTGGGCTTTAATCGATGAAATTGTCTTGGGGGTTCGATAAAGTTCGCCTAGGGGAGTTCAACGCCGGTGGTCTTGTCGAATATAGGTGGCCGGTGGTGGCCGAAATTGGCGATCTAGGGTTCGAAAACCCTAGACAGTGGGTGGCAGCTGACGACGTAAGGAGGGACCGGAGCTAGGCTAGTGGTGCGGCGATCGAGAGGGAGTGCGATGGGGTTGGTCGGTGAGGCTCAGGTGGCCGGCGGCGCGTGGTTTCGGCGGTCAAAGATTGGTGATGGGTCGGGTTTCTCACGATTAAACGTGGCTGCGCGCGTGGTTAGTGTGACGTGGCATACGAGAGGGAGGGAAAGGTTATTTCTTATTTTATTTTATTTAAAATTCAAATTTCAACTCGTTCTAATATGCACAATTTTTACATACGAGGTCCGTTTCACGCACGGTTTTCTCCGCTGAGATCGTATTGAAATTCCGGACATTTTGATGCTGGTTTGGACGAATTCCGAGACTATTTGAATTTTGGATTTAAATTGAATTTCAATTCGATTTAAATTCAAAGGTGAGTGATTTGACCCACTTATAACTTCTAAAATTTCTTATGTTAGTTAAATTTAATTTATGATGTGATTAGAAATTAATTGATCAATGTTTGGTATATTTAAATTGTTATTCTGGTTAAATTTGACTTTTATTGCATTTAATTATCATTTAATTAAATTATGAATTTAAATTGTCAAGTTAATACCTGCATTGATTATCAGTTGTCTATTGATGTTCATTGATTGATTTGGATGATGATTGTGATGTATGTCTGATGTGTGATATTGTATGACTGGATGTTACATTTTATATTGTTATAGTATTGCAAGTTCCCTATGGGTTGAAATGATACATACCCGAATGATCAATAGATTAGGGAAAAATCGTTATGGGTTGAAATGATAGACTCGAGCGATTTTATGGACTTTTATATTAATTCGGGATTGCGGTTTGAAATGATATATGACCGTAAAATATTAAATTGCGGATTGAAATGATAAATATCCGTATCACTTGACCCTAGGGTAGAGAATTATATATGGACATCGGATTGGTTAAATGAAATGATTTAAAATCTTTAAAATTTGTGAATTTAACTGAATGATATTTGGAAATAAAATTTGATTATATAAATTGAATTATTGAAAAATCAAGTTTTATGTTAAAATGTGAATTGGTTTAAAAGGATTGTTTTAAGAAATTAAATCGAAATTTTAAAGGTCGAATTTGAGATATAAGTGAAATTTGTCAGATTTGAGTCATTTGAGTTGTTGGAAATGTGACTTTGAAATGTATTGAAATTTGAATAATTTAAAGTGATATTTGAACATGGATTGGAAGCGATATTGAATTAAATAATTTATTGAGAATTGGAATTTTTAAATCTGTAATTTGGTTTTTGAAAATTGAAAATAGTCAAAATGTGTTGAAAAGTAATAAATAGTTTAAATTGATATAAATTTCATACTCATGTTTAATATAAACTGTTTTAAAAACATACCATTTTAAGACTTTAATTATTAAGATTTTGAACTATTAAACTATTTTAACCTTTATCAACAATATTAAATCATTTTAACCTATTTTAAACCATTTAAATTTATTTTAAACAAATTAACTCCTTTTAACTTATTTTAAATCTAATTAATCTATTTTAAAGCTATTTAATCTATTTTAATTATATTTAATCTATTTAAAAAAATCATTAACTATCTTAAATCAAATTAACAGTATCTTTAATCTATAACTAAACTATTTGAGAGTATTTCAACTATTTATAACTATTTTAACTATTTATAATTATTTAAACTATTTTCTAAATTTCCAGACTAAGTAAAGTAGAAGTGTCTATATTCAATTCATTATTTTAAAAGAGAATACGGTTAAATGATGTTATAACCAGCTTTGGGACTTAAAATGTTATAATAAATTGAATATGACGATTTTGAAGTAAGGATTTAACCTAGTTTGGAAATATGATTTTGAAGAAATTATGATTTTGGAAACGATATGATTTGAAAGTGAATATGGTTTGAAGTAAATATTTTTTCGACAGAGATATGATTTGAAATTGAATATGATATTTTGATATAAATTGTGAATTGATTTTTGAAACGTAAAAGAACCATCCGGTGTGTAATAAGCGATTGGTTGTTAAAGAGACCAGGATCGGATATTGTCATACTCTTTGCCAATACCGAAAATCACTTTAACAACTGTGTACGTGGTGGAGATTCCAGAAATGAAGTAGGATGGTTTGGTGAAAAATTTCTGTATAGGTATGATGTGACCCTGACTCCCGTGAGTCAGCTTAGATGTGACTAAAATTAGGAGCCACGCCGGGCCAAGTGAGGTCATTCCTCCGATCGGGCACACTTCTTTAATACTATATTCTGACTTTGTGATTTGATTGGTGGCCACCCTTGATTTTGATTTGAGAGTGTGTTTCAAGGTGGGCGGTAGTAGCTGCTATGCTTTACCACCAGTCCAGATATGCAAATGGTATATCTACCCTGGCATTTCCTCGTGTGCCGTGTTCACATGCCCTAGAGCGCCTTCTACGAGTTTGTTTTGTACCGTACCTATGTGATGTCCTCTGGGTAAACCTCCAGTTTACGGAGGAGCGTACGACATTGTATAGACTATGGGAATATATAAAATGTGTTAAGTGGGATATGTGTAACGCCTTAACGCTATTTTAATACTTTTACTTTACTGTAGACATATTATAATAGCGTATTGTACTACTTAGTAGATAGTTTAACGGATCCTTAGGTGATGTGAATCCCGAACATCTCTTGAGTTACTACACTCACGTTAGACACTGGATATGAGATGTCAAACCCCGTAAAAATCTATGACGTCGTCACACGCATATTTACCGTTGATTTAACTCACATAAGATTTTTAGTTCTGACTCGAGTGTTTTGTCTTTTCAATTCGCTCCGGTCAGCCTGAGCATTTCAGGGATTGAAGACCTAAATTCTGGAGGACGAAGACGAAGAGTTGTATTATTATTATATCTATTCCACTGCATATGTTGTTCCGCATTTATTTATTTATTTATTTTTGTTGTCTGTAACTCTGATTCTGTATTGTATAAGTATAATCTAATTTATTTGTAAAACAGTGAAACGGCCCGCCCTTAACGACCCTCGAATATCGACATAAAATACGCCCACTGTATAATATGCCAACCGATCGAGTGCCAGAAAGATAGATTGTTGAGGGAAAAGAAAGAAGGTAGAAGGTAGAAGAAAGAAGGAACTAAATCAATAGCAGAATCTCACAGCGGAACAGAATAACATATAATCGTAATAGTTCTTTACACAAACCAGAAACTGTAATATACATACCACACATCAGAGTACACACATCAACGGTTACCAGTCTGGACAGTTATAACAACCTGCCCTCACAATTGCTGGCAATTTCAAACAAAACACTACAGCGGAAATAAACAAGTATGAATAATACGTCTCGAACTCCAGCTCGTCTCCTGAGCTTCACAGCATCCTATCCTGTATATAATACTCGGTCTGACCCGAGCATTATAATAAAATAACACCCGAGTCAGTCTGGAAAATCAGCGTGAGAAAACACACTCAATTGGATTATTAAAGTTCCAAAACCCTTTGAAATCAAAAGCATCTCGTAAGACCGCGCCATAAATAAACATGTCGGGTTTTTAGCTTACGATAGCCAAAACACTTTCTTATCAAATCCGTCTGATATTATAATAGTGTCTATATACAAATACTTATTCAAATAGCTGAAATTGTTACATGGTTAAATTCCAGCATACTAGCCACAAAGTGGGTTCTACAAACAAAAACCGTAAAAGGCACGTAGGGAGAATGGATTTCCAACTAATGACTAGGCACTGGGGTAACACCTGTCACAGTACCCGTTCTAGATCAGCGTAGCGAGGATCCACCCTAAATCCCCTGCAACACAAGACCGAACTACCCCTTACTGGATAGTCCGAGTAAGATCACCCCGCGGTTAGGATCAGCAACCGCCCACACAGTTGAAATAAAAAGGGACATCTAGACAGGGATGACATCACCCTAATGGGCGCGACCCACTTAGCCTTGCTGCATAACCCCTGATTTTCAGTCATTTCCGGTTGATGAGGCTCGAGGCTAAGCGTTACCTTTTAGAACACATCTCTTAGAATGCCCACCGTCCACCTGACGATGTTTCGAAAGCATTCATCCATACAAGTCTGTTCCGGGTTCGAACGGAACCGAAGGCACTACTCCTACTACATCCATTTTGGAATCACCCTCAGGATTAGTAGCGACTAGCCCTTGCACTTCACTGCTCCATCTTCGACTCCAAACTCTTGTCTTCATCACGAAAACGTACTCATTGGATCGAAGTGGTTTTCGGATCACAAATCCGATCCCGGTCTCTTCGAAACAACGTCCGCTATTTCCCAGTTAACTCACCCCCGGTTCTTTAGGAAATACACATACGAAGATAAAATCGGAGTTCACCTCCTAACCGTTAGTGGACAGGTTTCCTTTCCAACGTCCTAGAAGAACAAACGAGTTTATACGTACAGTATATCACCTCGAACGGTAACTGTACCATATAATTCCCGTACTCCTCCTAGAATTTCCAAAGTCATATTTGGGTCTAGATTTGATAGTTGGTTATTTAACTATCAAATAAACAAACAATTCAACCAATTGTTCCATTCCAACTGGAAACACCAAGCTTCCGTAAACATAATACTAATTTACCTTTCAAATAATTAAATACCATAATTACTTAAATAAATATTTATTTTCCACTTAAAAAATAATTAAAAATAATAATTTTATCTAAAACGTTCCAAAACACATTTTTAAACTTCTAGTTTATACTTTGAAAGCTTTCCTTTGGAAACATACTTAGTTTTCCAGGAAATACACTTCCCATCTTTAAAAATAATCTCTCTATTATTTTTAAACAATTTACACCTTTTCATAGAAATTCCCACTGGAAATCTATACTTCAAATTTATCCCCGATAAATATTCCATTTCATTTATAAAACCCCGTTTATAAATTTCCATTCCTCATTCCCTTTTAAATCACAATTTCAAAAACCCTTCAAATTTCCAAACCAAATTCCTGAATTTAATTTCCTTAAATTCATAACTCAAAAATCCCTTTTCATTTCCCTTTTACATCCCCATTTCATTTTATTGATATTTTTTTAAAATACCAAATTTTATTGTCCAACCATAACACAGCATAACAAAATTCCAAATCAATCTATCACAGAATATCAGTGAAATATATCACAAATTATGAATATAATTTCTATTTGTGAGGAATCCAATTGGATCCCTCCAACCTGTTTCCCTGCATCCACAGATGTTAGCACAGAAATAATATCGATCCAATCTGATAATAATCATCGCATTCAACCAATCATTAAAATATTAACTAATTAAATTAACTAGCATTCGAGATGTGAGTGAGATTAACTCACCTTGAGTTTGTCGAGCGTTTAAATTTTGAATTAAATCGACCGCGATCGATTTAACCTAAAATTTTGCTAACTCCGATCGTCTCCAAACTTGTGCTGCAGCGCAGATCGCGTCGCTGCGATTCCGGCGCTTCTTGTTTCGTTGGTATCCGGCTATGCATGCAAAAGATATTGAGTTTTAAAGTTTTTTTTTAAATAAAATTTTAAACTAAATTTTCCTTTTATTAATATTTTACCAAGCAAGATCTGAGCCGCACGTACAAGAGAAATCATGACCGTACAAGCATCCTTCTTCATCGTGCAACAGGATAGAACGAAACCCAATATCGCCAACTAGGGTTAAAACCCGCTCCTCCCCTTATTGCCTAGGTGACGATCGAACTCCATTACTTCGACGAGCATTGCGCCAAGCGTCCATGGCCAGAGCAGCTCCGAGCTCGTCGCCTCCAGCCCCTCGAAAAACGCGAATGAATGACCCCACTTCATCAAGCGATTGCCGACTATCCGCTTCGCTAATTCAGATCATAGCAATTGGAGCTGGAGCTCTCGACGAGCCCTACGATTTGCTAGTTGATGCTTCCTACCAGATGTTGGTGGATTAGGAGAAATCGAAGGAGAAACGAGGTTGCTTTTCGGCCATTAGACGATATAGAGGCGGCAACTAAGAAAGGAACGAGGGTTTCGACCCTATAAACGTATTTATATAATCATTATAAATATTATTTTAATATAAATTCATTTTAAACAACTTTTCCAAACGATCTCCAAACGACGCCTGCCGACAGGCGATCCCAATGTTTTACCCGCATTCCGAACACAATGGAACGTGTTTCAGAAGCTAATTTGATCATATGTGAAAGATAGCCTTTTGAATCGATTTAAAATATTAAATTATCGATTTTAAATCTCAACGCGTTTCTCACCCGTACGAACAAACGGTAACTCCATACGCTACGAAATCTGAAATTCGATAATAATTAACTATTACGGATTCAATGGGACTAGTTTCGTCGAATTCCGAGACTGTGCCCCAGAAGGCTATTTTAACTCGTCGATGAATTCGAGCGATTTTTAAAATCGTCGAAATCTTTTAAAATTTCACTTTTAAAATTTTACTGACTTAATTATAAATCATATAGAATTCATATTCACATTATAAATCATCTCGATTCATTTTAAATCAAAATTTGATTATTTGCAATATTATTATATTAAATTCCATTATTGAATTCATTTAAAAATTCCAAATTTAACTCATCGACTCTTTGGTTCCATCCAAAAGTCCAATACTAAAATTTAAATCCATCTAGACTTAAATACATTTTAGAAACCATTTTTATATCAATATACCCCAGATCCACAAATTTTCCCAATTCCAATTATTTATTTATTATTATTCAAATCCAATTGAATTATCATATTTGAAATTTCAACTCATTATAGAGTACATCTGACTCTATTTCTAATGAGTAATTTCCACGAAAGCCTAGGTTATCGCTAACCTAAGCTCTGATACCAACTGAAACGGGCCACGCCAGTGGCGACAGGTAGGCTTTTCAACCATCCTAGCCCCACCGTGGCATACAGTGGTACTTCGAATTTGCTTTTACGGCCAGCCTCTCGACTCGCAACCAACCCTCACAGGGACATGTAGGGGTAAGAGTCTCCTGCTCGTCACCAAACACGAAGCGAGAACCCCCTATCAAGCTGTAATGTAGCAAATCCGATCCCGGTCTCTTCGAAACAACGTCCGCTATTTCCCGGTTAACTCACCCCCGGTTCTTTAGGAAATACACAAACGAAGATAAAATCCGAGTTCACCTCCTAACCGTTAGTGGACGGGTTTCCTTACCAACGTCCTAGAAAAACGAACGAGTTTATACGTACAGTATATCACCTCGAATGGTAACTGTACTATATAATTCTCGTACTCCTCCTAGAATTTCCAAAGTCATATTTGGGTCCAGATTTGATAGTCGGTTATTTAACTATCAAATAAACAAACAATTCAACCAATTATTCCATTCCAACTGGAAACACTAAGCTTCCTTTAGTAAACATAATACTAATTTACCATTAAAATAATTAAATACCATAATTACTTAAATAAATATTTATTTTCCACTTAAAAAATAATTAAAAATAATAATTTATCTAAAACGTTCCAAAACACATTTTTAAACTTCTAGTTTATAGATTGAAAGCTTTCCTTTGGAAACATACTTAGTTTTCTAGGAAATACACTTCCCATCTTTAAAAATAATCTCTCTATTATTTTTAAACAATTTGAACCTTTTCATAGAAATTCCCACTGGAAATCTATACTTCAAATTTATCCCCGATAAATATTCCATTTCATTTATAAAACCCCGTTTATAAATTTCCATTCCTCATTCCCTTTTAAATCACAATTTCAAAAACCCTTCAAATTTCCAAACCAATTTCCTGAATTTAATTTCCTTAAATTCATAACTCAAAAATCCCTTTTCATTTCCCTTTTACATCCCCATTTCATTTTATTGATTTTTTTTTAAAATACCAAATTATATTATTCAACCATAACACAGGATAACAGAATTCCAAATCAATCTATCACAGGATATATATGAAATATATCACAAATTATGAATATAATTTCTATTTGTGAGGAATCCAGTTGGATCCCTCCAACCTGTTTCCCTGCATCCACAGATGTTAGCACACAAATAATATCGATCCAATCTAATAATAATCATCACATTCAACCAATCAACCAATCATTAAAATATTAACTAATTATATTAACTAGCATTCCACATGTGAGTGAGATTAACTCACCTTGAGTTTGTCAAGCATTTAAATTTTGAATTAAATGGACCGCGATTGATTTAACCTAAAATTTCGCTAACCCCGATCGTCTCCAAACTTGTACTGCAGCGTAGATCGCGTCGCTGCGGTTCTGTCGCTTCTTGTTTCGTTGGAACCTGGCTATGCATGCAAAAGATATTGAGTTTTAAAGTTTTTTTTTCTTTTTTCTAAATAAAATTGTAAACTAAATTTTCCTTTTATTAATATTTTACCAAGCAAGATCTGAGCCGCACGTACAAGAGAAATCATGGCTGCACAAGCATCCTTCTTCATCGCTCAACAGGATAGAACGAAACCCAATATCGCCAACTAGGGTTAAAACCCGCTCCTCCCCTTATCGCCTAGGTGACGATCGAACTCCATTACTTCGACGAGCATTGCGCCATGCGTCCACGGCCAGAGTAGCTCCGAGCTCGTCGCCTCCAGCCCCTCGAAAAACGCGAATGAATGGCCCCACTTCATCAAGCGATTGCCGACTATCCGCTTCGCTAATTCAGATCATGACCATTGGATCTGGAGCTCTCGACGAGCCCGACGATTTGCTAGTTGATGCTTCCTACCAGATGTCGGTGGATTAGGAGAAATCGAAGGAGAAACGAAGTTGCTTTTCGGTCATTAGACGATATAGAGGTGGCGGCTAAGAAAGGAACGAGGGTTTCGACCCTATAAACGTATTTATATAATCATTATAAATATTATTTTAATATAATTCATTTTAAACAACTTTTCCAAAAGATCTCCAAACGACGCCTGCCGACAAGCGATCCTAATGTTTTACCCGGATTCCGAACACAATGGAACGTGTTTCGGAAGCTAATTTGATCGTATGTGAAAGATAGCTTTTTGAATCGATTTAAAATATTAAATTATCGATTTTAAATCTCAACGCGTTTCTTACCCGTACGAACAAACGGTAACTCCAAACGCTACAAAATCTGAAATTCGATAATAGTTAACTATAACGGATTCAATGGGACTAGTTTCGTCGAATTCCGAGACTGTGCCCTAGAAGGCTATTTTAACTCGTCGATGAATTCGAGCAATTTTTAAAATCGTCGAAATCTTTTAAAATTTCACTTTTAAAATTTTACTAACTTAATTATAAATCATATAGAATTTATATTCACATTATAAATCATCCCGATTCATTTTAAATCAAAATCTGATTATTTGCAATATTATTATATTAAATTCCATTATTGAATTCATTTAAAAATTCCAAATTTAACTCATCGACTCTTTGGTTCCATCCAAAAGTCCAATACTAAAATTTAAATCCATCTAGACTTAAATACATTTTAGAAACCATTTTTATATCCATATAACCCCAGGTCTACAAATTTTCCCAATTCCAATTATTTAATTATTATTATTCAAATCCAATTGAATTGCCATATTTGAAATTTTAACTAATTCAATTAATTTAACCAAAATCTCCTTATTTCAAAATCAAATTATAATTCACACTAAACATTTAAAATAAATTAAACGTTCAAAATCTAACGACCAAATTCCGGGTCGTTACAAACAACTTCATTAACTGTTATTTTATTATTATATTTTGTCATTCTGCTGCGAGATTCTGTATTTGTTTTTATTTCTTTCTCTTTTCTTATTTACCCCAATAACAATCTGCCTCTTTGTATGGTTTGAGTTGACGCGTGTGTCTGCTTAAAGCGTCCAAAAAGGCTGGTCGTTATAGTTGGTATCAGAGCTTTGGTTTAGCGATAGCCTTAGCTTTGTGGGGTCAGACTCATATTAAATAGGGTAGTAATACCTTAGAATAAGTCGTTGAGTGTGTATATATATGAGAGAGCGTATTTGTTAGTGTTATAAAAGTTTTTATATCGTGTTAATTTGTTCCGTTTGTATTTATAAATTCTGGTTGGTGCATAGGACGCTATGACATCGATAGGGATTTATAAACACTTATTAGGACAGACCGACACAATATTGTTTTGAAATATAGGTGAATGAAATAATTTTGCCTATTATATATTTTGTATATAAAATAATAATTTTATAAATGATATATTTGTTTGTAATATAATTGTTTGTTAGGAAGTGAAAATTTGTAAATAAATAAATATAAATTGGAAAATTTAGAACTTAAATTCCTGGATTTTGAAAACTCCTTTCAAAAGATTTTTGAATATATTAGTATTATTTGGAAGTATTTTCTGATATAAATATTTCAATATAATTTGAAAGAAATGTTTAAAAGGGAATTTAAAAAGAAATAAGTTATGTACTTCCCTCCTCTATCATTGGAAAATAATTTTGGTAATGAGTGCACGCATCATCGACGTCCATTTTCGAGTTTTAAAGTGGGAAGACTGTTGTAGTAGCTAACCACATATTAGTTCGAACAAGAAAAAAAATCTTGATTTTAATTTTCAAATATGATTTCATATATATATATATAAAGATATGGTTATATACATTTTAAATGATCTGAAATGGAACCCGACATTTAGTTCTTAAATTTCTATAAATTAGAGAATAAATTAGAGATTTCAATTATTGTAATGAAATAAAATTTTAACTATTTAATAATTCGAACTTCTAAAATTGAAAGTAAGAAATTAAATGCTAAGCTATAAATGAAATATGCAAGGAATTGAAATTTGTAACCTGTAAACCAAAAGGATATGAAAATAAGAAATGATAACTATTGAACATTTATTTACTAAAACGAAATAAGATAAACTTGTGTAACTTTCAATTGCATTCTTAAAACATAGATATAACTTACCAAAATATTAAAAGTTGAAATGATTAATAAGAAAATGTAATGGAATATTATACAAGTAAAACTTAAGAAATGAAAGTGTTCAATGGAATTTCTTTTAATAAGAATTTTGATATTATAATGGTTATAAACTTAAGTTATAATTGAAATGCTTCTAATAAAATGTAATAGAAAGTGAGTACTGTAAGTAAAAGATTATAAACTTAAGTTAATGTTTGAAGCTATTGATAATTTAAGTGAATAATTAAAATGAATACTATATTAAAATTTAATTGCTATAACTTCAGGAAAGTTGAAATGATTTAGAAATGGATTTAATAGTCAATGACACTATACAATGAAATGAATGTAAATTAAAAAGGTAAGAAACTTGAGAATGAATTTATGCACTAATGAATATTAATATCTAATGGAAATCAAGTATATAAATTTATTAATGTGAACTAAAATGTAATAAAATGTATGAAATACTGAATAATGAATTCAGTGTTTGAAATACTGAATGGAAATAACTTATGTAAGAAATGAATGTAATACAATAAAAGAAATTTACATTACATGAATAAATGAAAAATGAATTTATAAGTAATGAATGGAAATAAATGAAATAAGTACTGAATGAATGAACAGAAATAAATGAAATAAGTACTGAATGAATGAACGGAAATAAAAATTTGTAAGAAATAAATGTAAATTAAAAAGTTAAATCACTATATGAATGGAAAGGAAAATAAACAATAAATGTTATGAAAGGCAATATGTAAAAATGAACTTAAACAATATTTGGAATGTGTTGTTTGCTTTGGCTTTTGGGTTGTTTGGGAATGGATACTTCTAATTGTTTGGATGTATGAATAATCTATTGAGTTTTATCTAAGACTGTCGAGTATATGGTATACTTAGTAGTTATTTGTCATTTTATACAATTAAAGGTTCTGAACCCGAACAAACCATTTGTTTTACTTGATATGGATGTATGGTTGTTTACTTTGATTTCATGTGATGATTGTATGCTCTTGGTTGCAAATGATTGTTGTTATGTTATATTGATTGTTTGTTGGTAATTAAAACAACATAAACATTTCATTTTATATGATTATTAACTTCTTTGAATTATCTAACCGAAATACAGGTTATGGAAGCAATTGCTACTGCTTTTGGTTTCATAAAATTTGCGTAAATTGCCCGACAAATAGGTACGTTCTCGGATTACGGTTTTATAGCGATATTATATTATTTTCCCCGTTGTTGGGATATATTATTTTGAAATATACGATACATATTATTATTTTTGATATTATTATTTATCTCGAGCCTCTCCGTACAAAGTAGACTCTGTTGAAATTTTCCGTGAATTTTGGACTTAGAAAATTTATGAAATGTTTTCAAAACTTTTGTTAACTTGAATATAAAAGGATTTAATTGTTATAAATTGATATATTTTATTTAAATTATTTAAGTATGTAAATTAATTTGTTTATAAATTTAATATTTTGAATAAGATGTATTAATTTCTTAACTCCTTCTTTTCCCTTCTTTTTCCTTTTCGGGGATGAAAAGTTTTGAGTGGGGGAGAGTGTAACGACCCGTAATTTTCGATAATTAAAATAGCTAATTTAATAAGATTTTGGTAATTTAATATTGAAAGAAATGAAAATTTGTAATTTAATAATGAAATAATAACTAAAATGAAATTTAACAACGTTAATTAAAGTTAACCATTAACAATTTGAAGGAAATTCCAATCAACTGAAATGATTTGAATGTTACAGTTGGTTATAAATTGAATATAGGAAAGCAAATGTAAATATTGAATTAATTAATGCAACAGTATGCAATGAATGGCGATTGAATAAAATCAGTATTATATAAGCAATTGTAACATTTGTTGTGAATAATAAACCTAAGTGTGATATAAAGTTAATGGTAACAATTATTCTATGTTACCTATTTATTTAGGCTATTAAATTTGATTGGAAATCAATTATAATTAAATGGGATTAAATGTTACATTTGTGTGGTTTAAGATAATAACTGCAATCTGTGAATGTAATAAAATATATATAAATGTAAATTATATTCATAAGGAAATAATAGGTTTAATAAAAGATTTGAATCAAGATTTATTAATTTATTAGAATTTAAATTATAATAGTTGGAGTTATTGCAATTAAATGAAATTAAATATTACATCAATGGAAATTAGGAAGAAATTGGAGAACATTGGTGTACTTAGATATAACCAATGTTAATTATACCATAAGATGATAATTGATTGAATAACAAAATTTGAAAATTAAGTAATTGGATTTATTGGAATTTTTATTTATATTTACTTAATTTACTGAAATTGAAATTAAACACCGAAATTGGTAAATTAATCAACTTTAAATTAATATATAAATTTGTTTAAATTATTGTAAATGATTAAGAAATCAAAAATGATAGAAATTGTAAATCATTTAAATTTGAATTGAAAAGTGATTAATTAATTCAATATTAATTTATTTAATTAGCATAAAAATAGCCATATTGGCCACTGGCTCGAATTTCGATGCAACTAGTTTCATTGGATCAGAAACATTGAATTATGGTAGGATTTAAGTTTCGTAGCGATTAGACTTGTCGTTTGATCGTACGGGCTCGAAATGCCTATAAATCAATTTAATTGAAATCAATTAAAATCAATTTAAAATAAGCTGATTTTAACATGACTTCTTCATACGATGGAATTTGGACTTGAAACCTGTTCCATTGAGTTTAAAACTATCCAAAACATCTATTTTGATATATGGGATGACCCATTTCCGCTTTGGAAACAAAACGGGCTTTTCGAGTCGTTTATCGTCCAATTTTAAATTCAATCTTGTCCGTTATTTAATATTTTTTATCTACCTATAAATAGCCTGTTATAAACCCTAGTGTTTGTAACATCCTGCCTTTTTGTATGCTTTAAGCAGACACGCATGCCGACTCAAACCATACCGAAGGGCGGATTGTTATTGGGGTGAATAAGAAAAAGAGAATGAAATAAAACAAAACAGAATCTCGCAACGGAATGACAAAATATACTAATCAAATAACAGTTCATGAAGCTGTATACAAAACATTTGATTATACTTATCCAATACAAATATCAGAGTTACACATATCAGAGATAAATACATAAACTAAACATGAACTAAACAAACAACAGATTCTAACATTATTTAAGTTTATTCTTATTAATTTCTTTTCACAAGATTTGTTGTTCATCTTTTTCATTCATTTAGTGATTACTTTATTTATTTCTTACAAAATTCAATTTCCATTCATTCATTCAGTGTTTATTTCATTTGATTTCATTTATTACTTAAAAATTAATTTTCATTTATCCATATAATGCCAATTTCTTTTTATTGCCTTACATTCTTTTTATTATTTACTTTAATTATAAATAGTTTCAATAAAAACTTAAGTCAAAATCTTTTACTTACAGTACTCATTTTCTATTTCATTTAATTTGTAGTATTACAATTTTAACTCAAGTTTATAACTATTTTCATATCAAATTTCTTATTTATAAAGTAAATTTCATTGAACACTTCCATTACACAAGTTTTACTTGTAGAAATTTCCAATACATATTCTTTTAACATTTCAACTTTTATAATTGGTAAGTTATATATATGTGTGTGTGTTTAAGAATGCAATAGAAAGTTACACAAGTTTGACTTACTTATTTTAATTAACTTAAGGTTCAATAATTATCAGTTCTTCTTTTCATTTAGAAGTTTCAATTATTAAATAGTTAAAAATTTTATTCCATTTCAATAATTGAAATCTCTAATTTATAGAAATTTAAGAACTAAATACCAGGATTCCATTTCAAATCATTTAAAAACAATAGATAGATGTATATACTCATAACTTATATATCCAATTTTATTTAAAACAATTTGAAATTTATATTTGTTTATCAAAATAAATCCGCAGTACAACTACTATAGAGCCCTTCCCACTTTGAAACTCAAAAATGAATGTCGATGATGCGCGCACTCATCACCGAAATTATTTTCCAGCGACAGAGAGGGGAGTACAGAACTTATTTCTTTCCAAAAATTTCTTTAAAACAATTCTTTCCAATTATATTGAAATATTTATATCAGAAAATACTTCTAATAATATTATTATTATATTCCAAAATCATTCGAAAGAAATTTTCAAAAACCCCGGAACTTAAGTTCTAAATTTCAAACTTTCATTTATTTTATTTTCAAATCTTATTTCCAACCAATATTTATAAATTTCACTACCTAACAAACAAATATATCACAACCAAATATATATCATTTATAAAATTTGCTATTTTATATACAAAAATATAATAGGCAAAATTATTTCATTCACCTATATTCAAAACAATATTGTGTCGTTCTGTCCTATTAAGTGTTTAGAAATCCCTATCGATTGCATAGCGTCCTATGCACCAACCAGAATTTATAAATACAAAACGGAACAAATTAGCACAATATCAAAACCTTTTATAACACTAACAAATATGCACTCTCATATATATACTCTTAGCGACTCATTCTAGGATATTACTACCCTATTTTCAAAGAGTCAGAGGTTTTTGCTAAACCAAAGCTCTGATACCAACTGTAACAACCCGCCTTTTTGTACGCTTTAAGTAGACACGCATGCCGACTCAAACCATACCAAGGGCGGATTGTTATTGGGGTGAATAAGAAAAAGAGAATGAAATAAAACAAAGCAGAATCTCGTAGCGGAATGACAAAATATAATAATCAAATAACAGTTCATGAAGCTATATACAAAACATTTGATTATCCTTATCCAATACAAAGATCATAGTTACACATATCAGAGATAAATACATAACATTGCAGCAGAACAGTATGATGCAGTGGAATAATATAGTAAATAATAATATAATCTTCGTCTTCGTCCTCCGGAAATAATGTCTTCAAATCCTGAAATGCTTAGGCTGACCCGAGCGAATTGAAAAGACAAAACACTCGAGTCAGAACTAAAAGATCTTATGTGAGTCAAATTGTAACGACCCGTAAATTTCAACCGTTTTAATAACGTAATTAGTTGAAATTTTGCAAAATTTTAAAACGATAAAATTTTTGAAATATAAATTGATATTTGAAATGCGTCTAGTTAAACATAGCAACTGGTAAATTTTCGTCCGAAAATATGAAGTTTATTTCGCGCGTAAATTCACTTCAATTTAATCAGTTAAAAAGTAATGAAAATAAAATGTTTCCAAAACCTAAATATTTTTACATAGAAAAATTCTAAACCATCTTCTGAGCAAGATGTCAGTTTGTCGTTTTTCCAAATTCGGACATCTTTGGCTCCGTCGATCTTATTTTTTAGTGTTTTTCTTGCATTTTTCGCTGGTTGAAATTTCGAATTTTTATAATTCATTCATACCACTGCTATCTGTATACCATTTTGATCGTCTCGTCGTGCTGATCTCTACGGTATATTCGATTGACAATTATGATGTTTGTACATGACGAAAACGCGAAACCGGTAGCCGTATCGGTATTGGATCCGAGACCTTTTGTTTTCTTTAAATTTCAAACTGCGTAACGTCAAATGCATCGGTATTCGTTTAACCCTTTGATTACCGTGTCCATCCAAATTTTGAACTGCCGCTTGCTTTTAATAATTTCTTGAATTACGCGTGACCTTTTGTTTTCCCAATTGAACCTACAGCATTCAAAATATATTCATTTGCCCGAGGTTACTTTTTTCGTTCTCTACCATTCCTTTTTCTTCCCTACCTCCCTGAATTTCCGCCATCAGCTAAATAAAAAAAATCGATATAAAGTTATACAACTTTATATATATATATATCAGCTGCTGTTGAGAAACCCTCAAACCCACTCTCTCTCTCTATCTTTACTCATGCAACTGGCCATGGCACTCTGACCGCCTTCACCCCATACCAAGCACACAACCACCTGCTCATCATCCCACCCTGATTGCCACGTCATCCAATGCCCAAGCCTCTTCACATCCGCTACCACCTCTCGCTTGAAACCCACTGCCAAATCTTCATCACCGCCCACAAGCTCTCACCTCCGACCGTAGCTCCACCGCATCACTAAATTTTTCCTTCCAACTCCTGCCCCACGTGAGTAGGCCTGTTTCTCCTCTTATTTGAACCACTTACCTTCCCTTGGTTGATGGCGTGTGCATGTTATATATATAGAGGTGAGTTTGAATATATTGTTAAGTCTGCATAGGTGTTTAGCCTATGTATATATTACATAAGTTATAGTTTAGAATACATGTTGTTGTAAATATAGTTTATAAAGTATTATACTAAATTATGTTGCTGTTTGTGAAAAAAAAAGAGAACGTATGTATATAGAATGAGTTATATGCTGAAATCTTCTCACGGTACCATGTTAAGTTATAGAAGTGTAACATGTTCAAGCACGCATAGGGTGTCTGTTAGTTATGTATAAGTTAAATATATAGTTTATATAAGTTGAATATGACAGGGCTTTGTATATATGTTAATTTATTTTATATATGATCTACTTTAGCTAGTGTATATTTATATTAACAAGTAAGTTATATTAATCTTGTTTTAAGCATCGATTTTTAAAGATGTACTATTTGCATAGGTTGTATTGAACTTTAATTCCAGGCGAATATAAGATCTGCATTTTTAAATTATATATATTTGCAAGCTTCAGCAACTCAAAACTTTCATTGTATACGTATGTATATATAAGTTTACAGTTAGTTCTAACAGTGTACAGTTTGTAATAATATGTTTTATATGATATGTATTTGTATATATGTCGGCATAAAGTATATTTAAGGTGTATATATAATTAGTTTACAGCAAAAAAAAACGTCTACGGTTCATAGATATACTTCAGTGATGTTTTGCATTGTTTGAGAAAATTTCGATGACTTAAGAATATAAATTGTCTACTGAGCTTGAATAGGCAGTTGCATTTCATAGCAGGTGTGTTATTTTGCGTTAAAGTAATATATTATGAAGCAAGTGATGTCGTTTATATAAGTATTGAGTTTAAAATGTATATGTATATTTTGATTTTAATACTGGGTTTAAGGAAAATAATATAATTTATACATCTAGTTTAAAACTTTATGTTAGGCTAAATTGATTTGTTCCCATCGTTTACTGTTATCAGATCTGGTCGTCTAATTCGTGCCTATCAACCATGATCGTTGAATTTGTGCCGATCTTGCTTTGCTTGGATTCGCAATTCAATTTCAATGTCCGTATCCATGTGCGAATTCGTGTCATCTTCTGTATTCTCTAGCTCGAAAGGTGAGCAATCACTCACGATTAATGTTCTTTTATTTATTGATTTCAATTGAAATGAAAATTGAAATATGCTGTTGTCAGTTATTTACACTGTTATATGTATGCTATTACCTGTATCAGTTCACCTGTGACATCTGGCACCATTATTTGTTAATTATAGGATGATAATCCTGTTTGATTGATAATTGATTGATTGTTTGTTGTCTATATTGGATGTTAAATTGAAATGTATAAAGTGATAAATATTATGCAAGTAAATTTGACGTAGGATAAATAAAAATTTGAATCGACATATATGTTGAATTTGATTAGTTGAATATGACCCCTTTTATTTGTTAAATTAATTGACATGTAAAATAGTGATAATTACACTTTGTACCATTGAACGTATATTGGATTAATTGTTGTAGTATTAAAATTGTAAATAGATGACAAGTGAAAACCGTAATGCGATAATCTTTAATCTACATGAAATGATAGTGTAGATTCTAGAAATAATTATATTAATTCGTACAAATAACAATGCGAATTAATACGGTTATTTCGAGATTATTTGAATTGATAATTGGATTGATATTGATTGTTGTTATTGTTTGTTTATTTACTTTGACACCATCCCAGTTATCACACTGCAAGTTCCCTTTGCTATGTTTTGATTTTGAATTGAATTGGAATCGGGTTGAAATGATAAATACCCAAAATTGAACTTTGACCTAGGATAGAAAATTAAATAAAACCCGATTGATCAATAATTTGATTTAAAAATAAACGAAGATTTTATTTGAATAAATAATATGGTTTTGAAATGAAGTTGAAATTTGAATTTTGATGAAAGGAAAATGTTAATATTTAATAATCTGAAACAAAATATTAACAATGAAATTGATGAAAGAATGTTGTTTAATTTGAGAAATGATTGAATTAAGTTTGAAAATTTAATTAAGTTTGAAATTATTAAACTTTGAAATCATTTAATAATTAAGTTTTTAATTATTTAATAATTAAATAAGATTGAATTATTTAATGATTAAATTGAATTGAATTCTTTATTAAGTAAAATTGAACTTTTGAATAAGTAAATTTTTACTTCATAAATAAATGAAATTGAGTTCTTTATTAATTAAGTCTTGGAAAATATTTAAGTAAGTAAATAAGTGAATTGAATTTCTTTAACAAGAAATAAAATGTGATTTATTGAAATTAATGTAAGACTTGAAATTTAAAGAATGTGATTTGATGAATTTAATTTAATTCAAATTGTAAGTTTTGAAATAAGGAAGTTGAATTTAAATAATGGATTTAATGAATTGGAAATTTAATAGAAATTGTTTTGAATGGCAAATTTACTTAATGAATATTGAATAAAATCGATAAATGAATTTGGAATTGATTTGAATGTGAAATTAAATTAATTTAAATGTTTTCGAAATGAAACTTATATACGAACTGGAATCAATATTTGAATGGTTTTAAATAAAGATTGAAATTGAATTATAAGATTTTGAAATGATAATTTGGAAGTTTTGAAACGTAAATTATTGGAAATTGGTTTTGAAAGACAAATGAAATGTTGATTTACGAATTCTATTTGAAATTGAAATTGATTTGGTTTTGAAATAAACAAACGACCAATCGGTGTAATAATTACGAAAGTTATTAAAGAGACCGGAATCGGTTATGGACATACTCTCTGTCTAAACCGAAAACCACTTTAATAACTATACGCGGAGTGATGATCCAGAATGAAGTGGTTGGAATGATGTACGTGTTGACTGAAGAAAGAGAACGATAATGGATAGCCTTGACACTTGTGTCAAATTGGAAATGACTAAAACAGGAGCCGTGCCGGGCCAATGGAGGATTAGCTACCTCAAGTGGACACACTTCTTCGAACTACTCATTACTTGTTGTCGATTGGTGAACCCTTGATTTTGGGAGTGTTGTTTCACGGTGTTGCGGGCGCTGCGGCGTTGCGTTCTCACCAGTCCGGATCAGGCAAACGGTAGTATCACTATCTTGGGTATTGCCTCATGTGCCTTGTCATACTTGTATCCCTTTATTCGCGACCACTACGAATTTGTTTTGTACCTTTAGTATATGGATTGCCCTCTGGTGACTTCCGGTTTTGGGGAAACTACGGTCTTGTATATGCTTTTGGGAATAAAAATGTGTTAAGGGTGGAATGGGCCATGACTTAACACTATTTTGATATCTTTATATTACTGATAGACATTATCTACTTAGCGTACATTACTACCTAGTAGATAGTTAACGGATCCTTAAAGGATGGTTATTCCAAACATCCTTTAAGTTACTTGTATTTCAATTGCTATTTCACTTGAGTTGGATTTATTAATATAAGAATGTTAATCCTGACTCGAGTGTCTTGTGTTTTTGCTTTACGCTCGGGTCAGACTGAGTGTACCAGTATTTGAGACTCACCTTTGAAGTTGGAGCTTTGCTTGAAGATCCAGCCATCTATTCAGCTTTCAGTATTTGATGATTCCAGTGATGTATTCTGATTTGTAAACTGATGTATCGTATTACTCTTCCGTTGTATCTGTTTTAACTCTGATGTAACCCATATATTTATATAGTAGCTTCATGAACTACTATCTCTTTTATTTCTGCTGCAATTATTACTCTGTGTCTGTGATCTGTGATTATTTTATTTATTGTATATGTTCAGTTTTGCCAATTTAAATTAACAACGCGGTATTTTGAGCAATTCAACTCCGGCATGAGTGTCTACATATACACTTATAATGGATGCGAATGGTCTAAAATATCGGGTCGTTACACAAATCAACGGTAAATAAATATGAGTGTAAACGGTGTCGAAGATGTTTACGGGGTTTGACATCTCCTATCCAGTGTCTAACGTGAGTGCAATAACTTAAGAGAATGTTCGGGATTCACATCTCCTAAGGATCTGTTAAACTATCTACTATGCAGTACAATACGCTAGTATAATATGTCTATAGTAATATAAACTATTAAAATAGCGTTAAGGTTTTACATTTTCCACCTTAACACATTTTATATATTCCCATAGTCCATACAGTACCGTAATCTCCCCTGTACTGGGCGTCGTCAGAGGGCACTCCATAGGTATGGTACAAACCAAACTCGTAGAAGGCGCGCTAGGGTAGGTGACATGGCACTACTAGGCAATGCCAGGGTAGATATACCAATTACACTTCCGGACTGGTGGTAACGCATAGCAGCCACTACCACCCACCTCGAGCCACACTCCCAAAAATCCGAGGGGTGCACCCAATCAATCACAAAGTAATAGAACGGTATCGAAGGAGTGTGTCCGATCAGAGGAGCTACCTCATTGGCTCGTCGATTGCTCCTGTTTTAGCCACCTTATGCCAACTCATGGGAGTCGGATCCACGTATATACCTCATGTAGGATCGTCACCACCATCCTACTTCATTCTGGAATCTCCACCGCGTACACAGTTGTCAAAGTGGGTTTCGGTATCAACAGAGAGTTTGCCTATATCCGATCCCGGTCTCTTTAACAACCAATCGCTTATTACACACCGGAGGGTTCTTTTACATTTCCAAAACCATTTCATAATTAATATCAAAATATCATATTCAATTCGAATCACATCATTTTCAAAATCATTACTCATATTTTCCTTTGAAATCATATCACATTTGAAATCATAGTTCGATAATTATATTTCCTTCCAAAAGTCGTGTTTCTAAAATAGGTTAAACTCTCATTTCAAAATTATCATATTGAACCAAATATGTTATTTAATTCCCAACGTAGGTTATAACATCATTAACCGTATTCACTTAAAAATCGAGAATTTGAATATAAACCCATCCATTTTACTTAGTTTGGAATTTAGAAGAAAATAGTTTTAAATAATTATAAATAGTAAATATAGATTTAAAAATAGATTAAATATAATTAAAATAGATTAAATAGCTTTAAAATAGATTAATTAAATTGAATTTTGGGTTTAAATTTTGGGTTTTGGGTTTAAATTGAATTTAAATTTGATTTAAATTCAAAGGTGAGTGATTTGACCCACTCACAACTTCTAAAATTTCTTATGTTAGTTAAATTTAATTTATGATGTGATTAGAAATTTATTGATCGATGTTTGGTATATTTAAATTGTCATTCTGGTTAAATTTGACTTTTATTGCATTTAATTATCATTTAATTAAATATTGAATTTAAATTGTCAATTTAATACCTGCATTGATTATTAGTTGTCTATTGATGTTCATTGATTGATTTGGATGATGATTGTGATGTATGTCTGATGTGTGATATTGGATGACTAGATGTTACATTTTATATTGTTATAATATTGCAAGTTCCCTATGGGTTGAAATGATACATACCCGAATGATCTATAGATTAGGGAAAAATCGTTATGGGTTGAAATGATAGACTCAAGCGATTTTATGGATTTTTATATTAATTCGGGATTGCGGTTTGAAATGATATATGACCGTAAAATATTAAATTATGGATTGAAATGATAAATATCCGTATCACTGACCCTAGGGTTGAGAATTATATACAGACACCAGATTGGTTAAATTAAATGATTTAAAATCCTTCAAATTTGTGAATTTAACTGAATGATATTTGGAAATAAAATTTGATTATATAAATTGAATTATTGAAAAATCAAGTTTTATGTTAAAATGTGAATTGGTTTAAAGGGATTGTTTTAAGAAATTAAATCGAAATTTTAAATGTCGAATTTGAGATATAAGTGAAATTTGTCAGAGTTGAGTCATTTGAGTTGTTGGAAATGTAACTTTGAAATGTATTGAAATTTGAATAATTTAAAGTGATATTTGAACATGGATTGGAAGCGATATTGAATTAAATAATTTATTGAGAATTGGAATTTTTAAATCTGAAATTTGGTTTTTGAAAATTGAAAATAGTCAAAATGTGTTGAAAAGTAATAAATAGTTTAAATTAATAAAAATTTCATACTCATGTTTAATATAAACTGTTTTAAAAACATACCATTTTAAGACTTTAATTATTAATATTTTTAACTATTAAACTATTTTAACCTATACCAACTATATTAAATCATTATAACCTATTTTAAACCATTTAAATTTATTTTAAACAAATTAACTCCTTTTACATTATTTTAAATCTAATTAAACTTTTTTAAAGCTATTTAATCTATTTTAATTATATTTAATCTATTTAAAAAAAATTCATTAACTATCTTAAATCAAATTAACAATATCTTTAATCTATAACAAACTATTTGAGAGTATTTGAACTATTTATAACTATTTTAACTATTTATAATTATTTAAACTATTTTCTAAATTTCCAGACTATGTAAAGTAGAAGTGTCTATATTCAATTCATTATTTTAAAAGAGAATACGGTTAAATGATGTTATAACCATCTTTGGGACTTAAAATGTTATAATAAGTTGAATATGACGATTTTGAAGTAAGGATTTAACCTAGTTTGGAAATATGATTTTGAAGAAATTATGATTTTGGAAACGATATGATTTGAAAGTGAATATGGTTTGAAGTGAATATGTTTTCGACAGAGATATGATTTGAAATTGAATATGATATTTTGATATAAATTGTGAATTGATTTTTGAAACGTAAAAGAACCATCCAGTGTGTAATGAGCGATTGGTTGTTAAGAGACCGGAATTAGATATTGTCATACTCTCTGCCAATATCAAAAATCACTTTAACAACTATGTACATGGTGGAGATTCCATAAATGAAGTAGGATGGTTTGGTGAACGATTTCTGTATAGGTAGGACGTGACCTTGACTCCCGTGAGTCAGCTTAGATGTGACTAAAATCAGGAGCCACGTCGGGCCAAGTGAGGTCATTCCTCCGATCGGGCACACTTCTTCGATACTATATTCTGACTTTGTGATTTGATTGGTGGCCACCCTTGATTTTGATTTTGGAGTGTGTTCCGAGGTGGGTGGTAGTAGCTGCTATGCTTTACCACCAGTCCGGATACGCAAATGGTATATCTACCCTGGCATTTCCTCGTGTGCCGTGTTCACATGCCCTAGAGCGCCTTCTACGAGTTTGTTTTGTACCGTACCTATGTGATGTCCTCTGGGTAAACCTCCAGTTTACGGAGGAGCGTACGACATTGTATAGACTACGGGAATATATAAAATGTGTTAAGGGGGATATGGGTAACGCCTTAACGCTATTTTAATACTTTTACTTTACTGTAGACATATTATAATAGCGTATTGTACTACATAGTAGATAGTTTAACGGATCCTTAGGAGATGTGAATCCCGAACATCTCTCGAGTTACTGCACTCACGTTAGACACTGGATAGGAGATGTCAAACCCCGTAAACATCTCTGACGCCGTCACACGCATATTTACCGTTGATTTAACTCACATAAGATTTTTAGTTCCGACTCGAGTGTTTTGTCTTTTCAATTCGCTCGGGTCATCCTGAACATTTCAAGGATTGAAGACCTAAATTTTGGAGGACGAAGACGAAGAGTTGTATTATTATTATATCTATTCCACTGCATATATTGTTCCGCTGCATTTATTTATTTATTTTTGTTGTCTGTAACTCTGATTCTGTATTGTATATATATAATCAAATTTATTTTTAAAACAGCTTCATGAACTGTTATTTGATTATTATATTTTGTCATTCCGCTGCGAGATTCTGTATTTGTTTTTATTTCTTTCTCTTTTTCTTATTTACCCCAATAACAATCTACCACTTTGTATGGTTTAAGTTGACGCGTGTGTCTGCTTAAGCATCTAAAAAAGCTAGTCGTTACATAGGAAGTGTACATGTAACCAGGACCAGTGAACCAGATTACAAGACCGCTAGTGAAACAAAAATCCCAAACAAATGAACACAACATCATATATACATATGTACTCGAGGCAACCAGATTATATGCAAGCAAGGCTATAACTTCAAGTAAATTACATGGTGCAACAAACAAGCATACATATATACATGCGCAAACACACATGTATACAAATCTATATGCAGTAACAATATGTATGCAGTGACAGGATGCAGTGAAGCAGGTAAAACACAGATGAACAAAGTCAATATCGTAGGGAATTCAAAATGAACATATCAAGTTTTTATGCCAAAGCCAAAGTAAAATTCACGGAGTCAAACCAGAAATTCACAGAGCAAGTTTAATTATCACAAATCAAATTGGCCGAAGTCAAAAGAAAAAAGAACGGAACCAAATCAGAAAACATGCCGTGGTGACCAAGCCAGAAAAATATACGAACTGAACCAGTCAGAAAACATCAGAAGCATCCAAACGAAAATCAGTGGCCAAGCAAGAATTCAAATAAAATATATACGAACGAGATTATAGGATTTCAAATCCTATTTAACCCAATCATCATCGGCATTTCAAAAGCATTCGAGTTAAAACAATATCACAGAGTAAAGTTTAAATCAGTAACTCGAATCGAATCGAGTTCAAGCATATAAACGAAAGCAGAAATGAAATCACATACCAACCAAATCGAACTCAACGAATTGAAGCAACTGCAGCAGTGCTTAAGCTAGAAGACGATTGAGAAAGCAATGCAAGGACAATCACTCAACTCAACCGATCTATTATAGAGCAACGACTTCACTTCACGAAACCCTAATTGTTATAAGAGGAAACGAGGCATCCATTTTCAATGCAAAGGAGAAGACACGGCCGGAGAAATAAAAAGAAAAAAGGGAATCGTTTCTGTGTTTATCACTTTGGGCGGGCAGTTTTTTTGGTGATAATTTTATTTTGGGCCGGCTTGTAATCTTATTTTGGGCTTTAGTTTTTTAAATTAGTGTTTTATTGTTTTTTAGTTGTTTTATTTTGTATTTCTCTTTTAAATGTTTGTAAATTCTAGTCATGTGACTAGGGGACGAACTACGGTGAGTTGTGGCAGGGTTTTGAGCATAGAGTTAGGTTAGTCGATAGCGGGTGTTACGAGTTTACGTGTGTAAGCGTCCGACTACTTAATTTCTAGTACAAACCTTGGGGGCAGCACTTAGATAGGGTTTTGCCGAAGCTGGGTAAATCTGTGTTGTTCTATTTCTGCTTTTAATATTCTGCTATTATCTGTGCTACTATTATTCTGCTATTATCGGTGCTGCAATTATTTTATATATTTTCGCATTAAATTTTTATAATTATTAATATCACCCTATTCACCCCCACTCTAGGGTGAAATCGATCCTACAAGTGGTATCAGAGCTAGGAACAAAAGCCAATTTTTGTTTTTAAAAAAATTGATTTTTTTTTAATAACAAATTTTTGTTTAAAATTTTTAAATGGCTTCTTTTAGTAATGGTTTTGTTGAGGGTCAGTCCATAGTTAGACCACCAATGTTCAATGGTGAATATGCTTACTAGAAAAATAGAATGAAAATTTTTCTGAAAACCATTGATGCTTGGAATATTGTTCAAACTGGTTATAGGACACCAACTATCGTGGTAGATAATCAGGAAATGGATAAAACCGATGGATCAATGGACAGATCTAGAAAATAAACTGCAAAATGCTAATGCTAAAGCTATGAATTCTATTATTTGTTTATTGGATCAAATTGAAGTTAATCGTGTCTCACATTGTCTAACTGCGTAGGAAATATGGCACACACTCGAAGTGACTCATAAAGGAACATCTCAAGTCAAAGAATCTTGCATTTCCATGCTTAGTAGCGAATACGAGAACTTCACAATGGCCAAGGATAAAAATGTCAAAGAGATGTATGAACGACTTTCCAATATCGTATACAAATCAAAAGCTCTTGGAAAATCATACACAGAACTGGAAATAGTCCAAAAAATCCTTAGAGTCCTTCCACGAAGTTTTGAAGCAAAAGTTACAGCCATTCAAGAATCAAAAGATCTGAGACAAATCAAAGTCGAAGAACTCATCAGAAATCTCACCACTTGTGAGCTAGAAATCAAATCCAAGGAAGAACGCAAAGGAGGTGATACACGAAAGAAATAAATAGCTCTTAAAGGAACAACGAAAAATGACGATGACGATGATGATGGAGCAGCTGAGCTGGCGCTACTAATAAAAAGATTCAAAAAGTGGAACCACAAATACGGAAATCTAGCTCTAAATCAACAATTGAAAAGCAGAATAGTCAAAGCACTAGACAACTCAGAAGAGCAGGAGATCATATGTCACAAGTGCAACAAACCCGGTCACATCATGCCCAATTGTCCTCAAAATCGACTCGGTCAAGGAAAGAAACCAGAGAGGAGAAGTTTTGCAGCTACTTGGGATGAAACTGATGAAAGCACTGGCAGTGAAAATAAAAAAGCAAAACTATATCTTCAAGGAGAAATAACTGACAGTGATGATGACGAGCCAAGCGAGGTATCAAAACTTACTCATTCGGAATTACTTATATATTTTCACGAAGTAAATGGTTGTTTTGAACGACTTAAGGAGAAATATGCTAAAATAGAATCACAAAGAGATACTTTGATATATTTAAATAAACAGCTTGATCAATTGGTTAAAAAATCTCAAACCAAGAGCCCCAAGTGTGACAAGTTTCCATCATTTGAAGAAGAGATTAAAAAATCAGAAATTAAAATTAAATCGCTTGAAAGTGAAATTCTGATTTTGAAAGAGAGTGAAAACACTAGGAGAGAAAATTCTATTAAAAAGTACAGACAATTATTGAATGAGAATGAATCTCTCAAAACACAAGTCCAACAATTGTCTACAACTTTAGGAAAATTTTCCAAAGGAGAAAGATCGTTAAATATGCTATTAGGGAAACAAATTGTTAATACTATTAGACAAGGACTTAGATATGATCAATCTGAACTTGTTAGAAGCGAAATTAATCAAGTCAAATCCGAGTGCACAATTTGTAGAAAAATTGGACACAATCAAAATATTTGTTGGTATAGACCCGAACACGTGAAAACCATTCTAATTTGGGTTCCAAAAGGCACGAATATAAAATCCTTTAAAGTTAAACAAATCTGGGTGCCAAAAAGAACAAATATAAATAGTCTTAGGTCCACTCAAACTTATTTTTCAAAATCTTTTGCCACTAACAACCATGGACCTATAAAAACAAATAGGTCACAAAAATCATTTCTCGTGTAGGTGTGGTGGCAGGCTAAGGAATAACAACAGTGTTATCTGGATTCTGGCTATTCCAGGCACACAACGGGCGACAAATCAAAGTTCCTTAGCCTAGTATAAAGGTGACAGAATCACAATGGACAACAACGAAAAGTTATCGTAAAGGTAAAATAGGTAACAATATATTTATTTTGAACAATATATTAAATGTGATAATCTGCACCATAATTTGAATTAAATCAGCCAGTTATGTGATAAGGAAATGAATGTTGATTTTGATTCTGTCTTATTCAAAATTGTTGGCCAATTATCGTTTTATGCCGAGAACACTACATGTATCTCTAGAGTTTTTGAATCATCTCATATAGATTTGTTTGGACTAATGATGTTGCAAGTTTAGATGATAAGAAATATTGTCTTGAATTGATTTTTGATTACTCTAGATACACGTGGATATATTTGCTTATCTTACTGCTTTTGGATCTAACACTATGTTCACTGTTTGTAAATTTGCACGATTTCAATTCAAATTCAAGAGAATTTCATTTAGAAGCTGTTAAAAACAATTTTAAGGTATTTTGTTACACACTTCACGGTCTGGTCTATAACATCCAACTAATGATAATCTTGAGTCTAAGAGAAATTTAGATGCAGATTACACTGGTAATCTAGTTGGTATAAAAATTACAAGTGGAACGTGTTTTATGTAGAGATATTCATTAGTTTCATCGTTTTCAAAGAAAATATCTGCATATCTTTCATTTCAACTAATTTTCAATTAGCAAACATTTTTTTTATAAAACCCTCTCCATAAAATAGTTTTTGTTGACCTTGTTTCAGATTAGTCATTTTAGAAAATTTGATTTTATAATTATTTTTTGGATTTGATCTTAAATGACTACATTAACTAATCTGACTCCCTACTGATTATCAAAAAGATAAATAGTGGTTGAAAAAGTGATGAGTGTTGATATTAATCATATATTATAACTTGAGACAATATATTGAGTAAATTTCTTTAGAAATTTAAACAAGATTTATAATAACTTTTGATTGGTAAAAATTCCATGACCATCTCTATTTCTATCATATTTCTAACGACCATCACTCATCAAAATCCAATATAGTATGTCAAAATGTGGTATTTTAAACAGTAAATTATTCGTTTTTCATTTTATTATATTTTTTTAGCAATAAAAACATCCAAAGTATTCACTCTCATTTAAAAGTCCTCACGGTTATGCATGAGTAAATTACCTGGAATTTTTATTATGTGCTTTCATGCTCATTTAAAAGTCCTTAAGGTTATGCATGTATGGAACGCATATCAAAATTGATTATTAAATAGACAAGTCGATTCTAACCCATTTAAAAGTACTCACGGTTATGCGTAGTTAGAAGATACTTCAATTCATTTTTTTATAAAAATTTGGAATACTGCTAATCTCATTTAAAAGTCCTAACGGTTATGCTTGGTTAGTAGATATTCAAATTCCTGATATAAATATACCACAAATAGACATAGCTATATGGTTATACATCATCCGTATCATTCTAAAGTGGAATATGCGCCTAACAAAGTATTTATGATTTTTGTTTGATTTTTTATTAAAATTTAATATTTCTACTCGATTGGGTATTAATATTGTATTAATGTCAATCACTTTATCTCTATTTTTCTAACACAGTTACTCTTTTGCTAATAACAAAAAGGGGAGAGAAAAGTTAAGATTTTGAAAAATAAAGGTCAAATATTTTATTTTGTATTTTCTATTTGCATCTAGGTCCATTTGCATATTTTTATTTATTTTCATGCATATATGAAGGGGGGTTTTGTTGTAGAGAGGGAGCATTTAAATAGGGGGAGCAAATAGAATGATCAAATACATTTAACAAATTCAAAATCTTAAATATATGTTTGTTATCATCAAAAAGGGGAGGTTGTTGAATATGCTAGTATATGATTTTTGTTTGATGATAATAAACATATATATATATATTCAGTTAAATGTATTTGTTATTGTACTATTTTATTTTTCACATAATTAAATAAATATTTGCTGAATAAAATGAATTACACCAAATTTAAATTCAAACAGATATTTTATTCAAACAAATATTTTATTACAATTTTGAATGGTACAAATTTGTGCTCTCACTATATATACAACATTTCAAATTACAATACAATTTTTCACTATGCAATTATCATTTACATCAGCACCTCACTACATATCACTCATTCACTCATAATTGTTCTTCAACTGTATTCCAATTTGTATCCAGCATCTGAGCTATCTGCAAAATAAACACTGACGCAGTAAAATTGAAAAAGAAATATTTTGCAGTGTAAAATTAAATGTGTATTTTGAAAATGTTATTTGCCTCAATTATTTGGGTTGTTCGTCATCATATTTACTTTTGAATCCATTCATACACGAACAACTTGTGACATGCACTGTGTATCACTGTACATGCCACAAGGTCGTGCACACCGATATACACTTGATAAAATTACAGGGACAGGTGAGCAAAAGGTCAAACCCAACCAAATGGTGGATTCAACTCAGGTGCAATATGAAAAACAAATCTAGATGAAAGTGTACACGAAACTTCAGACTGCAACTCAAAAGGAGTGACAATGACCAGACTCAAAGCAACTCGAGCTAGCATATCAGACACATGAACATGTACACAAGTGTGTCAATATCAACACAAAACAACACTGCAACCTCAACTAGACCAGAGAATACAACCAGACTACTCTATGAACACACACTTATATACATACATAAATGTATGTATGTATACAAGTGGAGAAGACCAAATTCAAGTATACATGAACATCAGCAAACATCAATATACAAGCAGTGCACAACATTTCAGTGCAGACAGCACAATCAAAGTCAAATGCAAACAAATGAACACATATGGGCAGTACAAAGCATAAAGGAACATATATATGAAATGCAACAAAGTGGATTGCAGGAATGCAATGAACTGGTCATAGCAACCCAAACTATGAACAAGCTCCAAAACATCAACCATGTAGCACACAAGCAAATCCAGACAACATGTATATACATGTGCAACAAAGTAAAGATTCCAACAATTGTTTTCATTAAACAACCAGTGTTATCCCGCCTTTTGGCAAGGCCAGGATACCAAGGAATTGATTGGATTCCAAATGTCGTTCGTCATAGATATCGATGATTTCTGTCGGAATCCAGTTCAAGCTATAATTGATAAGACATGACTAGGGAGGCAAAGGAAGCCAACGTTCCAAGTTTCAAATCAATCCGAGTTCATATGCTCAAGTTATGATGGATGCAATCTGGAGGGAAAAGCATGTTTTCGTATCCATCAATTAGATCCATTTCGTACCCATCAGGGAGCATCATTTCGTATCGATAGAGGTAGCCGTGTTTCGAATCCATCGAGTTCGTATCGATGGATTTCGTGTCCATCGATGGTTAGTACAACTCGTATCGATTGGCTGAATGTCTGCTGCATATCCATCATAGGAACCTCCCTTCGTATCCATCTGTGCAAGACGATTCGTGTCCATCAATGGTCCTCACTTCGTACCCATCGATTTCGTGTCGATCGGAATGGCCAGATCCACGTGTCAATGAACTTCGTATCGATCAGCCTTCAGCCAGGGAGACTTGTTCGAATCCATAAGTAAGACGTCCACCTCGTAACGATCACTTGTTGTCAACTTCGCATCCATCAGAGGTTCAATGCTTCGTATCCATCGTGGGACCACGTTCGTACCCATGAGTAGAGGCTCGTTCGTATCTAACAAGTCAACAGACTTGGGTGACTGTCATCCCTCGAAGCGAACGAGGCGAGATCTATGGAGTCGAAGTGGTCAACACGGAGTGAAGGCCGAATCAAAGCGAAGCGCGCGCGCCACATCACCCCAGGAACACGTGCAGTCATCGACACGAAAGGATCGAGTCGAAACCATGGAGACGAACCATACAGCCTTCGAAAAATCTCACTTCGTATCGACTGTATCTCCTGATCCACTGATCCAAATTCAATGAAACTTTCACAGAAGCTTGCACATGCACTAAGGAACGTCTCCACCAAATTTCAACTTAATTGGACATCATCTTGATTGATACGAAATGGATTCGTATCGATCACAGAGCGAGGCAAGACTTTCTGGAAACGGTCGCGTGGGCCCCCTCACGTGCCAGACCAAGTCTCCCGAAGTTTGAGCAAAATCTCAGCCTCCCACGCCTATAAATAGAGCTCCAGAGCATGCAGAAAAGGGATCTTTTGACTCTGAAGTGCCTAGACTCTACCGGATTGAGATTTGCATCCCACTCTTGCTGTGGAATTCGAATTCTAAACTGTAATTCGTTGTTGTTCGCTGTAATTGCTTGTAATCATCGAAAGAGAATCAATAAAATCATCAAACTTCATAGTGGACGTAGGCAACACGCCGAACCACTCTAAATTGCTTGTCTCTGCATTTTACATTTCTGCTTGTTGGAGTTTTTGTTAGATAATCTCTGTTTTACATTTACATTCTTCATTTTATCTCTTCAAATAACTCTCGAAGAGTGTTGTGCCCATTTTTGGTACAAACACTTTGGTGCTTTCACTGAGAAAACCCGCTTTTTCTCCTGCTCCTTGGATCTACCGTCGATACCGGATTGCATAAATCCAAGAGGAAGATTCAGATATCTGATCCGGAATCCTTCCATTCTATTCAGATTTGCATAAAATCTAGGAAAGGACTCCACCACTAAAAATGGTTAGTACAAGAACTGCCGCTACCGCTGCAGATCAAGAAGCCCGGGATAGACAGAATCCTACACAATAGCCTTCATCCAATCAAGACAACACTGTTCACTCGGATCCGTCAGGACCAGTCACCCGACAAGAGTTCCAAGTGTTGCTCCAAGAACTGACCCAAAGCCGGCAACAGTTGGCTGAACAGTTGCACGCCAATGTTGAATTGACCAACCAACTAAACCGCCAAAGCCGCAGAAGGTCCAGGAGGGATGACGTTTCCCATGCGTCTACTGAAAGTTCCGCTTCGTCTGACTATCACCACAGGTCTACCCGTCCCCGGCTAGAGGGGAGTCACGCTCAAACTACTGGATATCAACCCGCCTTGACCGTTGGACAGTTAAGGACAGGGCCGTCGACCAGCTTCCATACAGGACCCTCAACACGAGGAGGCACTGCTCCGCAGTACACCACGGACAACCGCGCTACAACCGCCGCGATAGAAACGAGGGCTGATACCCGGAATCTGTCAGATCCAAACAATCAGCAGCGTGGACATACTCCTGAACCATATGTCCCAGAAGACGCTGAGCCAAGGAGGCGAAATACGGACCGTCGATAGCGCCCGGTCCAAACTCGCACTGTGGAACCCGACCACACCTTAGCTCAGCATGCCCAGAATATGCCAGTGTTAGATATTTCAACTATGATACGTCAGATGATTCGCGAGAGTCAGGGGCTCACAAATGACGATTGGGGAATCTCCCGTAGTCATACCCCTTTTACAGACGAGATATTATATGTTGAACCCCCTCGGCGATTCCGAATGCCAACTCTCCCAATGTACGAAGGAAATAGTGACCCGAATCAACATATTTTGAAATATGAATGGTCAATGAGTGTTGCAAGAGCTGACGATGCAGTGAAGTGTTGAAGTTTCCTCATCTCTCTGGGGGGAATCGCAACAATGTGGTTTACAAGGTTGCCACCTAGATCTATCTCTTCATTTGATCAACTGGCTAAAAGGTTTGTAGAGCAGTTTCGTATGCATGTTGCTAGACCGAAAGATGTTAACACCCTATCTAGTGTTACCCAAGCTCATGGAGAGACTCTTAGGCGTTATTTGGAGAGGTTCCACGCAGCATGTGTTGAAATTAGTAATCCCAACGATAACTCAATCTTGATGGCATTAACCAAAGGGATCGATCCCGATTCTGAATTTGGAAATTGGTTAGCCGGGAAACCGCCCGCGTCGTTGGACCGTTTCTACTCCAAAGCCGCTCAATTCTTACGGCAAGAGGACGCGAAACAGTCTAGGAAGCAGGACGATGTGAGGCCCAATATTGAGGGAATACAGAGTAATGTAGCGGTTAAGCAGTCCGGTGAGAGTTCCGGAAAAGTTCAGTTGAACATAAAGAACAAACAAACCCAGCCTAGGGGCAACAATGGCCAGGATAAGAAAAGAGATCAGAACCGAGGTCCGAGACGTATGGCTCCAATGTTTGACAATTACACGCCGTTGAATACGTCATTGGAGAATGTATACTTACAGACTTGCAACACTGTACAGTATAAGAAGCCTGCTCCGAAACCCTCGTCGGAGAGACAGGTTCAAACAGGGAAATTCTGTAGATTCCATGAGAGCTACGGCCACAATACCAATGAGTGTCGACATTTACAGGACCTCATCGAGAATTTGATCAGAGAGAGGAAGTTAGATCAGTTTGTGCGGGCGCCGTAGTCTGGTGGTGCGGGCCTTTCAAATCAAAATCGTCCACAAAATCAAGAGAGACAGGAAGAACTCGCTCGTATGGGCGGAAGGCTAGTTATCAACACGATAAGTGGTGGTCATCACCCAGCAGACAGAAGCTGGGGGGAAATGGAGTCCTATGCTAGTTCGATCAGGCATGCGGACTTCGAATGTTGCAGTAATTGTGAGGATGGAACTCCGGCTAAACAACAGAAGATAATGTCTGATGATATCGTATTCAGGAGCCGAGACGCTGATAAGGTCGAAACCCCTACAATAGACCCACTAGTCATATCTGCCCAGGTAGGTCCTGCTTGGGTGAAGAGGATCCTGGTTGACAGTGGGAGCTCTGTAAACATCTTACTTAAGCGAGCTTATGATTTAATGAAAATGGAAGCAAAGGATTTGAAACCCTGCCAAACTCGGATACACGGTTTTAACGGGAGTGCTACAATACCCATCGGGATAACAGAACTACTAGTGGAATTGGGATTTGGAGAATGCCGGAGAGTCCGGATGTTACAGTTTGTGGTTTTAGAGATTGATTCACCTTATAACGCATTTTTAGGCCGACCGGCCCTTGCTGAGTTCAGGGCAGCCATTGCCCCATGGTGTTTGACTCTGAAGTTCCCCACCGATCGCGGGATTGGAGTCATCCAAGGAGATCAGGCAACGGGGAGGGCCTGCTATGTTGCTGAGCTGCGCGGGGCGCAGCGGAAGGAGAAGGGAAAGGACGTAGAGGAGTCTCTCTGCGTCCGTTCTATTGATGATTGACAATTGATGCCTGGGCCTCGGCCCGGGCACCACAACCAATTCTAGAAAGACCTTGACCCTAGGGACATTGGAGATAACGACGAATCCAAGGATAATCAAGCTTCTCCGGCCGAACTGACTGTGGACGTCCCAATCAGTGAGGATGATGATTCAAGGATGCTGAAAGTTGGGTCTCAACTGGATAAACAGACACAATAGGAATTGGTTGAATTTCTCCGGGCGAATCTCGATGTCTTCGCCTGGACACACTCTGACATGTGCGGGATCTCACCGAATATTGCGAGCCACTCCCTGAATATAGATCCACGGTATGTCCCGGTCAAGCAGAAAAGGCGCGGTATGGATCCAGAGAGATCTGCCGCCCTTAAAGAGGAGGTTGATAAGTTACAATCAAATGGGTTTATCCAAGATGCCTTGTATCCAGAATGGGTGTCCAACCCCGTATTGGTTCGAAAGCTAAACGGGAAATGGAGAACTTGCGTCGATTACTCTGACTTAAACAAAGCTTGCCCAAAAGATAGTTTTCCACATCCTCGAATTGACCAGCTTGTAGATTCGACGGCTGGGCACGAATTACTATCTTTTATGGATGCTTATTCTGGCTACAATCAAATACCTATGCATTTGCCTGATCAAGAGCATACCAGCTTCGTAACTGATCTAGGACTCTACTGTTACAAAGTCATGCCATTTGGTCTAAAGAACGCCGGAGCAACATACCAACGCTTGGTCAACCGAATGTTCGCCAACCAGATCGGGAAGACCATGTAGGTTTATGTGGATGATATGCTAGTGAAATCTCGATTCTCCACGGATCATGTCAAAGATCTAGATTCGATGTTCCGCATCCTTCGGGAATATGGAATGAAGCTTAACCCATTAAAGTGCCACTTCGGCGTTGCGTCTGGAAAGTTCCTCGGGTTCATCGTCAATGCTCGAGGGATAAAAGCGAATCCCGAAAAGATCTAGGCAATAAGGAACCTGCAAACCGCAAGAACCATAAAGCAAGTCCAGAGCCTAAACGGGAAAGTGGCATCATTAAGCAGGTTCATCTCAAAGTCCAACGATAAATGCATTCCTTTCTTTGATCTGATCCGAAAAGGAAAAACGAAACTTTGAATGGACCACGGAATGTGAAGGCGCATTCAAATCGCTGATTCAACATCTTTCCAAGCCTCCGATCTTGTCAAAACCAGTCGACCACGAGCAACTGTACCTTTATCTGGCAGTATCAGAGCATGCGATCAGTGCCGCTTTAGTTCGGGAGGAAGACAAAGTGCAAAAACCGGTCTACTATGTCAGTAAGCGGCTAACAGGAGCTAAAAGAAATTACCCGAGATTGGAGAAACTGGCTTATTGCCTGGTCATTGCCTCAAGAAAGCTCCGCCCTTACTTCCAAGCTCATCCTCTTACTGTGTATACCGATCAGCCGTTACGACAGGTCCTCACACGGCCTGAGACGTCTGGTAGTTTACTCAAATGGAACATTGAACTAAGCCAATTTGATATCACTTATGCTCCGTGGAGAGCCATTCAAGGACAAGTCCTGGCAGATTTCATAGCCGAATTTACCGTTCCAGAGGACTTGCCCGAAACCAGTAAATCCCCCGAATACATCTGGAAGTTGTATACTGATGGTGCATCAAACGACCGTTGTTCGGGCACTGGTGTTGTACTTGAGACGCCCGAAGGCCGATCTATATGTTATGCTTTGAAGTTCGATTTTCATGCAACTAATAACGAAGCTGAATATGAGGCCCTCTTAACCGGCCTAAAGTTTGCCAGAGATTTGAGGATTATCGCTGTGGAATTTTATTGTGATTCACAGTTAGTGGTATGTCAAGTACGGGGAGAATATCAAGTGAGAGATCGAAGGCTGGTTGCTTACTTGGCTCAAGTTCAGAGAGTACTGAATCAGTTTTATTATTACGCCATCTATTACATACCTCGAGAACGCAATCAAAAAGCCGATTCGTTAACAAAGTTAGCTAGTACAGGTGAAGCACAGCAGATGGGACTTGTCCCCGTTGAAACGTTATCCTCCCCAAGTATTGATCAAGAGAGACGGATTTTGTATTCGAAGCCGCTCCCAGTAGGGAATCGTGGATGACTCCGTATCGAAATTACATTGAGAATGGGACGTTGCCCGAACATAGAAATGAGAAAAGACAAATTCTACGAAAAGCTTCACGATTCATCATTCAGAACGGAGTCATGTACAGAAGAGGTTATTCTGTTCCTCTCCTACGGTGTATCGCACACGATGAAATCAAACGAGTGTTACATGACGTACACGAAGGAGCGTGTGGCGATCACACCGGTGGGCAAGCTCTTGCTAAGAAGATACTCTGATATGGGTACTACTGGCCGACAGTGAACCGAGATGCAGCGAACTATGCCAGAAAGTGCGATAGGTGCTAGAAACATGCCCGAATTCCAAGAGCCCCGCCTACTGAGATAACTCAAATGGTCAGTCCCTGGCCATTCGCAATGTGGGGCATCGACATCATCGGCACTCTACCTATGGAAAAAGGTGGTGCGTAGTACGCCATTGTTGCCATTGACTACTTTACAAAGTGGGCTGAAGCTGAAGCCCTCGCAACCATTACAACAAAGAAAGTGATAAATTTTGTGGTTCGCAACATCATCTGCCGATTTGGGCTTCCGCATACCATCATCACCGATAACGGAACCCAATTCGAAAGCGCAGAATTCAAGAATTTTTGTCAACGGTTTTATATCCATAAAAAATTCTCGGCAGTCGCACATCCCCAGGCAAATGGACAGGTTGAAGCTGTCAATAAAGTTCTAAAATCCATCCTAAAGAAACGACTGGAAAAGGCCGAGGGCAAATGGGTTGATGAACTTCCTATGGCATTATGGGCTTATCGAACGACTCACAAGACCGCAACCGGACACACCCCGTTTTCCCTATCTTATGGCACAAAGGCCGTTATTCTAGTCGAGACGGAAGTGTTTTCATATCGCGTGACTTACTACGATCCGAAAACGAACACTATATTGCTTACTGAATCTTTGGATCTACTGGATGAGAAGCGGGAAGAGGCTGATTTGAGGGCAGCCGCATATCGAAGTCGAGTCGCCCGATTGTACAATACCAAAGTTCGCCCGCGAACTTTTGAACTCGGCGACCTCATTCTCAAAAGAATCTATCCAGTTCCTTCATACATGAAACCAAATTGGGAAGGACCATATGTGATTACACGAAGGCTCGGGGATGGCACATTCAAACTATCGACCGTTGACGGTCTTGATTTACCAAGGGCCTGGAACAGCGAAAGTCTCCGTCGCTATTACACATGACAGGCTTTATTTATTTCATTATATCTTTCCATTTAGCAATTTGTTTCTGCATTTCGAAATTTGAATTCTGTAATAAGGCTACGGACTTTGCCGCATTTTCTTATTTCAGCAATAAAATGCCATCTCTTCGAGCCAGAGTTGTGATTCATTAAATACAATATACGACGTCACGATGCACGGAGAGCTAAATCCCATCACGCAGTGGGACTTATTCAAATAGAGAGTGGATGTGATACGACCGGCCGCTCACTAAGCGAAACCCGAGCTCGGGGGCAAGTCATTACACCAATGTTAAAAAGGGTTGGCACACAACAATCCTATAATCAACTCCGTATTCCCAGAGCGCGAAACGGAGTATAAACATTCAACTCCATATTCCTATAGCGCGAAACGGAGTATAAACATTCAACTCCGTATTCCCAGAGCGCGAAACAGAGTATAAACATTCAACTCCGTATTCCCAGAGCGCGAAACGGAGTATAAACATTCAACTCCATATTCCTAGAGTGCGAAACGGAGTACAAACATTCAACTCCGTCTTCCCAGAGCACGAAATGGAGTATAAACATTCAACTCCGTATTCCCAGAGTGCGAAAATGGAGTATAAACATTCGGCTCCGTCTTCCCAGAGTGCGAGATGGAGTATAAACATTCAGCTCCGTATTCCCAGAGTGCGAAACGGAGTGTAGACATTCAACCCCGTACGTCCAGAATGTGAAACGGGATATAAACAGTCAACTCCGAACTCCCGGAGCGCGAGTCGGAGTGAGAACACTAACTCCAATTTCCCAGGATATGGGTTGGAATACTAACGTCAATCTTAAGTTCTCAGGATTTGAACAATAGCTTACGAGATGCCTTGTATCCCCAGAGTGTAGATAAAACGATTCGTAAGGAAACAAGTGTAGTTCGATCGCTCGATCCTCACTCCTTACGATCGCAAGATGATCACCATAACTTCACCCCGGAACTGGGGGCAGGGTCAAGTGTTAATCACTACCCGAAACTACATGGTGTTCAAGTTCAATTCAATCTCCAATCACAACACAAGTCCTAGATTTCCAGGCTTGGCAGACAAAACAAGCTATGCTTAAGCGTTAAAATAATGCAAGTACACCGGACTGAAGTTCGAACGCTGCAACATTTAAGCATAAAAGGAATTTAAATTGAAACAAGAAGACAAAATTTTATTTCAACTAATCAAAAGCAATGGTTCATACATGAGCCTTTCCAAAAAATCCTACTAGCAGGGGCCGAACCCGCATCTATACACGGCCTGCAAAAAAGAAAAAGATAACAAAATTCCTGACTACAAAATGGAAACACATGCCTAAAAAAAAGTCTATCTAATCCTTCTTTTTCTCAGCTTCTTCTTCTTCGAGGAGCTACTGGAGCCACCAGTGATCTCTCGTTTAGAGCCTTTCTCCTTAGGCGGACTCCCCTCGGACGAAGGCATGATTTCGACATCATCCTCCGAGCTGGAATCTATGGGGATGCTTCCCGCAGGAGGAGTTGGGGGAACGGAACCAACAGCCGGGGGCGGGACTGGAGCACTAGTATCAACAAGCATGCCCCCGGGAGATACAATCATAAGGGGAGTAAGGCACTGCGCTACTGCTCCGCCATCCACGCTGCCACCATGTGCAGCTACCGCCATCTCGGCATTAATCTCGGCCAACATCATTGCTTCTCGTTGTGCTCTGGCCTCACTATGTGCCGTAGTGGTCTGAGTTGAAATATCAGAAGTAGACGAGAATCCGCCCAGGCCGAATGGTAAGTCTGCAAAGGGATCACTCTGTCGGCCAAGGAGCTCATTTATCATCTGTTCATCGAAAGAGAGTGAGCTCCCCTGCGTTACTTCGACCGGCGCTGTTGTCACAACGGAGGTCGCCTCAGAGATGATGGCCTCCAGCACTTGGTATGATTCCTGGGCTACGGGAGGCACAGCTGGCGCAACTTCGGTCACTGATCAGAGAAAAGAACCGTTTGTTAGTATACATTTCTATACAAGTTCTTCAATCCAGACATACAAGAAGTTAGTTCAGAGTACCTTCCTCGGTTCGGCTCAGGGTCGTCTGAACGACGTCAGAAGGATGCTCCTTTATAGGAGATAGATGTGGTCGGTCTGGATCATATGCCGATATAGGCTAGGAGTCGATCGTCGGAGTTGGCTCAGATTGAGATGACACGACAATCTCAGAACTCGTAATACGGTGCTCAGCACCAGAGCTTTCTCCAACTTCCTGAGACTGGGCACCAAGCCTCTCCTTCTCGTGAGAAATCATGGAGCCATGGAGAACTTTCTTTTCATCATCATTAAGAATGCGGTTCTCCAGCTCGAATTCATCGATGGCTTCATCAGGATGCCCAGATTTCTCCTCCTCAACCAGCGTATTCCAAGCGTTGTAGAGATGTGTTGGATAGTCGTCGAGCCAAGTCAGATCTCGGTGCCTTAGCACGTTGGCATTGTAAGTGACGAGTAGCTCTTCCACCTCAGCCTCGATCCTGGTTTCCGCCTGTCGTACTTTCTCATCAACTCCGGCTTCGGCTTCGCGGACTTTTTCCTTAGCCGCATCCTTCTCCTTCCGAAGCACCACCGCCTGATCATAGGCCTCCTGCGTAGAGACATTAGCTGCATCCTTCTCCTTCGCTATTTCAGAGAACTTTGATTTTAGCTCATTAAGATCCTTGAGAGCGGCGTCTCTTTCAGCAGTAATGGTGGTATTCCTGTGACCCATGTCTTCGATTGCGGTATAGTGCTCTTGTTTCATCCAGGTCATGGCCGAGTTTACCTCATCGACCTTTTTCAGAGCTTCCATTTCAGACTTACGAGAAGACTCGGCCTCCGTGTTGAGCACTTTCATAATTCGGTCTTTGTGACCTAGCTCCTTCTCCAGTTTCTCAATGACGACAGCCCGATCGAATGCTACTCTGGACGCTTTCCTCGCGGCCTTTGCCCACTCCTTGTACTGAAAGAATATGTTCGCGACGTAATCATGGATGGTATTTTCAGCTGTTGGCGGAATTCTCCTCAAATGCGGAGGGAAGACATAACCGTCAAAGCAGATGTCGAGGAATTCCTTCCTCATTTGTGCCAGTTTAAGTGCTCCTTCGCTGGTCGAATCAGTCACGACCAGTGTGGTAGTTGAGGAGGTGGCTATTTCAGTCTCGCGGGGAGGATCAGACCTTGGAACTTGAGAAGGCGGCTTAGGCAGTGAGATTTCAGGAGGACGGGCAACTACAACCGTGGGCGGTACAGAGGTCCTGGGAGGGGGAGAGCGGGATCAAGATCGACGTACGTATCCCCTATCTCTATCAGACCTCTCCTGGCCGGAATGTCCCGACTCATAACCTCCGTCTCCCTCTTTCCTTCGCGGCTCATAATAACGGCGCTTGTTGCGCAAACTGCCGAGCACAGAACCTCGTCCAGACATCGTACCTGAAAAGTAAAGATACAGAAAGTCAGTAACTGTTTACGATGTACTGTTTACAGCTAGAAAACTGTGTTGTGCCGTGAAGAGTGTATGGACATGTAACCCCCCAGACCAACCAGAAGTGTCGATCGCGCTAGTGGGAAGAGGTTCACTAACATCGAAGGTATGCTGAAGTTCATCCAATTCAGCGTCATGTTGTGCGGACGCAAGGTCCGGAATTGGAAGGTCAGCAAGCCCTTCGAATTGATTTTCGGCTTGCAGGGAGGATGCCTCCGAGAGTTTAATTCCTGAAGGGGGGCGGTTTAAAACCACAGACTTCCGTCTCCCAGATTTAGCCTGTTTAAAAGCGACTGCCTTGCCTTTTCTCTTTTCCTCGGAACCCGGGGTCCCATCGGCAAGCTCGACCAACGGCTCCTCATCAGTATGAGTTCTTTCGGAGTCAGGTTCCTCGATTACTACGACTTTGGGTTTCTTCCGCTTGACTTTTTCTCTGGAGACAGTTTTTAGTGCGCCATCAAGCCTTATGCTCTGCCTCCGCCCAATCAACCCGAGAATTCTGAGATTCCGGTCCGTCAACAGCAATTCAATATTCCTTTCTTCACTTGGAATTTCTTGGAGGACCCGGACTATCTCTTTATAGTAACCGCCTTCAGGTCGCTGGATTATTGCTGGAAGAAAAGAAATAGAAAATACGAGTTCAATTTTGTTCGTGAATTGCTTTGACAACTACTTGGGAAAATGATGGTACTCACGTCTGAACAGCCATCTTCTAGCAAACCCTGGAGGACAACGGACGTAGAACCACTCCCACTTGAAGTAGCTCAGTCTAGTCCAGGACCCTGTGACCACATGGCAGTTTCTTACAGACTCCAAGAATGTGAAGGATGGACTGTCAGTTCGACTTTTGAAGTTGAACAAATATCTTATATCGGTCATGCGAGGAGGTCGATACAGGTACTCCATAAATGCAATGAACAGGCTATTGAGTGAAGCATATCCATTTGGGTGAAGCTGAGATGGGGCGATCCCCAGATAAGCCAGCACTTCTCTTATATAGTCGTTAAATGGAGAAAGTGTCCCAGCTGCGCACGCATGACGGTTAAATGCAGTGTATCCCTCCGGGGGATTATGCGGTCTGTCATCTGGTCCCGGCAATATTACTTCGTCCAATGATAGACCATGCCTTAAGCATATTCTCCCTAGCATGTCTTCGGAAACATTGAACAGGACAAAATCAGGTGGACTATTGATGAAAGATGCGTCAGGTAACTCGTCCGGGGCTGGACCGATGACTTCGGCCTCGTTGTCCGGTATTTCAAGCCTGGGAGGGGTTAGACTCTGAGTTTCCTGTTGCTGCGAACTTGATGGTTCCATAACTAGCTAACTCACGAGAAATCATCATTAGACGATAAAAAGCCCATGCATTCCCCAGTGTAAAGTGTGTGAATGTGTTGTGTAGTGCGAGTGTTGTGCATAACTTGAACAGATTCTATGGAATAAGCCGAAATGTGAACAACAAAACTTTGAAAGTCAGCCCAGAAATGACCGTCATCGCTGACCATCGCAACCACGCCATCCAAATGCTAACGATTGATTTAGATTAAAAGTCCGTTATATTTTAGATTGGGTTACAGTTCCGTCTACGAGCTCCAAAAGGCAGTCAAATGTGCAATCCTACGATCAAGTTCGATTATGCAAGGCAGAAGCTCGTAGGAGTTAAGTGTGTAGTTTAATTATCAAGTCCAGATATGTAGAAGGGAAGTCCATCGGAATCGTGTTATCAAGTGCTTAAAATTTTGCATCCATCAAAGGGAGAGTTCGAATCGATCCCGATGGGCTCGTTCGAATCGATCAGGTTACAAGTTCGAACCGATACCAAACTTCGCGCTTCGAATCGATCATCAAGGGCCAAGCTCGTATCGATCAAGATGAGACGACTTCGTATCGATCGTTGGTAGCCTGGTTCGTATCGATCGGGAAGACCTTAGCTTAACATCGATGGCGCTCGAGTCGATACTTTTCGTGTCGATCGTAATGGCAAAATTCATATCGATCTAAAGCTGAGGCCTCCAGAGAGATCATTAACTTATTATCAATTACTTCACGTCGATACGATCCATCTCCATAGTCCCCGATACGAACTGCCTCATCTCCGCTGACATATCTTGTTTATCGACACGAGATCCAGGAAGAAATGTCATTGCCTTCATCGATTCGAGCACGAGCCCCCAGATTGATCCAGCTTTTCTGTTTTTCCCACTCATTCTTCTTTGATTCATCGGAACATCGCTGTGGTCATTCACAACCAAGCTTTGGCCCAGATCTCGTTTTGCCAACTACCAGAATCAATGATCGATGAAGATAAAGTGGATCTGAGGTAAAGTCGTTGATGAGAATCATGGTTAATTACCTAAATTGAGGATGAAATTCGAAGGATTGGGAGGACAAATCCGATGGATTCGAAAATAGGTTGCAGTTCCTTCTTTTCCTGAATCGAAGCGAAAGGTAGGAGGCGGCAGTAAAAAGTAAAAGTAAAAAAGTGAAAAATGGCGAAGTCCCAGGTATTTATATGGAGCCTAGGGTAAAAACCGAGTTGATTGGTCTCCCAGTCCGTGTGACCGGCCACAGCCAGTTGATCCATGGGTCGAGTCGAAGGCTTTGTTCGAATCCACCTGAACCGAAGTTTCTATCGATACGAAAGGGACAACGAACTATCGATACGAAGCACACAGAGAAGCCGCCTGAAGACGATAGACTTCATCGATTCGAAGTGTCCATTTTATGAGCAATCGACCTCCAACAATGCAGGTTTATCGATACGAACGTGGTTTTCGTATCCATCGGAACGAGTCAATACGAATGATCAATTTCGTATCCATCAATGAAAACCACGTCAATATAAAAAAAACTGCCTTTCAACCTTTTACCTCGATTTAGGAGAGGATCGATACAAGAGGATAGATGAAAGCAGCCATCAAGCATTGTTTCAACTCGAATTCCAAATCGGTTCAGGAGAGAATCGATGAAAGAAAACTAACGATGACTCGTGAGCATGCAACATTAACAAGAATCAACTAATCATTATCACACAGCAATCAATTACCGCAATGCAGAATACAACTTTCAATGAAGGATATGATAAATTGTACAAAGAGAAGCTGCAGCTTTTCAAAGCACGTCATGTTTCCACAAGACGTACTTTGGGGGGCAAATGTTATCCCGCCTTTTGGCAAGGCCAGGATACCAAGGAATTGATTGGATTCCAAATGTCGTTCGTCATAGATATCGATGATTTCTGTCGGAATCCGGATCAAGCTATAATTGTTAAGACATGACTAGGGAGGCAAAGGAAGCCAACGTTCCAAGTTTCAAATCAATCCGAGTTCATATGCCCAAGTTATGATGGATGCAAGCTGGAGGGAAAAGCATGTTTTCGTATCCATCAATTAGATCCATTTCGTACCCATCAGGGAGCATCATTTCGTATCGATAGAGGTAGCCGTGTTTCGAAACCATCGAGTTCGTATCGATGGATTTCGTGTCCATCGATGGTTAGTACAACTCATATGGATTGGCTGAATGTCTGCTGCATATCCATCATAGGAACCTCCCTTCGTATCCATCTGTGCAAGACGATTCGTGTCCATCAATGGTCCTCACTTCGTACCCATCGATTTTGTGTCGATCGGAATGGCCAGATCCACGTGTCAATGAACTTCGTATCGATCAGCCTTTAGCCAGGGAGACTTGTTCGAATCCATCAGTAAGACGTCCGCCTCGTAACGATCACTTGTTGTCAACTTCGCATCCATCAGAGGTTCAATGCTTCGTATCCATCGTGGGACCACGTTTGTACCCATGAGTAGAGGCTCGTTCGTATCTAACAAGTCAACAGACTTGGGTGACGTGTCAGTAATTCATTGAAATGAAGTGTGTAATAATGTAAATATCTATAAATTATCAATTTTAGTACAAAAGTGTATCGTCTGAAATAACAAGTAATATACTCAAACGAAAGAGATGTACGAAATTGGGGTAGTCACCTATTTTGTACTGTTTATTTTAATAATAAACATAAGAGATAATTCTTTGTAATTCCAAACATAACACAAATCCTCTTTTAGATAATTTATGGAAAGTTACAGAGTTCACATTTCCTTTTGGGGAAAAGATGTCGATCCGATGCATTACAAAAATCCCTAAGTATAAACCAAAGTAATGGTTAACATGTCTATTGGATTAAAATGACAAGCACCATTTTACATTAAGTTGTCTCAGCTATAGTATAAATAAAATAATTGGAATAAAGTGATAAGAGGTTATGTTTGAAAAAAAGTTCAAAGGGTATCCTAGATAAAGTAGTTGTCAGGATTTTCCAATGGATGGTTAATCCAAGGATGGGGGTTTCTGTTAAGAGAAAGATATGGTTATTTGCATGCACTGAGAATGCAGAGGCAATTTTCATAGGAAAAAGGATTAAAAAACTTTTGGTAAGATTCGAGGGAAAAAAAAATATTTTTCTCAAACATTCCTCGAATTGGAGGAAGACTATTTTCTTAAGGAAATTCATGAACGACTAACTTAAATTACATAGTCATGCGCATAACAATTGCATGCGAATAAAGTACCCCTTAAGTGATTATCATCACGGATAGAATGGCTTTAGATTATAGCTCTTATTAATTTTAGGACTTATATTATTAAGGTTGAATAGGAAGATAGACCAAACTTTCACTTGTATAACTTAGGACGAATCCCTATAGACTCTAAACATAATAACTAGGTACCACGATTTTTAAAGGACTAAAGAAATCACTCAGAAGTAAAAAAAAGGGATGAATTAAGTTGATCCAAATTTGTAAACAAGATATCCTATTTTTAAAAATTGGGAATCATTAGTTTGGATAGCCATGAGGAAAATGGAGATATAGCAAAAAGCTAAGTAGAAAGTATGATAGAAGGAGACACCATCCATATTTGAGTTATCCCATTTCGTATCGAGGAGTTGAGGTGATTAGGCATACCACTGGAAGAGTTAGGTATGTAGATTGTGCATTGAAGATTTTAGGAAGCTACTGATAGTGGGAGCATACTTATGCTTAAGTTATTTAGCATGGTGTAAGAAGACGTCATTTGAGTTAGTAGCAAGGATTGTGGAGGGTTACCGATGAACATATAATTGAATTGTAACTTTATGCCTGTGGTGAAAGTTGGTAAGGGTAGCCGGATTTAATTTAAAGAAGGGCAAGGAATGCACGAGACAGGCAAGAAGCAAGTACAGATATGAGATATATGGGGTTGTTTGAGGAGCTGAGTCCTCTATAGTCCATGGAGCTAAGTCCATAATTGGAAAATAGACAAGTAGTATCCCCAAGGCAAGGTAGAGCATGAATAAATTATAAAGAAGCTGTTATTAGGTACTTGCGGAATTGGCTATGTGATGTGGTTACCAAGGTTAAGCCATGTCGGTTAGGGAAGTTAAAAATGATATATGAGTCCCTTGTTCTCCATGCACCTACCCATATTTTTGGGCATGAGACAAATCGACTCTGAAATGAAATAACTAAACTGGTTAGAGTTTAGTAGGAAGGCGATTCAGTTGAGAGTGCATGGGAGCCGGAGGAGAGAATCCAAGCTACCCATCTAGAGCTCTTTTTGGTACATTGCCATTTTGGTTAGAAAAATATGGATTACTTATATATTTAGGTTCTAGCTTAGGTAGAGACCATCAGATGGTAAGAATGGTTGCAACGTGTCAGTAGGACATGTTATGGATGATGGATGCTAATGGATGGATTTGGATGTATTATATTCATTTACACATCTAGGATGTATATCCTCTATGTAGTACACATACATTCCCATTATCCCTTATTTATTGTCTAGCTTGTTAGATCTGATACATATGGATGTTTGATTATTGTCTTGCTAGTGGATGTTATGCATGTGGATGTTGCATATGGATTGTATGGTTGTACATACATATAAAATTGCAAGTATATTTATTTAGGATGTTGCATACATTTGGATGCATGGCATAAGCATTTACATGACAGGAGGTTGATTGGATCAATACACCGCCTACTCTTTTGTATCAGTATAGGTTCAAGTGCATTTCACGTTGCATATATATGTACATATTGCATTAGAAAATTTCCAAAGACAATGATTGCTCATGGATGATAGATGAGTAGATGGTTGTAGCTATTGATTACTATGTGTATAAGATACGTTTCTCTATCTTTAGAGGTTTCAGAGACAAAAACCTTTTAAGGGGAGAGAATGTAACAATACAGAATTTTACATAAAATTTAACAGGAATTTACTAGAAATTTAAATGGAAATTTAATAAGAAAAGTAAATTTAATTAAAAAAAGGACTAAAAAGAAAATTCTCACTAATGTTCAAATTTGGCTATGAAACTTGCACCAATGTGTTCATAGAGATTTTCTGGACGATTTTCATGTATAACACTTCGAAATCAGACTTAGCACGAAGGAGTTATGGGTGATGGAAGGTTTGAAAAAAAAGATAAATCTAGAAATCAAATATATACAAAAATTTTGCACTGTTGGGTAGACCGTGGTCTATTGAGGGTCGGTTGGTACCGGTCGACCATGGGCTGATGAGGGTCGACCGTGGTTAGGTAAAAATTGTGCGTTCTAAATTTACAGTGAAGTGGTTGAACGATGTAGATGATTGCTTTGCGACCAAATCCGTGATGAATGAACATGATGACTGAAAAGACTCACTAAACCAAATCTAACGCTCTAAACTACTTTGCAAACCTTATAAATACTAGCCTAATCAAACCCTAGTTCTCACATAAATCCATACATTAACAAAACTCTATCAAAATTTTCCCTCTTCTCCAAACTTTAAAATTCTTCAAAAATCAAAATAAAAGTAACCTAGAAGAACACAAACAATTGGATCTAGATGGAGCAAGAGAAGTAGCATTCGGAGGAGCGATTCTTAGGTAAAGCAAATAAAAGATCTTAGGATTGAGTTGAGTGAGAATTTTTTTTAGTAAAATGATTATTACAGTTAGATTCAAACTATTTTAACTGATTTAGGGTGCTTGAAACCTAATTTGAAACATGCAAAACCCTAAATTGAAATCTATAGGTTAAGATAGAAATTACCAATAAACTATTAAACAACATGAATTATAGTTAAGCTTATACACCTTTTATGTAATTGAATATGCAAACCCTGAATCAGTAAACACCAAATCAAATTGCAAATTGACATATAGAATGGTCACCTAGTAGGTTCACTAATCACTGCAAATGACACGAGTTAAACAATAATGAACGATTGACAACAATCAAATTGTAGAAAGTCCTAATTTTAATACGCTACGGTCGACGCTGGAACCCTAGGATCGACCGACAGCGGTTGACCGGAGGGGAACAGTGGTCGACCGTTCGCAATGTAAATTGCAAGAATGAACCTCGGCCTAAGTCCCAAGTTAAAGATTATATAAATCATATAATTTCGTAAAAAAATATATAAATGGAGAATTGATTGTTTGAGCTTATTTTAGGGTTAAGTGCACATGCTAGAGACTGTAGGGAAATCAGTTCCCAATTAAAGGACAATAGGTCATCGCGGTTTGGATAATGGTTGAATACCCAAATAAGAGCTAAGAGTTGACTAAGGCGATGTATTTCACAGACACTTAGGGGATGTTCCGTAGTGGACAAGCACACTGATGGAGACACCAGGTGAGTGAGCTCAATGCTAATGGGGGATTCTAAAAGACAGCCAGGTCCAACAGAACACAATAAGCGGCTATAGAGTAGAAAGGAGCCCGATACTAATGGAAGTTTTTGTACGCACGATTCTAGTGCTATGTGGTACAGGTAGACGCTGGCGTAGTACAATAAGAGGCATTTTGCCACTACGATCGAGTGGTGGATAGTGGGTGCATACGATGAGTGATATAGTGAGTCTGCATTTCGAGGTTCCCCTCTCCAAGCGTAGTGATGGTTATAGGTATTCATGGGAGAATAGTTCTCACAGTAGTATTATTGCAAAAAGGGGTTTCCATAGTAGCCAATGGGTGGTGATTTCTTATTGGGTAGCTCTGGGAGCATTATCCGATCATTAGTGTGAGTTTCGATTCATAGTTCGATCCTTGTAGTAGTTTGCAAAAGTAGTAGTGTAGATATGAATTAAACAAGAACCCTTAGGTAATGGACTTTAGGAATTCACATACAGTGGAAGTACACCCTATGTCATTTAGAATAGTTTTGAAGTTAACAGCACATGATCATCACATGTTAAACTTATATTCATTCACCAGACCTTTGCCTGACCCACTCTCTCCTTTTCATTTTTCCTCATCACAAGATAATAGATTAGCAGTTGACTGGGAATGTTACGTGGAGAAAGGAGCTTCATGTTGGAGTTCTCATATTGTTTATTGTTCCTCTTGTAGCCACTTATATTGTACTTTGTAAATAGTGTACATGTAAAACAAGTATTTTGGAGACTGTTTTTCTGAGATGCCTATTTTTGTGTACTTATATTATTAATTCCTTTTGATGTGAGATCTGAAAGTGTTGAATGTCTTGGAACTTACCCTTATAATGATGCACTATAATGTTTTAAAATCCTAACAGTTCGTATTTCTCGGCACGATACGAGGCCGAAAGCTACACTGAGCTTTGGATCGGTGTGTCGGAAAGTTTGGGTTATTGCAAACTTGTTAGTATATAGTGAATTTCCTCAGAATATACAAGACAACATTGAATCATTAAAGAATAATATTATTAATTTACAAAATGTTAAATGCATTTCCTTTGGAGATTTTGATTGAGCTGAATCTAAAAACAATTAAACCTTAGTAAGAAAATACACTTTTCAAGCCTATCTTTGGTTTATTCATTCTAACTATGTAACAATTTGAAATAAAAATTATGTTCACGTTGAATCTGTAATTTTCAAATATAAATATCATCATATCCATATCTTGTTGGAACTGGACTAGCCTACAATGGAGCAATTGAGTAAGTTTCAAAAATTTTACCTTTTTTGATCTTTGTTGGGTCTATATAATCTAAATTCATTAATAAATTTTCTAATTTTTTTAAAATAAAACCACTCTCTTATTTAATTCATAAATTATGTTTTATTTAATGATAACTTAATATTATACAATATAACATATGTATGATAAACAAACATATATATATATATATATATATATATATATATGTATGTGCACATGCAACATAAAATGCACTACTAGAACAGCTGCCAATAGCGGCAGCCCTTTGCGTCGACTAGCGATGGCTAAAAATGGCGGTCGTCGCTAGCCGTCGCTGGCCGATGCAAAGTCATATATACAGGCACAAACCCACGACCGGCCAATTAATTTTCTTCTTCCCACCAAAACAACCCAAACCCTCCCCTTTCTTCTACCAGTCGCCACCTCCGTCGTCGCCCGCCATCATAGCCCGTCGTCGTCAATAAGAGCTCTCCAAAGCTTTCCGGTAATCTCCTCCACTCTTATATATATAATTTTTAGGTATAAACTCAACCCTAATTTTGAAATTGGGTGATTTTGGAATTTGAAGTTGATGATTATATCTTATTAGTTGATGATAATATAGTGTATTAGTTGATTTGGTTATTTAATTAAAACCCTGATTTAGAAAATTAGTTGATTATGGATTACAAATTGATAATTTTTTGCGTATTAGTTGATGATAGTCAAAATTTTGTTCGATTTGGGGATATTAGTTAGTGATTTGATTGTTTACTTTGTAGTTAAAAATTAGGGTTAATTTAAAATCCGAAAATTAGTCTATAATTATTGATTAATATGCTTATTGTTGATTTTACATGAATGTTTGTTATAATTTAGAATAATGTTTGTTATAGTTTACGCAAAAATTAGTGTATAATTAATGATTAATATGCTGCTAGATTGGTAAGGTTAAACATAAGTAATATTTTTTATTTAATTAGCATGTGTACATTACAAGTTTAGTTGTTGGTATAAAATAAAATAAATTTAATTTATTACAAGTTCTAACATCTAATTTTCGTTTACAGAATCGATAAAAAAGATCAAAATTGTTAACTGAAGTTTAAAATACGTTTTAAAATTCCAAATGTATTAAGTATGCGATTTAAATAGTTGATTGAATTATATAATTTTGAAATGAGCAACAACAACAAATATCAAGCTGAAATTAATTTTTGAGAAAAATTAAGAAATGAATATAACAACAATAAATATTCTACTAAAATCGATTTTGTTAAAAATGAAGAAATGAATATAATAATATTAAATATCTTGCTAAAATCGATTTTGTAATAAAACTTAAGAAATGAATATAACAACAACTAATATTGCACTAAAATCGATCTTGTAAAAAAATTTAGAAACAAATATAACAACAACAAATATTCTGTTAAAATCGATTTTGTAAAAAAAAGAAGAAATGAATTTAAGAACATTAAATATTCTGCTAAAATCGATTTTTTGAAAAAAAATAGGAAATGAATATAACAACAACAAATATTCTGCTAAAATCGATTTTGTAATGAAATTAAGAAATGAAAATAAGAACAAATATTGTACTAAAACAGATTTTCCAAAAAATTGAGGAATAAATATAACAAGAATAAATATTTTACCCGAATCGATTTTTAAAAAAATTTGAAATGAATATAATGTTGATTTGAAAATAAGCATTAAATATTATTTCAATAAATAATTGACGCTAAAAAATTAAAGCCTTTATTCCCAATCTTTTTAATTTAGTGTAGAAAATACAATGACAAAAATACACCCCATGGATGCAAAGTTATGCGTAGAAGAGAGGTGAAGTGAAGTGTTGTCGAAATTAGACAGAAGTGTGGTGTGTGAAGACTTTAGTCCTAAATGACTTTACTTTATTTTAGAAAATACAACAACAATATACCATCTGAGTGCAAGTTATACATAGAAGAGAAGTGAACTGAAGTGCTGTCGAAATTACTAACAAATATTTTCAAATCAGGAAAAATGTTCTATTATTTCCTCGACCGTACTTGGATGTATGAAGTCAGAACTGGTAGGAAAGGTTCAATAAAGGAACATTTCTATAACGGCGTACATGAATTTATTAGATTCGATAAATCTAATAATCGAAATAACGAAGAAATTTATTTCCCGTGTAGTAAGTGCCAATATTTAAAGCATTGGAAACTAGATATAGTTGAAGTGCATTTGTATAAATATGGTTTTGTGCTGAATTATTATTTCAGGGATTGTCATGGAGAACTTGTTGAACCTACACCTAATCCTGTAGCGTTAGAGGATGATAATATTATGACAAATCCGATAGAAAATATGGTGGAAGATGCAGCACGATCAATGTTTACTACCATTCAAGACGATGATGAAGATGTAAATGTCGAAGAAGAACCGACTGTGGGAGCTAAAAGAATATATGATTTATTGGATTCTGCTAAGAGGCCATTGTGGGACGGTTGTAAAAGTGGAACCGAAATATCAGAAACCGCCGAATACATTACTATGAAATCAAAATTCAACCTTACAGAAGTTGCATTTACAGCAGTTATACAAGCTACAAAACAATACATGCCACCCAATATTCTGATGTGCGATAGTCATTATAAAGTGAAAATACCGATGTCCGCTTTCGGTCTGCCGTACGAAAAGATAGATACATGTGTAAAAGGTTGCATGTTGTATTGGAAAGATGACATTGACCTTAGAAAATGCAGAATATGTAACGAGGAAAGGTACAAACCAAGAAAGAAGAAAGGAAAAGAAGTTCCGTACAAGAGAATGCATTATTTACCCATCACTCCCAGACTTCAAAGGTTATATGCATCTTCTGCTATGACATGTCATATGCGATGGCACAGTGTAAGAACACCGGAAGAAGGAACTTTGATACATCCATCTGATGTTGAAGCATGAAAACATTTCGATAAGACTTATGCCACATTTGCTGCATATAGCCATAATGTCAGACTCGGTTTATGTATGATTGGATTTTCACCATTCTCTCAGTTTAGTAGTAAATATTCATCCTGGCCAATTATCGTTACTTCGTATAATTTACCTCCATGGATGTGTATGAAAACACCATATATGTTTCTCACTATTGTTGTCCCTGGCCCTCATGATCCAATGCAAGGAATCAATGTTTATTTACAACCATTGATTGAAGAGTTGAAAAAGCTGTGGAATGAAGGAGTTGAAACATATGGCATTTCGAGGAAAAAAAATTTTGTATGTTCACTTCTTTATTATGGACTATTAATGATTTTCTTGCATGTGACATGCTTTCTGGTTGAAGTACGGCCGGTCGGCTAGCCTGCCCTTATTACATGGAAGAAACACGAGCATTTTCTTTACGGCATGGGAAGAAAGTTTCTTGGTTTGATCATCATCGGTGTTTTCTCCATCCCAATCATACTTTTAGAAGAGATAGAAAAAACTTTAGCTAACAGAGAAGATAATATGCAACCACCAAAGATTTGGTCAAGCGAAGAATTATATGAAATTGTAAGGACTATCCAAAGGTACATGAAACTGGAGTGCAGATTGAAATTCCAAGAAAATCGGACATTCATAATTGGTGCAAACAAAGTATATTTTGGGAGTTACCATATTGAAAAAATCTCTTACCCCGACATAATATTGACGTGATGCACAACGAAAAAAACGTGTTTGATAATGTGTTTAATACAATTTTGAATGTAAAGGGAAAAACTAAAGACTATTTGAATTCAAGACTTGATATAGCAAACTATTGTAAATGCCTCGAACTTCATATGAAGCCCAGTGACAATAAAAATCGAAAGCATGCTATGAGCTAGACAGCAAGCAAGTAAAACATATGCTAAAGTGGGTGGAAGAACTAAGAATTCCCGATGGGATTTCTTCTAATCTTCGTAGACGTGTTGATTTAAAAATAGTAAATTGAGTGGGATGGAATGTCACGATTGTCATATCATGATGGAATATTTACTACCCGTATGTTCTTCTAAATTGTGCTGAAGTTGCAGCATTTGTTAGGTAATAATAAATTCATATATAATTCACTGATACGTACATATTAATTATAACCAATATTACATATTTGCAGTATCTACGAACCACAGCATCCATCCGGCGATCTTAGTAAAGAATTTGCTAAATGGTTTTCGAACTACATTTATGATCCAAGAAACTGTGTCGTTGATGAAGGTTTACGACATCTTGCGATCGGACCAAAAAGAAATGTGAAGACTTATCCAATATTTTTCGTCAATAGATTTAAGTTCAACACGAAAGATTACGAGGCTGAAAAATTAACATATAACAACGGTGTATTTGTCAAAGGTAGTGATGATCCAGATGAGCATATAAAAGATTTTTACGGCGTCTTAACACAGGTTCTAGAGTTGACATATTATGTAGAACCTGCAGAAAAAGTTTTTTTATTCAAATGCAATTGGTTCGATAATGTTCCTTGTTCTGGAATCAACGTGCACAAAAGATTTTAAGCTTATTGAAATAAAGCATACCTCACATTACTATAAGTATGATCCTTTCATATTAGCCAAGCAAGCATTATAATTTTATTTTGCTCTGTATCCATCCTTAAAAAGAGATAAAGAGGATTGTTTGCCTGTTTTTAAAACAAAGCCAAGGTTTACGTTTGATGGAAATAATATTCCAGACGAAGAAGTGTATCAAATGGATCTTGAACCAAATACAAAAATAATAATAACCGATGACATTGATTTAGGGTCGTTGAATGATGAATCGAATGTTTTATTAAATGCATTTGAAAGTACTGAAGAAAACAAGATAGAGTACGAGACTGAGTCTGAACAGAAAACGACGAAGACTGAAAACTCTGAATATTTGCATCGCTTATTGTATAAAGTATTATTCTTAGCTGCATATTATTCTAAGCTATGTATTATTAATGATGACCATGTTCTGAGCTATGTACTATTCTGTTTTGAAATTTCTATATTTGTATTCATGAGATCTTGTCCCATTTATTATGATTTAGTGGAAGTTTTATGTGATGATTACTGAAACATGCTTTGTACTAAAAAATTTATGTCTTTTCATTCTGTGATATTATTTCTCTGTGGTAGATATGTCTGTTAGGAGACGTAGTCTAAGATCCGAGCCTTCTCCATCTCCCGGTGCGGGTGCCAGTGGCACTGCACCGGATTTACGCCCACTGGTGGAGGTAGTTCCGAAAAGCGCCGAGTAAGTATCAAATTTATTTGAAGTATTTTTTTTTAAATTATTAAATATCTACATCAAAATTTGTACAGGGGCTTTGAGGTGGAGCCTTCGGATTTCATCCTACAAGTTTCCAGGAAGGCATTTATGAGTAGGATGTCCGGTTGTTGGCCTCATTAGGACGACATCCCACCACATATCAAGAATGCTATTTTGGCTGATGTACTCGTAAGTATAAGTTTTAATTTCAGTTGAAATTTAATATAATTTAGATAATTCAAACTAATTTCAATATGCAGGCAGCCGTGCGTGTAGATCCAGTGGATATGGGCATTTTTACCAATCACTGGAATAAAAGAATGAGAAAAAATTACAGGGACACTCTGTCTAAGGCTAAAAATGCAGGTAAAAAACTAATTGGACGGGCGCAGATGTGTGGGCTGAGTATCTTCGGCTTTGGGATACTCCAGAAGTGAAAGTAAGTTATATACTTTTGCATTGTTGTTAATTTTTTTTTAAATTTCATATGTTAGTTGTAGTAATTTTGTTAATCGTGTATCTAAACTTTTAGGAATTATCTACCTGGAATCGTGCTAATAAGAATAAAAATCCCGCGTTGCACTATGGCGGCTCTAAATCCTTCCAGGAACACAGGAGGGAGTTGGTAAATTTATAAATTATGTTTATAAAAATCTAAAATGTTGTTTAATCATATTTGTAACATTGTTTATTCATATGTATATATTTTCAGGTGGCGAGATACAATCGTGAGCCTACTACGGCTGAGGTGTTCACGGCCACGCATGTCGTTGAACAGACAGATGAGGAAGGTAACGTTTCGTACGAGTGGACGGACGATAAATCGAGATCTGTAATGGTAAACATGCTTATCCTTAATGACAATGTTTCATATTCCTTTAATTCACATTTCATAAACTTTAAATTGAATATTTATCATGTCTAACAATTGTTCGTAAATGCAAGAGAGGTACGAAGCGGACCGCACTTGAGTAGCGCAGTCCACCGACCGGGCAGAGGTTACGTTTAAGGAGTCGAACCGTATTTGGGATGCCATTATTGATCCGCCTTCACGAAATAGGCGGTACAGTTATGGAAATCAGGAGGTAAATTTCTTCATTTACTAATATATAAATTCACACATGCAAATGAATTTAAACTTAAGTGAACAAATTATAAATTGAATAAGGAAGCTGAATAACTGAAATAAATAAATTGCAACCAATGTACAACAGTTAATTATAAATATTAGTCGCATAATTAATCAACTATTTTTGTTCATACTGTTTATAATGTTCATAAATTATAACTAAATATCAACTATTTCATAGGCGTTAATATCCCAGAGGGCTTATAGGAGATCCCAAGCCGAGGAGGAGATTGCTCAAATGAAGAAACAGCTGGAGGAGATAAACGATTGGAGGAAGAGCGTACTGGCGCAACAGCTGGATGAGCATATTGCAGCCTACTTGGCACAACATGGAACGATGCCTGGAAAGGACGGGTCGGGCGACGACGATGAGTAGGTATGCTTGTATTTCTGCCCAATTTTCATTATCTTGTTTTCCAATCAAGTGACATTTGTGTATATATTTGATACATGTTGGTTGGTTGTCGTGTTTGATGGGTTATTGGACATTTGTGTATATATGTGATTGATGGATAGTATTTGGTTGTATGGTTATAGTGTTAGCACCAAAATTGGTCACTAACCTCGTAGAGAAAGATTGTGTAGAGATATAAGTGATGAAAGTAAATTAAACAGAGAAGACAATGCTAATCTAACTGCAGAAAGTAAGAACACAAAATTTATAGTGGTTCAGCGTAATTGCCTACGTCCACTTTGAGGTTAAACTTTATTGATCTTCTTTATAGTGGATTACAAATACCATTCGTGAATCAAATGCTTGTATGAAGTTGTTTAAGTAGAGAAGATGAGTCTCGAAAATGGCAGAGTCTCCCCAGTGTCTTCTCCCAAAAAAGGATCCCTTTCACTGTGACCCTGCCCCTCTATTTATAGGCAAATATGGACTGGACTTCCCAAACGGGCTAAATGGCCGAACACTCTAGCCCCAGTATAGTGGTCGCTGCATGCCGATCCTGGTATGCCGAACGCTCTGATGCCGAACAGTCCTTCTATGCCGAACGATACGCTGGATGTGTGGGAAGTGCAGGATGATTGTCAGTTGAGGCCGAACGTGTCTCTATCCGAAGCTCTTGAACGAAAAGTGCACGCTGGTCGAACGACATAGTCACCTTGAGTAGTTGTGCATACTGAATGTCTTCTGGATGCCAAGTACTCTCATTGCCGAGTACTACGCCGAGTACCTTGGAGTGCCGAGTACTCCTGTTGCCGAGTACTACGCCGAGTACCAAGGAGTGCCGAGTACTCCTGTTGCCGAGTACTACGCCGAGTACCAAGGGATGCCGAACGCTCTTGTTGCCGAGTTCTCCTATCACCGAGTTCTAATGATGTCGAACGCTAGGGATGCTGAGCATTGGTTGTCGCCGAGTGCCAATTGACGCCGAACACTACTTGACGCCGAGTCTCCTGGTCGCCGAGCATTACGGATGCCGAACGCTATGGATGCCGAGTCCCACTGGATGCCGTGCGCTTCGCCGAACACTCCTGGATGCCAAGTGCTCCGCCGACCACTCCTGGATGCCAAGTGCTTCGCCGAACACTCCTGGATGCCAAGTGCTTCGCCGACCACTCCTGGATGCCAAGTGCTTCGCCGATCACTCTTGGATGCCAAGTGCTTCGCCGATCACTCCTGGATGCCAAGTGCTTCGCCGATCACTCCTGGATGCCGGACACTTTCTTGTTGCTGGGTGCTACCTGATGCCGAGCACTAGTTGCCTGGTCAAATCTCCAGGAAACACTTGCCCCCCAAAGTGTATCATGTGACCGAACGTGATGCGCATTGAATCTGGTTCAATTTCCCTTGATGATGCCTTCTCGAGAATGCTTGTGACGGAGGTGCGTGACGAGCGTTGTTTGGACGCCGTACGATACGTTCGAAGCCGGACAACCCTCATGTGCCGAACGATACTTCATTTTTATGCCGAACACTCTGGTATTGACCGGTTCTACCGGGTATAGCCTTTTCAACTTCTACCTCCCTCTATATAACCAGGTCCTTCCCGTCCCTTCTCCTTTACCTTTTCATTTCTGTCACTCTTCCAAGATTTGCAATTTTCTCTAGCCGAATAGATTTACAACTTGAACATTCCTTCCTAAGCTCCTAACTGCAATCTAGGTACTACTCCTCGTATAACTCGAATAGGTTTCAAATGAGATGGTCAAGTTTGTCATGTAAAAAGCTTTCGAGTAGGTTGCCCTCATTGCCGAACGATAATGCGAGGCAAGGAGGAAGGATTTGAGATGTTTGCACATGTGGCTTTAGCTCCATCGCGCCGAACCAAAGTCAAAAAAGGAGGAAAAGGAAAATGTTGGAGGTGGTAAGGGTGTTGGATGGCATAGCTATGGTTCGGCGTATGTTGTCATGCGCCGAATGATAGAGGCTGCCGAATAGTATTTCGTCTGAATAAACTAAGGCCGAACACTCGCTAGAACGCCGAACAACAACTTAGCCGAACGAACCAAAGCCGAACACTTACTAAAATGTTGAACAATAACTTAGCCGAACAAAACCCAAGCCAAACAATAACTTAGCTGAACAAAACCCAAGCCGAACATTCTTAGATGTCGAACAGTATCGAGGCCGAACAATACGATTGCCGAACAGAACTTAGACCGAGCAAAACAAAGCCGAACACTATACCTAGGCCGAACAATCTGAATGCCGAACAGGACTTTTAACTAGACAATGACTTAACCGAACGAGGCCTTTAGCCGAACACAGACTTAGCCGAACAAGGCCTTTAGCCAAACACTGTGGCATGTCGAACAAACATACACGCTGACCTATACTTAGGATGAACAATACAATTGCCGAACAACATTCAAATGCCGAATAGTATAAATGTCAAACTACACTTAGGCCGGTTACTTATAAATCATATGAATTCTGAATCTGGAACTGTAATCACCACCAGGCGGGCTCTTTGAGACGGTCAGCGATGACGGTCTTCGAAGGCAACGATTTGAAGCTCATTTTTATATCTTTGAAATCTTTAGATTCTTATCGCTTGTACACAATTGCTTGCACTAGTTCACACACCACGTGGGGGGGAAAACTCGTGTTGCTAATTCTAACGTTCAACGTTTTTTAAGTATAGTTTTCTCAAGCACTTAGCCAGGTTCGTTATTTATTGGGGATGTCGAGAAAATCTAGCTCTGCCACCATATCCGACAGGCCTGGGCCGTCATCAAGGCAAGGAGCCGCTGATACTTCTAATCCGTCGACTTCTCCTGCTCATAACTTGGCACCTGATGCTCTGGAGGCAACCATCCTACTAGACAATCCGATCGATTCACAAGCCTCGAAGATCAACGAAGCTGCTCTGCGATAGATATGCTCCATTCATGGGATTCCTTTTGCCGACGTGTTAGTTCCTTCGAGACACGATCGTCCTCATCTGCCCCTAGTCGGGTACACTACCTGCAAAAAGTTCATGTGTTGGATGGGCAGCGTCCCTCCATTCAATTTATTTCTCCGGGATGTACTGCAGTATATAGACATAGCTCCGTCGCAGCTGCACCCGAACGACCATGCATTTCTATATGGGACTTACTTACTTTTCATGGCCGTCTTCTCCAGACCTCCAACTGCCGGTGATATCAGATACATTTATATGTTCAAGAGACAGAAAGACAGTCCTTCCTTTATGTTCCTCGAGGCATACCAAAAATGCCAAATCTTGACAGGGGCATGTAGTAAATTCGCCCTGTACAAACAGGAATGGCTCTATGTGCGCTGCCCTTCTGGTTTCGCTAGGAGATAGGTTGAAGGCAGTAAGTGTCTCTGCTGAGTCACAATTCGTATTTAATCGGAGTCATGCTTTTCCTAACTCTTCATTTCATCTTTTCAGGTATCAACCCGCGTCCGGAAGGCCGATGATATTCTGAGGCTGTTGAAGTCATTAGAGCTCTTCCTGCTGAGGATCGAGACATCCGGACTATCATTTCAAATGAATCACTGTCGGCGTTTGGCTTGCTAGCCCCTGGTCGTCGGATCAGCCTTCCAGAAGGTGTCACCATTCCCAAACCTCCGTCCGGTAAAGGGAAAAAACAGGCCGGATCGTCGTCGCGCCGCACTCCCGATACGCACAGAGAAGGTGAGCGCAGAGAAGATGATGTTCCTGAGACTCAAGGCGAGAACGTGGGTCCCGCTTGGAATCCGGCAATCGAAGTTCAGGATATTGAGACGTCATCCTCCCCTTCGAAGGGAAAGAAGAAGTTAAATTATACAGTTCAAAAAGAGAAAGTTGGTGGCACTTCAAAAGTTACGCCTATCCCACCTAAGAAAGAGGCTTCCTCACAGCATCTGGAAAGTTCTCTGAGGGGTCTGTCCAACCTGTCCATTCTCGATGATTTACTTAATTACGGGTTCGATGATCCTGAAGCTCGAAAATTTTCTTCGCCCGCGAGAGGCAATGTAGGAGCTCAACTCCCGGCCTAAGGAGACACCACTCTGATTAGCAAAGATAAATGAACGGGTCCGTCGGGGGAACACTAGGACACACACGCACATGCGCATTCCATAATATACTTCAAGTCTTTTTTCTTATCTCGTGAATTTTCCTTAACTCGTTGTTATCTCCATTCTTTGCTGGTGATATGGGGCGTTCTCACGGTCTCGATCGCGTTCAGGGCACTTCTGTATTTCATCACTCTGGACGGGATTCTGGTTCAGGCAGACGCAGGGACATAGGCGACTATGAAGATAGGGACAGTCGTCCTCGTGAGTCGTATCACCGCAAGAAGGCACACTCTCAATCTTCCCAGCCCCGCGATCTTCCTCCTCCAACTGAGCCGGATAGAGAGAAGTCTTTACAAAAGGGTTATCAATCTGATGCTCCTCGAGAACAACACTCCAGTTCATCGAGTACAAGGCAAGTTCGAGAGAAACGGAAAAGAGCGGAATTCTTAAAGCCTCCTCCTCCTACTCCTGCGGTGGATCCAACTGTTGCGGAAAAGATGGTCGATCTTAAGGCCAAGTTTCCAAAAATTTGCTTCGATGGTCTGAAGTTCCTCCCGGCCATTCATCATATTCCCGAGCATGTGAAGCAGAGTGCCATTGCCTGCAATAACGACGTTTATGTTCAACATGACGCGTTTGTGCACTTGGTGGAGAAGATCTCGGAAGTATCCGTTGAGGGTCAACACGAGATTGATCGTCTGAATCTGGAGGCTGGCAGCGATAAGAAAATCATCAAACTCCAAGACGAAGAGCTTTCTTCGTATAAGTCGAAGCTGGAAGCCGCTGAACAAAGCGCAAAAGATACTGCTGAGGCAGTTACTCGTTTAGAGGCGGCTCACAAAAAAGAGCTTGACGAAGCAGTCCAGCGCAGCGGTGCCCTCGCCCTAGAAAAAGACTCTGTCCAAAAGGAAAGGGACGCGCTCGCCGTGCAAGTCAGAGAGCTGAAAGAATTACTCTCCAAGGAGAAGGAGGACAAGGTAGCTGCTCAAGAAGAATCGCAGCGATACTGTAATGAAATCGTCGCTACTCGTCTCCTGAAAGCGAAGCTCGATGACGAACTTGCCGGGGTTGTGAAAATGAAGGATGAGGCCCGTGAGGAGGGCAAAAGAGTGGCTGCGGAGGAGATTGATTCTCGCCTCGAGGCGGCCGCAGAGGCCGACAGGGAAGAGGTCAAGTGCATGTTTGACCCGTTGATTGTCGAATACGGAGCCCGCGTCCTCATGCATCGTGACTTAACATTCTTGGGTGACGGCTATCTCGAATCCCTAGCTGAGGCCTGGGAAACTTTGATAAGGATCAGGAAGATCGAGTCGGGCTCCGAAGAGGTCGATGAGGAGACCTTGGTGAAGGAGTTCCTTAGGGGGAATGAGCCATCGGATTTATCCGCAGCATTGGCACTTTACAGCAAAGGCTCTCCCCTTCCACAAGAGAAAAATGATGAAGCCGGCCCGTCCGGGGTCAGTACATCTGCTCCTCATACTACTGCTCCTCCTGCTGCTCAATTGGTCGGTTGGACGACACTTGATCCATTCGAGCAGCATGCTGGTTATGACCCCGAAGATCCCGGGCTTGGTGCTCATGTGCTATCCCTTATCCTGGAGGGTGAAACCCCACGCGCCACCGATAGCCAACCGGAACCTGGTAGGAAATTCTCCTTTCTCTAAATGTTGAAAGATCCCGTCATTTTTTAGCAGTGGCTACTCGTTCTAACGCTCATTCTTTATGTTTTCGTGCAGGTTGTTCTGACGCCGAGCAAACTCCGAGGAGCGATGACGCCAAGGAGGAGGCAGGGGAAACAAGCGATGCTGTCCATGCGGGAGTACTCCCTGGTCCCGATGCTCAGGTGATCGGGGCGCTGGATGATGATAAGCTCGACACTTCATCTCCTGCCGAAGGGAATGATGAAATTGAAATCACCGGCGCCTCTGAGCATACCTCGCAAATGAACATGAAGGACCCCCTCGCCGAAGAGGAGAAGAAAAAGGTCGAGGTCAAAGTTGAACCTGGAATCCTGGAACTTACCGACCCGCGGAACAGACCTTTGAAAATCATCCTCCCGGGCAAGTCCAAACCACTAGATGTTCCGTCTCCTACTCCTGACTCCGCTTCCTTAGCAAGCAAGAAGTCCAAGAAAAACTGTGAGGGAGAGAAGTCATCGGAAAAGACAAAGGAAGACAAGAAGAAGAAATCGAAGAAATAATCGATACACTCGTTCAACGAGCTTCTTGCTTAAGTCTTGTAATTGCTTTTATCTTCCGTAGCTTGTAGTTTGTATAGACAGGTCTGAATTTTGTAGGAGTGATCATGTAACCCCCTTTTGGACTGATCGAATAAAGTTTTTGGTTTCTTTTTCGTTCGAATGATTCTCTTGCTTTTCTTTGGTTTGATGACTAATTGCAGCCATAACTCAAGTTCTTATGAGTTGCCTTATCTCCCAGTCCATTTTCATGTTGTTCAAACATCTCCGGACGTGGCATACTCCTTATTCCACATTTCTCGAGTACTTGGACCTTTTTTCTAAATCTGCGCTCTGGAGATTTAGAGTAAGTTGATCCGCGTTCAGGGGATTCGGAGGTTCGAAATCGTTTATACTCTAGTCCGCGCTCTGGGGACTTATAGTACTCCGATCCGCGCTCTGGGGATTCGGAGATTTGAAATCGTTTATACTCTAGTCCGCGCTCTGGGGACTTAGAGTACTCCGATCCGCGCTCTGGGGATTTGGAGATTTGAAATCATTTATACTCTAGCCCGTGCTCTGGGGACTTAGAGTACACCGCTCCGCACTCTGGGGATTCGGAGATTTGAAATCGTTTATACTCTAGTCCGCGCTCTGGGGACTTAGAGTACTCCGCTCCACACTCTGGGGATTTGGAGATTTGAAATCGTTTATACTCTAGTCCGCGCTCTGGGGACTTAGAGTACTCCGCTCCGCACTCTGGGGATTCGGAGATTTGAAATCGTTTATACTCTAGTCCGCGCTCTGGGGACTTAGAGTACTCCGCTCCGCACTCTGGGGATTCGGAGATTTGAAATCGTTTATACTCTAGTCCGCGCTCTGGGGACTTAGAGTACTCCGCTCCGCACTCTGGGGATTCGGAGATTTGAAATCGTTTATACTCTAGTCCGCGCTCTGGGGACGTAGAGTACTCCGCTCCACACTCTGGGGATTCGGAGATTTGAAATCGTTTATACTCTAGTCCGCGCTCTGGGGACTTAGAGTACTCCGCTCCGCACTTTGGGGATTCAGAGTACTCCAGTCCGTGCTCTGGAGACTTGGAGGTTTAAGTCGTTTATACTCTAGTCCGCGCTCTGGGGACTTAGAGTACTCCAGTCCGCACTCTTAGGACTTGGAGGTTTAAGTCGTTTAAACTCTAGTCCGCGCTCTGGAGACTTAGAGTACTCCAGTCCGCACTCTGGGGACTTGGAGGTTTAAGTCATTTATACTCCAGTCCACGCTCTGAAGACTTAGAGTACTCCAGTCCGCACTCTGGGAACTTGGAGGTTTAAGTCGTTTAAACTCTAGTCCGCACTCTGGGGACTTAGAGTACTCCAGCTTGCACTCTGGGGACTTGGAGGTTTAAGTCATTTATAATCTAGTCCCCGCTCTGGGGACTTAGAGGTTTAAGTCATTTATACTCTAGTCCGCGCTCTGGGGACTCAGAGTACTCCAGTCCGCGCTCTGGGGACTTGGAGGTTTAAGTCGTTTAAACTCTAGTCCGCGCTCTGGGGACTTAAAGTACTCCAGTCCGCACTCTGGGGACTTGGAGGTTTAAGTCGTTTAAACTCTAGTCCGCGCTCTGGGGACTTAGAGTACTCCAGTCCGCACTCTGGGGACTTGGAGGTTTAAGTCATTTATACTCCAGTCCACGCTCTGGGGACTTAGAGTACTCCAGTCCGCACTCTTGGACTTGGAGGTTTAAGTCGTTTAAACTCTAGTCCGCGCTCTAGGGACTTAGAGTACTCCAGTCCGCACTCTGAGGATTTGGAGGTTTAAGTCATTTATACTCTAGTCCACGCTCTGGAGACTTAGAGGTTTAAGTCATTTATACTTTAGTCCGCGCTCTGGGGACTCAGAGTACTCCAGTCCGCGCTCTGGGGACTTGGAGGTTTAAGTCGTTTATACTCTAGTCCGCGCCTCTGGGGACTTAGAGTACTCCAGTCCGCACTCTGGGGACTTGGAGGTTTTAGTCCTTTATACTCCAGTCCGCGCTCTGGGGACTTAGAGTACTCTAGTCCGCACTCTGGGGACTTGGAGGTTTTAGTCATTTATACTCTAGTCCGCGCTCTGGGGACGTACTCCAGTCCCCACTCTGGGGACTTGGAGGTTTAAGTCGTTTATACTCTAGTCTGCGCTCTGGGGACTTAGAGTACTCCAGTCCGCACTTTGGGGACTTGGAGGTTTAAGTCGTTTATACTCTAGTCCGCGCTCTGGGGACTCAGAGTACTCCAGTCCGTGCTCTGGGGACTTGGAAGTTTAAGTCGTTTATACTCTATTCCGCGCTCTGGGGACTCAGAGTACTCCAGTCCGCACTCTGGGGACTTGGAGGTTTAAGTCGTTTAAACTCTAGTCCGCGCTCTTGGGACTTAGAGTACTCCAGTACGTGCTTTGGGGACTTGGAAGTTTAAGTCGTTTATACTCTAGTCCGCACTCTAGGGACTTAGAGTACTCCAGTCCGCACTCTGGGGACTTGGAGGTTTAAGTCATTTAAACTCTAGTCCGTGCTCTGGGGACTTAGAGTACTCCAGTCCGCACTCTGGGGACTTGGAGGTTTAAGTCATATATACTCCAGTCCGCGCTCTAGGGACTTAGAGTACTCCAATCCGCACTCTGGGGACTTGGAGGTTTAAGTTGAGATCAATCGTATTTCCACTCTTTAATTTGTATTCATCTACTGTATCGAGGCTAATGTCGTCGAATGAACAATCGAACCACGTTTGCTCACGGAATGGGATTCTGCCCCCAGGATGAGGGACGGAATTTGAAAAATGGACGATCGATTCTCGTCCACTTGGTGATTATAGCTCTTCCAATCAAGTCAAGGAAAGAGGTATATGACAGATGGTTGGATCACATCCATGTTCGGTTAGATAGCCAAATCTCTTACAATTTTCTCCGTATCTCCTTCTAGAAAATAAAGATAATAGATTGTTGAGTAGACAAAGTAAGTTGCATCTGTTCCAAGGTGCAGTCGTGTCCATATATTGAGAGCGATGGTTAATGAGTAGGCAGTCCACCACAACTACTTCAAGTCCGGCTTTCGAATAACCTTTTGTGTTCGAGGTAGAATTTGATGTGTAGATGAACAAATCATGTCCACTCTAGACAGATCCCAGCGTCACTGAGTTTCAGGAGGGGCATCTATATTTTGTCGAACTTTGTTCTATGACTGGATTTGAGTGGATGATCAGGCCATACCCATTCCAAGCCTTAATTAGGTCTCCGAGGAAAACGTGGAGGTCGATGAATGGATGGTTGGTCATGTTGACTGATCGTGATGAACTTTTCAATATTTAGTCCATAGCCCTAAATCAAAGGCATATGGTTTATGATGAGCGATAGAATTATGCTCGTCTAGATGTAACTCCACACGTCCGATCATGGTCTGCGCAGATTGGTTGGCAACCAAATCTGAGTACCTGTTCACCTGCATCGTTTTGAAAGTAGTTTAGTTCAAGCTAGTCGTAGTTCATAGAACAGTTGAAATAGATATGGAAATGGAAATAATTCAAAGAAGATTATGGTAAATCTCATTGATATGTAAAGCAGCATCGTGTGCTCGCTATTCGACTCCGCCCCTGGCTCCTTTCAAAGGGATGTCGGCCGTAAACCGTCCAATTGATAATCATAGCCCTTTATTAATAGGCATCGGATATTCGCTGCCCGCCATTCTACAGGACTTGTACATACTATTGAAGCTTTCCTTTCCAGGTCATCTTTTCGATCACACCTCGGAGTTGTTTGTAATCGCCCATGTTAGGATCAGTGAGCATCTGGGAATATACAACATTCCCCTTATTTTCTTTAGACTTTGGTGTACTCTCTCGAGGTTGGTTTCCAGTACCACTCCGAGTCGTGAGTCTTCAAGTAGAGGTTGTCAATTGAATCTTTCAAAGAGCATATGAGCTGAATTCTGAAGTGTTGTTTCGGCTACTGGGATCTACATCCTTAGCCAACGGGCCTTCATTGTTATTTTTCTTAGTTTGCTCCACTCCTCCTCACTTTAGTTCTGATTCATTTTGTAAAAGAAACGATCCATAGTCGTAGGAGGCTCTTTAGCTAACTAGCTGCCAAAATATATCTGGTGGTCGACTTTCCTCAAACGCGATCAGTATGATACCCTTGTTAGTATTTGGAATAAATTGCTTAGAGCATTGGTTTGCTTGGAGTCACTAAATTCGAAGTGCTGGGTCAGCGAAGAATGGTGCTTGGAGTCATCTTGGCGTTCGCTAGAGTCATATCATCTATGTTCTCCAACCTTTAGGAGTACCGTTTGAATAGCGGTTGCTTGTCCTTTCCCTTGATGTCGTTCATAAGCTGCCGCTAGATCCTCTATGCCCTGGTCGATCATGGGATGTCAGGGAAGTGGATAGAATGTTCCTTTATTAAGTTGAGTTTTGAATTCACTATCCGGAGGCACTGCGCTGCGGCTAGGGTTCGGCGGGGTTTCCCCCCGAAAATTTCGAAAATTTGGGTCGTACCCGAAAAAGTTTTTTTTTTTAAATAGGGGTCGTATAAGAGACCGGTGTAACTTAAGTTTCGATCGGCATAGGGCATCCACACTGTTCGGCATTCATACTGTTCGGCATTCCACACTGTTCGGCATTCCACACTGTTCGGCATCCACACTGTTCGGCATTCCACACTGTTCGGCATCCACACTGTTCGGCATTCCACATGTGTTCGGCGTTCACACTGTTCGGCATTCACACTGCTCGGCCTGGAGGTATGGATCAGCCTGGATACCGCTCGGCATAGGCATTTTCTAGAGCGGTCGGCATACGCCTTTTCTGGAGCGGTCGGCATACGCCTTTTCTGGGACGATCGGCTGAATTGCCTTTAGAGGAGGGTCGGCCTTCATTCAACTTAAGTGCAAACTTCAACATCCAATCCCCAGATCTTGCGTACATCAGTGAATCCAATCTATGGCTATCAGCTTCCTTTAGATTTCTTTCAAATCTGAGTAGAATAGGAAGTTTTCTAGTAAACAACTAGATCTATCTCGCGAATATGGAAATCCACTAGTAGACGATGAGATCCAATCGAGCTGAGAATTCAATTCTCAGTGAAAGCACAAAAGTGTTAGCACGAAAATTGGTCACTAACCTCGTAGAGAAAGATTGTGTAGAGATATAAGTGATGAAAGTAGATTAAACAGAGAAGACAATGCTAATCTAACTGCAGAAAGTAAGAACACACAATTTATAGTGGTTCAGCGTAATTGCCTACGTCCACTTTGAGGTTAAACTTTATTGATCTTCTTTATAGTGGATTACAAATACCATTCGTGAATCAAATGCTTGTATGAAGTTGTTTAAGTAGAGAAGATGAGTCTCGAAAATGGCAGAGTCTCCCCAGTGTATTCTCCCAAAAAAGGATCCCTTTCACTGTGACCCTGCCCCTCTATTTATAGGCAAATATGGGCTGGACTTCCCAAATGGGCTGGATGGCCGAACACTCTAGCCCCAGTACAGTGGTCGCTGCATGCCGATCCTGGTATGCCGAACGCTCTGATGCCGAATAGTCCTTCTATGCCGAACGATACGCTGGATGTGTGGGAAGTGCAGGATGATTGTCAGTTGAGGCCGAACGTGTCTCTATCCGAAGCTCTTGAACGAAAAGTGCACGCTGGCCGAACGACATTGTCACCTTGAGTAGTTGTGCATACTGAATGTCTTCTGGATGCCAAGTACTCTCGTTGCCGAGTACTACGCCGAGTACCTTGGAGTGCCGAGTACTCCTGTTGCCGAGTACTACGCCGAGTACCAAGGAGTGTCGAGTACTCCTGTTGCCGAGTACTACGACGAGTACCAAGGGATGCCGAACGCTCTTGTTGCCGAGTTCTCCTATCACCAAGTTCTAATGATGCCGAACGCTAGGGATGCTGAGCATTGGTTGTCGTCGAGTGCCAGTTGACGCCGAACACTACTTGACGCCGAGTCTCCTGGTCGCCGAGCATTACGGATGCCGAACGCTATGGATGTCAAGTCCCACTGGATGCCGTGCGCTTCGCTGAACACTCCTGGATGCCAAGTGCTCCGCCGACCACTCCTGGATGCCAAGTGCTTCGCCGAACACTCCTGGATGCCAAGTGCTTCGCCGACCACTCCTGGATGCCAAGTGCTTCGCCGATCACTCCTGGATGCCGGACACTTTCTTGTTGCTGGGTGCTACCTGATGCCGAGCACTAGTTTCCTGGTCAAATCTCCAGGAAACAGTTATATTGTATTATGGATTTGGGTGGTTCCATTTGATTGGTATGGGTTGTTTGATGGATAGTATTTGGATTTGGATAGTATATATATGATTATTTGTGATATGTGTGAGATTATATGATGGATGGAGTGGTATTGGTTGCGAAATTGAATGTATATGTGTTGGAAAGTGATTTGAATTTGGTTGTGTGGTTGGGTTGATTGAAAGGCAGAATTGGAGCTAGAAATTTATTCCAGGTTAGCGACGGCTAGCGACTGCTTATTTACCCAGGTTAGCGACGGCTAATTTGTTTCAGATTAGCGACGGGTAGTGACGGCTTATGGCGCCGTACCTGTTTTAACTAATTTTCCATGTGTCCTCCTAGGCGTCGCCAACCGTCACTATTTTAGTGACGGAGCCATCGCTAAAGCCGTCGCTTTACTGTGTGGTGGCGACCAAAATAGCGACGCCCGGCGATGGCCGGCGATGGCCTGCGATGCCTTTTAGCCGTTGCTAAAGCCGTCTTGTTTTGTAGTGATGGTGTATAGGGTTTAACATGCCTGCATATATATGTTGGGATTTATATCACAACGGATATATTAGTCCCTGCATATACATATTTTTTGTCTAATATGTAAGTATATATATGTGTGTGTGTATCTATTAAAATTATATTTACAAAACATATACATTTTAATATAAATACATGCGTATATATATATAATTAATAATAATGTAATTTAAATTTAATAAATTTAAATCAATATATTAATTTTAAATAAATGTGCATATATTTCGAAAATTATTAATTTTTTTTATATATATACATAACCATATATATACATATTCATATTATAACTTTAAGAATTCTATACATACACATATGGCCAGAAAAATAAAAATATTTTTATTTTTATAAATTTTACTTTCGGTTTAAACACTAAACAGTTTTTTACTATGATTTCCACACAGAAATCATTTTAAAAAATATAAAAAATTCCATATTTTTAAAGTAACAATGATGTATAAAATTTTAAAATCTTCGTATTTTATATTTATTTTATAGATGTATAGATATTGAAAAACATGGTATTTTGTTTAAGTAAATTATATGTATATAGTATATATATACATATGGTTTTCAAATTTTTTAAAAAATTTTGAAATCATGTGATACATATACATAGTTCCTTTTTATAAGTATATATTAAATATATATATTTATTATGAATATGTTTTAAACTGAAATAGTTTTAAAATTATATATCTTAGTTTTAAAATTAAAATATTAATCTCGAAAGTACATAAATAAATTTACTTTTTTTACTACTTAATGCTCATAGAGCATAAATATAAAAAAATTATTTACATATATACATCAACATATACATCTAATGTCGATGACAATAACATATAGGGATTCGTGATATCAATTCACTATCTGTACTTACATATACCATGATGAAAATTTATATACGCATAAATGAAAATTTAAACAAGGAATTTACTTATCCAAAGCTTTGTTGACACACCATGAAATTTTGAATCAAAACACTCCTAGGAATGTGGAGTTCAAGATGTGCTCAAATTTAGGACGGAGATCAACAGAAATAAAGCTATGGGATGCTTCAGTATCAAAAGAACACGATCATGAAAAGACAAGAATAGATTTAAGATCAAAGGGAGAGTTCCAAAATTCAAAAGAAATACAAATCAAACCGAATCCTAATCTAAGAATTTCAGGCTCGAACGAAGATGATTCTGTAATTAATTTTACTCATTCTAGGGTATCACTGCCCTATCTCTAATGAGTTTTTACTCCATAAGCTAAGTTTTGCCTAAACCAAAGCTCTGATACCACTTGTAACATCCTGGCATTTCGAACCATTCAAATCGACAATCATCCACACATGTCAGACTTGAATTGCTCAAAACAACAGATTGTTAATTTATATTTGGCAAAACTTAGCATATCCAGTAAATAAATCAAGGATCCATTAAACTATCTACATACATTTTACAATACGCTACATATTTAATGTCTACAGTAAAGCAAACTATTAAAATAGCGTTAAGGCGTTACCCATATCCCCCTTAACACATTTTATATAAATGTCGTAGTCTATACAGTACTCTAAACTCCACAAAACCGTAGGGCTATCAAGGAGCACTCCATAAGTATGACACAAACCAAACTCGTAGAGAACGTGATATGGCATGTGACAAGGCATGCGAGGTAATGCCAAGGTAGGATTTTACCGTTTGCAATCCCGGACTGGTGGTAACGCATAACAGCTACTACCGCCCACCTCGAGACACAATCCCAAATCAAAGGTGCACCCAATCAAATCACAAAGTAATAGAATGATATCGAAGAAATGTGCCCAATAGGGGGAGCGACCCCACTTGGCCTGGTATAGCTCCTGTTTTAGCCACATCAAGCTGACTCGAGGGAGTTAGGGCTGTGTTCATACCTCATACAGACGTCGCCAAACCATCCTACTTCATTCTGGATTCTCCACCACGTACACAGTTGTTAAAGTGGTTTTCGGTATTGGTAGAGAGTATGACAATATCTGATCCCGGTCTCTTTAACAACCAAACGCTTATTTCACACCGCGGTCATTTTTCATTTCAAACAGTTCATACTTCATATCAAAATATTATATTCATTTCAAAATCATATTACTTTTGAAATCATATCACTTTCGAAATCATTATTCACTTTAAATCACATTCACTTCCAAAATCATAACTACAAAATAGTTTAAACCATCTTATCAAAGTATTTGCATTTAAATCCATTAAATCTAAATCATAACAGTTCCAATTTAACAGTTTGAATATTGAAAGTAGTTTATATTTTGGAATAGTTATACATTAAAAATAGTTTATATTTAAAATAGGTTATAGATTAAAATAGATTATATATTAAAATAGTATATATTTAAAATAGTTTATAAATTTTAAATAATATATATTAAAATAGTATATATATTTAAAAGAGTTTATATCGAAAATAGTTTCAAATTAGAATTGTTTCTTCCAGTTTCACAAATCAATTCAAATCAATCAATCTCAGTTCAACAATCTCAATTAAAAGGTTAAGGTCAAATGAAAATTCTCATTAAAACCAATTTAATTTATATCGATTTCAAATCTTGGTTTGAACTACAAATTTAAACCACTTCCAATTCAATAGGTTTCAATGTTTAAATATTAAAATAATTTACAATAACTCAATTTGATACATTTCATTTATATTTCAAAATTCAACCTTAAGTTTATTTACATTTGAAAATATTCACTTAATCATTTTTAATAACATTTAAATTAAATCTCAAATAAAAAAATTAAATCAATATTAAATATTCAATTTCAATTTTATTTAAGTTTGAAAATATTCATTTAATCACCTTTAATCAAATCAAGTTATCACTTTATAAAAATCATATTTTTAAAATCTCAAATCAATATGTTTCAAATCAGTTTTATTTAAATGCAATTATTAACCAATTTAAATTTCATGTCAACTTTAATTTATCTTTCTAACCTCTACACATTAAATTTATTACAAAATCAATTTAAAAATATTAATATAAATTTTAAATAAATATTTAAACATATTATATATACTAATCAAAATAAATTTTATTAAATTAAATTATATTAATTTTTTATTAAATTAAATCTTATTATTAAATCCATTTTAAATCTTATTTTGTATATTTTTAAAAATAATAAAATATAAGTAAAATTTTATAATTTACATTTTAAAAATTAACTTATAATTTTAAAATTTCCAAAATAATAATTTTAAAAATCTAAATTTTACACATATATTAAAGTATAATATTTATATTATATTTTAAAATCAATATTTATTAAAACCGTTTTTCTCCTCAAAAATTCTAGAAATCATTTTAAAATGTAGACCAATGGTGTCCATATATAATTCTCTATCCTATGGTCAAGTGATACGGATGTGTATCATTTCAATCCGCAAAAAATAGTTTTGACATATAATATGTATACTTTAGAACACCTTTGTATTTTGCATTTTTTATTTAGGAAAGGATTAATTTTGGCTAATAAAAAATAATAATAAATAAATTTTTAATCATCTACCCATGGACTACTACTCCCTATTTATGTATATAATTTTTTTTTGAATTTCCATATCATTTTTAATTTGATTTAAGATCACAAAGGGGTGAACTACTACATCTTATCGATATATACACGAATATGAAGAGTCTAAACCACTGACGAACCGTCCATCCTCCCCGATCCAATATAATCCTCCTTCTTTGCTATCAAGAGATTACTCACATTCAAAACTCAAAATTTCTTGATTGCATTGATTGATTGTGTAGCTCTCTATAACCGATTTCATATTTTAATATGTTTAATTTAGATTTGATTTGATGAATTGATGAAGAAGATGATGGATATTCATGGTATGGTATTTGGATTGAAATATGTTTAGAAAATAAGCTTTACTTTTCTATTTATTGGAAGAAAAGAACACATATTTAGCCTAAATTCTCAAAATCAGTATATTACGAAAATGCCACTAGGTTTAACTTCTTTTAATTTCTAGCTCGTTTAATCAAATTCAACAAGTTATATATATTTGCTGACTGTAAATGGCATTTTGGACTCAACGGGATAGGAATCGAAGCCTAATTCTAGGTCTTTTAAAGTTTCACTATTTTTGCCTTTATGTAAAGTTACAATTTACCGTACTGGATTTAAATTTAACTACATAAAATTACATGATGTAAACTATATCACTTTAGGATTTATGGAATTTTATTTTGATCAAAATTCAAATATCATCCACGTTTAACGATTAGTCTAAAACAAAGTCCTTCATTCAATAATAACATTTATTATCAATCGTATTAACCGTACTAATATAGCCAAAGATTTTAACCTTGAGTTGACTACAGTTGACGGTGATACTAACCTCATAAAACTAAGGAGATGAATTCTCTATTGAATAGTGTTTCACATCTACTGCTTCAACTTAGACTCAACTATAGTCACTCGATGGTTGTTATACCATGATTAAAAATTATCAAAGTGGAGTATCCACATTGAAGCTCAATTTTTTATGAAGTCGAGGGAACTGTGCAACATCATCACTCTTAGATTTTTTATTTTACCTAGTTGTTATAAACTAACATGAATTTATCGAATGCTTCACACAACAATTATCGGACAACTATCAATACATAACATTTTGGTGCTCATAGTAGCCATAAGTAATACACTGCCTAATATTGGATAACATTAAGTACTCTGATCTCAATGGATGTATCGATATCCTTTTCTCGAAACATCTAAACTAGGAATGTTTTAAATAATCTGTAATTTTATATTGTGATGATTTCTCATGATCACACCTCCTTATAATTATTACCACATAACAAATCATTTAAGGATTTTCTATTTAATATACTTAAATTAATTACTTGATTAATGTATAACAAGTATATAATAGAATATAAACACATTTATCATGAACAAGATTGGTTATAGAGTTAGATATATGTAATAAATTACATAATTTCCCCCAGGACATACCCCTAACTCTATAATTAGGCATTGATTATTTTATGCTAGTATCTTTGTAGTATATGTGTGAGTTGAAATGTTTCGCTAAGTTAGACTTACGTTTGACCCTCTCCATTTTTCCTTATATGTGTTGCTTAGTTTGATGTAGCTTGAAGACATGGAGGATATGGTGACAAAGACCTTATAATGTAAATATTGTACATATTGTATATACTATATGACCTATATGAACTATATGGTGTGGATTTGTGATTGGCGTTGTATAGACAAATGAAATGACATAATTGGCATAGTCTAAATATATGACTATGTTATTGTTGTTATAAAAAACACTCCTTCCTTCGTGAGTTCAAAAAGTTATAGTTAGAAATATTATTATGCTTCATGTTACCATCTCTTAACAATCAGTCATTTCGACTTTCGTAGTTTGAAATTAATTCGGGTCTTAAACTACAGGGTCGAAAAGGCGGTTTGTTACAAGATGTATTGAGAAAATGATGTCGATATATCCATTGAGACTAATGTAAATAATGTTCTCTATAAGATGGACGTGAATCAATCAAGATCAATGGGGATGCCAAGAACCTACATACTTATGGTTGTTTTGGAACAATCATAGAACGATTCAATGAGAGTCTTTTATAGGTTAATACAACTAGGTCAAAATAGAAGATCTCGTATAACGATGTGCATTAGTCTTCAGACTTAAAGTACTGTGGATCTTAGGTAACTAGTTTATACTTTAATTATGGTCTATCACATGACATCGCGATCAAGCTATGACCATAGTTGAGTATACATTGAACTACTTGAAGTAAAATATTGCTCAAGAGATGATTCGTCCCATTCATTATTGGTAGAGTTAGAGGTATGCCCTTGGGGAAATTATGTAATTTATTACATATATCAAACTCTATGACCGATTTTGTTCATAATAAAGGTATTTGACTTCTATTATATACTTTGTCATATGGTGATATAATTAATTAATTTGAAGTATATAAGCAAGAAAATTCTTAGATGAAATGTTATGTGATTACTTACAAATTGTTGTAATCGTGTGTAATTGATCACAACATAAAATAATATCTTATTTTATATATTCCTAGCTGAGATTTTTTGAGAAAGAATATCGATACATCCATTGAGATCAGAGTAAGTAACACTCTCAAAATGTTGGCAGTGTATTATGAAGAAATAAGGCCGGGTCACAATGGGTAAAATGGTGAATTCCAAAAAAAATTCATTTTCAGATCTTTATTAGGACTATGAAGTCTAATTGATTTTAAATCCAATCTAAAATATTTTCAATAAAATCATTATTTTATTTAAATTATTTATAAAGGAATGTATTTTAATTTGATTGAAGTATATTTTATAAGTGTATCAAAATACAATTATACATGTATATTGCACGTGCAACATATAAGAAGAGTACATGGTAAATTTAACCATTTATAAGTAGAGAGATTTACACTACAACTGACACAATTGTCCCTTATACAAATTTGATGTCCATAGTTTAGATATTAACTCTTTTATAAATAAATATTTTGACCAAATCAAAATAGTTTTAATTATTATCTGAAATATCATGTGTTAATTTAAAATCAAAATAGATCTAGATTTCGATAAATATTTATTTTGAAATTTACATTCAAATTGCAAAATATTTGTATAAACACACACACACACACACACACATATATATATATATATAAAACTCGGAATATACATATAAAAGAATTTTACATTTTAATTTAAGCTATAACTAACTATAGATTATTAATTAGTGTGTGTGTGTGTCTATATATATGAAACTTGAAATTTTCTACTCTGGATCAAAAAAGATTATGACCTAAATGTTTTTTAAATGTCAAACCCTATGGATTTGGCATAAAATATTTTTCTTTCATTATATATACATTATTTAATTAAAAATATTTAAATTTTTATTCATATTAATAATTATAATATGGAAATAAATATTAATTTTTATTTAAATCAAAAAAATATATATAAATATATATTAGTTATAAATAATTTAATGTATAAAGCAACTATTTAATGTATATATATTTATATATAACATATTAAAAATTGGTAAAACCATTTATAAATCATTTTAAATTTTGAAAAAAAATACAATGTATGTCCAAGATAATAAGAACAATGTGGTGCTTTCATTAAGGGATGAACTCAAGGGAAAACCATCTATTTAAGCCCTCACTCTTAAGAGCATATAGAGAAAAAAATCAATGAGCAAGAACTAGAATCTCTGCACAATGTTAGCCTTGAGCAAAATATAACTCCTTAGTTCAATATCAAGAACATTGAAATAGGGCAAGCATCGTTGCCGGTAGTTGCTGCAAATGAAGAAGCTAACATTAATGCCATGCAAAAGCAACTTCAAACTATGTAGCAACTAATCGAGATTCTAATTTCTCAAAAATCATCAAAAATGAACAAAAGGTGATTATGAGGAGTAAGCCGAATCACCCCTAAAGAAACGTTGATACATCAATTTTAAGAAGAAAAAACATTGAAAAAAATCACTTTGGGTCCTTGAAAGAAAAATGAAGTTGTGAAGGTTCAAATAAAACCAAACTTAAAACTTTAGGAAAAGAAGTAGAAGCCAAAAGTCGAGCGACTCAAAAGGTGAATGAGAAACCGCTTATGCACTCGACTAGCTCAAGTTCTAAAAAAGGGTACAAAAACCAAAATGGAAAGATTATAGGGATAATGAGACATACTTGAGAGATTTGGCGAACAAGGTGATCAAACACATAATATATGTAATAACCCTGGTTTGGAGATTACCTTTCAATATTGAATTATAATGATAATTATAATTTAATATTGTATATAAAATTAAAATTGGAGAAATTAAATTGTTTATTTGGAATAAACAAGGAATTTTGGAATTTAAAATGAGAAAATGGAATTTCAAGCTTTATTTTATTTGTTTGGAGTGATAATAAATGGAATATGGGCTTTAAATAATGAAAATGATTTCATTTTAGAGAAAATACATAATTATATTAATTATTGTCCATTAGATTCTTTTAATAATTTTTAAAAGAAGTATGTAATTTTTAAAGGTGGTTTATTGAACCAAAAGCTGGAAATTGGGTTAAAAATAAGTTTGGGCTATAAATAATGTTTTGAAATGGTTTGAAATATTTTTCTAAGTGAGAAAATAAATTTTGTGGAATTTTAGAAGTTAAAAACAATGTTTTATTCATTTGTTGGAGTAAATGGTGTATTTTTGTTAAATAAAGGATTTTAATAATAAAAATGTTTTAAAAATGTAAATGAACCTTTTTATATGGTAAGAAATGTTTTATTTTACAAGTATGCAAATTTTCATATTTTTCTTTTGTGTAAATAAGAAGAAAATGAATTTTTATTTGTGTATATGTGATATATACACATATTTCTTTGTTAAGTGTTGATTTCTTAACCTAAACCATATTATTTCTTTTTATTTTCAAACCCATATTAGCCCATTTAGCCTTAACCTGGTAAGAAGGAGAAAAATAATTTGCTGTACGTTCATTTCTTATTACCTTCTTCCTTCTTCTGCCTAAAAGCAAAGTCAGTAAACCAAATTTCTCAAATTCAAAATCAAGCTCCATCATCAATTAAATTCAACCAAAATTCAAGTCTTTTTGCAAGATAAATATAAATCAAAAGGTATACAACTCCAATTCATAAAATTTCATCACAAAAATCTTATTACAGTAAATAACTTTCTAATTTTACTGTATATGGTTTACATGTTCTGTAATTGCTTTCTACAGGTTCTCAAGGCTTATAATCTCAAGCAAAGCTTCCTCCTTTCATCAAAAATCTAAGCTTTTGCAACAAATCGGTAAGGTGAGTTGTATAAGCTCACAATCTAGTAAAAACAAAAGTGCCAAAGCATGAAATTTTTTAAAATTTGCTTATGTTCGTTGTTTTCCTGCAGTTGAATTTTCTCTGTTATAATCTAGTTTCTGTTGCTACTTTGGGACCTTGTATCTTGTGATTCCGACAACGAAGTGCTCTCAGATTTCTTGCATTTGGTAGCTTGCATGTTGAATTACATCTTTGTAAATTTTTGTTGAAAACTGAGCTCATATGCTATGCTAAACTCAAGCTAGAAAATTAGTTCGCGAGCAGGAAACCAACTGGAACAAAAGTACGTATGCCAGGTCGACTGCCACCTTCCCTGGGTCGACATGCAGGTCGACCCAGTGCCTCCTAGGTCAATCATACGATTGACCTAAGGACCAAGGGGGTCAACCTCCATGTCGACCTGGCAAGAGGCAAAATGTTGCCTTGTCCCTTTTGTGTTTTGATGTATTCGACCTTTGTTTGCTTTATTTTTCCAGATATATTCATGATGTTTTGATAATGATTATAGGCCATGATGTCTATCAATAGACTAGCCAAATTTTGGAGATTTCAAAATTCAAGTTTTGAATTATTTTGAATTTAAATTGAATTTAAATGCGAATATCGGTTTGAGTGATTTTCCTTGTTTTTATTCGTTTTCGAGCACGGTTTTCTTTGAATCTTTTTGAAATGATTTTTAAAATTAATGGGCATTTCAAAAAAAAAATTATATAATATTTTAAAGTATTTTCAAGTGTAAAATCTATTTATTCTCTTTAATAAGAGAAATGTTCAAATAGGGTTTTCACATTGATTTCGGAAATTGGTTTTCAAAGCTTGTTTTCCCAAGTAAATTATTTTATATATAAATCACACGTTTTTGCACTATTCGAACGAATTAGAAGGAGAATTAATTGGTTTGGTAAAACATGTGGTATGGAACATGTGCGTTTATCTTATCGGCTAATTCCCAACTTGTCTGTTTGATCGTTTTGACCTTCGTGTCGAGTTTACCGATGAGAAGAGGTAAACTTTTTACTGCTTTGAGTGTGAAATTTACTAGCGATTAGTAAACGGTTTAGTGCGAACGTGTGGTATGGGACACACGTTAACACTGTTCAGGTTCCTGTCCGAGAGTTTGTGACACATTTGCCATTGTGGCGTGCCAGTACCGGACCTTCGGGTCATTGCTATTGAGGTGTATTTGTCTTAGAAACGTTTTCCATTGCGGCATTTTCCATTGCGGGGTATTTTCCATTACGGCGTATTTGTCATTGTGATTTTTGCCTTCGGGCGAGGTATCTATTTGAGATAACAGTACTCGGCAAGGCATCAGCCACATGCACGTGCTAAACATTTGAGATGATTTCTTTGTCTATTTTCCCTAGTGTATCGCCCCTTTTTGGAATTGGTCCTTTGAACCATTCGATATATATTTATGGCGATTACCTTTCGGGAATTTGAACTCTTGGGAGTTCTAATTTTGAGATTTGTACTGCCTACACTGGCGTTATTGAGATTTGCCTTTTGGCGTTTACTTTAGATTTTATTATCCTCTTTGAAGAAATATTTGCCTTCTGGCGTGCTTGAGATAGGATCTCTTTGTGCATATTTTGGGTTGCCGATTTGGCGGGTTTAGGTTTTTCCCCTAAATGATATTTGATGTTTTATAAATGTCGATGATATAAGGCTCGCTACTTTTAGCGTTGTATGGGTTGTTCTATCCCTTTTGAGATTATATGTTGTGTAGTGATAACCTTCATCACATGAAGTAACTACACTTTAAATTATCCCTTCTCACTTGGGAATATTATCACTTTAGCCTTATGCTCATATTATCGCTTATCCTTGTAAACTGATTTGTTTAGCTAGACTGACCCGTCTATTTATACTCCGGTCAGACCGAGGTGTTTCAGGTTAGGTACATTTGGACTTAGCCTATTCTACTTCTTCATGGACTATTCTGCTAGCTCTTTTTGTTATAGCTATCTATATAGTCCTTTTTGTTTGCTACTCTGATATGTATGTTCCTTTGACTTCTTATATATTGTGGTTGCTATACCACTTAACATGTATCATTTTGTATACACTGTGATGTATCCGTATATGTATATATATATGTGATGATCCATTGTTATGTGATGTGTTTTGCATTAGAGTTGTTGTATTTTGTTCTGATAGATCCTATAGCCACCTATGGCTTTGTATTAAGTATTTATTGGATATGTCGATCCTCTTGAGAAAAAATATATAGCATTTGTCGACGTATTCAATAGATATTTAAGACAAGGCTATAGATGGCCACTCCTAACCAGCCCCATTCTCCGCATTAGCTGACAGTATTACCTAGTAATACTCTTTGTTAATGTGGGTCTTGGGGTAGGGCGTCACAGCTTGGTATCAGAGCTGAGTTCAGAACAAAATATGATAAACACATAACAGAAGCACATAATACGGTACATCTAAGTGTTATACAAGTGTTACAAATCCCTTAATCATCGTGTTTTTGACCTTTTCTTGTCCTTTGGGGTAGATAGAAGTTTAGGAATACGTCTAGGAATGCATTTTAATTCCGTAGTATTCCTTATTGAATTAATGATATCTACCATATGAATAATCTTTATTTTATCATAACTTTCAGCTAGTGGCTGGAAGAGGCAGAGGATGATGCACGGATGCCGAGCGATCCAGCGGCTCGCATCCGGACGGCGTTTATATGTCTGCCGATCAGTTTATGGAGTTATTTAGGAGCACTCAGCCTCCAGCTCCTACTCGAGCATCTCCTCCACGCAATTCTGTCTTTGTGCGCATGTGCAGTGATTTCTCTCATCTCGGAGGAAAGCCGTTCAGAGGATCCGAGTCCGTTCTTGAGGTCAAAGCTTGGATTCGTACGTTTGAGCACATCTTTTCTTGCATGGATCTTTCTGACCACGACAGAGTTCTCGTAGCATCTTGCATATTGAAAGAGCATTCCCTTGATTGGTACGAGCTTCTTATAGCCGAGATCAATGAGTCTACTCTTTCTTGGACTCGGTTTCAGGAACGATTCGAGCTCAAGTTCGTTCCTGAATATGAGAAAGCTTTATTGGCCCATCACTTCCTTGAGTTGAAGCAAGGGAAGTCCTCTGCCTCTGATTATGTTGCATCATTTGAGGCCTTATCTAAGTATGGTCTTGAATACATTAGTACTCCATATAAGAAGAATCCGAAGTTTGTCTCTGGTCTTAATAAGTATCTCAAGAAGTTTTTGATGCTCCAGCTCAAGCTTTCTTTCGAGGAGTTGGTTGACTCGGCGCTTCATCTTGAAGCCGTCGAGAAGGAGTGCGAGAGTGGTGATGAGGTTGAGGTTCGCAAGAACCCTAATAAGAAGAAGTTACCATTTCATAAGCCGAAGTTTTTCCCTTCCAAGAAGAAGAAGCCTGTTGGATCCGGTCCTAGTTCTCAGCCTGGTGGAACACCTCCTACTCGGAAGGGGTGTTTCAATTGTGGTTCTCCTGACCACATTATTCATGCTTGTCCTAAGCCTCTCTTCTGTCGTTATTGCAAGAAGGAAGGCCACCCTCTTGCCTCTTGTCCCATTGCTCCTAGTAATACCCAGTCTGGCAAGATGAATGTAGTGGATGCTTCTAGAGGGTCTTCTTAGTCCAGAGGTACATGTCCTTCTATCCTTGAAGGCTCTATTTTATTCCATGATCGTTCTATTCGAGATCTCTTCGATATGGGTGTGTCGCATTCATTCGTATCGAAAGAGCTCATTGATGCTATTTCTTTGGATGTTTCATGCCTTGTTAATTCATTAAGCATTGTGAATCCTATCGGGGGATCCGCAACCATAAGCATGCTTTGTGATGATGTTGAGATTGTTTTATGTGGATATTATTTCTGTGTGAATCTGCACGTTATTTCTTATTTAGGTTTTGATATGATTTTGGGTATGGACTGGCTAGTGCGATACGATGCCAGGATTATTTGTTCTGAGAGAGTTTTATATCATCGACATCCAGATTCGTCTGCTCTGCTATTACTTGATCTTCCGAATGTGGAAAATTCCTAAGTGGCTTTATATTCTCTAGACTCACGAGAGGATGATGATATATCTCGTAGACCTGTTGTTTGTGATTTCTCTAATATATTTGAGCCTGTTTCGGGTTTGCCACCCAAGCGGGTAATCGAGTTCCGCATTGATCTCATTCCTGGCGTGCAACCAGTTAGTCGTCCTCCCACGAGGATGTCTACAATGGAAAATGAGGAACTCAAGAAGCAGCTTTTAGAGTTTGAGTCCAAGCAGTTGATTCAGTCTAGTTTTTAACCGTGGGGTGCCGCGGTCATCTTCGTAAAGAAGTCCGATGGAACTCTTAGGCTTTGCATCGACTATCGCAAGTTTAACGAGTTGACCATCAAGAATAGATATATGTTGCCTAGGATTGACGATATGTTCGATCAATTGAGTGGTGCTAAGGTCTTCTCTCAGCTCGACCTTGCCACTAGTTTTCATCAGCTCCGAGTCATGGAAGTTAGCATTCCTCTTACAACTTTCCGCACTCGTTATGGATCTTACGAGTGGCTCGTTATGCCGTTCGGTTTGATGAACGCTCCTGCTTTCTTTGTCGATCTTATGAATCGAGTATTCCGAGAAAATCTCGATAAGTTCATCCTTGTGTTCATCGACGACATTCTTGTTTATTCGAAGTTTGAAGCCGAGCATGCTAATCACTTGAGAATTGCCTTGAGTACTCTTCGTCATCATCTGCTTAAAGCCAAATTCTCCAAGTGCCATTTCTGGGAGAATAAGGTGAAGTTCTTTGGCCACGTTATTTCTTCCGTGGGCATTTCAGTCGATCCTTCGAAGATCGAAGCTGTCCATAATTGGAAGAGGCCTGAGAATGTTCATGAGATTCGCAGCTTCCTTGGATTGGCGGGTTACTACCGCCGATTCATTAAGGATTTTTCCTGCATTGTGCTTCATCTTACCAGCCTTACTCGTAAAGGAATTCGATTTATTTGGTCCAACAAGTGTGAAGCTTCTTTTCAACAGTTGAAGGGGTTTCTCACCAATGCTCCTACTCTTGTGGTTCCTGAAGGGAATCAAGATCTTGTTGTCTACACCGATGTTAGTCATTATGGCCTCGGTGCCATGCTTATGCAGAAGGATCGGGTAGTTGCTTATGCTTCTAGGCAATTGCGACCGAATGATGTTCGCTATGCCACTCATGACCTCGAGTTAGCTGCCGTTGTCTTCCCTTTGAAGATTTGGCGCCACTATTTATTAGGCGAGCGCTTCATTCTCTATACCAATCACAAGTCCTTGAAATACCTGTTCACTCAGAAGGACCTCAATATGAGGCAACAACATTGGCTCGAGTTCCTTGCCTCCTAATACTTCGATATCCAGTATACCCCTGGTAAGGGTAATCGTGTTGCTGATGCGCTTAGTTGCAAACATTCGGCTATTGTTTCTATGATGCTAGCCGAGTGGGATGTTCTAGAGACCTTATCCCTTTGTGATATTCGTGATCGAGTTGGATCTTTCGATTCTCCTATTTTATTATTTAGTTTGGAAGCTCGACCCAGTTTATTGGATCGTATTGCCGATGCTCAGCGGCGTGATCTCGATCTTGTGCATCTTATCAAGATTTGTGAGTCCGAATCCCATGAGGAGGAGTTGCGGGAGTTCAACATTGATTCTCATAGATGTCATCGCAAGAATAACCGTCTAGTTGTGCCTTCTAATTCTGCACTTCGGCGTGACATTCTCAATGACTGTCATCGTTCTAAGTATACCATTCATCCCAGCAGTAGTAAGAAGTATGCCGATATGCATCGCCTTTATTATTGGGAAGGCATGAAGTGCAATGTAGCAAGTTATGTGAGTAATTGCATGACTTGTCAACTTATCAAAGCCGAACATCAGCGCACTTCTGGTCTCCTTAGCCTCTAGAGATTCCATTGTGGAAATGGGATTAGATTTTGATGGATTTCATTGACGCATTCCTCGTTCGAGATCGGGCCATTCTAGTATTTGGGTTATTGTTGATCGCCTCACTAAGTCTGCTCACTTCATTCCTATTAAGTCTAATAGGAGTGCTTCTCATTTGGCTAAGTTATATATCAAGGAAATCGTGAGACTTCACAGTATTCCTAGTTTGATTGTTTGTGACCGTGATCCGCTTTTCACGAGTCATTTTTGGCAGAGTGTTCAGCAAGCTTTGGGAACAAAGCTTAATTTCAGCACAACATATCATCCACAGTCTGATGGACAGACTGAACGTGTGAATCGTATTCTTGAGGATCTTCTCCGTGCTTGCATTCTAGATTTCGGTGGTAGTTGGGAGGATCTCCTACCTCTTTTGGAATTCTCCTACAACAATAGTTTCCACTCTAGTATCGGTATTGCTCCTTTCGAAGCCCTTTACGGAAGGCCATGTCGATCACCTTCGTGTTGGTTGGAATTTAGAGAGAAGCTTATTCTTGGCCCAGATTCTGTTCGTGATTCTTCTGAGAAGATTGTTCTTATTCGTCAGAGAATGAAAGAGGCACAGAGCAGCCAGAAATCCTACGTGGACAACCGTAGGAAGCCTCTCGAGTTCTCTATTGGCGATCACGTTTTCATTCGTGTTTCTCCTCTGAAAGGGGTTATGCGCTTCAGTACGACCGAGAAATTGGCTCCTCGATTCATAGGACCATTACCTATTACTGAACGTATTGGCCCTGTGGCTTATAGAGTTTCACTTCCAGCTCATCTATCTGACATTCATGACATGTTTAACGTCTCTCAACTTCAGAAGTGTCTTCGAAAGTCGGATTCTGTTATCGATTCTCCTGATTTGCAGGAGCTTGAGATCTCACCAGATCTATCAGTTGTGCAGCAGCCTTTTCGTGTACTCGCTTTAGAGATGAGACTCCTTCAAAATAAGGATGTGCCGCTCGTTAATGTTCAATGTTCCGCTAATCCCAATGACTGCACTTGGGAAACCAGAGAGTTTATCGAGCATTCATGTCCCGGTTTTCTATCTTCGCATAGCGATGGTGAGAATATCTCTTTATCTCAAGCTTATTTTCTTTTCTTTGAGTGATGAAATTAAATAGTTGAATACAAATTCTTCTCTAGGAATTGCGAGGACGCAATTTTGTTAAGGGAGGGGAGTTTGTAACAACCCTGCTTTAGAGATTATCATTCAATATTGAATTATAATGATAATTACAATTTAATATTGTAAATAAAATTAAAATTGGAGAAATTAAATTGTTTATTAGGAATAAACATGGAATTTTGGAATTTAAAATGAGAAAATGGAATTCCAAGCTTTATTTTATTTCTTTGGAGTGATATAAATGGAATATAGGCTTTAAATAATGAAAATGATTTCATTTTAGAGAAAATGTAATAATTATATTAATTATTGTCCATTAGCTTCTTTTAATAATTTTTAAAAGAAGTATGTAATTTTTAAAGGTGGTTTATTGAAACAAAAGGTGGAAATTGGGTTTAAAATAAGTTTTGGCTATAAATAATGTTTTGAAATAGTTTGAAATATTTTTCAAAGTGAGAAAATAAATTTTGTCGAATTTTAGAAGTTAAAAACAATGTTTTATTCATTTGTTTGAGTAAATGGTGTATTTTTGTTAAATGAAGGATTTTAATTATAAAAATGTTTTAAAAATATAAATTAATCTTTTTATATGGTAAGAAATGTTTTATTTTACAAGTATGCAAATTTTCATATTTTTCTTTTGTGTAAATAAGAAGAAAATGAATTTTTATTTGTGTATATGTGATATATACACATATTTCTTTGTTAAGTGTTGATTTCTTAACCTAAACCATATTATTTCTTTTTATTTTCAAACCCATATTAGCCCATTTAGCCTTAACCTGGTAAGAAGAAGAAAAATAATTTGCTGTACGTTCATTTCTTATTACCTTCTTCCTTCTTCTGCCTAAAAGCAAAGTCAGTAAACCAAATTTCTCAAATTCAAAATCAAGCTCCATCTTCAATTAAATTCAACCAAAATTCAAGTCTTTTTGCAAGATAAAGATAAATCAGAGGTATACAACTCCAAATCATACAATTTCATCACAAAAATCTTATTACAATAAATAACTTTCTGATTTTTACTGTATATGGTTTGCATGTTCTGTAATTGCTTTCTATAGGTTCTCAAGGCTTATAATCTCAAGCAAAGCTTCCTCCTTTCATCAAAAATCCAAGCTTTTGCAAAAAATCCACAAGGTGAGTTGTATAAGCTCACAATCTAGCGAAAACAAAAGTGCCAAAGCTTGAAAATTTTGAAAATTTGCTTCTGTTTGTTGTTTTCCTATAGTTGAATTTTCTCTGTTATAATCTAGTTGCTGTTGCTACTTTGAGACCTTGTATCTTGTGATTCCAGCAACAAAGTGCTGCCTAATTTCTTGCATTCGGTAGCTTGCATGTTGAATTACATCTCTGTAAATTTTTGTTGAAAACTGAGCTCATTTGCTATGCTAAACTCAAGCTAGAAAATTAGTTCGTGAGTAGGAAACCTACTGGAACAAAAGTTTATATGCCAGGTCGACTGCCACCTTCATTGGGTCGACATGCAAGTCGACCATATGGTCGACCAAAGGACCAAGGAGGTCAACCTCCATGTCGACCTCAAGGTCGACCTGGCAAGAGGCAAAATGTTGCCTTGTCCCCCTTTGTGTTTTGATGTTTTCGACCTTTGTTTGCTTTATTTTTCCAGCTATTTTCGTGATGTTTTGATGATGATTATAGGCCCTGATGTCTATCAATAGACTTGCCAAATGATGGAGATTTAAAAATTCAAATTTTGAATTATTTTGAATTTATATTGAATTTAAATTCGAATATCGGTTTGAGTGATTTTCCTTGTTTTTATTCGTTTTCGAGCATGGTTTTCTCTGAATCTTTTTGAAATGATTTTTAAAATTAATGGGCATTTCAAATTAATTATTAGATAATATTTTAAATTATTTTCAAGTGTAAAATCTATTTATTCTCTATAATAAGAGAAATGTTCAAATAGGGTTTTCAAATTGATTTCGGAAATTGGTTTTCAAAGCTTGTTTTCCCAAGTAAATTATTTTATATATAAATCACACGTTTTTGCACTATTCGAATAAATTAGAAGGAGAATTAAATGGTTTGGTAAATCACGTGGTATGGGACACGTGGGTTTATCTTATTGGTTAATTCCCAACTTGTCCGTTTGATCGTTTTGAACTTCGAGTCAGGTTTACCGGTGAGATGAGGTATACTTTTTACTGCTTTGAGTGTGAAACTTACTAGCGGTTAGAAAACCATTTAGTGTGAACGTGTGGTATGGGACACACATTAACACTGTTCGGGTTCCTGTCCGAGAGTTTGTGACACATTTGCCATTGCGGCATGACAGTACTGGACCTTCGGGTCATTGCCATTGCATCGTTTGCCATTGCGGCGTATTTGTCTTCGAGACGTTTGCCATTGCGGTGTATTTTCCATTGCGGCGTATTTGTCATTGTGACGTTTCGCCTTCGGGAGAAGTTCCTATTTGAGATAACAGTACTCGACAAGGCTTCGGCCACATACACGTGCTAAACTTTTGAGATGATTTCTTTGACTATTTTCCCTAGTGTATCGCCCCTTTCCGGAATTGGTCCTTTGAACCATTGGATATATATTTGTGGCGATTACCTTTCGGGAATTTGAACTCTTGGAAGTTCTATTTTTGAGATTTGTACTGCCTACACTGGCATTATTGAGATTTTCTTTTGGCGTTTACTTGTGATTTTATTCTCCTCTTTGGAGATATATTTGCCTTCTGGCGTGTTTGAGATGGGATCTCTTTGTGCATATTTTGGGTTGCCGATTTGGTGGGTTTAGTTTTTTCCCCTAAACCATATTTGATGTTTTATGAATGCCGATGACATGAGGCTCGCTACTTTTAGCATTTTATAGGTTGTTCTATCTCTTTTGAGATTATATGTTGTGTAGTGATACCCTTCATCACATGAAGTAACTACACTTTAAATTGTCCCTTCTCACTTGGGAATATTATCACTTTAGCCTTATGCTCATATTATCGTTATCCTTGTAAACCGATTTGTTTAGCTAGACTGACCCGTGTATTTATACTCGGGTCAGACCGAGGTGTTTCAGGTTAGGTACATTTGGAATTAGCCTACTTTGCTTCCGCATGGACTATTCTGCTAGCTCTTTTTGTTATAGCTTTTTGGGTAGTCCTTTTTGTTTGCTACTCTTATATGTATATTCCTTTGACTCACCTGTATATTGTGGTTGCTATACCACTTGACATGAATCATTTTGTTTACTATGTGATGTACCCGTATGTGTGTGTATATATATATATATATATATGTGTGTGTGTGTGTGTGTGTGTGTGTGTGTGTGTGTGATGATCCACTGTTCTGTGATGTGTTTTGCATTAGAGTTGTTGTATTTTGTTCTGATAGATCCTATAGCCACCTATGGCTTTGTATTAAGTATTTATTGGATATGTCGATCCTCTTGAGAAAAAAAATATATAGCATTTGTCGACATATTCAATAGATATTTAAGATAAGGCTATAGATGGTCGCTCCTAACCAGCCCTATTCTCCGCATTAGCAGACAGTATTACCCAGTAATACTCTTTGTTAATGTGGGTCTCGGCGTGGGGCGTCACAATATATGTAAAGGGGAAATGAACAATGTATCATAAAGTCAATAAGAACTTTCCATTCAATAAATAAATCATGATGTTCCATTGCCTTCTTATATTAAAATTCCTTCAATCAAATATGACGGGTCAGCTGATTCAAATGACCTTTTGTTGGCTTTTGAAAGTCAAATGGACATCTACATTGCTCCTAAAGCAGTGAGATGTAGGTTGTTCCCCACCATATTCTTTAACACAACTGCAAAATGTAACACCGTTATCGAGAGAATACCATATATTCATGGGAGCAGTTTTCTTATGAACTTTTTGCATAGTTTTGTACTTCTAAAGAACCAACTATAAATGCGACTAGGGGATTAATGAGGGAATATTTGAAATAATTTGACATTGAAGCTAATAAAGCTGAAATGATAAGTTCAGAGAAAAATTGATGGTCGTAAAGTTTGGGCTAATAGAAAATAATCAATTTTGTATATCCACTAATACAGTGATTCATAAGACTTTCATTTTCTAGCTGAAAAATTCATCCGAATGGACGAAATATTTCATGAAAAGAAAATTTCTCAACAGAGTGAAAGAGGAGGTTTCCTAAATCCTAATATAAGAGGAAGTGGGAAGAAACATAAGAGCAAACTACGTGATTAAAACTAGCCTATCTTGTACATTTATTTTGTAACAAAGGACGAGATAGAGTATCCTACTTTTATTAAATCAACAACAAATCCAGAACCTAATAGGGATGGATATTACTTTGCTTCTTACAAAGCGAACAATCACAAGACTGATGATTTACGTATATTGGTCAGAATCATTCAAGGCATGATAAGCAGGGAAGCACTAAAAGAGTTTGTCAAAAGCGGCTAGAAGTTTTTGAAGTCTAACAATAATGAAAAATCTCCGACTAACAATGCCAACTTTATGGAAAGTAACTCCATTGAATTTTCCACCACTGATTAACCATATTGATGTCATTCTGGGAGGACCGCATTTTGTAGGAATGAGTAAAGGAGCGAGGAATAGGTGCATTATGAAGCTAAAGAGGGAATCTACTCAGTGAGAGAAGAACCCCCAGCAAAGGTGTACAACAGTGTTTTCCAAATTTCAGATCTAATTGTAACACCTAAAGAGCTATGAGGTGTGAGGCATCCCCACAACCATTCATTATTAATTACAACTCATATTGCACTATCCCTAGTATCTAAAATCCCGATGGATGCTGGAAGCATAGTAAATTTGATTTTGACGTATGTCTTCGATCAAATGGATATCCCAATAGAAAAGTTTGAGCCCGATTTGGAGCCCGTCATTGGGTTCAATAATAAAGGCTTTACACCAATCAAACAAATCAAATTGTTGTTCTAATAGGAATTTCGCCCTACACTAGAACCTTTGAAACATTATTTGTAGTAATGGATCATCCTACTTACTATAATGCCTTTTTCATGAGGCAATCTTTGGACAAGGTAGATGCCTTTATTTCTCCAAAACACTTGCTTGTTAAATTCATTTCCAATGCTGGATAGGGGACAATGCAAGGGAAATAGTTTAGCTTAAGAGAAATATATTTTGGAAATATTAAGAAATGCAATAAAGAAGGTGATTCTTGATATGAATCTGTGTTAAATAAATCAAATTAAACTAAAACCCCAAAGCCCATTTATATTAGTCATCATGGGCTGATATCTAATGCAAATATATAGAAGCTGCTGACAGGTAAGTGCCAAAAGCTGGATAGACAATAAAAAACATTAGGAAAGAAGAGGAATCATTTTGAATTAAATCAAGTAAATCAAGGTTTTAATTCTAAAGAGATATTGGAATAATAAAGCCACAAATGGATTCTAGAGATACTGAAGAAAATGTAAAATCTACGAGGATTTGGAGTAAGCGAACTTAGATATGCAAAGCCCCAAAAAAATAGTGAAAATAAGGAAAGGAGTAGACATGGATATAAGATAAAAGCTCATCATATTTCTTCAATCGAATAATGATGTTTTCACTTGGACCCATCCTAATATGGTGGGAATATAACTATCAGTAGTTTGTCATGCATTCAACATGGATCCAAAATTTACTCCCATAAGGCAAAAGAAGCGGCAATTCAGTAAAATTGAAACCATTATGTTGTAAGACGAAGTAAAGAAATTGTTAGAGAATGGATTTATTAAGGAGGTATTCTATCCAAAATGGTTGGCTAATCTGGTATTAGTTAGGAAAGCAAATGGGAAGTGAACGACATGTTTTGACTATATGGATCTAAATAAAGTTTGCCAAAAGGATTGTTATCCCCTACCCTAGATTGATAAACTTGTAGATGCTGCAAGTGGACATAAATTGTTATTATTTATGGATGTATACTTAGGATTTAATATAATTCCTATGTTCAAGCTAAATGAAGGACATACGAGCTTTGTGACCAATTGAGGAACATACTATTATAAGGTAATGCTATTCAAACTAAAAAATGCGGGAGCCACATATCAACAGCTAGTAAATAGGTTGTTCAAAACCAAATTGAGTAGAACATGGAAGTGTACATTGACGATATGTTAGTAAAAACTAAAGAGTAGGGTGATCACATCAATGACCTGAATGTAATATTTGGGGTGTTGCGGAAATACAAAATGAAGCTAAATCCATAGAAATGCCCATTCGAGATCTATCTAGAAAGTTCTTGGGATGCACTATGAGTGCATGAGGAAAAGAGGCTAATCTTGATTAAATAAAGGCAATTCAAGATATAGCAGTGCCCAAAACAAGTAAAGATCTAATGGGCTTAAATGGTTGAGTAACTACACTTAGCTAACTTATATTGAAAGAAACAGACAAATGCATTATGTTTTTTTACAAATCAAGAAGTGGAAGACCTTTGAATCGACGAAGTATTGCTGAAAGCCCTTTCAGGAGTTAAAAGACCACTTAGAGAAGCCGCCATAGCCCAATAAAAGAGGAAGATTTGAATCTATCTATTAGTATTAGAGCATGTGATCAGCTCAGTTTAATAAGAGAAGAAAATGAAACTCGGTTGTTGTTATATTATACAAGCAAAAGGCTAAAGAAAGCAGAAATCAAGTATCCAGTAATAGAGAAACTAGCTTATTGCTTGATATTAACAAAACAAAAACTAAGATCCTATTTCCAAGCACATCCAATCAAGGTATTAAGAAATTATCCGCTTAAGCAAATATTTAGTAAACCTAAAATTTTTGAAAAATTGATACACTAAGGGATGGAACTAAGTCAATATGTATTGAATATTTTCCACGAATGTTGATAAAAGAAAAAGCCTTGGATGTTTCTATAACTGAGTGCAAAGGATTTATCGAAGGGTGGTTAGAGAAAAAAGGAAACTTGAACCGAAGTGTCAATTATTTGTTAGTGGTGCTGCAAATGAGCAAGGAGCTAGAGCTAGATAGGTAAGAATCACATGTGATGGGCATAGATTGCATTATTCAATGAAATTGGGATTTTCTGCAACTAATAATGTAGCTAAATATGATTCGATGATAGAAAGATTAACTTTGGTCTAAAAACTAAAAAGTTTGGGGTTGAAGTTTTTAGCGATTCATAACTGATGGTAAATCAAATAAACAAGATGTATAAAATGAAGGACAATCGATTAACCCAATACATTAAAATGATCCACAAGATGTTGGCTCAATTTGAAGATTTTTCTATCCATCAGATACCAAGGAAAAGAACTTCCAAGCCGACTCACTAGCAAAATTGGCAAGCTCGCGAGAAGCAGCAGAGGTAAATATTGTCCAATTAGTTTCCAACAAACTTTCATGTGGAATTTAAAAAGGAGGTATCGAACCACAAAGTCTTAGTCACAACCCGGTCGCAAGCCCAACGATAGCAAAATGACAAAGAAAGTTTATACAAAAGCAGCGATCGTGAAGAAGCACATAAAGTAGCCAGAATATATGAGCGCAAAAGTCAATATGTCGATAACTGGATGACACATATAGTCGAATACTGAAAAAAGGAACATTGCTAAAAAAATAAGAACGAGTCAAAGAATTAAGGTATCCGGCACCTTTTTATACCATAATTGACGAGGTATTATATAGAAAGGGATATTTAATGCGCTATTTGAGATGTATAACCCTAGAAAATAGAATGGAGATATTAAAAGAATCTCATGAGGGATTTTGGGGAGATGTTCCATTGGAGTAAAATTAGTAAAGAAAGTAATGAGCTAAGGCTATTACTAGCTCGCATGACTGAGGATGCCTTAGCTTATGTGAAAAGACGTGACATTATTAAAATATTTCTCAAATTCCATGACTACGTCTTAGTGAATTAACCCTTGCCACCAGTTCTAGGCCCTTTAATGTGTAGGGAATCGACTTAAAAGGACCTCTTCCTGTTTCAAAAGGAGGCATGACATTTGCAGTAGTGGCCATTTACTATTTTATTAAGTGGGTTGAAGCTGAGCCGTTACCAAATATTACCTCAAGGAAATGCCTAAGCTTTGTTATCAAAAATGTAATTACCCAATTTGGATTCCTAAATAAGATCATTTTCGATAATGGAACCTAGTTCGAAAGTAAATAGTCCATTCGCTTGTGTAAAGAAATGAGATATAAATAGTTTTTCATCAGCAACACATCCAAAAGCCGATAGGGCATGGAGGTAGCAAATAAGACTATCAAGAACATTTTAAAGAAATGGTTAGGTAAACCAAAAGGAAATTGGATAGAAGAATGTCCTCTTGTCCTGTGGTCATATAGAACTTCCACAAAGACAACCATAGGCTATACCTCATATTCCTTAACACAAGGATTTGAGACAATGTTACTAATAGAAGTTGAAGTTCAATCATACCGAAGAATTGCATATGCTTATGCATCAAAACCAAGAATTAAATAAAGGAATCCTTAGATATGATTAGTGAACTAAGAGACCAAGCTGCACTATGATTAGCAGAGTATCAATAAAGAATTTCCGAATACTATAATTCGAAAGTGAAACAAATGATGTTTCGAAAGGGAGATCTTGAACTTCAAAGAGTATGACAAATACCAAGGATCCTTAAGATAGCATATTAGGACCGAATTTGGAATAACCCTTACTCAGTTTTGAAGTAATACCCCCAAGAAAACTTATCGATTGAGTAGGCCCAACGGAAAGGCCACAGCAAGGACATGAAATGCCAAGCATTTAAGACCATATTTCACCACGTTGAATGGATAAACCTATAACGACCCGTAAATTTTAATTGTTTTAATAACGTAATTAACTGAATTTTTGTGAAATTTTAAATAATGAAATTTTGAAATGAAAATTTGATATTTAGAATACGTCTATTTAAACATAGCAAATGGTAAATTTTCATCTGATAATAAGAAAGTAAATTTTATTGTATAATTTTATTCAAATTCAAATCAGTTAAATTTGATGATAATAAAATATTTTCCAAACCTGAATATTTTTATACGATAAATTTGTAAATCATTTTCCGAGTGAGACGTCATCTTCTGTTTAATCAAATTTGGACTGCTATTGCTCCGTTTATTTTATTTCTAACAGATTTGCAGCATTTTGGGTATCGATCATCGACTTTTGATAGGATGATCATACCACTAATACCTGTATACCGTTTTGATCATCTCATCGTACTGATCTTTGCGGTATATTTATTTCCGTATTTTGAGTTTCGGTACATGATGGAAACTGTGTACAGGGCCGATAACTTATGGTTTCTTTGTTGTTTGTATAAAACCTGGTTTTGTGTATAGAAATTTATATTGGAAAAAAAGGGGCACCTATATAATAATGCAGTAGTTCTATATTGAAATTTTTATCAAGTGTCTATATAAATATTGTGTAAATATATACATAGAGATTGTAGTTGTGTATGTCTTAAATTTAATATGGATTTTTTTAATATATGTGTATATATATGTCTTAGGAATAATGATTTTTATTATATATATATAAACATATATTATTTTAATATTTTTCTGAAATTTAAAATAGTGATTTTAAGGAATTATAATAATAAAATATATTTTTCTATATATATCAAGTTGATTCTGATTTGTTCTCGTCAATTTCTATATATATCAGCTTTGCCCGTCGAATTCGTGCCAATCTAGCTTTGATTTGGAATTTGTAGCTTGTTCAGTTGTCAAACTTTTCTATCCTCGAAAGGTAAGCAATCACTCACGATTAATGTTCTTATATTTATTAAATTTGATTTCAATTGAAATGACAATTGAAATATGTTGCTGTTAGTTATTTAAATTGCTATATATATGTTATTATCTATAACTGTTCACCTGTAAAATCTGACGCCATGATATGCTATTTATATTTTATCATTTATCGATGATATATGCCTGTTGCTAATTATTATATTATTGTCGTATATGCTGTCACTCTGCAAGTTCCCAGTTAGTATAGAATTCCCTATGGGTTGAAATGATACATACCCGAACGATTTTGTCGAATAGGGGAAAATCGTTATGGGTTGAAATGATAAACCCAAACGATTTTCATTGAATTGAATTTGGGATTACGGGTTGAAAAGATATACACCCGTATATATTTAAATTGCGGATTGAAATGATAAATATCCATATCACTTGACCATAGGATATAAAATTATATACAGGCACCGTTGGTCTATATATATATATATATTTTGAAAAATGATTTCCAAGGCTTTGAAAAGAAATATATGCGGTTTTTATAAATATTGATTTTAAGATATTATATCTTTAATAAAGATTTGATGATAATTTTAAATAAATTGAGTTGGATAGAGAAATGAAAATTTATTTGAATTTTGGGAATTCAAGTTGATCTGAATCAATTTTTGAAATTTGAGGAAACTATTTTTATTTTATATAAAGTATTTTAATATATAAAGATATTTTACTTTATGAGTATATTTCATTTTAAACTATTTTAATATAAAACTATTTTAATATACTAATTATTTTATTATATAAACTATTTTATTATATAAACTATTTTATTATATAAACTATTTTTATTATATAAACTATTTTATTATATAAACTATTTTATTTTAAAATCTGTTTTATTACATATACTAGTTCCTATGTCTAAACTGTTGAGTGGAAATTATTATGATTTCAAAGTGTTATGATTTCCAAACTGTTATAATTTCAAGTGTTTTGGTTTCGAAAGTGTTATAACCTTGAAAATGATAGGATTTTGGAAATGGATATATATTTGAGGTGAAAAATGATGTCGTATTGATATGGTTTTGAAATGGATATGATATTTTGGTTTTGAAGTATGATATTTTGAAATGACCGCGGTGTTATAATAACTTTTGGTTGTTAAAGAGATCGGGATCGGATATTGTCATACTCTCTGCCAATACCAAAAACAACTTTAACAATTGTGTACGTGGTGGAGATTCCAGAATGAAGTAGGATGGTTTGGTGACGATTCTATATGGTATTTACATGACCCTGACTCCCTTGAGTCAGCTTGATGCGGCTAAAACAGGATCCATGCCGGGCCAAGTGAGGTCATTCCTCCGATCGGGCACATGTCTTCGATACCACTCTATTGCTTTTGTGATTGATTGGGTGCACCCTTTGATTTGGGAATGTGTCACGAGGTGGGCGGTAGTAGCTGCTATGCGTTACCACCAGTCCAGATCAGCAAATGGTATATCTACCCTAGTATTGCCTCGAGTGCCTTGTCGCATACCCTATCGCGCCTTCTACGAGTTTGTTTTGTGTCGTACCTATTGAGTGCTCCCTGATATACCACTTGCTAGTGGAGTTTACAGTATCTGTATTGACTATGACATTATAAAAATGTGTTAAGGGGGATATGGGTAACACCTTAATGCTATTTTAATAGTTTACTTTGCTATAGACATATTATAATAGCGTATATTACTACACAGTAGAGTTCCATGGATCCTTAGAGGATGGAAATCCCAAACATCCTTTAAGTTACTTGTATTTCAGTTGATATTTCACTTGAGTTGGATTTATGGATATAAGAATATTAATCCTGACTCGAGTGTTTTGTGTTTTGCTTTACGCTCGGGTCAGACTGAGTGCCACAACATTAGAGACTCACCTTTGGAGTTGGAGCTTCACTTAGGGATCCATCTGCATCTATTCAGCTTTTAGCTTTTCCAGTTCATTTGTCCAGAGATTTCATCTATTTGTATTTGACACTTCACTATATTTGAGATATTCTGTTGTATTTTATTTCAACTCTATTATTTATCTATTCCGCTGCTTACTATTGTAATACTCTGTGTCTGTGATTCTGTGATTGATTTATTTACTGTATATGTTGAGTTTTGCCAAATTTAAATTAACAATCCGATATTTTGAGCAATTCAAGTCCGACATGTGCGGATGCGAATGGCACGAAATAGCAGGTCGTTATAGTTGGTATCAAAGCTCTGGTTTTAGGCGAAATCTAGTATATAAAGTAAATTTAATTACAGAATCACCTTCGTTCATGCTTGATTTCCTTCCCCTTTGACTCGGTTTCCTTTGAATTTTGGAACGTTCCCATCGGTTCCAAAATCCCATTCTTATCTCCCTCTATTCGTGTTTTCTTGATTCTGGAGCACCCCATAGCTCCATTTCGACTGATCTCCATAATGAATCTGAAAATATCTTGCCACCTCAATTGGCAATCTCATCCTGATGTTTTGATGTCACATCTCTCCCATTTAAGTGGAAAATTGAATTTCCACATCGATCTTATCCTTGGAATCTCGGTTAACCCGGTTAAGGTCACCCACGATCAATATAAGTCTATCCATCTTCCCCTTTGTAATTTAATTATCTTATCTCCCTTCCGAGCCTATCTTCTAGTTAGAATTCTTTTGATTAGGATTTCTCTGATTTGGATCTCTATCCTTGTTTTAAAATCTATTCTTGTATCATCGAGTGAGGGAGTGTATTTGTATTAATATAAAAATATTTCGTGTTGTGTTGTTTGAGTTGTTAAGTTTTAATTTTGGGTTTCGATTGATTCGTCTGGCTGTTGTTATCGATAGGAATTCCACAACACTTGAACAGAGCAAACTAACACAATATTGTTTTCAAATTTGGTAAATGAAATAAATTTGGTATGATTATATTATATATAAAAGTATAAATTTTCTGAAATTTAATAGTTAACTGGATTGGTCATTTAAATAATAATATGTGATTCTCAATTATGATTTTGTAAACCACTGACTAAATGAATTTATAAAATATGGTTTATAAATTGATTTGGAATTTAAAATTTAGAATTTGAGAATTCAATTTCCGGTATTTTCAAGAAAAATTTGGTTTTTAAAGTTTTAAAATGCATATTGTTTAAAGTATTTTCAAATAGAAATTTGTTTCCAAAAGAAATTTAAATGTTTAAATCAGTGCTCTCCTCTTTTGTCGCTGGAAAATAATTTCGGTGATGACGGCCGCATCATCGACATTCATTTTCGAGTTTCGAAATAGAGAAACCAATTCGTAGCTTTGCTACACTTTTGTTTTGGAAAATAAATTTGATTTGAATTTTTTAAGTATGACTTGATTATATTATATATATAGGTATATGATTATAGATTTGATTTGATATATATAATATATATATTTATCCATAAATTTTTTGAAGTGAAACCGGAAATTTGAATCTTAAGGTTTACACTAAGAAATGGTTTCAATTATTGAAATAAAGTGAAATTTTGAATAAGTGGAATATCTAAAATGATAAATGAAATTTAACCAACTTGAAATAGTTGAATTTGAATAAAAACTTATTTGTATAATACTAAATTGCATTCTAATTGATATAACTTGCCTAAAATATTCAAAAAAAGTTAAATTGTTAGGATATAATAGGGTTGTACAAGAAGAAAACTTAAGTAATAAATTGCTCAAACTGAAATCTGGCTTAATTTAAATGTTAAAAATAGAAGAGAAAATTTGTATAGTATTTAATTGCACTTATAAACATTTGTATAACTTCCCTAGAAAGTTTAAATGTAATTAGAATGTAATTGGATAATATATACCATGATATAGGTAATAGGATATCAAAATGATATATTGTTAAGGAAATCTACTTTTAATAAATTGGATAGTAAAATGGAAAATTTAATTATTAAATAATATATGGTTATAAGATGTTTATACATGTAATATATGTTGAAAAATGCATATTAAGTGGAATAAATTAAATAAATAAAGGAGAGTTATAGTTAAACAAGTACATATGAACTTAAGAATAGTGAAATTAAAATTATAACGGAAATCAACTTAACTGGGGTCAAATGGATTTAAATAAATGGGCAAATAAATGAGTTAAATCAAATAAATTTTGTTTTGAAAAGGAAATTTTGTAACAAATGCTAATAAATGGAAATCAAGTCTATTGATTTAAATACATTAAATTGAGTCAATATATTTTATTGATTTATATAATGGATTAAATCAAATAGTTGAATACAAATTTATTTAAGATTGAAAATTTATATGGTTTGAATAATTGAAGTTGAATGTTAAGGTGGAATTAACTATGGTTGATCAAATAGAGCCAATAGATGAGTAGAATAAAACAAATTTGTCGTGAAAGTTTTGTAATAAATGGTAATAAATTTGAAACAAAACAATTGAATAAAAATATATGGAAAAGAAATCAATCAAATGTGAACACAATAAATATAATGGATTAAATAAAATGAATTGGAATCAATTAATTAAATATATGGTTTAAATTAATTGTGTATTATTATATTTATATTTCAATCTATTTTCTTTCTAGTTATTTCTATTCTCCAACCTCCTTCCTTTTCGGGGACGAAAAGTTTTGAGTGGGGGAGAGTGTAACGACCCGTAAATTTTAACTGTTTTTAATAACGTAATTAACTGAATTTTTGTGAAATTTTAAATAATGAAATTTTGAAATGAAATTTTGATATTTAGAATACGTCTATTTAAACATAGCAAATGGTAAATTTTCATCTGATAATATGAAAGTAAATTTTATTGTATAATTTTATTCAAATTCAAATCAGTTAAATTTGATGATAATAAAATATTTTCCAAACCTGAATATTTTTATACGATAAATTTGTAGATCATTTTTCGAGTGAGACATCATCTTCTGTTTCAGCAAATTTGGACTGCTATTGCTCCGTTTATTTTATTTCTGACAGATTTGCAGCATTTTGGGTACCGATCATCGACTTTTGATAGGATGATCATACCACTGATATCCGTATATCGTTTTGATCATCTCGTCGTACTGATCTCTACGGTATATTTATTTCTGTATTTTGAGGTCCGGTACACGACGGAAATGATGATAACGATCCGTTGTAATGGTATCAAAATCTGTGACTTTCCACTTTCCTATCTTTTTCAAATTTGAAACGTGCAGCCCACGCTAGCAATAAATTGCCTTAATTATTTCACTAAAAAGATGGTGACTGTTGACACTTCTTTCCCTCAATATTAATTTGCTCATTGTTCACTTTTATTAGCCGGTACAATTCTTTTAACATTTCCTTATCGTATTCATTTTTTCCATCTTCCCATATCAAAACACATTATATATAAGTTTATATATTTAGCCCGCTCCTTCAAATTTCATGCCTGCTTATGTTGTGACTCAGCTCTTCCCTTCCCTGTTACTTGAAAAATAAATATATGCAAAGCTTATTCAAGGATATATTCTGAAACAAATCTTCTCGTCCTCTTCTCCCCTCTCTACCACATCATTTCCCTGCCCTTCTCCTCCGACGACCTTGCTCCGCCTTTGAGGTCCCGGCCTGCCACCACAACCCCAGCCTCCAACCTCGGCCTCCGCCCATTCAACTTCCAAAATCCATCCCACTCGAGCATCTCCACCTTGCTTCGCCTTCACCCTCCCTCCTCTTATTTGCCGAGCACCATCCTATCTTATATATTAGGTAAGAATATATATATATATATACTACTTATGTTATAGTTTTATTTTATATTAGTTATATATAGTTTTACTTTAGTTGTTATGTTAATATATATATTTGTGCGTGTATAAGGTAGTATAAATATTAGTTTAAAATATGTTTTCGTGAATTGTAAATATATTATATATATACATAACAGTTTATATTTTGCATATAGTGTATAGTATATTGTATATGAAAGTTTTTATACAAGATTTCAAAATCTGTTGATACTGATTTATAGTGCATTAGTTATGTGTTATGTATAAAAGCACATAAATGTATATGAAAAGTTTAAAGCATAGTTGATATTCGAAAGCATATGTGTACAAGACTGCTTTAACATTTTTAGACCAGTAATTTCTGCGTTTATGTAGTATAAATAGGTTATATATATATATATGTATATAGATTCTTGGATATACATTATAAGTTAAGTATTATATGGTTTATAAGGTTGATAGTTATTTGCCTATATATATGAACTAAACTAAAATTTGTATACTTGTTCATCTCAGTTTATAAGTTTATTATATAGGAGTTGTGCTCTTTTGGTTTGGTTTAAAAAATAATAATAACTTTATATATACACATATTTGGTTTTGCCTTTGGCAGTTACTTTGGGATTTTCCGTAATTGATTCATATATATATATATATATATATGATGTTGTATCTATATGTAGTTACGTCTATATTAGTATATATGGAGTTTACATTTTCTGTTTTATATCTTGTATACATATCTCATGCGCAAGTTAGGGATATAGCATAACAGTATATTGAACATGTTGCTTATATAAATTTTATAAGATTTGTTAGTTAAATATAATGGTTTACATCAGTACGTAGACATTATATCTAATTTATGTTATTATACATATATTAGTTTATATATAAAGTTATAAAAACTTTGTTCTATTTTTGCCTATAGAATCTAGTTATATGTAAGAATATATATATATATATATATATATAATTTTTAATATAAGCTATTAGCATAGCCTCATTTGCTGCTGTATATCAATGTTTATAATGTATTAGTATTATATATTAATATGTGTACAGGGCCGATAACTTATGGTTTCTTTGTTGTTTGTATAAAACCTGGTTTTGTGTACAGAAATTTATATTGAAAAAAACGGGGCACCTATATATAAATAATGAAGTAAGTCTATATTGAAATTTTTATCAAGTGTCTATATAAATATTGTGTAAATATATACATAGAGATTGTAGTTGTGTATGTCTTAAATTTAATATGGATTTTTTTAATATATATATATATATATGTTTTAGGAATAATGATTTTTATTATATATATATACATATATTATTTTAATATTTGTCTGAAATTTAAAATAGTGATTTTAAGGAATTATAATAATAAAATATATTTTTTTGTATATATATCAAGTTGATTCTGATTTGTTCTCATCAAATTCTATAAATATCAGCTTTTCCCATCGAATTTGTGCCAATCTAGCTTTGATTTGGAATTTGTAGCTTATTCTGTTGTCAAACTTCTTTATCCTCGAAAGGTGAGAAATCACTCACGATTAACGTTCTTATATTTATTAAATTTGATTTCAATTGAAACGACCATTGAAATATGCTGCTGTTAGTTATTTAAATTGCTATATATATGTTATTATCTGTAACTGTTCACCAGTAACATCTGACACCATGATATGCTATTTATATTTATCAGTTATTGATGATATATGCATGTTGCTGATTATTATATTATTGTCCTATACGATGTCACTCTGCAAGTTCCCTGTTAGTATAGAATTCCCTATGGGTTGAAATGATACATACCCGAATGATTTTGTAGAATAGGGGGAAATCATTATGGGTTGAAATGATAAACCCAAACGATTTTCATTGAATTGAATTTGGGATTGCGGGTTGAAAAGATATACACCCGTATATATTTAAATTGCGGATTGAAATGATAAATATCCGTATCACTTGACCATAGGATAGAAAATTATATACAGGCACCGTTGGTATATATATATATATGTATTGAAAAATGATTTCCAAGGCTTTGAAAAGAAATATATGCGGTTTTTATAAATATTGATTTAAAGATATTATATCTTTAATATAGATTTGATGATAATTTTAAATAAATTGAGTTGGATAAAGAAATGGAAATTTATTTGAAATTTAATTGAATTTTGGGTATTCAAGTTGATCTGAATCGATTTGTGAAATTTGAGGAAACTATTTTTATTTTATATAAAGTATTTTAATATATAAAGATATTTTACTTTATGAGTATATTTCATTTTAAACTATTTTAATATAAAAATATTTTAATATACTAATTATTTTATTATATAAACTATTTTATTATATAAACTATTTTATTTTAAAAATCTATTTTATTACATATACTAGTTCCTATGTCTAAACCGTTGGGTGGAAAGTATTATGATTTAAAAGTGTTATGATTTCCAAAGTGTTATAATTTCAAGTGTTTTGGTTTCGAAAGTGTTAAAACCTTGAAAATGATATGATTTTGGAAATGGATATATTTGAAGTGAAAAATGATATCGTATTGATATGGTTTTGAAATGGATATGATATTTTGTTTTTGAAGTATGATATTTTGAAATGACCGCGGTGTTATAATAACGTTTGGTTGTTAAAGGGATCGGGATCGGATAATGTCATACTCTCTGCCAATACCGAAAACCACTTTAACAACTGTGTACGTGGTGGAGATTCTAGATTGAAGTAGGATGGTTTGGTGACGATTCTATATGGTATTTACGTGACCCTGACTCCCATGAGTTAGCTTGATGCGGCTAAAACAAGAGCCACGCCGGGCCAAGTGAGGTCATTCCTCCGATCGGGCACATTTCTTCGATACCACTCTATAGCTTTTGTGATTGATTGGGTGCACCCTTTGATTTGGGAGTGTGTCACGAGGTGGGCGGTAGTAGCTGCTATGCGTTACCGCCAGTCCGGATCCGTAAACGGTATATCTACCCTGGCATTGCCTCGAGTGCCTTGTCGCTTGCCCTATCGCGCCTTCTACGAGTTTGTTTTATGTCGTACCTATGGAGTGCTCCCTGATAGCCCACTTGCGAGTGGGGTTTACAGTATCTGTATAGACTACGGGATTATAAAAATGTGTTAAGGGGGATATGGGTAACGCCTTAACGCTATTTTAATAGTTTACTTTACTATAGACATATTATAATAGCGTATATTACTACATAGTAGATAGTTCCATGGATCCTTAGAGGATGGAAATCCCAAACATCCTTTAAGTTACTTGTATTCAGTTGATATTTCACTTGAGTTGGATTTATGGATATAAGAATATTAATCCTGACTCGAGTGTTTTGTGTTTTGCTTTACGCTCGGGTCAAACTGAGTGCCATAGCATTAGAGACTCACCTTTGGAGTTGGAGCTTCACTTGGGGATCCATCTGCATCTATTCAGCTTTTAGCTTTTCCAGTTCATTTGTCCAGAGATTTCATCTATTTGTATTTGACACTTCACTATATTTGAGATATTCTGTTGTATTTTATTTCAACTCTATTATTTATCTATTCCGCTGCTTACTATTGTAATACTCTGTGTCTGTGATTCTATGATTGATTTATTTACTATATATGCTGAGTTTTGCCAAATTTAAATTAACAATCTGATATTTTGAGCAATTCAAGTCCGACATGTGCGGATGCTAATGGCACGAAATAGCAGGTCATTACAAAACCAAATTACCATAATTTGATTCTTTGCAAATGCTTTGAAAGATGTTCATACCATTTCTAAAAAAAAATAAGTTTCCAAAAATAGATAAACTTTTGAAAGAAAGGCTTCTAAAATCTTCAAAATAGTCTTTAAAATGATTATGAAAAATTTGCCCCTGGATTGAGATGTTCAACGTAACTCCTAACCTCACAAGGTTAGTGAAGTGCTTTGAGCAGAAGCATACCTCATATCCATAAGAGGACAATTAAGCCTTTGATCCCTCCTTCTGGCCCAATCAAAGAAACCACCAAGGAAGATGGTTAAATACGCCTTTTATCCTACTTTTACACCTAACCAAAGCACCCTTCCAAAGAGTAATGGTCAAGTTAAGCCCCTGATCCCGCCTTTGGAGCCGGTCAAAGAAACCATCCAAGGGAGATAGTCAAACATGCCTTTGGTCCTGCTTCTACACCCATGATAAGTTTTGAAAAAAACATCTTCAATAATAATTATCAATATATATATATATATACACACACATACATACATATTACAGAACCCACCATGTTGTAAAAACATTTTTTTAAGATTCACAATTTGTCATTGAGTTAGAACACAATAATAAGGAATGATATATAAAAAGGAAAAAAGGCAAAGTTGGAAAAGAAGTTTGCTTAAGCTAAAGCATAAGGAAACTTCATTTTGAAAGGGAAAATATTTTCCCAAAATTTCTAAGTATCACAAGTTAATGTTGCCGAGCTATCACTAGTTGATGTTGTAAAGTAATCACAAATTTATGTTATAGAACTATCACAATTTGATGTTGTAGAGCTACTACAAGTTGATGTTATGGACCTGTCGCAAGTTGATGTTTTGGAGCTGTCGCAAGTTAATGTTTTGGAGCTATCGCAAGTTGATGTTATATCGCAAGTTTATGTTATGAAGATATCGCAAGTTGATGCTATAGACCTACCGCAAGTTGATTTGTAGAGATATTGCAAGTTGATGTAGTAGAGCTATCGCAAGTTGATGTTATGGGGCTATCACAAGTTAATGTTATAAAGCTATAGCAAGTTGAAGAGAATATGGTATTGCATGCTAAAACAATGAAAAGTTATTACAAATTAAAAGGGCTAAGGCAATCACATGTTGAAGGCATCAAGGATATCGTAAGTTGAAATATTGAATTTATCGCAAGTTTAGTAAACACAAGCCAACGTTGATTAGTGAGCAAGCTATCGCAAGTTGGAGAAATGGAGCTATCATAGGTTGATGAAGACAGGCTACCAGTGGTTGAGTAAAGTACAATCTAGTAAGCCACATGGAAAACCGTGATTGGTCTAATCAGGACACATCACCATAAAAATATTAATAAGGAGTCGTGCCATGTGTCAAAACTAAAATGTGTCGTGGTAGTTGTTAAATGTTATCCCGCCTTTTGGCAAGGCTGTGATACCATTGATTTGGAAAAATGGATTTCGTTATCACTAAGGCAGGAGGCCCGAAGAGTTGATTATCAAGAATGGTGATCAGATATAAGCAAGGCTATGGATGATAGTCAAGCGTATTTAGACGAATGGCATCTTGAAATTAGCTAAGTTTGAATTAGTACTTTCCCTAGGCAGGGGATCGATGCCTATCACTTCCCTTATGTAGGGGATTAGATCATGTCACTATGGCCATGGATACTCAACTCAATAGCTCAACTCAATGGAAATCGACCAATATTACCAAATTTCACCAAGGCAACTATACAAACAACTTCCAAAACACAAAGGGTACATCATGGGGTCAACCACTAGGGATCCCGACCCCCAATCAACATCTATAGAGATTGGTGTTGATCCCTTTATAGCGATCGATGCTGATCCCCTGGATGGCCAAGATGGGCCCTAATTTTGGTGAGCGGGTTCGTCTGGTCCTTGATCTTCTGCACGTGGATTTTCATTTGGATATTTGTCAGTCTTTCCATATAAATACATCGGGCATGGCACTCATTTTGGATCTTCTAGCTGGCTCTCTTCTTCTTTCATTATTATTCTATGGCTATTATCCAGAGTGCAATTGTAATCTATAATATAAATAAAATGGGAAATCTTTGGAGTGCATGTAGGCCGGAGTACGCCGAACCATCATAAAATGTTAAGTGATCATTTCTTTCTTTTTTAGTTTTCTTCTCTTTACATTTTATTCTCTACTTCATTCTATTTGGACTTGGTTGTTGGATTTGTGGTGATTTCACTTTATTTTGGTGCTGGCGGCCATTTTTTACGCTAACATTTTGCTGCTTGCACTGAGGAGACTTGCACCCATGGATTTGGATGCTAGGATCTTGGATTTGGAAGCTTGGATATTTGGATTCAGGAAACAATGGCTAGACAATTACTAAGAAGACCATTGGCAGATAGGAGTCGCCATGAAGAGAGTCAGGAGGCATCCTCGGGAGCTGGAGCTAATCAACCCATTGTCTACATCATTAGCAACAAGATGGAGACTATGGTGGAGGTGATCCAGCAGCAGATGATAAAGAGACAACAGGAGATGATGCAAAATTTTATCAGAAAAATTGGACAGCCAAGAGCAAGAGCTACTGGCAATCTGAATCAAGGAGTTGGAGTAGCAGGAGTTGGAGAAAATCAGAACTGAGAGCATGGAAATGGAGAAGGTGGAAGTGAACCGCATGCAAGCAGTAGGGATCGGCACCGATCCCCTAGACTTAGGGGGCATACCTCCGGGTCGGGTGGTTTGATTGTTGGTAGGCCGGTGGTTGACGTTGGTGGGTTGATGTGGACCGGAATGCGGATGCATGTTCGGAGAAGTATGTTCTGGAAAACCCTCGTGGAGTCAAGGGGCAGGCTGGTAATATGGATTGGAGGCTTCCTTTAGATGGAAGGTTTGCAGGGATGATTGGACAGGCTATGAGAGGAGGATTGGTGAATAGGGATTTAAAAGATGTAAATAGGATTTCACTCCTAATGTCAGGCGTGCTAGCAATCCACCGGAGTTAAAGTAACCAATACTGAAAACATATAATGGAAAAATGGATCCTACTGTTCATCTGATAAGGTATTTGAGGCATATAGAAGTGGTAGGGGCATCGGAGGATATAATGGCACGATATTTCCCTTTGTACTTGGCAAATATAACTACACTATGGTTAGGCAATTGGAGAACAGTTTCATTGGTACTTGGACAGAGCTGGTGGATAAGTTCATGAGGCAATTTCGAGTCTACATTATGAGACCAAGGAGCATGATGATGTTGATGACGATGAAGCAGAGGGCTGGGGAATCCCTTAAGAATTTCTTAATAAGGTATAATGCAGCGGTTGCTTCGGTGGATCTGCCTGATCCATCGATGGTTTTGATGCCGGCAGCATTAGGCATAGTTGATAACACATATTTTAAGGTGGCACTAGAATGGGATCCTTTGATGGATCTTAGGGAATCTTATCATGAGGCCTAGAGGTTCCTATGGTAGAAAGATGCTAAGGCTGATAGAGACGAAGAAGTTAACTCAGTAAGGGACGAAGGACCATTTGGAGAAAGTTCATGCAAGGACAAAGAAGAGCGAAAGGTGGACGATGGCTTCGATGGTTTTAAGAGGCAAAGAAGAGAACCAAAATTCTCTTCTTTTATAGATTTAAATGAGACTTTGAAGATGATTTATTTGGATACTCGAGGATGCCTTCCGTATCGAAGGCCAGCAAAGAGAGAGCCCACAGAACGTGAGTGGACATCAAGAAAATACTGCTTATTACGTGACCTCAATGGTCATGATGAAAATGACTGCAGCTACATGAAGGATTTGGTTGATGAACATGTGAGGAATGATCAGCTGCCAAAATATGTGAGGGCCCGGGCTGCGGTAGTGGAACAGGAGTGGCAACCGTCCACGTCCAATGGAAATGGCCTTGGATCGTGGTCAAAGATCGTCATCTCTTGATTGAGAGGGCATGAATTAAATAAATAATAAACTCCACAATAAAACAGCTATGTCACTTACATATTTATAGGATCGAGGTCGGTCACTAGGCATGCTCTAGGTAATAATGAACCGTCATGCCTAGAGAGGCAATGTTTGGTCTTCCTTTTTTCTTGATTTTATGGCTATAAGAACTTAATAATTTCATAAATGGATTTTAAAACACTCAAAATTGAATTAAAGTACTGAATGAAACAGGTTGTAGTTGTCTTGACCAGAGAGGCAGGGCAATAACTGCAAGGTGTGAGTCCCTTCTTCGAAGAGCGATAGGATGGACTCGTGCATCATGGATTATGTTCTTCGCTATCGAGGCCGAAGAATTAAACCCCGTAGATCGCGTTATGTTCCAACTGGAGAGATGGAACCAGAGTGTAAGAAGTAGGCCGCTTCGCCGAAGAGCAACGAGATATGTCTGCTTATCATTGTGCCCTCATGGTCGAAGAGTTAGTGTGGTCCAACAATGGTCTAGGTAGACCATAGTTGGCCCGGAGAGGCCATGTTTCATATTTACATCGCAATATGTCCCATCGGAGTGTCAAAGCCAGAGTGCAAAGGGTAGGTTGCTTTGCCGGAGAGCGACAGGATCAGCCTACTAGTTATTATGTTCGGATTTGACTTAGAAAGTGTCCGAAGAGACCATCGATTGGTCCGGAGAGACCATGAACTTGGCAAACGATCCAGTGAGATTGTGGACTTGGATAAGGGTTTGGAATTGGCTATCGACTTGGAACAATCATGGATTTCACTAACAATCCAAAGAGATACCTCTATTTCAATGGTGTTGTCTGTCCCTCCCCTGCGAGGCAGCCCAGCCCTCAGTGCTTGCTACTTGTCTCTGCTTGAGGGGGCCATATCTGATCTAGCAAAGAAAGTGGGAAGCACTGCGCTGGGTATGCTGTCTCGCATTACCTTGCCTTCTCTATCCTCTCTCCTTTCCCTTCCCCTTTCTGAGCTCTCCCCTTCTGCACTTATCTCCAAGATAAAGAAGTCATGGTCTTACGAGAGCAATCTTTGCTTTCTTTTTCTCGTTGGCTTATTACAGCCATATTTATTCAATTGTATCCTCTTATTTATTATAGCTTGCAGTCTAACGGTAGAGGCACGAAAGTGGAAAGGTGAGCAGGTGGTCACTCTTGCTTGACTGGCTAAACTGGAAGCAGATCTTGCTTTTGCTAATTTTGAGAAAGCTGAACTTGCTTTTGAAAAGGCTCGGAACGAGGAAGATTTTAGGGTGCCTAAAGAAAAGGCTGAGAGGGATGCCAGCTCTACGGCAGATGCTCTACCCTCAAAAGAACGTGAGATGAAGGAGAAGGGCGAGGAGCTGTCGCAAGAAGAATTCATGCAAAGAACTTCCACTATGATCTATAATCTGTATGCCCCGGCCAAACATTAGTTTAAGGAAGAGATTGTCCTTAACTTTTTGGAGGGAAAGTCCATGGTGGACATGAGCTACAAATACCGTCGGGCCAAGTGGGATGAGGAGGTTGGAGGGTAGAATGCCTCTTCTTCTCGTTCTGTACAAATAATTAAGGATAAGGGAGTGGAGGAGGACTATGAAGATCTGGCACCTAAGGATGCCAAGGGAACAACTAGAACTGAGGTTATCTCAAACCCTTACGTAGATGTTTAATTTTTTACGTAACTTCCTAGACCTTTTTAGCATGTAATAAAAAAAATTCTTCTATATTTTTTTAGTTGTTGTTTTATGAATGATTTTTTTATCTTTGTGCTTTTTTTGTCTTTTGAAGAAATTTTGTTTACTAGACTTCTGAAGGAATACGAGGATAAGCTCAGGATCCAAACTTTAGATCATCTTGGTCTTAGTGCCATAACTATCGGTAAGCATGAGAGAGTTAGATGAGTCTATTACAAAAATTAGAGACAGAACCTAGGAGTTGCTCTCCAGGATTGATCAAGTAGTTAAAGAAAAGGAGGCATTCGGTAACTTCATGCTGTGTCAATGGCAATACACCCTAGAAAGTGGCTCTTTCCCACCTGATAGCCCTCGCCTTAAGTGGTTTAGGCATAAGCTTAGGAACTTACATAGGGATTGAATTTTTCTTACTCTTGTCATTGTTTGTATATGGTTTTATTGAATCTGTTGTATGACGATGTAGTTGATAATATGTATTCCCATTTTGTTTTAACGTGGCGTATTTCAATTTTTCTTGAGTCAAACTTTTGATTATTACTCACTAGGTTGGTCCTTATGGGTCCTCCTCTGAATTTAATAAAATTCTTGAATCCAATGTCCATTTTGCCTTTATGATTGATGGCCTTGATGATACATCAATGCATGAGTTTGAGGTTGAAGTGAAGGATCCTACTATAGCATTAGAAGAGGAGAGTATACGTCTTACAATTCCCAATGAAAGACTTAAGAAATGTTTGAAGGAGGTCGATGTGGAGCTCATAGAGGCAAAAAATGCACTGAACTACAAACATCAACTTAATAGCGTGTTGCATGCTGAGCTTAACACTGCTGAATTAAAGCTAGATGAGATGCAGTAGTCAATGAAGGATAGGGAGAAAATTTACGGGATCGTTTATGTAACGGAGATTGAGAAATTGAATAAAACTATAAAGGGTCTATCTACTCAACTTGCCTATTGTATTGAGGAAGAGGGAGATGCCAAAGAAGGAAACTGGTGGATGGGCCTAGTTCGAATTCGGTTCCTGCTCCTTCGGTAGGTGCAACTCCTTATTTGGCAAATGAGTAGAAAAAGAGAAGGAAGGATGGACGACTGATGCTCTTTGATACTTGGGCAGCTTTGCCAATAATACTAAGAAAACTAAGGCTTGGCTAATTGATACCTAAGAAAATACGAGGAAGAAGGTTCTACACAGAATATACAACCTTAAGGATTCTTTGTGTGTGGCTTGGGATAGAATCCCTCCCTCTCAGTGACACTTAGACAAGAAAAGGTTAGTGGCAAGTTTTGGCAAGCTTTCTTGCGTTGTGCTATGGACATTTTTGGGGTATTTTTAGCCTACACTCGACTTGAATTTTCTTCGTAACACTTTGGTCGTCAAGACGGCTGTAGATGGGCTGGTGGATACTTGGGTAGGTGCTTGCTATGACCATAAAAGACTTTTCCCATCAGTTCAGCCTTGCCATTGGCTAGCGCTTCTTAGGTATTTTAGTGTAGTACTTTAGGGACACACGGCTACAAATGACTTTGAAACTTTGTATTGTTGGATATTTTTACTGGGTTGTATGTATGTTGTGTGATATTAAGATTCTTATTCGAATTTTGTGAAATTTCTTATGAGCGTTCTTTCTTGATTATGCTTTTATTTACTTTGCTTTGTTTGAACTCGTTTTCTATTCAGCCTGATTCTTTTAATCAAGATTCAAAGAATGCCATCCTAAAAGGGAAGCATAATTCTACTTTGAATACGGTCGTAGAATTGGAAGGTTTGCTGAGGGATGCTAAAAGCATATACAAGGTCATGTATACAGATGAAATTAAAATTTGGAATGTAAAGTTAAAGAATTAAATAGGCAGATTGCAATGCTGATTAGTGTCGAAGATGTATCTTCTACACCGTTAACCATGGGTGCGACTTCAAGGTCTAGTGCTACCCCCGCACCCCCTTCTGGCGCTGATCCCGATGATACTCTTAAATGGAAGAATGATTTGAAAAGCCATTATGAGACTAAATTTAATGAGTTGGAAGATCATTTTTAGAAGGAACTAGGAACTTTTGGAACACACACTTTGCCTTATCTTTCTTTTGGAAAAGAACTCTTTGGTCCTTTTTATAGGACCAGCGATTAAAAAATGGGATCATATTTTGTGTGAGATCTAACGAACTAGGAGGGTCACTATGGGATATGTGAATGCCCTTCAGAATAAAATATTCACCCTAGAGTGCGAAACTTGCCTAGAATCTGTTTTAGTTTCTCGTGGGGGGCTGGATAAGGCCTCCTTGTTGGAAAAGCTTTATGATATGAAGGTAGGAAAAGTTAAGGCAGAGATTAGGGTGAAACGTGCAATTAACATTTTCACTCACTTCTGGCTAGGTATTGATTTGACATTCTTACAATCGGGCAGATTATGAATTTGATCCACATGACTATAGCGACCATTGGGTGGTGCCAGTTACGATCCTCGTTCTACTTATAACCGTGCTGCCACCAATCGATCATCGGTTATCATTACTGAACTGAATGTTCCACCTTTTTTCTTTCAACTTGAGGGCAACTCTCCTCAATGTTTCGCACTACATTCTCAAAGATCATATCATCGAAAAGGATTATAACTAGTTCCTCCTCCAAGTCCGAGTCGGACTTGTAATACGGTTCTGTTTAATTAGAGTGCATTTTTTTTCTTTTGCACCTTTTAAGGTGCTTGTAGAAATACTAGTTGTGTACATATGAGTGTAGTATTTAGTGTTTCTAGAAGTATTTTAAATAATTTAAGAAATTCATGTTTCTGATGCTTACCTAGCAAGCTCTGAGTAGTTTCTAGAATTGTACTTGATCTGTAGGCTGTATTACATTCCATGAGTTGGTTTTCCTTGCCATTTTCTGAATTAACTTCTTAGGCAATTCATGCTTCCTAAACTTGAATTTTAGCATGCATGTTTTGCTGCTTTTTTGGTATGACCAGCCCCATTGTTTGTGTGCAGTTTTATATTCATGCGCTTGCATGGTCTGCCCTGTAACAACCCAAAATTTAATCCATAATAATTAATTCATTAATTAATTAGATAATAAAATAACTTTGTGAAATCATCAGAATTAAGCCATAGAAGTTGCATCATTGTGTCCGTGATAATTTTCTGGTCAATTTCATATATAGAACGTCAAAATCTGAGCTAATATGACCAAGTTATAAAATAAACAAAACAAGTAGGAAACAAAGATATATATATATATATATAGGCAGGTCGAGCGGCCGGTCGACCCACCTCTGCTATTTATGAACGAACGTTCGTTCGTTCAAACGTTCCAGAGCCTCAAACTGACGTGTTTTGCATTCTTTATTTTAATCCGGTCCTTTTATTTTTGCATTCGATGGCTTCTATTCAGCCTATGACGTGGTTGCATCCCATTCCATCTTCAAAATCCAATGGTCTGAGATCCACTTCTACCCATATAAATAGACCCCTAGACCTAACACTTTTTCTCATTCTTGGTTTTCTCTAATTGGGTTCACCTTTCTAGGAAGGACCCTAAATGGAATAATTTTTCCATAGGAGAAAATCGTTATAAATTAAATTATTTTACAACTCCAACTGGATCCGGGAAGACCAAAGGAAGAGCTTAGGACCAGAGGAGAGTGATTGTAATTATTTTTGATTTCTTTAAGTAATTTAAAATAATAGGGTTTCCAATAGTTGTAGTTTTACTACGATTTTTGAAATAGCCTTTTTAGTAGTTTATTTACAGTTTTTATAATTATTTTCAGTCTATTTCCTTTCAGCTATTCTTTTCAGTAATTTTAGTTTATTCATGTTAATTATACTTTCCCGTTTATTTACAGTATTTTAGTTTATTTACTGTTATTTACACGTTATTTACATCTTCTTTCTACGCTTTGGATTTCTTCTATTTTCAGTTTTCTTTTATTCCCCCTTTTTCTTCGTGTATGGATTAGAATATGATTAACGTGAATATGGATTAAACTGTAAGAAAACTGAAAAAAATGGAATATAAGATGTCAATTTAAAGACTGTAATACAAATGGAATTGGACTGAAATTATGCCTAATTATGACGTTAATTGGATTGAATTAAAAAGATTGGCCTAGTTATAACTTAGAATTATAACTAAAAAGAGAAAAAGATGAAAAAGGCTTAATTTCACACTTAGACCTTGGGTTAAGTAATAAGCATAATTATAAAGTAGGTTATAATAAGAAAAAGAACATAATGAGGCTTATTTTAAGACTTAGGATAAATTAATAAGCACAGATAGTAGAGAAAAGTGTAAAGGCTTATTTAAATAATTTAACTAAGTTAATAAGCAAAGATGAAAGTAGGACCTGTACCAAATAGCATTCTATATTAGACAAAACGGTGGTCCCACATTAGCCTGAAGTGAGATGAGGGCATGCTTATGCTAAGAATGGTAGTAATTGGTCAAATAGAAGTCCAGATCATGGAGGATTTGAATAAGGGGCAAAACTAGATATTGTTTGGATGAAGGGCATGTACCAACAACATTTCCCATATAGTTTCTATGGACACATGGTGATCTCACATTAGCCTAAAGTGAGATGAGGGGCACGCTTATGTTGGAGTTTGAGGCAATAAGAAGACCCAATAGGTGGAGTAAAAGGTAGCATAGGCATGGTGGCAGTTACGCGTGCAACTTCCATTCTGGTGCTTAGTAATCGCTATGAGTTCCAAGCGCTTAGTATGGGTGTCTTTTGTTGACATTGTTGCCTTCCGTGTATGGAGCTATATATGTCGTTCGGATCCACAGTGAGTGCTTTATGCATCTTTCGTAGATAACATTGGTTGCTGTGTAGGGAGTTATATAGCATCTGATCCGCAGTAAGGTATATGGAGTGATAGGCCGATCACAAAGGGTAGAATTAGGGTTACATCCTAATTACATGAATAGGAATTCAGCCTAATCAAAGCAGAAATCAAGGACAAGTGCAAGCAATCAAAGTTAACCTATCTTATAAATTGAGGAATATTTAATCATACTTATTTCCATTTTATTTCTTTCCTATTTCCTTTGTTATCCTTATTTATGCTAGAACTGTTGTAGAGTCTATTACTTTTATCTTGCTTAAAGAATCTATTAATTACTATCATTCACCAGAATTTTAGTCTAACCCACTCCTCTACCCTCCATAGGCAATCAAGGGAGAAGTCAGTAGATTGTTGTTGCTTGGACTTGTCTTGGAGGAGATTTCTACTATGTATTTCTTTTATTCTCAAGTTTTGTTCTTTCTATATACTGGCTTATTATGAGGGATATTATGTACTCTGATTTTTGAGACTATGAGTTTTTGATTCATGAGACATATTGGATTTTTAGACATGTATGTGGTATTTGGTATTTGACTTATGTTTGAAGCAATTATGAAGTTTTGTTTTAATTAAGTTATTATTTTAAGTTTCCGCTGTTTTTATATATTTTTGTCTTGTGAATCTTAGTGTCTGTTAGCTTTAGTTATACCTATAACGCATCCTGCCTTTTACTGTGTCCTTTTGTGTATATTAAGGGGTGTGGGGTGTTTCACTTGGTATCAGAGCCGAGGTTACAGGATTCCTAAAAAAATTATTTTTGAAAGTAAAGAATTTTTTAAAATAACTTGTTTTAAAAGTATTTTTCAGAAAAGAACCTTTAGAAATGATTTCAAGTATAAAAGAGTTTTTACAAAAATCCCCACATAAGTCCAGTTCAATCTCCCTTTGACTCTTTGCTAAACTATCTTTCTCTTTTCGTAGAATGACTGATGCCCCGAACCTTCTCGAGGGCATCCCTATCCCAGCCTGGTTTCGTAGGTACTTACAAGCCATGACTCCAAAGGTGCACGGGCCAACGCCCAATCTTGCACCAACAGGTGGGAATCCCATCAACCCACTTGCTGCCATCAATTTCTCTAAGCTTTGTAAAGATTTTGCGAGTTTGGGCGGGAAGACTTTTCTGGCAAGGAGACTTTTGTGGAGGCGAGAGCATGGCTTAGGGACACAGAGAGGATTTTTGGTCTTTTGGGATTGGATGGTCAGCATCGAGTTCAGCTAGCCGCATGGCAGCTGAAGGAGGAGCCATCTTATTGGTGGAAGGTGATAGAGTTATAGGGTAGAAATGTTACTTGGGATGGATTCCAGGAGCGATTCGATAGGAAATTTCTGTCTCAGGCGGAAGAGTGTGTTCAGTTGGAGAGGTATATCAATTTGAAGCAAGGGAGTCTGTTTGTTAAGGAATACATCAATCAATTAAATGAGCTGTCATGGTTTGGTATGAATTTGGTGAACACACAGCATAAGAAAGCTATGAAGTTTGCAAAGGAATTGAATCAACCCCTTCAGGGACTATTGCTGACTCATGTACCGATGGGAGCTACTTATGAGTCTTTGGTCGGGATGGTGCTTATGTCGGATGCAGTCAAGGAGGGAGAGTCTAAAGAGGAGGTTAAGTCAGAAGGTTCAAAGAAGAAGTTGGGGAAAAGAATAAGAAGAAGAAGAAAGGTGATGGTCCTCAGAAGTAGATTAAGAAAGGAATAAAATGCCATAGTTGTGGGAATATTGGACATAGGGCCAAGGATTGCAGGAAGGATAAGATGAAGGGTAAGTGATATGTTTGCGGGCAGCCCGGTCATATGAGTAGGAATTGTCCCTAGAGAGCTAGTCAGGGAGCGAGTGCACCAGTTGCGCAGATTCAGGTGTTGGACACAGCACCTTCCAATAGCATTCCAAATAGAGGTTGGAAAGTCACAGTTGAAGGTTTGATTTCTATATCTAATTTTCCCATTCGGACTTTATTTGATTCTGGAGCATCACACTCTTTTATCTCTAGTTCTCTAGTAGATTTTTTCCACTTGGACATATCATTAGTAGTAGACCCCATTATTGTTTCAAACCCCATAGGAGGATCGGCACACTTATCTATGATTTGTAGGGGTTTGAAAATCTTTATCCTAGGCGTCTATTCCCTCGATTCATCTTCATCATAGTTGCATTTGGTTCCTGTCGTTAGAGATTTTGCAGACGTCTTTAAGGAGGTTAAGGGACTGCCCCATAAGAGAGAGATTGACTTCAGGATTTATTTGACCGAGAATTCCAAGCCAGTAGCATTACCTGTGAGGCACATGGCACCCAAGGAGAGGAAAGAATTGAGCAAATAAATTCGTAAGCTTTTGGAGAAAGGATTCATAAGAAGGAGCATATCAGAGTGGGGAGTGCCAGTCGTCTTCACCACTAAGGTGGTTGGTTCTTTCCAACTTTGCGTGGACTACAGGGAATTAAATAAACTCACCAAGAAGAACCGATATCCACTTCCTAGGATTGATGATCCTTTTGACCAGTTAGTAGGCTGTTCATTTTTCTATCAGCTTGATTTAGCTACGGGATTCCATCAGCTTAGGGTGGCGGAGGACAATATAGATAAGACTGTGTTTAGGATACCAGACGGATTTTTTGAGTGGTTGGTTATGCATTTTAGGCTAACCAATGCTCCTGCCTATTTCGTTGATTTGATGAGCCGCGTCTTTAGGGATGTCCTAAATAAGTTTGTGGTGGTATTTGTGGATGATATCTTGGTATATTCCAAGAATATGGACGAGCATGCTGTTCATTTTGAAGAAGTTCTTCGCACACTTCGTAGTCATCATTTGAGAGCTAAGTTTTTGAAGTATCATTTTTGGAGAGAGGAAGTTCGTTTCTTGGGACATGTAGTCTCGAAGGAAGGTTTGACTGTTGACCCCACCAAGGTCATTGTAGTGCAAGATTGGAAGGCCCCCAAGAACGTTACCGAGGTTAGGAGCTTCCTAGGATTGGCTGGCTACTATAGGAAGTTCATTAGAGACTTTTCCAAGATTTCGGTACCACTCACGCGCTTTACTAAGAAGAATAAAGCTTTCGTGTGGGACATGGATTGTGAGGCTTCCTTCACGAAGCTTAAGAGAGCCCTTACTAGTGCACCGGTGTTAGTTTTACTCGACGGAGCTAAGCCTTTCACTGTATACACTAATGCATGCAGGACGAGTCTAGGAGCGGTGTTGATGTAAGAAGGGAGGGTAGTGTGTTGTGGTAGTAGGCAATTGAGGACGCATGAGAAGAACTACCCTACCCACGATTTGGAGTTGGCTGCCATAGTTTTTGCACTCAAGCCTTGGAGCTACTATTTGCTTGGAGAGAGGTTTGAGCTTTTTACCGACCATAAGTCTATGAAGTACCTATTCTCGTAGAAGGACTTGAACTTGAGGCAACGGAGGTGGATGGAGTTTTTAGCCTCGTATGATTTTAAGATAGCTTATACCCCTGGCAAGGGTAATGTGGTTGCGGATGCATTGAGTAGAAAGAAAGCAACCCTTAGTCCTTTGTTTGTAGAGTGGAGGAGCTTGGAGTTTATTTCTACTTTTGATTTTAAGCCCTCTACGCACATTACTCTCGGATTATTGGCAACATTAGAGGTGAGGCCTACCCTTTATGGATCAGAATGGCTCGAGGTAGCAGGAGGATTCGGAGCTCATGGACATTATGGATAGGATTAGCCGAGGAGAGGTCTAGAGACATCTCTAATGCTATTCCATTGATAGTAGAGGGTGGCTTAAGAGAAATGGGAGGCTTTGTGTTCCACGCGCAAGTGATTTGTTGAGAGCAGTTTTGGAGGAGGCGTACCATTCCCGTATGACTATTCATCCGGGTGGTGACAAATTTATGGGATATGAAGAGGATGTTCTATTGGGGTGGCATGAAGAAGGACTTGGCAGAATTCGTAGCTAAGTGTCTCATATGCCAAAGGGTAAAAGCAGAGTAGCAGAAGCCCGGTGGATTACTTCAGCCCTTAGATGTGCCGGAGTGGAAGTGGGACAGTATTTCTATGGATTTCATTGATGGTTTATCCCGTTCTAGGAAAGGGAACAATAACATTTGGGTGATTGTTGATAGATTGACCTAGAGTGCCCACTTCATCCCAGTTAAGAGTAAGCATACGGCTTCATATTTGGCATCCTTGTATATTCGAGAGATAGTCCGTCTACACGGAGTTCCTTCTAGCGTTGTTAGCGATAGAGATTCCATTTTCACTAGTGAGTTTTAGAGAAGCTTATAGGAGGCACTAGGGACGCAACTTAGGTTGAGTACGGCCTATCACCCCTAGACAGATGGCCAAACGGAGAGGGTAAATAGGGTGCTTGAGGATTTCCTACGGATGTTCGTTTTGGACTTTGGAGGTAGTTGAGAGGAGCATCTTCCATTGGTTGAGTTTTCTTACAATAATAGTTATCATGCAAGCATAGGGATGGCACCGTTTGAGGCTTTATATGGGAGACCTTGCAAGTCTCCATCATGTTGGGTTGAGTCTACGAAGAAGTTATTACTTGGGCTCGATATTGTTAGAGAGACATCTGAGAGGGTGGATTTGATTCGACGGAGGATGAAGATAGCTCAAGACAAGCAAAAGTATTATGCGGATAAGCAAAGGAGAGACTTAGAGTTTGAGGTTGGAGACTTAGTTTTTATCAAAGTATCCTCGCTTAGGAAGGTGGTAAGGTTCAGATCAAATGGAAAGTTAGCCCAAAGATTTGTTGGACCATTCCCTATCGTGGAGAGAGTTGGGAAGATGGCTTAAAGAGTGAAGCTACCTGATAGGCTCATAGGAGTGCACGACGTTTTCAATGTTTCGCACTTGCGAAAGTGCTTGCATGACTAGGCGGAGGTTGTAGAGCCTAGTCAGATGGAGGAGGTGGAGGTAGAAAGGGAATCTTCTGTTCGGCGTATCCCCATGAAGATTGTTGGAAGAGACATTAAGCGACTAAGGAATAAGGAGGTTCGATTGGTGAAGGTGCAATGGGGAGATGATGGTGCAGACGCCACTTGGGAAGCAGAAGAGAAGATTCGTACTTCCTATCCTCATCTTTTTGATAGTAAGTTTTAGAATTCCTTTTTTTCATCTTTAGTTTTGAATAGGTTCTTTCCTTTATTATCCTTTGGGAGAGTAGAACTTAGGATTTAACCTATCGATGGTAGGATTTGATGTAAACATGTTAATAGTACATGTTATGAATGATGTATGCTAGTGATTGCAAGTGTTTTCTAGTGGATGCAAATGGATGCATAAAGGTACACTAGGCACTATTATTCTTTAGGTATCGGCCTAACTAGGACACTAGAGCATATGCATATGGATGTGTCTGCATTTTTACTTTATTTCCATGGTTGCCATAAACGGATGTTTGTCACATGATTGTTGCATTTGGATGATGATTGTAGCACGCTTATAGAACTATCAGTTAGCATTAGGAATTTTTTCATTCATTTGGATACATGGCACGGACATGATTGCATAAAAGGAGGTCAACTGAATCAGTGGGTTACCAAATCTTTTGCATTAATTAGGGTTATTTACACTACACTGATTGCATAAGTATCATAAACTTCATTAGAAAAACTTAAGGACAATGGATGAATGGTTGATGATTGAGTAGTTGGTTGTAGAACTTGGATGAAAATATTTAGTCATTCTTTTATCCTTAGAGATTTCGGGGACGAAATCCTTTAAGGAGGGGAGAATGTAACAACCCAAAATTCAATCCATAATAATTAATTCGTTAATTATTTGATAATAAAATAACTTTGTGAAATTATCAGCATTAAGCCACGGAATTTGCACCATTGTATCCGTGGTAATTTTTTGGTCAATTTCCATATATAGAACGTCAAAATCTGAGCTAATATGAACAAGTTATAAAATAAACAAAATGAGCAGGAAACAAAGATATATATATATATATGTATGTATGTATGTATGTATCTGTTTATGTATATAGGCAGGTCGACTGGCCGGTTGACCTGGGCACCAGGCGGTCGACTGCCCGGTCTACCCGCCTCTGCTATTTACGAACCAACGTTCGTTCGAACGTTCCAGAGCCCCAAACTAACGTATTTTACATTCTTTATTTTAATCCGGTCATTTTATTTTTACATCCGATGGCTTCTATTCAGCCTATCATGTGGTTGTATCCCATTCCATCTTCAAAATCCAATGGTCTGAGATCCACTTCTACCCCTATAAATAGACTCCTAGACCTAACACTTTTTCTCACACTTTTTCTCATTCTAGGTTTTCTCCAATCGGGTTCACCTTTCTAGGAAGGACCCTAAACGGAATAATTTTTCCAAAGGAGAAAATCGTTATAAATTAAATTATTTTACAACTCCAAGTGGATCAGGGAAGACCAAAGGAAGAGCTTAGGACCGGAGATGAGTGATTGTAATTATTTTAGATTTCTTTAAGTAATTTAAAATAATAGGGTTTCCAATAGTTATAGTTTTACTACGAATTTTGGAATAGCCTTTTCAGTAGTTTATTTACAGTTTTTAGAATTATTTTCAGTCTATTTCCTTTCAGCTATTCTTTTCAGTAATTTTAGTTTATTCCTATTAATTATAGCTTTCCCGTTTATTTACAGTATTTTAGTTTATCTAGTGTTATTTACACTTTATTTACATTTTTTTCTACGCTTTGGATTTTCTTCTATTTTCAGTTTTCTTTTATTTCCCATTCTTCTTCGCGTATGGATTAGAATAGGATTAATGCGAATATGGGTTAGATTGTAAGAAAACTGAAAAAAAGGAATATAAGATGTAAATTTCAAAGACTGTATTATAAATGGAATTGGACTGAAATTATGCCTAATTATGACGTTAATTGGACTGAATTAAAAAGATTGGCCAAGTTATAACTTAGAATTATAACTAAAAGAGAAAAAGATGAAAAAGGCTTATTTTCAAACTTATACCTTGGGTTAAGTAATATGCATAATTATAACGTATGTTATAATAAGAAAAAGAACAGATTAAGGCTTATTTTAAGACTTAGGATAAATTAATAAGCACAAATAGTAGAGAAAAGTGTAAAGGCTTATTTAAATAATTTATCTAAATTAATAAGTAAAGATGAAAGTAGGACCTGTACCAAATAGCATTCCCTATTAGACAAAATGGTGGTCCCATATTAGCCTGAAGTGAGACGAGGGCACGCTTATGCTAAGAATGGTAGTAATTGGTCAAATAGAAGTCCAAATCACGGAGGAGTTGGATAAGGGGCGCAACTAGATATTGTTTGGATGACGGGCCAGTACCAACAGCATTTCCCCTATAGTTTCTATGGACACACGGTGATCACATATTAGCCTGAAGTGAGATAAAGGGCACGCTTATGCTGGAGTTTGAGGTAATAAGAAGACCCAATAGGTGGAGCAAAATGTAGCATGGGCATGGTGGCAGTTACGCATGCGACTTCCATTATTGTGCTCTATAAACGCTATGAGTTCCAAGCGCTTAGTATGGGGGTCTTTCGTAGACACCATTGCCTTCTGTGTAGAGAGCTATATATGTCGTCCGGATCCACAATGGGTGCTTTGTGCATCTTTCGTAGAAACGATTGGCTGATGTGTAGGGAGATATATAGCGTCTGGTCCGCAGTAAGGTCTATGGAGTAGTAGGCCGATCAAAAAGGGTAGAATTAGGGTTACACCCTAATTACAGGATTAGGAATTCAGCCTAATCAAAGCAGAAATCAGGGACAATTGCAAGCAATCAAAGTTAACCTATCTTATAAATTGAGCAATGTTTAATGGTTCTTATTTCCATTTTATTTCTTTTATATTTCCTTTGTTATCCTTATTTATGCTAGAACTGTTGTAGAGTCTATTACTTTTATCTTGCTTAAAGACTCTAGTAATTACTATCATTCACCAGAATTTTAGTCTAACCCACTCCTCTATTTTCCCCCTTCCCTCCATAGGCAATCAAGGGAGAAGTCAGTAGATTGCTGTTGCTTGGAGTTTTCTTGGAGGAGATTTCTACTATGTATTTCTTTTACTATCAGCTTTTGTTCTTTCTATGTACTGGATTATTATGAGGGATATTATGTACTCTGATTTTTGAGACTATGAGTTTTTGATTCATGAGACATTGGATTTTTAGACATGTATGTGGTATTTGGTATTTGACTTATTTATGAAGCAGTTATGAAGTTTTGTTTTAATTAAGATATTATTTTAAGTTTCTGCTGTTTTTATATATTTTTGTCTTGTGAATCTTAGTCTCTATTAGCTTTAGTTATACCCACAATGCACTACGCCTTTTAATGTGTCCTTTTGGGTATATTAAGGGTTGTAGGGTGTTTCAGCCCCAGTATTTAAGGGGAGCAGGGATTGATATTTGATTGTGAAGTTGAGTCGCATATTTTCAACCTTTTCAAATCATGTGCATGGTTTTTATAACCGGTTCAGGCTGTCTAATATCCTTATGTCCAGTGTAGTTATATTAAAAGTATTAACATAAAGAGGTTTTTATACAAGTTCGGGTTGTCCAATATCCCTACGTCCAATGTAGTGGTTTGGCTGAAAGCCAAACTGCATTTGTGTAGTTTTTGCTTTAATAACTGGCTCGGGCCATCTAATATCCATACTTCTAGTGTGGCCATGTTAAAATAATAAACATGGAGGTTTTTGTATACTGGTTCAGGCCTTCTACTATCCCGACATCCAATTATTTAGCTATGTTATAGAGGCTAACACAGAGAGATTTTTTATACTGATTCGGACCGTCTAATTTCCCTACATCTAATTCATTTTTACTATTTTTCATAATAATTACAATGTTTATTGCATAAGTACTGTAGATTATTTTAAATGAGGCATGGGTATTAAACACTTGTCTTTTGTAACTATAGTTGATGCCTCAACTTTGATTCCTCAAACAGATTTTGAATCCATCATGCCTCCGACTCGGCTATCTCTTTGATATAGGTGTTTCATTTGGTTAACCAGAGAAGCATAAAAAATCTCAGCACTATTAGAAGGATTTGACTTCAACTGAGGATGGTAACAAATCTTCCAAATCAATGTGCATCTCAATCACTTGAGCTCACTATTTAACTCGGATGGCGATTAGCATTGAAGGGAACAACAATTGAATCTCCCAATGTCGGAGCAGAATGTGCAAATATTCTTAACAACATGATGGTAGTAGGAGAGTCTTTCTTGGATCCTTTGGGTAGTCCATCTCTAGGTTTAGTCTATAATTGGAATCACAGTCCAAATCAACAAATACCTATGCTCTCTGGTCTAGCCTACGGTTATTGATTGATAAAGGAGGATAATGATCAATCGGTAATAGCCCATCAATTCGATTCAATGCAATACTGTAGATTCAGTTCGTATATCAAGTAGTAGTGGGTTAATGTTAGTTGGGCTGGATTTAATTTATAGGCCAGCTTCACCGTTCTTAATTTTAGGAGTGCCATTATCACTTGCCTGTTGCATAGTAAGTGCACTTGGTGAGCGAAGGTGGTGAGCTAGGGATGGTGGAGGATAAGTTAGCCCGAGGGCAGTATTTTGGGCCATCGTCTTCTTTAACACTTTTGTTGGTTTCCTGGTGTAAAGAAGGGTTGGATCATAGTTAGGATGGAATCTATAGGGGATTCATCTGAGGCATCCGCCTTAGCTTAAGTTGTTAATGCTATGAGTAGCATCTTTGAGATTTTTTTAGGATCATGGTATGTGAAGGGGAGCATTGGTAGACTTGCGGGATATAAGAAACTAGGAACGGAAGTTCAAACCTTCCTTCCAATGCCAACAACGTTGGTGAGATTTTTCGTCTCACAACAGCTTAGGTGATCGTAGAGTAATTGAAGCTTTAATTACTTCCATAACTTTGGAATCAATAAATTTAAGTAACATTAAATTTTCCTTTGAGTAGTAATTGTGTCGCTGGAAGCTTACACGACCAAGTAGTTGCACCGTAATTGTTCATTAAAATGTCGAATTAGGTTTATATTCTAGTAACGAATCAAAATTGAGAGTGATTTGAAGTTAAATAATAAAGTAATAGTGCATAAAAATAAAAGATAGGAAATTTACATGGTTCGGATTCTTTTGAAATCCCAAGTCCATAGGTCAAATCTTTCTATATATATATATATATATATATATATATTCTTGATACAACTTTATATGCATGAGAGTAAAATAGAAGATACAATTCTCTCAAATATCCCACAAAAGGATCCCCCCTCTCATTGTAGTGTCCTCCAATTTATAGTGTAAAGGTACACGTGGACTACCAAAATCTCTTTTCTTTTGTTATTTTAATTCCCACCTTTGGATCCTACCATTTGTTGCCCATCCACAATGTTAGTTTGTTGTGTATAGATTGCTGATACGTCTTTGGTGGGAAACTATAATTTGACAGGCTAAATTCTGAGTATTAGTGGGAAGTTTAAAATTGAAGTGGGAAGCTCTGAATTTGAGTGGGAACATCTGAAATGGAGTTGGAAACTTGAATTTGAAGAGGCTCTGTGCTTTTGGCCTGAAGAGTAGATGTCATATGTTCCGCCCCTATTTAGGAATAAGAGTGAGATGAAGCATTCCCTTCTTGTTTAGTCCTGGTGTCGTTGAATTCCTTAGGGTTGACTTGGATGGTCTGCTTGTGCATTGTTGGTATGAAATTACTCTAAGAATGGAGGTGAAGTTTGAGCTGTTAGTGCAGAACATTGTTGGAGCTCTATTTAAGTGGCCTCATCTTACCGTGTGTGACAACCTACCTTTCTAACCCTTGGGATTGACACTTAATACATCCACGGTATTCATGTGTCATTGCCCAAGCATCCGAAAGACGAGTTGTCATGAGGTAAAATAAAAGAACAGAAAATAAGTCTCACAATGGAATGGTTAAATATAAATAACAATAAGATAGTAAGTTTACTCCCTAACATGGAGTTATCAGAGTTACTAAAAAAGTACTACATCAGCCTAGGTAATTATAGCAACATGTCATTTCACTTGCTGATACATAATATATAGACATAGAGCCAACATCTCATAACAACGGAAATATATAGCTAGATAGATAAGGAGCCTCCTACTTATGCACCATCTTCAAAAGAGCCCAAAGAAACCTATCACTTTCGGACTGCTCAAATATAAATGAGTAGCCGAGAGTTTAGGAAGAACAAACAATTCGGGTTAGACGATAAGTCTGGTATGAGTAAACTAAAAAAACGGAAAAAAAATAAAACAACTTGTGAGACCAAACCACAAAAACATGGAATAGGTTTTCCCTCACAAGAACATCGAAGCATAAAAGAATGGACACAAATAATTATAAATCACGAAGAGCATAAGACACTTCTTGATGCATTTAAGGAAGAATAAATCTAAAGGTTTGAATCAATAACAAGGAAAATGTATTTTTTCAACAATGACTAGGAGGGTGCGCCCCCCTTATCGAAGATATACCCTTAGAAAATAAACTTGAGAACTACGATGGCTCTTGGAAACCTCTAAGCTGGACTCCGCCAACCTCACTGTGTATTCGAGTATTTCACATCTCCATGTGCATACAACCAAAAGCAAGTTAGAGCAGATGTGACAATACCCTAATGGAATAACCCCACATAGCTTGGCCCTTACTCACTCTATATTTAGTCATTTTCGGTAAAGGATATCAATGCTCTAAAGGACAAATAATCATCTTAGAATGATATAAAAAAGAAGGGTATCGAATTTGATAGTCAAGATATCAACTATCAAGGATAACAAAAACGATCGTAGATGGAAATTAAATCTCATACTCATCTATTGCTAGGAAAATATCCATATACTTATCCCATCGGTATAAGTATATTCACTAAACATTTAGAAATGAAACTAGGTAAATCAGTGCACTGGACACTTCAGTTCTAGATCTCAAAGATAGATGATCAATATACTCAACGGCTTATAGTGCATAATACATGATTACTTACTTTCCATAAATAATCCAATTCGTATGGAGAAATAATACTTTATATACCAAACATAAATCTTTGATTTTAAACTTAAACTATGCTTCGGATAACAATGAGACTATTCAAGTTGAGTACTATTACCTCTTAAACCTTGACTCGACAAAATTCTTGCCTTTTAGGATAGTTAGAAGTTTCCTTACCTCGAAGTTTAATGTTAAGTGTATGATTTCATAAATCCCATATATTGTTTATTTAAATTAAGGTGTTATAAACCAACTTCAATTTCCACTTTAAAATACCACTTAAAATCCTTATAATACACTTTAAAAATCCCATAGAAAATTTCACTTAAAAATCTTTGTTCAAACTAAGTTCGATTTGAAAAAGTCAAGATTTCCCTTCTCATAAAAGTACCACTTTCTTTATTATATTAAATAACTCCTTTAAATCACTTATATAAATTTCAAAGCTTCTTTAAAATACTTTAAAAACAAAGATTTAAACCTATCACCTTTAAAGAAGAATACAACTTGAAAAGTAAAGGGATTTCCTTTGAATTAACCACTATATGATCATACACAACATATGCAATAATATTTATTACATCAAAATATTCGCTTTTTAAAGCTACTGCATAGTAAGTTATCTTACTGTAATCGATGTGGAGGTTATATTCGCTAATCGTATGTAAAAGTATATGATATATTCACTTGAAATCATTTATTGAAATGTAAATGAATCAAAAGAAAAGGATTAAGATTACACTCACTTCCAATTTGCTTTGCTGGAGACTTGGAATACATAGCCTTTGTTAATGGAGTCGAAATTTGGTTCCTTTCTTTAGTCTGTGAATGGAATAAAATGAGAAATGGACTTGGGTATTTGTAGGTGAAGAAAAAGGTACTTTAATAATTACCTAACCTCCCATACCCTAACGTGATTCGACCAGATTTTTGTCCAATGGGAACCATACATATGGCCTAACTTGATTCGACCACATGTTGGTCGAATGGCAACCATCTGCATGGCATAACCTGATTCCACCATATTTTGGTCCAATGGCGACCATCCGCATGGAATATGAGAATCTTTATGCTATTTTGTTTTATACTACTGTTTTATTAGGCAAGTTGTTAACCTATTCTATTTTATCAGGTAGGTCATTATACTATTTTGTTTTATTAGGCAAATTATTTTTTTAATTTCTAAGAAATAATTATTCTCATTTGTTTTATTAGGCTAGTCATTATACTATTCTATTTTGTTAGATAAATTCTTTTCTTAATTCCTAAGAAATGTCATTCTTATTTGCTTTATTAGGTGAAGAAAATAATAGCCTTCTTATTCTTAAATAAACCGTTACCCCTAACCATCTTATAACTCGAACCGCCTTTAAACTAACATTTTACATTCATTTTAAAAATCCATTCGAGACGTTTTATCTAAATTTTAACTCAATTATGGTATCCATTATTTAATCATTTTAAAATATATTAAATATTCATGTTCAAAGTGATTATATTACAGGTCTTTGCATCCTCCCCTCCTTAATGGAAGTTTCATCGTCGAAATTAATCACATAAACTCACGATATCAAAGAAACTCAAATGATATCATATATACATACAAAGATACAAGGAAAGTGACCTCACCACAACTGGTGAGTACACTAAAAAAATACAAACAACAACTACATCAACTCCGGATAAGAATCCCTAATATAGTCCTCGGTTTCCCAAGTACAATATTTAACATCTCCACTCCACTGAACCTTAACAAGATTCACAACATTCTTCCTCAATCGCTTTATATCTTGAGAGACAATACAAATTGGCTACCTAAGAATTGTTATGCTAGGTTGAACCTCCAAATCAACTTCTTGTGCCGGTTCTACTATCATCGAAGGGTCCTGTACATACTTACGTAAATGAGATATGTGAAATACATTGTGCACATCTAATAGTCCATCTAGTAACTTCACTTTATATGCAAGTCTATCAATCTGGTCCAGTATGGAAAATAGGCCAATATATCAAGGGGCTAACTTCCATGTCTTCCCAAACCTCACTACACTTCTTAGAGGAGAGATTTTTACAAATACCAAGTCCCTGACTGAGAACTCTAAATCCATATGCCTTTGATCTACATAACACTTTTACCAATCTTTTGCTTCTATCATCTTTCTTCTAATATCAACTACCTTCTCATTGGCTTCTAAGTTCATGTCACGTCAAGAACAAATCTATCTCCAGATTCAACCCAACACGAAGGAGAACGGAATGGACAGCCATAAAGAGCTCCAAAAGGAGCAATACTAATGCTTGCCTGAAAGCTTTAGTTGTAAGTGAATTCAACTAAGATAAGAGTAAATGATTTTCCCAAGAACCCCCGAAGTCTAGAATGCATGCATGCAATAAATCTTCCAAGATCTGGTTCACTCTCTCGGTTTTCCAATCTGTCTGGGGATGGTAAGTTGTACAAAGACTTAGCTCGGTCCCTAAAGTAGGCTGCAGTCCCTCCAAGAAACTACTAGTGAATATCAGGTCTCAGTCACAATATTGCAAGGAATCCCATGGAGTCTCACAATCTCCTTCACATACAAGCTCGCTAGATTCGTAACAGTCCTAGTCGTCTTAACAAGAATGAAATGGGCACTCCTGGTCAGTCGATCGACTATAACCAAATTCCTTCATTACCTCTTCTCGACCTAGGAAGTCCATCAGTAAAGCCCATAGAGATCTGCTCTCACTTCCACTTCGGGATCTAAAGCGGTTGAAGCAGTCCAGCTGTCTTCTACTAGTCACTCATAATCTGCTGGCTATTTGCACAATAACTCACAAAGATTGAAATGTCTGGCTTCATCCCTTTCCATTAGAATACCCTCTTCATATCCTTGAACATCTTAGTCACTTCGGATGAAAAGATAACTTTGAACTATGGCATTTGGCTAACACTTCATGCCTAAGTCCATGAAAGTCTAGAATACAAATACGCCCGTTCATTTTCAATATGCCGTGGGGATCAACCTCAAAGCTAGAAACAACAACTTCTTCAACATTCTTCTTAATTCGAGCCAAAATAGGATTTGACTCTTGACTAGATGCAATTCTCTCTAACAATACTAGCTTAACTTCAAGGTTTGGAAACATTTCTACATTCCTACTTAATGCATCAGCAACGACATTTACTTTCCCATGGGTATAAAGAATCTCTTGATCATAAGAAGCGAGACACTCTAGCCATCTATATGCCTCAGTTCTAGGTAAAGTGGTATTTTAAGGATTTGTGGTTCGTATATAACTCGAACCTTTTATCTGAAAGATAATTCCAATAAATCTTTAGTAGGAAGACAACAACCAAAAGCTCAAAATCGTGCGTAGCATAATTTTTCTTATGCGGCTTTAGCTGTCTACTTGCATAGGAAATAGCTATCCCATGCTACATCAGAATTGCTCCCAATTCGATTCCATAAACATTTGTATACATGGTTAAACCTTCGCTCCCATCTAGAATTGTTAAATAGGAGCGCTAGTCAACTTCTCTTTCAATTCATTGAATGCTTGATCATACTTACAAGTCCAAATGAGCTTAACATTTTTCTTTGATTAGTTCATCAGATGTGAAACAATCTTGGAGAAGTCCTTGATAAACCTATGGTAAAAACCTGCCAATCCCAAGAAACTTCTAACTTCCATCACACTTTCGGGCTTCTTCTGGTCTTGAACTGCAACAACTTCAGCTGGGTCTACTGATATGCCTTCCATAGAAACAACATGGACCAGAAACATAACTTCAGATTTCAAAAAATGGTACTTAGAGAACTTAGCCTTCAACATATGGCTTCTTAAGGTATCGAGTACAACACGAAGATGAATTGTGCTCCTTCTACATCTTTGAATAAATAAGAATGTCAGTAATAAAAACAAGAACAAATTAATGAAGGTATCTCGTAATACTCAATTCATTGTATCCACAAAATAAGTGGGTGCATTAGTTGGTCCAAACGGCATAACTTACTGTAATGAGTCGGATTTTCAACCCTTAAAAATCGATATAATACAACCACTGTACTCGAACATTAAAGTGCCGAAAATACCGATTTGCTAGGGTGAAAGAAGAAGGTGGAAGATAGAAGAAAACTAAACAACACAGAATCTCACAACGCAGCGAATAATGTATAATACAGCAACAATCTTTACAAAAAGGAAACATCTTTATTCATGTATACAACATTAGAGTACATTAGACTTATCCTAAATTTGGACAGTTATATAAACCTATCCTTTCATTGACAAACATATAGACTCTATAATACAGCGGAAGAGAAATATACGTGAATACGTCTTGACCATCCAACTCCTCTCCAACTCCAAAGTATTTAGCTAAACCTGGAAAAACATGCTCGGTCTAATCCAAGAATTACACGGAATAACGCCCGGGTCAGTCTAGTAAACCAACATGAGTAAACCCTGATAACAAGTAACAACCAAACTGATTTCTACATTTGAAAACTTTTCAAACAAAGGGTATCTCATAAGAACACATCGCACATAAAAAGGGATGGGCTTTTACCCTACGATAACCAAAACATTTTATATCAAAATATGGTGGTGCTATCATAATGTCTAGGTTTAAAGTAAATAGATAAAATAGCTGAAATACTTGCATCTCACATTCCAACATACTAGGCTCTACAATTGAAAACATAAGGCACGTATTGGAGATTGGATTCCAACTAATGACTGGGCTACTGGGTTACCGCCCACCATAGTACAACTGAGGAAAAATGTACCAAGGTCGTACCTAACGACCCCTTCCAACACAAGACCGGTCTACCTCTTGCTGGATAGTACCAAATATATCATCACCCTGGTTGCTTTGCAACCTTTAACCGAGCACTCCCACGTACACGAATTCATTGATGATTGTGTATATATCTAGAAGAGTGATGATATACCCTAATGGGTGTGACCCACATAGCCCTGCTGCATATCCCATGTTTTAGTCATTCCTGGTTGATGATGCTTGAGGCTACGTTTTACATTTTTGAATAGCAATCCATCTTGGAATGCTAACACTGTCCTCTTGGCATCAATGCTATGCCAACATTCATGCATACAAGTTCCTTCTGGGTCTAAACGAAACCGAAGGCACTAACTCTACTACATCCATTTTGGAATCACCCTCAGGATTAGAAGCGGTAGCCCTTGCACATCAAAGAGCACCATCTTCAATCATCATCAAGAAGTCTTCCACTCGAACGTAGATGTTGGTTCAAAGTGGTTTTTGGATATATAAATCTGATCCCGGTTTCTCCCCATCAACAACCGATAAATTTTGGTTGACTCATTCTCGGTTCTTTTGGAAGTAAGTTTTCGAGTCCTCATCAGGGAACTCGAATATACATTCATATTCCCTAAGTCAAATTGGGTCAAACTTGATAGTCGGTTATTTAACTCTCAAATAAAAAAATAACAACCAATTCAATTTGAGATTTATTTATCCATAGCAACCACTAAGCCTCAAAACATATCTTTGTTTAATAAATCTATTTCAAAAACATTCATATACTTATCTTTCTGACATAAGTATATTCAGAAAACATTTGTAAAATTTCCCATTACCAAATCTCTAAAAAGGATTTAACTACATTATTTAAATTAAATAAAAGGATAACTCTAAGCATTATTCCTTCGGTGTAAAGTGTGGAACGGATGTTCCATACCAAAAAAAATTTAGAAGGTCGGCCTCAAGAAAACCAAACCCCGAATTGCTGTTGTAATTATCTTCAATAAATCCTTTTATAAATTTCCCATACCCATGAAATCCTTTTTGCTTTAACCCAAACCCGTTTACAAAACATTTATCAACTTTCATCCTCATTTATGAGACTCTTTATAGATATTCAAACCCGGTTATATAAACTGCTTTATAAACTTTCAAACTTTGTATAAAACTTCCCTTTATAGACATCCAAAACCATTTATAAAATCTTTTTATAAACATTCAAAACTATGTCCAAAACTCCTTTTATGAATACCCCAAAATTATTCATAAACTTCTCAAACCAATTGAAGAATCATTCTTCAAATGTCTTGTTCAAAGTACAATAACTCTGAAGACCATTTCAAAAGAAAATGAAATATTTACTTTACAAAACCAAACGGAGTCTCAACGTCTATAATGGATCATTAAATTTGGATTTACTTATCCAAGTTATATCATGGGTATTCCCTAACATCAGATATGTAAGGGATTCACACATGACATACAATCAATCGTAGGTAGATGTCAAGTTACAGATATTGATACATCCATCATCGGTGAAAAATGTACATATAGAAGTATATTTCATATGCTTAAGTTATCATGACCCGCTTATTGAAATTAACTTCCTTATGTTTATCACATTACCGATATTCGGCATTTGTGCTAAACACAAGTCACTTACTTCCCATAAAACGTGTCAACATTTTATAATCACTACTTTAATTCGTTTGGCTACTTAATGGTCCAGACGAAAGATCCTTTAATTTAAAATAAATTAATCTTAAAAAGAAAATTGATTTAAAACATAACCGATTAAGTTCAAAATAGCTTTGAAAAGATTAAAGTATATTCAATTAGCCTAAATCCTAATTATATCTTAATTAAATCAAGATTAATTCATAATTAAACTTTAATTAACTTAATGAACTTGGTCAAGTCCTAATTAACTTCTTAATGCATCTTAGTTAAGGTTTAAACAATTCATTATTAGTTAAACCCTAATTAATTAAAAATTAATTTAATAATCACTTAATAAAATAATAATTAGTTAACCTTCTTAACTTAATTAAATAATGATTAACCATTTAATTACTTCTTATCTTCATTAATCACTAATTAATAACTTTATTAATCAATAATTAATCATTAACCATCCTTAAGTATTACTTAACCTCTAATCACTTACTTAATTACTAATTAAGTACTAATTACTTTTAATTAATTTATTAAATAAATAAATTATTAAATAATCTAAACATAATATCTTTTTATATTACTGATTAAGTTTGGAAAACTTTTGCAAAACCATTTAAAAAAACGTTTTAAAACGAAAATCCACAATTTTGTCGAACTACGTCCGTAGCGACTATCGCGATGAGCGCAGTTCGCTTAAACATACTTTAAGCGAAAACACTTACTAATTCTTTCCTATTTCATGTTTAAAATCATATCTTTTAAAAATTTTGAGACTTAGAAACAAAGATAGAAATCTTGAAATAATTTTCAAACCTTAAAACAAGAAAATATAGTTTTTGATTCCGAATCGGATCTCACGTCCATCGCAACACACAAAGTTGTAACTTTGTTTCAACTCAACATACTTTTGTTCTTAAATCACAACCATACATACATACTATCATACTTTTAAAATCACAATCAAACACATATATACACATAAGGTTTTATGCTTACTAATTCAACAACATCACATTCACATCTCAAATTCAATACCAAACATAACATCCATCAAATCATCATCGATCAACATTGTTTGCACAAAAAATGGACAAACACCTCAAAGTTATATGATTTAGTAGATCTTATGTTGTTCTTAGTGATTTTGGAGGTTTATGCAAATATATGAAAAACAGGGGCTAAACTGTAAAAAGACACGCAGATTTATAGTGGTTCAGCCAGAATGTGCCTACGTCCACTTTATATGTTATTTCTCTTCTTTTGTTGTGATTACAAGTACAAAGCTTTGGTACAAGTAAAAGAAAGTTGTTTGAAAGTTCCTTCCGTGCTTGAGCTCTCAAACTTGTCCCCCATTGTTGTACCCCTGCCTCTCTATTTATAGAGTGAGGTTGGGGGCAGGGGTCTTGGATATATTCAGCTGCTGGTGGGCCTGGGCTGAAGTGATCTGGCCTGGTAGTCTGGTTCGGCATCCTCTTGGTTCGGTCATGAGGTGGAGGAGATTTGGTCCGGTTGTACTCCATTCGGTGGTAGCTTGGATCGGTAGAGGGGATTTGGTCCGGTTGAGCTCCATTCGGTGGTAGCTTGGATCGGTAGAGGGGATTTGGTCCGGTTGAGCTCCATTCGGTGGTAGCTTGGATCGGTAGAGGGGATTTGGTCCGGTGTTTGAAAACTTGGCCAACATTTGCCCCCCAAAGTAGGGTATATGTTTACCATATATCGTGCTTTGTTTTTTGTCCATCCATTCTCGACGTTTTCATGTTGCCGATCCAAGTGGTCCGGTACACTGCCTTCGCCTATAAAATAGGGGGCTAGGGCTTCTATCTTCCCACCTACCGAACCATTCCCACGAACATCAGCGTTAGCCGAACCAAATAATTAACCGAATCAGTCAGCGTTAGCCGAACCAAACCTTTAACCGAATCAGGTGAGATCTTCAGCCGGACCAAGTCTAGTCTTTTTTTTTTTTTGCCGAATGAACTTACGTGTGTATGCCGAATGAACATGCGTGTGTACGTTTGCATGCCGAATGAACGTACTCCTTTGATACCGAATGACACATGAACGTTTTAATACCGAATGAGATTATTGAAGTGCTGCATCTGTTTGCCGAATGAATTGTCGTATCGAGTGAACATGTGTTTCATACTTTGAATTTTTTAAGCGAAATTCCAGATTACGCTGCTTGTATATTCTAACGATATATATTTTTTCCATGTTTGCAGATAAATGTCTCGAAAAGTTGAAACTCGATCAGATAAGAAGAGATCCGGGGGCGAAGGAGAGTCCTCGGCCGTGCCCCCAGCTCAATCAGGATCGGAGCGTCATGGGCCCGCCCCGAGGTCATTAGTGGATGGGTATGGTCCCCAGGAGTTGCTGGATTCCCCGCCTGACTGCTTTCCTAGCTCTCTCAAAGAGGAGCAACTCGATGTTATATCCCGTTCCTTTGGGATCGATAGAGCCCTCATGCTGCTGCCGGGCCCAGGAGTCATGCCATACAGTCCTCCCGAAGGATACTTTGCTTATAGTAGGTACCATTGCATGTGTGGTGCTATCCCGCCTCTCAATGCTTCGGTAGTCAGCTTCCTCACGTACCTGAAGGTGGCCCCATTCCAGCTTCAGCCCAACTCTTACGCCATACTGGTGAGCCTTTTCGTTATTTTTCGGAGGAAGTATGGTCGCGCCCCCTCCAACCGGGAGATCCGGTACTTGTATAATTTAAGGGGCTATAAGAAGGGGTCCCCATATGTTAGCTTGGAGTCTGCTGTGACCTTCAAGCCGGTCTTGGACCTGTACTCTAAATTCAGCATGTTCAAGAAAGAGTGGTTCTTTGTTAGGGACGACTCCGTCTCCATCCGGCGCTTTACCTCTGGATGTAAGTTGATGCTTTTACTTATAATTCTTATTCCGATTGCGATGCTTCTTCTCATACTTTCTCATTTTTGCTAGCGACAGGTGGCTTTCCGGTTGTGGAGACTGACCGCCTGGTTCAGACAGCGGCGGAGATAGAAGCCATTCTTGGGAAATACAGATCATCTGCCTACTTGATTAGAAATGCGATTCTTCTGGAATATAACTTGATCCTTCCGCAGCAGTCTGTAGTTAAGTTGAGGGAAACGGCGGAAGAGAGGGCGGCGGCTCAGGCTAAGGGAGGCGTTGCGGCAGAGGGTGGAAAGAGAAAACCATTCACGAAACCTCCAGCCGTCGGAGGTAAGAAACTTAAGCGGTCGGACGGTCCTTCTCCCAGCAATTGTCCACTTACTCAGGGGGAGATAGATGCGGAGGAAGAAAGAGGTGAGGCGGAGGGCGGAAGTGACGTTGAGCGTCTTGGTGATGATGGTGGCGATGGACAGGGTGGTGATGGTTCCAGGGCTCTATCTTCTGGGCAAGTAGGCGAAATGCAAGAGTGGACGGATGATGCTCTCCGCCAAGCTTTTGAGGGGTTGGATGATGATCCGGCTTTGGTAGAGAAGACCGGGAAGGCGGACAAAGCCGGGACTGGTGCAAGTGAGTCTTCTCCGGCTATTCCGGCCAAGGTGGCTCTGACGACTCAAGGTGAACTCTTGACCCCTGCATGCTTCATTAATGATAGGGACTTAGGAATATTTTATGACCCGCTCCCGTCCTGGAATGAAATCCAGGACTTATTGCAGTATCCCACTCCTCCCCAGGGTTTGTACAACCACAGCTGTGTTTCTTTTCCTTTTCTAACTTGTAATTTACCGCGTTTCTTGAATCGTATAGTAATGTAAGATTGTGACACTTGTTCTTTATATCAGGAGCAGGCAAGACGCCCAAAGCTTCAGACCTTCGACACAGGCTCGAGCAATATAGACTTTCCAAAATTTCTGCTAAGCCGAAGCCCTCAACTCAACGCTCCGGGGATGTAGTTGGATACCGTCCTCTTCTTGGGGTCATCGAAGAGGGTATTCAGCAGAGGAAGAGGAGTCATCCTTTATCCGAAACTTCGCTCGATCCTCAGCCTCCGGCTCAGCCTATTCATGATATTACTGAGGAGGGTAGCGAGTTTGTACCTTCTCCACACCCGTCCGGAAATCCTTCTGTTATTCATATCGACCGTCCCGATTTGGCCCGTAATCCATTCGCGGGTCATCCTGATCTGGATCCAGGTTCTCATGATATTACTTTTGACGAAGTCACTGGTGAACACCTTCTCCCCCGTAACCCTATGGTACGAGTACTTGATGAAGCAAAGTCCTTAGATCTCGATCTACTCACCACTCGTATAGTCACTATGGGAGACGAGGCCAAAGCTAATATTGATCGGGTGGCAGAGGAGACCAAGAAGCTGATGGGGCATCATGCTCGGCTGGTTAAGGCCGGAGAGGAGATTGGGAGCGCCAACATCCGACTTCGATTGGTGGTTTCGGATCAGGCCAAGCAGCTTGCGGATCAGGCTATCCAGATTTCTCAGCATGAGGCTGCTACTGGGCGATTAAGGAAAACCATGGAAGAGGCCAGTCGGGCCGAATTGCGGAAAATGGAAGCTGCTTGCAAAGAGCGGATTGACATGGCTATTGCCACGGTGGATGAGGTTCGGAGAGCGGATCTCGAGCAGGTGGAGGAATTGTCCGAGAAACTTGAGGCTGCAGAGCTTGCCCAAGCTAAGTTGAGGGAAGAGATGGAGGTGATGCGGAGGTCCCTTCAGGCTGATTGCTCGAGATACAGACTGGAGAGAGATGCTGCCGTCGAAAGGTTGTCGGCCTCCGATGCACGGATGAGGGAGTTTGAGGAGAACGAGGGAATGATGGATGACATGCTCCAGGACATGTATTTCCGGACTTGGAAGCAGGGCAATCTTTCTTGGATGGATGATTATCCCCGGGTCATGGCCAAGACCTATCTTCGGGCTTTGGAGGAGGCTAAGGCTAATGCAGATAAAGAGGGTGGAACGGTCTTCAGTATGGATGTGGTCACTGCCCAGTTCACCAAGGAGGAGAAAGTGGCGGTAAAGGAGGGTATGCGGTTGCTTGCTGCTGAAGAGGCAGGTGTGCAGGTTGAGGATGACGACCAGGACGGTCAAGAAGCGGGTACTGGTAAGTCTTCCTTTCTAGTCTTTCCGTTAACTTGGTTACTCATCACTAATGAATCCTTCTTATGACCGGACAGGCGGGCAAAAGAGCAAGGACAAGACTTCGACGCAACCGGCTCCCTGACTGGACCTGGAAAATTCTTTTTGTAGGCTTGGCATTGTTGTATCTGTTAGTCTTAAGACAGTAGAGTAACTTCTAAGTTGTAATTCTTGCTACTTGTAATAACATTATTCTTGACGTGTAATTTTTTAGCTTAAGCTGATTCTGTCGTTTCTTGAATATTTGTTGCTATTTCGACATATCGTATGAGAAATGTAGCTATGTATATTCTTGTAATTAAATTGTGTTTGATGTCAGATTCTGGTTTTAAATCATAATCTCATGACTTGCAATGTTAGCGCGTGGTGTGAAAAAATTAAATTACAGTCATGCATATGCACATAAAGGAAGAAAATACCGCCTTTCATGTTCTGTTTGTAAATGGCAGCTTCGAATATCTTGTATGACCAAGCATGGAAAGCGGTTGAATGCCCTGCCATCTGATTGTGAATCTCTGCATCCATTGGCGGGTATCTCTTACCCTGCATCCTGTACTTTATGGTTTGTTATAGAGGATAGGAGGAAAGTTTTTTAAGTAAAATTGAAATATGTGAAATAGTAAAACTTCCAGTCACGGAAGGCCTTCGATGTGCTTAAGTTCGTGGCAAACGGGTTTTGTAGTCACTTTCCCTAGCTGTGGGTCTTGGAGACATTTGTCACCCATCTTACGCCTCCGCGGGGAGTTAATTCTTTTTTACCACAGCCGCACTTAAGACACACCGGAGCCGAGATCGCTCACAGTAACTACCCGGGCCATTATGGCCCGTACTCATGGGTATTATTCGACTTACTGTGGCCGGCTAGCGTGGGTGCCGATCGTCAACTGTGAACTGCCCCTGGCTGGCCACACCTTATGTTGGGGCTTATAATCGGTTCACAGTTGCCGGCGAGCCTAACGCCATAATGAGCTGCCTCGGCTATAGTCGGCCTTCTCGGTGGCTTATAATCGGCTCATTACAGTTGGCTTTAAGGGCCGTCGCGAGCAATGAGTTAACCCGCAGCAGAGGGATGCTGGAGCAAAAGTGTCTCATTGGCGAGGGCATAGATTCGCATAGTACCTGTTGGGTCTTGTCCACGTGAAGTTGCATTGCGGAGTGCTTTGAATAGAAATGCTATATGCTCAGGATCTTGCTCAACAGAAAAGGATAAAGTTAACAAGCAGCCAAGATACAAAGGAACAAGTTAAAAAAGAGACAAGGCTTTTTTAAAGTGGTTCGGCACGAAAAAATGCCTACGTCCACTGATTCTCTTTGTTAATTCACTTCATATGGGCAATACAAGTTAAGAAAAGTATCGACGGAGGTGTTGGATGTTCCATGCCCTCTGGAACACCTCTCCGTCCACTGTTGACAAAATATAGGCTCCGTTGTGGAGATCTTTATGAATTACATATGGTCCATCCCATATTGGGTCTAGTGCTCCGGGGCGAGGGAAGATTCGCTTGAGGACAAGATCCCCTTCTCGTAAGGTACGATGCTTGACTTTGGAGTTGTATTGTGCTGCCACCTTTTGCTTGTGGGCTGCTGTTTTTAGGACTGCATCATTCCTTCTCTCCTCGACTAGATCCAAAGACATGTTGAGGAGCTCTTCGTTCTCTTCTGGGTTATAGTGGATCCTACGGTGGGAAGGCACAATGGTTTCAACTGGGAGCATAGCCTCCGATCCGTATGCCAAAGAGAAAGGAGTGTGCCCTGTTGATGTTATGAAGGATGTGCGGTAGGCCCATAGTGCCGTAGGGAGTTCATCCACCCAAGCGCCCTTTGACTTTTCGAGCTTCTTTTTGATCAGAGTTTTCAGAATTTTGTTGACTGCTTCGACTTGTCCGTTTGCTTGGGGGTATGCTACGGATGAGAAGCTTTTGTGAATTCCGTGTTCTTGGCACCAGTTGGCGAATTCCTCGCTGTCAAACTGAAGTCCATTGTCTGATATGATTTTTAGTGGGACTCCGTACCTGCACAGAACATTTTTGATTAAGAAGTTGATAACTTTCGCTGAAGACACTTTATTTAGAGGTTCTGCTTCCACCCATTTGGTGAAATAGTCGACTGCTACTATAGCATATTTGGCGCCGCCTCGACCCATTGGCAGTTCACCGATTAAGTCAATTCCCCATACTGCAAAGGGCCAAGGGCTGGTCATTTGAGTGATCTCGGTTGTTGGTAGCCGAGGGATCTTAGCAAATTTTTGGCATCTGTCACACTTCTTGACGAAATCTAAGGCGTCCTTGCTTAAGGTGGGCCAGAAATATCCGTATCGGAGTATCTTTTTTGCTAGCGTTTGCCCTCCGGTGTGATCCCCGCAGCTTCCTTGATGAATGTTGGATAAGATTTCCTTGGCTTCCCTTCCGGCGACACACCTTAACAATGGGTTAGAGAAACCGCGCCGATAGAGGATGTCTCCTTGTATTGTGTAGCGGGACGCTTTCCTCAGGATTTTCTTGACTTCGTTACGCCCGTCGGGTAGTGTGCCATTTTGCAGGTAGTCTCGGATGGGAGCCATCCAAGTTGCTTCTTCGGTTGTAGCTATCAGATTCACTTGCTCAAAACTTGGGATCGTTTGCTTTGAGACAGTTACTGCCCCGAAGATGGCGACGTCCCTCATACTTGCTTGCTTTGCCAATTCGTCGGCCTCTTGGTTCTCTTCCCGAGGGATGTGTTTGACTAAGTAGTGGTCCAATCGGTTGAGAAGCGACTTGGTCTTCTTTAGATATGCTATGAGTCGTTCTTCTCGAGCTTGGAATTCCCCTAGTATTTGATTAACAATAAGCTGAGAATCGCTGTGAAGGCACAAAGAATTGGCTCCGATCTCGATAGCAATTTCTAATCCGGCTATTACGGCTTCATATTCTGCATCGTTGTTGGTGGCAGCGAACTCCAACCTTATAGCATAGTGCAGTTTATTTCCCCTGGGAGTGATTATTACCACACCGGCCCCCGAGCCTTGTTCGTTAGATGCACCGTCCACAAAGAGATTCCACTTGATATCTTCCGTTATTTCCAGTTGCTCCTTATCCTCGTTGGTAGTGAATTCTGCAATGAAATCAGCCATGGCTTGTCCCTTGATGGCGGTGCGAGGGTGATAGGTGATATCATACTGACTCAGCTCAATACACCATTTAAGTAGTCGCCCGGAAGTGTCGGGACGATGGAGTACCTGCCTCAGTGGTTGATCGGTCAGAACTTTGATGGAATGGGATTGGAAGTAGTGGCGTAACTTTCGTGAAGTGATTAGTAAACAGTATGCTAACTTTTCAAGCTTAGGATATCTGACTTCTGCCCCAGTAAACCTTTTACTGACGAAGTAAACTGGTCGTTGCGTGCGATCGTCTTCCCTTACCAAGGCAGCGCTTAGAGCGTGAGATGACACAGCAAGGTATAGGTATAATTCTTCGCCTTCGCTTGGGGTCGAGAGTACTGGTGGTTTCTGGAGGTGTTCAATTAGGTTAAGGAAAGCGGTTAAGCATTCGTCCGTCCATTCGAACCTTCCTTTATCTTTCTTTAGAGCTTCGAAAAAGGGGACGCACTTGTCCGTTGCTTTGGAGATGAATCGGCTTAGGGCAGCCACTTTTCCATTTAGGCTTTGCATTTCCTTTCGGGTGGAAGGTATCTTGATGTCCCTTAATGCTCGGACTTGTTCAGGGTTTGCTTCTATCCCTCGGGCATGGACGATGAATCCTAAGAATTTTCCCGATGACACTCCGAAGGAGCACTTTAGTGGATTCAACTTCATTCCATACTGTCGAAGTACCTGGAACATTTCGCCTAGGTGGCTTACGTGATCTTTGGCTTTCCGTGATTTTACCAGCATGTCGTCTACATATACTTCCATTGTTCGTCCTATTAGCCCTGCAAACATCTTGTTGACGAGGCGCTGGTAGGTGGCTCTTGCATTTTTAAGTCCGAAGGGCATCACTTTGTAGCAGTATAAACCCCGGTCGGTGATGAAACTAGTGTGGTCTTGGTCGGGAGCATGCATAGGAATTTGGTTATATCCTGAGTATGCATCCATAAAAGACAGGAGTTCGTGCCCGGCTGTGCTGTCTACAAGTTGATCGATTCTGGGAAGCGGGAAGCAATCCTTTGGGCAGGCGTCGTTTAGGTTGGAGAAGTCAATGCAGGTCCGCCACTTCCCATTAGCCTTCTTTACTAGTACCGGGTTGGCGATCCATTCTGGGTAAATAGCTTCTCGTATGAAGTCATTGGCGAGTAGATTCTTTACTTCTTCATCGAGGGCTGCTGATCGCTCTGCCCCCATACTTCTCTTTTTTTGTTTTACAGGCGCCTTGGTAGGATCAATTTTTAATACGTGGCATGCTATGTTGGGGGAGATTCCGGTCATGTCAGCGTGTGACCAAGCGAACACATCCAAGTTGTGGCGGAGAAAATCAATGAGTTGTTCCTTCAATTCAGCTTTCAACTGCGACCCAATTTTCAGTAGCCTACTTGAGTCGTGCTTGTCTACCGATATAAACTCCATAGCCTTTGCAGGCTCGGCGGTGGCCTCCTCCTCTTTGTCCCTAGGGTCTAATTCATTGAAAGGGTCGCTGGTGTATCGAAGAGGAGGGGCTTTCTTTAGTTGCTATGCTTCAAGGCTTTTTGTGCAGAGGGCAATCTCTACACCTTTCCCTTTATCTCTCCTGTGGTTGTTGCGAAGTTCGGTTACATAGCAGTCTCGTGCAATATCTTGGTCTCCTTCCACTTCCCCTACCCCATTGTCTGTTGGAAATTTCATTTTCAGGCACCACGGGGCTAGGACAATCTGGAAGTCAGATAGGGCTGGTCTTCCTAGGAAGGCGTTGTAGGCCGAATGGTTTTCTATCAGCACAAACGTCTGTTTCCTTACAACGGAGCGGGGATGGCTTCCAATTTCAACGAAGAGGTCCAGCTGCCCGATGGGCATTTTCGCATCTCCAGTGAAACCGTGTAGCGGTTTATCGCAGGGAGATACATCCTTCATTGACAGCCTCATTTTGTCGAATGCGTGTTTGAACAGGATATTTACAGAGCTTCCAGTGTCTACCAGGATTCGGTAAACTTCGGCGGGACCGAGTCGGGCAGAGATAACCATGGGATCCATGTGAGGGTACTGTCTTCCTTCTAGGTCGCGTTTACTGAATGTGATGTCATCACTTTCTTTCCGCTTTGGGTGGCGCTCTTCTATAACTGTGTTGACACAGTCTCTATTGTCTCTAAGCGACTTCCCATATCTTTCCATCTCTTTCCAACTTCTGTCTGCGATGTGCGGACCTCCTGAGATGGTATGGACCACTATCTTCTCTTGACTAGAGCTGCTAGCGTTGTGGTCGCCTCTGCCGGTCCCTGGTGAGGGTAGCCTTGGGTTTTCACTGGCAGGAGCTGGAGTCCTGTCTTGACTTTTTACATAGCGTTCCAGTTTCTTTCTCCTGATGTGTTCTTCAATCAGATCTCGGAGGTGATGGCATTCGTTGGTATCATGTCCGTGGGATTCGTGGAAGCGGCAGAATTTTCCAGATTTCTGTGCGCTATCTGATTCCTTCTTGTATGGTGGGCGTTTGTACCTAACTTCGCCTTGGGTGGCAAGGAAGATATTTTCGACGGTCTCGTTCAAAGGGGTGTAAGAGTCGAATCTTGGTCCTGGCCGATATAGGCGTTTTTCTACTTTCTTGCCCCCAGCATTGTCTCTGGAATCATTTCTTCGAGTGTCCCTCGCCACAGCAGGGGCGTTGCCATGGGTCGTCTTACTTTGCTGTCCTGACTGCCCCTCAATGGCAGCATCCTCAAGCCTCATGTATTTCCTGGCTTCATGGAAGAAATCGGGTAAAGTAGCTGGTTTTTCTTTTGTCAATCTTCTAGCAAACTTAGTGTCCGGATGCACCCCACTGCAGAGGGCCATCAGGATAAGCTTCTCATCGGCGTCTTGAACTGCGGCTGCTGCGGCGTTGAATCTGGTTAGGTATTGCTGCAGCTTTTCTCCAGGTTTCTGTTTGACGCTGGATAAGGAATAAGCGTCCTTAGGTTGCTCCACATGAATGCGGAACTGACTGATAAATTTTTCTTTCAACATTTCCCATGAGCTGATGGATCCTTGGGGTAGATGACAGAACCAGGAGGTAGCAAGATCTGCTAAGAAGAGCGGAAAGCATTTGCACAGTACTCCCTCTGTTGCTCCACTCATGAGCATATGCTGTGTGTATCTCTGCAAGTGTACAACGGGATCGGAGGTCCCTTTGTAGGGTTCCATTGTTGGCATCTTCCATTCTCGGGGGTGATAGCAACTTCGATATTGCGGGCGAAAGGGCTGGTTACCCTAGCGCCTATCCCTCGATCTCTTTGCTCCCGTTGGACACACTCTCTGAATAAGCGCGCCATCCTTTCATCAGAATTTGGAGCAGACAGAAATGAGTTTGGTTCTGTTCTGTAGGGTTGATTCCGTCCAGACAACCTGTAGGGATGGTATCGTCTATCATTCCTCATATTTTCCAGTGGCTGCCTTTGATCTTCTGGGAGCATGCTTGGGTCAGCTACAGTTGGCCCTTGCCTTGATCTTCCCCTGTTGGGTTCTGATCTAAGCACTTCCTCGGGTCCAACTTCGGGCTGAACTCTAGCTCGGCTCCGTTCACCGGTGTTTCTGTGGTTAGGCAGCATGACAGGCTCAGCTGCAGTTGACCTTCGCCCGGTACCTTCCCCGTTAGGTTCGGCACCAAACGTTTCCTCAGGCCTAACTTCGGGCTGGGCTCGGTCTCGGCTCCTACCACGGCTACTCCTGCCGTTAGCTCCTTCGAAGAAGGAAGATCTTTGCTGTCTCTGAGATCCTCCAGATTGGGACTCGCCCCATGATTCAGTGTTGCGGTTGGATTCTTCAGCGTCCCTCAAGCGTGACATGAGATGGTCCACCAAGGCTTCCTGCTGGGACGTGAAGCGGTTAGTTACTTCAACAACAACTCTGTCCAAATCTGCCCTAGTAATTGCTGCAGGCTGTTCTGTGGCAGGAGTGGTTGGGTTAGCCTGTCCTTCATTTGTTACCGTTGCTGGAGGAGGACGATTTACTTGATTCGCGATAGCTGGATCAGGAAGGCTACTGGATGCGATGTTTTTTCCTTTGTTAACATCTTTTTTCTGTTTGGGAGGCATGTTTTCCAAGTGGCGGACGATGCTGTTAGGAAAACTTGTTAAGCGGATGAAGCTGAAGCTTCGAGCTTCAATCTCTCAGTGAAAGCACCAAAAATGTTTGCACAAAAAATGGACAAACACCTCAAAGTTATATGATTTAGTAGATCTTATGTTGTTCTTAGTGATTTTGGAGGTTTATGCAAATATATGAAAAACAGGGGCTAAACTGTAAAAAGACACGCAGATTTATAGTGGTTCAGCCAGAATGTGCCTACGTCCACTTTATATGTTATTTCTCTTCTTTTGTTGTGATTACAAGTACAAAGCTTTGGTACAAGTAAAAGAAAGTTGTTTGAAAGTTCCTTCCGTGCTTGAGCTCTCAAACTTGTCCCCCATTGTTGTACCCCTGCCTCTCTATTTATAGAGTGAGGTTGGGGGCAGGGGTCTTGGATATATTCAGCTGCTGGTGGGCCTGGGCTGAAGTGATCTGGCCTGGTAGTCTGGTTCGGCATCCTCTTGGTTCGGTCATGAGGTGGAGGAGATTTGGTCCGGTTGTACTCCATTCGGTGGTAGCTTGGATCGGTAGAGGGGATTTGGTCCGGTTGAGCTCCATTCGGTGGTAGCTTGGATCGGTAGAGGGGATTTGGTCCGGTTGAGCTCCATTCGGTGGTAGCTTGGATCGGTAGAGGGGATTTGGTCCGGTGTTTGAAAACTTGGCCAACAAACATAATAACCATTCAATTTTCTCATCATTTTATCACCACAATAACACATAATAATAAAATCAAAAACTTTTCCAAAACAAAGTAGTTTTACTCATCGAAAATCTTTGAAACCTGAAATGCCTTAGATACACCAAAAATCACCCCAAAAATATATCATCTTCCACTTGATTTTTGGACATATTACTCTCAGATTTTGAGAAGGTGATCAAATGAAAAATTTTAGAAAATTATTTTCTCTACAATTTAAAAAAAAGCATCACTCAAATCAGATTTCAGTTGAGGTAGATATGGTCAAAAGAAGGAGAGCTATTTTCGGACCTGAATTTTTGAGTTTAAAAGTATACTGCGAAGAAATGATAATCTGACAAATCTGAATTTGAAGCTAGAAAAATTTATACCAAAGAAACTTATAGCTATTGAAATTTTGTATGATTTGAAAAAAATAAAATATTAATTTGGTGTAAAATAGAGGAAGTTATTGTCGAATAAAGTGTGGGAAATGGAGAAGAAAGAGTTTAAAAATAAGTTTGCATTTTTAAAAAAAATATTTTGATTAAAAAAAAACTTAAAAAAAATATAAGAAGCCATGAAATTATGAAAAAAGCTTTAGGAAAATGGAAATGGAGAAGTAAATGAAAATATGGTGAAGGGGATGTGTATTTACAGATGAAAGAAAGTAGGAAAATTGCCATTTTAACCTTAGTTTAAAATATCCTAACATGTCATTATTTTGGCAAGTCGCATCATCACCTTCCTCCCCCTCATATGTCATGACCCCCCTCTCTCTATTAACATCCCATAGGCCATGATGGATAATGATGATAATGCTAAGATATGACAATAGATAATGATATATACTTATATATATATATATATAAGTTATTATTTTTTAAACCATGACTTGTCATTTCACTTGTTAAACATAATTAACATAAGATAATATGCTATTAGTGTATTGTTATTATTTGGTTAATTAACTCTTATATATGTTGTATATATAGTGCACAAAGACGAACAACGTTCCCGACAACTTTCCAGTGTCGAAAAGTCAAAATCCAAAAAGCGTTTTTCGGTCACATTTCCTATTTTTCTACGAACTTTCTATTTTTGTAAACAAATTTTAAAAATATTTTACCATCATTATTAAATAATTAGAATAGGTTTATTTGTTAATAAAAATCCATTTATTTAATATTTAAACTTAACTTGAATTTCCGAAGAAATATATAAAACCGTTGATATCAACTGTCGATGTCATAAATACACTTTATTTTCAAAAAATAAAATAATTATTTACTTCATAATCTTGTTTGAATAAATATATTAGTGTATGAATCCAGATCTATGCACGATCCTTATTGTTTGAAAGTAGTTTTATTGATAAAACGATTTCCGGCTGTTTTGTCGATATTTCACCTAGGACGATATTTACAAATTTTCAATATTTTACCTCGGTATTTTGTTCACAAATATTTTTCCCGAACAAAATAACTATTATTATTTACCACTTTAAACATGATTATTTCTTACATTTAAACCCATATCTAAATATTTTAAAAATAAATATAATTTATCCAAGTGATAAATTTGCGGGTCATTACATTCTTCCCCCTTAAAAGAATTTGATCCTCAAAATTATACCACAACCCTATTCCCAGAAATACTTTAAACTATTCATCAATCCGTATGATGTACATTGATCATTCCTATGTAAAAATCTGGTTCGATCACTCACTGGAACACATAACTTTCCTTTCGAACTAGTATCGCTCACTTGACTTCCAAGTGCGGGCTTTGATCGGGCTTCTTAATTAGAAACCTCTGTTCTCCTTGCATAGCCATAAAATATGATATACAACCTTTGGTTCCACATAAGAACCCTCATCAATGCTCACCGTCAAAAATCGGGAGATAGATCCTTATTCGGAATGGTGTGAAACACCTCGAGTCATGTACTCAAACCTTTGATCGAGAACTATGTGAAAAGGAGAAATGATCTACGTACAAGCTACGTACTAATCTCATTGGCTCCTACTTCCTAAGATTATAATTACCCTTTTTAAAGAATCACCATTTTACTTTAGAACATTGCTTAAGTTTATTAACATTCTATAACTCAAATTCATTTTAGTATGATACTCTTCTATATCCAAAAGAGTATATACAATTTCAAATCATAAATTGGTTTTACTTAATCTAAGATGTTCAACAAATTTAAAACTTTATTTATTAGCCCATTCTTAATCAAGAATCCTTTTATTTTGAATCTATTCTTTTAAGGGATTCGAGAACACAATAGTCGGGTTTTATTTCAAAAACCATTCAAAATAATACTTTATATTTAACCCACTTGAAAACATAATATATAGCCCGAGTAACTCTAAAATGATATCAAGGAACTGGGTGCTACCAAATATTATTATATATCCCTTTTACTAAGTAGGGAAATACTCAAGAGAAGTGCTTAACATCCAAACACATCTCTTACCCATTTTTTGTCATTTCCAAGACACTCGAACTAGTTAATCATAAAAATATTTCTTTCTTCAAAAATCACCTTTTAAAACAATACTATTTATAGATAAATAGTTCTTTAATAAAATCATCCACTAGCTTTGGATTCATTCAGATTCGAACTCATTTCGATTATACAATGACAAAGAGGATAATTTACTAAGTGCACTCTCATATCTTCCAAAGCAAACATTGGATTATCACTTAGATGATTATTCCGATTATCACAAAACAAATCGAAACTCCTTCCCGAACTGTCCAAAGAAAACTTTACTTTCAAATCCATTTTAAAATATTTATATCTTAAAATCTCTTTAAGTACAATTACTACAACTTTTCCAAAATCATTTAAATCTTTATCATAGCCACTAGGATTTAATATTCTAACAATCCTTTTCATTTTATAAGGTCATCCAGAGATTTTCTTTTTACTAAACATATTCTATTCTAAATTCAATTTTAACCCTACATCTCATTGATAACTATATAGACTTTTGAAAATCATTCCTTTATATATAAAATATATCCTAGGTAAAATTATATCATTTACCAATTTTAAAACAATATTATGTCAATTGGACTTGTTTGAGTGTTTAGGAAATCCCTATCAATAACGTTGACCAAATGCATCAACCAAAATTCTTAAGCCACTCAACAGATTAACAACACGATATAAAACATTTTTACTCGCTAACAAATACGCATTCATAGTTATAATTCACCCAGGCTCATTCTAGGGTCTCACTTATCATATTCCAAATGATTATACCCCGCCATGGCCAAGGTTCTCGCTTAACCTTCAGTTCTGATACCAAATGTAACGAATCGGTTTTTCGACCCTCGAAAATTGACACTAATACGTCCATTATATCACATGTCGAACATTCAAGTGCTGGAAATGCCGATTTGTTAGGGCGAAAGAAGAAGGTGGAAGATGGAAGAAAACTAAACAACATAGAATCTCACAATGCAGCGAATAATGTAAAATACAACAATGATCTTTACAAAAAGGAAGCATCTTTATTCATATACAACATCATAGTACATTGGACTTATCCTAAATTTGGACAATTAAAGAAACTTGTCATTTCATTGACAAACATACAGACTCTATAATACAGTGGAAGAAAAATATACATGAGTACGTCTTGACTATCCAGCTCCTCTCCAACTCCAAAATATCCAGCTAAACCTGGGAAAACATGCTCGGTCTGACCTGAGCATTACAAGGAATATTGCTCGGGTCAGTCTAGTAAACCAGCGTGAGTAAAACTCGATAACAAATAACAACCAAACTGATTTTTGCATTTGAAAACTTTTCAAACAAAGGGTAACTCGTAAGACTACACCGCACATAAATACGGATGTGTTTTTTCCTTACAATAACTAAAACATTTTATATCAAAATCTAGTGATATTATCATAATGCTAGGTTTAAAGTAAATATATAAAATAGCTGAAATGCTTGCATCTCACATTCCAACATACTAGTCTCTACAATGGAAACGTAAGGCATGTATTGTAGATTGGATTCCAACTAATGACTGGGCTACTGGGTACCGCCTGTGATAGTACAACTCTAGAAAAAGGTACCGAGGTAATAACAAACGACCCCTGCCAACACTGGACTGACCTACCCCTTGCTGGATAGTAACGAATATATCATCACCCTAGTTGCTTTGCAACCTTTAACCGAGCCCTCCCACATACACGAATTCATTGATGATTGTGAATATATCTAGAACGGTGATGATATACCCTATGGATGCGACCCACATAGCCCTGTTGCATATCCCATGTTGTAGTCATTCCAGGTTGATGAGGCTTGAGGGTACGTTTTAATTTTTGAATAGCAATCCATCTTCGAATTCTAACACTACCCTCTAGGCGTCAATGCTATGCCAGCATTCATCCATATAAGTTCGTTCTAGGTTTAAACGAAACCGAAGGAACTAACTCTACTACATCCATTTTGGAACCACCCTCAGAATTAGTAGCATTAGCTCTTGCACTTCAAAGTGCACCGTCTTCAGTCATCATCAAGATGTCTTCCACTCGAACATACATATTGGTTCAGAGTGGTTTTCGGATATATAAAACTGGTCTCTATCTCTCCGCATCAACAACCGATAATTTCCGGTTGACTCATTCCCGCTTCTTTTGGAAGTAATTTTTCGAGTCCTAATCGGGGAACTCGAATTTACATTCATATTCCCTAAGTCAAATTGGATCAAACTTGATAGTCGGTTATTTAACTATCAAATAAACAAACAACAACTAATTCCATTTGTGATTTATTTATCCATAGCAACTACTAAGCCTCAAAACATATCTCTGTTTAATAAATCACTTTTAAAAACAATCATATACTTATCTTTCTGACATAAGTATATTCACAAAACATTTGTAAGATTTCCTATTACCAAATCTCTAAAAAGAATTTAACTACATTATTTAAATTGGGGAAAAGGATAACTCTAAGCACTATTCCTTGGGCATAAAGTATAGAACGGATGTTCCATACCATGATTTTTTTGAAAGGTCAGCCTCGAGAAACCCAAACCTCAAATTCCTGTTGTAATTATCTTCAATAAATCCTTTTATAAATTACCCTTACCCATGAAATCCTTTTTGCTTTAACCCTAACCCGTTTACAAAATATTTATCAACTTCCATACTCGTTTATGGGACACTTTATAAATATTCAAACCCGGTTATATAAACTTCTTTATAAATTTTCAAAATTTGTATAAAACTTCCCTTTATAGACATCCAAACCCATTTATAAAATCTTTTTATAAACATTCAAAACGATTTCTAAAACTCCTTTTATGAATACACCAAAATTAATCATAAACTTCTCAAACCAATTGTAAATTTCTTCTTCAAATATCTTGTTCAAAATAGAATAACTTAGAAGATCATTTCAAAAGAAAATGAAATATTGACTTTACAAAACCAAACGGAGGCTCAACGACTATTATGGATCATTAAATTTGGGTTTACTTATCCAAGTTATATCATGGGTATTGGCTAACATTAGATATGTAAGGGATCCACACATAACATACAATCAATCGTAGGTAGATGTCAAGTTACAGATATTGATACATCCATCATCGGTGAAAAATGTACATATAGAAGTATATTCCATGTGCTTAAGTTATCATGACCCGCTTGTTGAAATTAAATTCCTTGCGTTTATCACGTTACTGATGTTCGACATTTGTGCTAAACACAAGTCGCTTACTTCCCCTATAATGTGTCAATGTTTTTGTGACGACCCGGAATTTCGAGCAATATCAATTTAATAATTTATGTTAAATATTAAATTGATCTGATATATTTTTGAATTATAATACTTGAATTGATATTTTCTTCTGATAAATATCATATTGGTGAGTTATATCTTTTAAAACTAATAAATGATTTTTCTGTTTATAACGAATATACTGGTATATATCGTAGACAGGTAAGTTCTGTTTTAATTTTAATTGATAAATTTTATTTTCAAATTTCTTATATATATATTCTAGAGATTTGGAAATTATTATTTGTTTTGAAATAAACTTTTCAAAGCTATTTAATAAATATATATATAGTATAAAATATTTAGTTAGAAATACGATACAATAATATAAGTAACCAATTTACATATTGAAATAACAAATTAACAACAATATAAATGAAACGACTATATGAGATAAATTTTATCGTTTTGTAAATAAAAAACGAATACATTTCATAATTAAACAATATATTAGAATAACATTTATACTACCTCATCAAACCAGAAGATTATAATACCATAAGCATGAGAATGACTCCCAGCCTTTATATATATCTGCATAGTTCAAAATAATAACAATCACAAATTAAAAGGGAATAATATTCAATAACACTTTCATTTACAATTCAAATGAAAAACAAGAAAGTATAGCACATAAGAAAGGAATGCAAGTTAAGAAAAGAAGACTTCCCAGCCTAACAAATATCTGCATAGAAGTAATGTTCGAATATGGTATTGCAGGCAACAAGAATCAATAGAAAACAAAGTAAAATATTTGTAGCTTGTTGTTGAAGCAAGTAAGTATGTAGAAAAGAAAATTGAGATAAGTATGAGGATGAAACATCAAAGTACAAATAGCATTAAATGCTAGTAAGGCCAATATCTTCTCTAGTACATAAGCTCACGATTTCAGCTTCCATCCTTTTAAAAATCTCTGAAATTTGTACAAACGTGGATATTGTTTTGCATAAGAAAGATGATGTTACCTGTAGCTTGTTATAACATCAACCTGTAAGCTATTTTTCTCTTATCACCTTTCCATTTCTTTCGAGCAAAGTGAAAACTGAAATGAAGCTTCCATTTTAAAAACCTAAACAACATTCTACCCTCAAGCAACTACAACTACACCAGCAAAATGATTTGGCCAGGAGATTTAAAGTGGAAACATTTTCCAGTTTTCCAGTTTCAAAATGAGTTCAAAACATATGGATGCAGTGTTCTGTCTTCTTTGAAAATTGGTGAGTAACATTTTTTTTTTAAAATTTTAATAACTCAAGTTTTTGTGGCATATTTTCTTGTGATATGAATCTGGTGTTGGAATGTATGTGCAAGTACCTGTTTGCTCATGCTCTGTTCCTGTTTTCAATTTTGGTTTGATATAAAAGAAATTCAAAATCTCACAATAAAGTCTATATCCGACTTTGATATGTAAACGAAAATAGTTTGTTAGGATGTGAAGATAATTTTAAAAATAGTTTCTGTAAATTTTAAATTAATTTATAATGTTTAAATAGGATATTACAGTGAAGCTTAAATTTTGGTTAAAAATCAACTGTTTTAAATTCAAATTTGGATTACCTACATGTAATCGTGATGAGAAATCATGATTTTAGATGATACTATCATGATTTTTAATTGGGTATTAAAGGAGGATTTTGTGTTAATGCGAAATTTGGAATTTTGTGAATTGCCGATTATCTACACATTAATCTGAGATAAATTTGTGATCGAAGTTTGGTTATAGATGGTTGATTATGGGAAAAATGTAAAAGAATTTTTCTAATGAGCAAATAGTTCGAATGGGATCGAACTAGGGTTTTTTTTTTATTTCTGCACTGTTGTATGGCCATGGCTATCGCGACTTGGGTATAGGATCGGAGTCCATCGCGACGTGGGGAATGGTAGTGTGGAGGTTCGGCGGTGCTTCGGAGCGATCATTGGAGCTTCCGGTGGTTGCTATGGCCAGAGGCGATGGGATATTTGGTTCAAAGTTTCTGCAGTTTTTTTCGATCAGAGGGTCGTTTTCCGATGCGTGGTAGGATTTCCGGTTCTGGGTGGAGAGATGGCACGTGGTGGTCTCCGGCGACTTGGAGATGACCGGAGGGAGCTTCAGTGACGGTTGGCTCGCTGTGCAACGTGCACACGTGAATGGCGTATCTGGTAAAGGAATGGGAGTTGGGGAAGACGAGTTTGACTCGGGAAATTGTTCGAGCTTCTGGAGTTGCGACTCGAAGCAGGGACGTGCGCGAGATTCCTCGCGAGTGACTCGGGGAAAAAGGTGAAATGGCTCGGGTTGTTTTGTTTAAGTAACCTGGGTTTGAAATTTTAAAAGCAAATCATATCCTAGTTTTAAAATTTTACAGCATGAACAAGATTTTATGTATTTAAAACAAGTTTAAGCAAATAGTTGTTTAATTTGACTTAATATGTTTGGAAATGGTTTTTTTTCAAAGATTTAAATCTATATAAAAAATAAATGTTGAATTATTTTGTTTAAATAAATTATATTTCAAAATTTATTTCTAAATTTGGTTTTAATGAAATAAATGATTTAAGTAAGTATGAAATATAAATACAAGTTTATTTTAAATCAGATATGTTGAGATTAATTAAGGATAATTAATCAATAAATTAAAAATTAAAGGTTAATTACATTTTGTAATTAAGGATGAATTATTAAATGAAATAATTAGTGGGAATGAACGTAATTTAGAAATTAATTAATTAAAGATTAAGTGATGGTTAATAGAGTAATTAATTTATGAAATTAAAGATGATCACTTATAGTTAATTAAGTATAATCGCTTAGTGAAGTGGTTGATATATTATTAAAGTCACAGACGAGACTTAACTTAATTTATAAATGGTAAATTTAAACTTATTAATAATTGATAAGTTAATTACTTAGAATAGTGATTAAATAAATGTTAATGAAGGTCATTAACTGAATTATTTTATAATTAATCAATATAATTGATTTTAATAAATTGACGGGATAAATTGATGTATTAATCAACATTTTAATTGTTTAAGTGTAAATGATAAATGGGAAGTAATTAAGGAGTTAATTACTCATTTTAATTAATTGAGTAATTTGATTATTTGGGTTAATTAATTTATTTTAATTAATTTGGATAAATCAAATTGATGATGTGATAATTATAATTACTTAGAAAAGTAATTGATGTTTAATTATAGAGTGTAATTAATAGAATGATGTTTGTTAATAAAGTAATTTGAGTATAATTACTTTATATAATTAATCAAAGGATTAATTAGAGATAATAAATTATTGAGCAATTAATGAAGTAATTAAAGGAGTTAATTACTAGATTGGGATCAATCAAAGGCGATTAATATTGTGATTTAAATTAAAGATTAATTACTTTGATGAAATTAAATTTGTAAATGTAATTAGAGGTCATTAATTAATATGATTAAATGTTGAAGATTTAAATGGATTTAATTTGAAATTAATAAATGAAGAAATTTATTAATAATTAATTGAGTAATGTAATTAACTTTAGTTAAATTAAGAAATGAAGTAATGTAAAGATGCATTTCTATATTTGGATCAAAGTAGTTAATTTGTGGGAAAAATCTAAAGATAATTACTTAAATGTAATTAAAGAAAATTAATCAAGGATGATTAATTGAAGGAATAATGGGATGGTGATTAATTAATTGATAGTTAATTAATTAATGGTAATAAGCAAGTTTAATAATGATGTGATGATTAATTTAATTAACTTTAAATTAATTAAGAATAAGGTAATTGATTTAATTCATTTTAAATTAATTATCAATAGTGTGATTTATTATCCTTGCTTATGTATGATGATTGATATTGACATCCCATTGATTGATTGTAATCTCAGATATGAGATGAGTGATATTGTTGTGATATGAATGCTTTGATGATAGTTTGATGATATTGATTATCCATTTATGATGTTATGTGAATTATCCATCTGTGATGTTGTGTTTTATCTATCGGTGTTGATATAGATAATTGAATTGAATTGTTTTAAACCTTTAAAACAACTTGGCCTTAAAAGACACGTTTTGGATTTCGATGAGACCGGGATCGGGTTTCCGTATACCGGGATTCCAGGTCTGGAGACCCGAATACCACATCGATCCAAAATAACGTTAGGTCGTGAAATTCAAATGGAGCAAGTGAAGACTCGAGGTATAAGAACTATACGTCAGTATAACTCTGTGGGTGATTCCGTAATGAGTTTGACGAAGATAGTACTTATAGATTCGAGATGGTGATTCAGAATGCAAGGGTTATTGTCGTTAACTCTGAGGGTGATTCCAATACGAGTGTAACGAGATAATGCCTTCGGTTTCGTTCGAACCCGGAACGAACTTGTATGGATCGAATGCTTTCAGAACATCGTCAGGCGGACGATGAGCATTCTAAGAGATGTATTCTATAAAGGTAATCGTGACCTCAAGCCTCATCAACCGGGAATGGCTAAAACAGGGGAGGTGCAGCAAGGCTTCGTGGGTAGCCCCCACTTGAGAGTAAGGTTTACCCCTGTCTAGATGTCCCTATTTATTTCGGTTTAGTGTACAGTTGGTCGTGCCAACTGTGGGGTGATCTTATTTGGAACTGTCCAGTAAGGGATGGGTCCGGCCTTGTGTTGCAGGGGAGCGGGCGTACTCCTCGGTACAGTGATCTAGGCCACGTACTGTGACGGGCGGTACCCCAGTAGCCCAGCCATTGATGGAAACCCATTTTCCCTACGAGACCCTACGGTTTTGATTGTATTACCCACTTTGTGGCTAGTATGCTGGAATTTAATAGATGTAACAATTTCAGCTATTTTCTATTTACTTGAAAACCCTAGACACTATTATAATATCACCGGATTTCCTATCAAATGTTTTTGGTTAGCGTAAGGTAAAAACATTTCCATGTTTATGTGTGGGATGTCTTACGTGATACCTTTTGTTTTCAAATGGTTTTCAAAGTTAAACAACCTTAACCTGTTACTCATACCAGACCCATGTCTGACCCGAAGTTTATTTCTGTTTTTCATAAACTCTCGGGTACCCAAATTTTTACGGGTAGTCAAGGGATTCAGGTTTAGCTTTGACGAATTCTGGAGGAGCAATGGAGCAGGAGGCTTCAGCGTGTAGATATATAGTGATTCCGCTGTGATTAGAGTTTATTCTATATTCCGCTGTGTTGTATCTCTATGATGTGTGAGTTGTATTAACTAGACAGGTGTTTATAACTGTCTAGTATGTGAAGTACTATCTGTGTAACTCTGATGTATATGATACTATGTATTAATTTATGTGATATATTATATTTTATTCGTTCCGCTGTTGAGATTCTGATGTTGTTTCTTCTTCTTCTCTTTCTTTTCTACTTTCTCACCTCTTTCTTTTCTTCAAAACGATACGATTTCCTGGGCATAGGAAGTCGGGTCGTTACAGTGGTATCAGAGCCAGGTTGAGCGAATACCTAGGCTCTTAAGTGACTTCTTTCCTGAGAGAGCGTATTTGTTAGTGAATATAAAATTGTTTTATGTTGTGTTGACTTATCGGTTAGGTGTTTATAGATTTTGATCGGTGTGTGGGACGCCACAATATCGATAGGAATTTCTAAACTCTTAACAAGATAAACCGACACAATATTGTTTTAAAATAGGGTAAATGAAATAATTTTACCCAAATTATTTTTGTATATAAAAGAAATGATTTTCCGAAAATTTTTATAGTTATGTATGGTTGCTTGGTTGTTAGGAAATGATAATATTGAACGATTATCATTGTCATTGGGAAAATTTAATAAGAATTGGAATTTAATCAATAGTCAAGAAATAAATTCATATAACCAAATGGAATCTTGTAAACGTGAATTATAAATATGATTTGCAATTGAAATTGAAATAAAATTCCAGGGTAATGTTTGAATAGAAATTGGATGGATCTGGAATTTTGAGAAAATTTAAATTCTTTTGGATTTGGAAGTGTTTTCAAAGGTTCTGGAAAAAATATGGTATTATTTCAAGGATATTTTTGAGTTGGATTTGAAATCTGGAAAGATTTAAAATTTAAAAATATTTGAGATGTTTAAAAGAAATAAAAGCATTTGAACTCTTTCGGTTGTTAGAAAATAACGTCGGTGATGACTGCAGCATCATCGATGTTCATTTTCGAATTTCCGAGAGAAAAGTTTGCTACCAAATTATTTTAAATTGGAATTGTTTGTGAACTGGGTTTGGTTTTGAAATTCAAAAGAATATTTGAATTGCCAAAGAATTTTGGATATAGTTGATTTCAAGGGTGATTTTGTACTTTGGAAATTGCTTAAACTCTGGAAGTAAATTTAAAATGTTGTGGAATAAATAAATGGGTTTGGAAAACTTAAAGTTTGAATTAAATTGGAATGTAACTAAATCATGTCAAATGAAAGTGAAGTGTAGAATTAATAGAAGTGGACTGGAAGTAATAAGTGTTGGGAAACAAAATTTATTTATTGAAAACTAAATTTATGAATAAACAAACAAATTTATAATTGAGTGGTAATGGATGGAAGTCAGTGTTTTGTTAACATCTGGAGATTTAGTTTGGTATCGACTGTATTTCAGGAGTGGTACCGATGGTTTTTGGAGGAACTTCTGAGTTTTCTCTTTATGGATCTGTTGAACCATATTTTTGGAATAGTTGAGGAGCTTACCAGTTGTGATTGATGACTGATGGTTGCAAAGCCTAGGTCCGTCATAGATGGTATTAGTGGGAGTTTGTGCTTGTGTGCATCATCTATATTTCATCTACCATATCAGAGTTGTGCAGCGGAAGCAGTTTGGGGTACATCTGTTTTTCTTTTCTGGGAAAGGAGAAGTTGTTTTCTACGGATAATGGTAGGGATTGTGTTCCTGATTTTGGTTGATAGGGAGAAGATCGTCTACTGGATTGTTTTTGGATTCAGATTTGTTCTGAAAGGCATCAGCAGAGGTTTAGCTGATTGGTAGTGATGAAGGCAGATTTGGATCGTCCGAAGAGTTTGGTAGATAAGAGACAGAAGAATTTGGATTTCAGAATCGGAGATTTGATTCTGAATGAGTTTTCTCTGATTGAAGGAGCTGTTTAGTTTGGTAAGTCTGGGAAATTAGCTCCGAGGTGTTCTGGATTTTCTCTGTATTCTAGAGAAGTTAGTGTTTGTTCTTCTGGAGTGAATTGCCAGCTTGGATAGCTGGAATTCGTTGTGTTTCACGTGTCTCTGAGGGAATATGTGTGAGGTTCTATCTCTGGTTTTGGGAACCAGCAGTTCAGGAAGTTTTGGTTGTGAGTCTGACTTATTTGTAGTCTGATATCCTGTCTTGTTCTGTAAATCTAAATGAGTAGGAGCTCTGTAGCTTAGTGGTATTGACTGTTTGGATTTTATAGAGCGAGTAACCCGGTACTTATATTCGGGGAAACTCGAGAGAATCCTATTCGGAATTTTTGTCCGGATAGGTAGATTGTTTGATTGGATGCTATGGTTGTTAGCATTGATTGATATATGCATGTGTTTTAAAATTAAAATTTTAAATAAATTATTAAATTACCTTTGTTTTAAATTTCGAGGACGAAATTCTTTTAAGGGGGGACGAATGTGACGACCCGGAATTTCGAGCAATATCAATTTAATAATTTATGTTAAATATTAAATTGATCTGATATATTTTTGAATTATAATACTTGAATTGATATTTTCTTCTGATAAATATCATATTGGTGAGTTATATCTTTTAAAACTAATAAATGATTTTTCTGTTTATAACGAATATACTGGTATATATCGTAGACAGGTAAGTTCTGTTTTAATTTTAATTGATAAATTTTATTTTCAAATTTCTTATATATATATTCTAGAGATTTGGAAATTATTATTTGTTTTGAAATAAACTTTTCAAAGCTATTTAATAAATATATATATAGTATAAAATATTTAGTTAGAAATACGATACAATAATATAAGTAACCAATTTACATATTGAAATAACAAATTAACAACAATATAAATGAAACGACTATATGAGATAAATTTTATCGTTTTGTAAATAATAAAACGAATACATTTCATAATTAAACAATATATTAGAATAACATTTATACTACCTCATCAAACCAGAAGATTATAATACCATAAGCATGAGAATGACTCCCAGCCTTTATATATATCTGCATAGTTCAAAATAATAACAATCACAAATTAAAAGAGAATAATATTCAATAACACTTTCATTTACAATTCAAATGAAAAACAAGAAAGTATAGCACATAAGAAAGGAATGCAAGTTAAGAAAAGAAGACTTCCCAGCCTAACAAATATCTGCATAGAAGTAATGTTCGAATATGGTATTGCAGGCAACAAGAATCAATAGAAAACAAAGTAAAATATTTGTAGCTTGTTGTTGAAGCAAGTAAGTATGTAGAAAAGAAAATTGAGATAAGTATGAGGATGAAACATCAAAGTACAAATAGCATTAAATGCTAGTAAGGCCAATATCTTCTCTAGTACATAAGCTCACGATTTCAGCTTCCATCCTTTTAAAAATCTCTGAAATTTGTACAAACGTGGATATTGTTTTGCATAAGAAAGATGATGTTACCTGTAGCTTGTTATAACATCAACCTGTAAGCTATTTTTCTCTTATCACCTTTCCATTTCTTTCGAGCAAAGTGAAAACTGAAATGAAGCTTCCATTTTAAAAACCTAAACAACATTCTACCCTCAAGCAACTACAACTACACCAGCAAAATGATTTGGCCAGGAGATTTAAAGTGGAAACATTTTCCAGTTTTCCAGTTTCAAAATGAGTTCAAAACATATGGATGCAGTGTTCTGTCTTCTTTGAAAATTGGTGAGTAACATTTTTTTTTTAAATTTTAATAACTCAAGTTTTTGTGGCATATTTTCTTGTGATATGAATCTGGTGTTGGAATGTATGTGCAAGTACCTGTTTGCTCATGCTCTGTTCCTGTTTTCAGTTTTGGTTTGATATAAAAGAAATTCAAAATCTCACAATAAAGTCTATATCCGACTTTGATATGTAAACGAAAATAGTTTGTTAGGATGTGAAGATAATTTTAAAAATAGTTTCTGTAAATTTTAAATTAATTTATAATGTTTAAATAGGATATTACAGTGAAGCTTAAATTTTGGTTAAAAATCAACTGTTTTAAATTCAAATTTGGATTACCTACATGTAATCGTGATGAGAAATCATGATTTTAGATGATACTATCATGATTTTTAATTGGGTATTAAAGGAGGATTTTGTGTTAATGCGAAATTTGGAATTTTGTGAATTGCCGATTATCTACACATTAATCTGAGATAAATTTGTGATCGAAGTTTGGTTATAGATGGTTGATTATGGGAAAAATGTAAAAGAATTTTTCTAATGAGCAAATAGTTCGAATGGGATCGAACTAGGGTTTTTTTTTGATTTCTGCACTGTTGTATGGCCATGGCTATCGCGACTTGGGTATAGGATCGGAGTCCATCGCGACGTGGGGAATGGTAGTGTGGAGGTTCGGCGGTGCTTCGGAGCGATCATTGGAGCTTCCGGTGGTTGCTATGGCCAGAGGCGATGGGATATTTGGTTCGAAGTTTCTGCAGTTTTTTTCGATCAGAGGGTCGTTTTCCGATGCGTGGTAGGATTTCCGTTTCTGGGTGGAGAGATGGCACGTGGTGGTCTCCGGCGACTTGGAGATGACCGGAGGGAGCTTCAGTGACGGTTGGCTCGCTGTGCAACGTGCACACGTGAATGGCGTATCTGGTAAAGGAATGGGAGTTGGGGAAGACGAGTTTGACTCGGGAAATTGTTCGAGCTTCTGGAGTTGCGACTCGAAGCAGGGACGTGCGCGAGATTCCTCGCGAGTGACTCGGGGAAAAAGGTGAAATGGCTCGGGTTGTTTTGTTTAAGTAACCTGGGTTTGAAATTTTAAAAGCAAATCATATCCTAGTTTTAAAATTTTACAGCATGAACAAGATTTTGTGTATTTAAAACAAGTTTAAGCAAATAGTTGTTTAATTTGACTTAATATGTTTGGAAATGGTTTTTTTTCAAAGATTTAAATCTATATAAAAAATAAATGTTGAATTATTTTGTTTAAATAAATTATATTTCAAAATTTATTTCTAAATTTGGTTTTAATGAAATAAATGATTTAAGTAAGTATGAAATATAAATACAAGTTTATTTTAAATCAGATATGTTGAGATTAATTAAGGATAATTAATCAATAAATTAAAAATTAAAGGTTAATTACATTTTGTAATTAAGGATGAATTATTAAATGAAATAATTAGTGGGAATGAACGTAATTTAGAAATTAATTAATTAAAGATTAAGTGATGGTTAATAGAGTAATTAATTTATGAAATTAAAGATGATCACTTATAGTTAATTAAGTATAATCGCTTAGTGAAGTGGTTGATATATTATTAAAGTCACAGACGAGACTTAACTTAATTTATAAATGGTAAATTTAAACTTATTAATAATTGATAAGTTAATTACTTAGAATAGTGATTAAATAAATGTTAATGAAGGTCATTAACTGAATTATTTTATAATTAATCAATATAATTGATTTTAATAAATTGACGGGATAAATTGATGTATTAATCAACATTTTAATTGTTTAAGTGTAAATGATAAATGGGAAGTAATTAAGGAGTTAATTACTCATTTTAATTAATTGAGTAATTTGATTATTTGGGTTAATTAATTTATTTTAATTAATTTGGATAAATCAAATTGATGATGTGATAATTATAATTACTTAGAAAAGTAATTGATGTTTAATTATAGAGTGTAATTAATAGAATGATGTTTGTTAATAAAGTAATTTGAGTATAATTACTTTATATAATTAATCAAAGGATTAATTAGAGATAATAAATTATTGAGCAATTAATGAAGTAATTAAAGGAGTTAATTACTAGATTGGGATTAATCAAAGGCGATTAATATTGTGATTTAAATTAAAGATTAATTACTTTGATGAAATTAAATTTGTAAATGTAATTAGAGGTCATTAATTAATATGATTAAATGTTGAAGATTTAAATGGATTTAATTTGAAATTAATAAATGAAGAAATTTATTAATAATTAATTGAGTAATGTAATTAACTTTAGTTAAATTAAGAAATGAAGTAATGTAAAGATGCATTTCTATATTTGGATCAAAGTAGTTAATTTGTGGGAAAAATCTAAAGATAATTACTTAAATGTAATTAAAGAAAATTAATCAAGGATGATTAATTGAAGGAATAATGGGATGGTGATTAATTAATTGATAGTTAATTAATGGTAATAAGCAAGTTTAATAATGATGTGATGATTAATTTAATTAACTTTAAATTAATTAAGAATAAGGTAATTGATTTAATTCATTTTAAATTAATTATCAATAGTGTGATTTATTATCCTTGCTTATGTATGATGATTGATATTGACATCCCATTGATTGATTGTAATCTCAGATATGAGATGAGTGATATTGTTGTGATATGAATGCTTTGATGATAGTTTGATGATATTGATTATCCATTTATGATGTTATGTGAATTATCCATCTGTGATGTTGTGTTTTATCTATCGGTGTTGATATAGATAATTGAATTGAATTGTTTTAAACCTTTAAAACAACTTGGCCTTAAAAGACACGTTTTGGATTTCGATGAGACCGGGATCGGGTTTCCGTATACCGGGATTCCAGGTCTGGAGACCCGAATACCACATCGATCCAAAATAACGTTAGGTCGTGAAATTCAAATGGAGCAAGTGAAGACTCGAGGTATAAGAACTATACGTCAGTATAACTCTGTGGGTGATTCCGTAATGAGTTTGACGAAGATAGTACTTATAGATTCGAGATGGTGATTCAGAATGCAAGGGTTATTGTCGTTAACTCTGAGGGTGATTCCAATACGAGTGTAACGAGATAATGCCTTCGGTTTCGTTCGAACCCGGAACGAACTTGTATGGATCGAATGCTTTCAGAACATCGTCAGGCGGACGATGAGCATTCTAAGAGATGTATTCTATAAAGGTAATCGTGACCTCAAGCCTCATCAACCGGGAATGGCTAAAACAGGGGAGGTGCAGCAAGGCTTCGTGGGTAGCCCCCACTTGAGAGTAAGGTTTACCCCTGTCTAGATGTCCCTATTTATTTCGATTTAGTGTACAGTTGGTCGCGCCAACTGTGGGGTGATCTTATTTGGAACTGTCCAGTAAGGGATGGGTCCGGCCTTGTGTTGCAGGGGAGCGGGCGTACTCCTCGGTACAGTGATCTAGGCCACGTACTGTGACGGGCGGTACCCCAGTAGCCCAGCCATTGATGGAAACCCATTTTCCCTACGAGACCCTACGGTTTTGATTGTATTACCCACTTTGTGGCTAGTATGCTGGAATTTAATAGATGTAACAATTTCAGCTATTTTCTATTTACTTGAAAACCCTAGACACTGTTATAATATCACCGGATTTCCTATCAAATGTTTTTGGTTAGCGTAAGGTAAAAACATTTCCATGTTTATGTGTGGGATGTCTTACGTGATACCTTTTGTTTTCAAATGATTTTCAAAGTTAAACAACCTTAACCTGTTACTCATACCAGACCCATGTCTGACCCGAAGTTTATTTCTGTTTTTCATAAACTCTCGGGTACCCAAATTTTTACGGGTAGTCAAGGGATTCAGGTTTAGCTTTGACGAATTCTGGAGGAGCAATGGAGCAGGAGGCTTCAGCGTGTAGATATATAGTGATTCCGCTGTGATTAGAGTTTATTCTATATTCCGCTGTGTTGTATCTCTATGATGTGTGAGTTGTATTAACTAGACAGGTGTTTATAACTGTCTAGTATGTGAAGTACTATCTGTGTAACTCTGATGTATATGATACTATGTATTAATTTATGTGATATATTATATTTTATTCGTTCCGCTGTTGAGATTCTGATGTTGTTTCTTCTTCTTCTCTTTCTTTTCTACTTTCTCACCTCTTTCTTTTCTTCAAAACGATACGATTTCCTGGGCATAGGAAGTCGGGTCGTTACAGTTTTATAATGACTACCTTAATTCATTTGGCTACTTAATGGTCCAGACGAGAGATCATTTGATTTAAAATCAATTAATCATAAAAACAAAATTGATTTAAAACATAATCGATTAAGTTTAAAAATAGCTTCGAAAAGATTAAAGTATATTCAATTGCTTGAATCCTAATTATATCTAAATTAAATCAAGATTAATTCATAATTAAACTTTAATTAACTTAACGAACTTGGTTAAGTCCTAATTAACTTCTTAATGCACCTTAGTTAAGGTTTAAACAATTCATTATTAGTTAAACCCTAATTAATTAAAAGTTAATTTAATAATCACTTAATTAAATGATTTTTAGCTAACCTACTTAGCTTAATTAAATAATAATTAACTATTTAATTACTTCTTATATTCATTAATCACTAAGTAAAAACTTTATTAATCACTAATTAATCATTGATCTTCCTTAAGTGTTAGTTAACCTCTAATCACTTACTTAATTACTAATTAAGTACTAATTAATTTTTATTACTTTATTAAATAAATAAATTATTAATGATCCAAACTAAATCTCTTTTTATATTACTAATTAAGTTTGGAAAACTTCTGCAAAACCATTTCAAAAAAAACATTTTAAAATGAAAATCGACAATTTTGTCGAACTATGTCCGTAGTGATTATCGCTATGAGCGCAGTTTGCTTAAACATACTATAAGCGAAAACACTTGCTTATTCTTTCCTATTTAATGTTTAGAAACATAAATTTTTAAGTTTTTGAGACTTAGAAACAAAGATAGAAACTTTGAAACAATTTCCAAACCTTAAAACAAGAAAATATAGTTTTTGATTTCGAATCGGATCTCACGTTCATCGCAACACACAAAGTTGTTAACTTAGTTTCAGTTCAACATACTTTTGTTCTTAGATGACAACCATACATCCATACTACCATACTTTTAACATCACAATCAAACACATATATAAACATAAGATTATATGCTTACTAACTCGACAACATCACATTCAAATCTCAAATTCAATACCAAACATAACATCCATCAAATCATCATTGATCAACATAATAACCATTCAATTTTCTCGTCATATAATAACCACAATAACACATCATAACAAAGTCAAAAACCTTTCCAAAACAAAGTAGTTTTACTCACCAAAAATATTTGGAACCTAAAATGCCTCAGATGCTCCAAAAATCACCCCAAAAATATGTCATCTTCCACTAGATTTTTAAAAATATTACTCTTGAATTTTGGAAAAATGATCAAATGAAAAGTTTTTGAAAATTATTTTCTCTACAATTTAAGAAAAAAGAATCACTCAAATCAGATTTCATTTGAGGTAGACATGGTCAAAAGAAGGAGAGATATTTTCGGACCTGAATTTTTGAGTTTAAAAGTACACTGCAAAGAAATGATACCTTGACAAATCTAAGCTTGAATTTAGAAAAAGTGGTACAAAAGAAAGTTATAGCTACTGAAATTTTGTACGATTTGAAAAAAATGAAAATCTTGATTTGGTGTAAATTAGAGGAAGTTATGGTTGAATAAAGTGGGGGTAAATGGAGAAGAAGGAATTTAAAAACAAGTTTGCATTTTTAGAACAATTTAAATCTTTTGATTTTAAAATAAAATTAAAACTAACATAAGAATCCATGATATTGTGAAGAAAGCTTTAGGGAAAAGGAAATAGAGAAGTAAATGAAAATATGGTGAAGGGGATGTGTATTTTAGATGAAAGTAGGAAAATTACCATTTTAACCTTAGTTTAAAATATCCTAACATGTCATTATTTTGACAAGTCACATCATCACCTTCCTCCCCTTCATATTTCATGTTCCTCCCTCCTCTCTAGTCACATCCCCTAGGCCATGATGAATAATGATGAAAATGCTAAGATATGACAAGAGATAATGATATATAGTTATATATATAAGTTATTATTTTAAAACCATGACTTGTCACATCACTTGCTAAACATAATTAACATAAAATAATATACTATTAGTGTATTATTATTATCTGGTTAATTAACTCTCATATATGTGTATATATAGTGCATAAAGACGAACAACATTTCCGACAACTTTCTGGTGTCGAAAAATCGAAATTCTGGAAAACATTCTTTGGTCACATTTTATATTTTTCTACGAACTGTATATTTTGGTAAACAAATTTTAAAAACTATTTTCCATCATTATTATATAATTAAAATAGGTTTATTTGTTAATAAAAACCCATTCATTTAATAATTAAACTTAATGTAACACCCCACACCCCTTAGTATACCCAAAAGAGCACACTAAAAGGCATGTTGCGTTGTAGGTATAAATAAAACTAGCAGAGACTAAGATTCACAAGACAAAAATATATAAACAGCGGAAACAATTGTAATAATAATAATTTATTTAGAACAAAACCTCATAATTAATTTATAAATCAAATACGTCGCCAAATACCAAATACATCAAATGTCAAAATAACCTTACGTGCCTTGCGAAATAAAATCCATAGTATCAATAATATCAGAGTACAATACATCCCTCACAAAATGCCAGCTCAACAAAAAGAAATAAAAACTGAAACTGAAGAAAAGAAATACATGATAGAATCTCCTCCGAAGAAATATCCAAGCAACTACAGTCTACCGTCCTTGCCCCTGATTGCCTATGGGGGAAAAGGAAAAAATGGAGGAGTGGGTCAGACTAAAAGTCTAGTGAATGATAGTAAATACTAGGATCTTTAAGCAAAGTAAAAGTAATAGACTTTACAATAGTTCTAGTATATAAAAGGAAACAAAGGAAATAGAGAGAAGGAATAAGCTGGAAATAAATACGAATTAACTAGATCAACATAATTGATTAACTTTGATTGTTTACACTTATATTTGTTAGCTGCTTAGATTTGGAGGAATTCCTAATACTACCCTTTGATCAGCCTGCTAAATTTATAGAGTCTACTATGGACCAGATGCTAAAGCTCCTTCGTAGTAGACATTGGTGCCTATGAAAGGCACATACTAAGCGCTTGGAACTCATAAGGATTAGTGAGCACCCGAATGTAAGTCGCACGCGTAACTGCCACCATGCTCATGTTACATGTTGTTCTACCTATTTGGTCTTCTTACTACCTTAAGCTCCAGCATAAGTGTGCCCCTCGTCTCACTTCAGGATTATGTGAGACACCTCATCTCACTTCAGGGTTATGTGAGACACCTCGTTTCACTTCAAGGTTATGTGAAACACCGTGTCCATAGAAATAATAAGGGAAATGATGTTGGTACTGGCCCGTCAGCCAAACAATATCTAGTTGCGCCCCTTGCCTAAATCGCCATGATTTGGACTTCTACTTATTGACCATTTACTACCGTTATTAACATAAGCGTGCCTCTCGTCTCACTTCAGGATTATGTGAAACACCGTGTCCATAGAAATAGGAGAATGTTATTTGGTATAGGTCCTACTTTAATTCTTTGCTTATTAACTTAGATAAATTATTTAAATAAGCCTTTACTTTTGTTCTTACTATCTGTGCTTATTAATTTATTCTAAGTCTTAAAATAAGCCTCACTCTGTTCTATTTCTTATTATAACCCACGTTATAATCATGCTTATTACTTAACCCAAGGTCTAAGTGGAAAAATAAGCTTCTTTCGTCTTAAACTCTTTTTAGTTATAATTCTAAGTTATAACTAGACCAGTTATCTTTAATTTGTCCAATTCCAATATCAATATCATAATTAGGCTCAATTTCAGTCTTAATTCCATTTTTATTACAGTCTTTACAATTTACATCTTATCTTCCATTATTTCAGTAATCTTATAATTTTTATCCATATTCGCGTTTAATCTATTCTAATCCATACGTGAAGAAGAAGGAGAAATAAAATAAAACTGAAAAAAGAAGAAAATCCAAAGCGTAGGAAAAGATGGAAATAACGCATAATAAACAGTAAATAAATTAAATACTGTAAATAAATTGTAAATAAATGGAAAAACTGTAATTAACAGAAATAAACTAAAATTAACTGAAAAGGATAGCTAAAAGAAATAGACTGAAAATAATTCTAAAAACTGTAAATAAACTACTAAAAAGGTTATTTCAAAAATCGTAGTAAAACTACAACTATTGGAAACCCTATTATTTTAAATTACTTAAAGAAATCTAAAATATTACAATCACTCACCTGTGGTCCTAAGCTCTTCCCTTTAGGCATTCCCGGATCCACTTGGGTTTGTTAAATATTTTAATTTAAAACGATTTTTTCCTTGGAAAATTATTCCGCTTAGGGTCCTTCCTGAAAAGGTGAACCCAATTGGAGAAAATCTTAGAATGAGAAAAAGTGTTAGGCCTAGGGTCTTATTTACAAGGGTAGAAGTGGATCTCAGACCGTTAGATTTGGGGATTGAATAGGATGCAACCACGTCATAGGCTGAATAGGAGCCGTTGGATGCAAGAACGGAAGGACTAGATGAAAATAAAGAATGAAAAATACGTGTTCGTAAACCTCTGGAACGAAGAAAAATTTCTTCGTTCCATACCCGTAGGTGGGTCGACTAGGCGGTCGACTGCCCCTCCTCCTGGGTCGACCGGTAGGTCGACCCAGGGTGTGGTTAGGTCGACCTAGCCCAATATATATATATATATATATATATATTGTTTTCTTATTTAATTCATAACTTTCTCATATTAGCTCGGATTCTGACGTTCTATATATGGAAATTGACCAAAAAATTACCACGGACACAATGGTGCAACTACCATGGCTCAATTCTGATAATTTCACAAAGTTATTTTATCATTTCATTAATTAATGAACTAATTATTATGGGTTAAATTTTGGGTTGTGCGTTCTCCCCTCCTTAAGGGATTTCGACCCTGAAATATCTAAGGATAAAAGAATGTACTAAATGTTCTCATCCAAGGTCTACAACAAACTACCCAACCATCATCCATTGTCTTTGAGTTTTTCTAATGCAATTTATGATATATATGTGATTAGTGTAGTGTTTATGTCCCCAACTAATGCAAAAGATTAGGCGGTCCACTGATTCAGTTGACCTCCTTTTATGCGATCATGTCCGTGCCGTGTATCCAAATGAATGCAAATTCCCTAATAATAATTGATAGTCCTATATGCGTGCTATAAACATCATCCAAATGCAACAATCATGTGAAAATCATCCATTTTTAGCAACCATGGAAAATAGGATAAAAATGCGCATACATCCATACACATATGCTCTAGTGTCCTAGTTAGGTCGATCCCTAAGAGATAATATTGCCTAGTGTAAGTATATGCGTTCTAGCAAACACTTGCAACCACTAGCATACATCATCCATAACATGTTCTAATAACATTCTTACATCAAACCCTACCATCCATAAGTTGAATCCTAAGTTCTACCCTCCCAAAGGATAATAAAGGAAAGAACATATTCAAAACTAAAGATGGAAAATAGGAAATTCTGAAACTTACTATCGAAAAGATGAGGATAGGAAGTACGATTTTTCTCTTCAGCCTCCCAAGTAGCGTCTGCAACATCATCTCCCCATTGCACCTTCACTAGCGGAACCTCCTTACTCCTTAGTCGCTTGGTGTCCCTTCCAACAATCTTCGTGGGGATACGCCGAACTAATGCTTCTCTTTCTACCTCCACCTCTTCCAACTGACTAGGCTCTACGACCTCCGTTGAGTCATGTAAGCACTTTCGCAAGTGCGAAACATGAAAAACGTCGTGCACTCCTTCGAGCCTTTCTAGTAGCTTCACTCAGTAAGCCATCTTCCCACCTCTCTCCATGATAGGAAATGGTCCAACAAATCTGGGGGCTAACTTTCCATTCGATCCTAACCTTACCACCTTCCTAAGCGGGGATACTTTGATTAAAATTAAGTCCCCAACCTCAAACTCAATGTCTTTCCTCCGCTTGTCCGCATAAGATTTCTGCCTGTCTTGAGCTATCTTCATCCTTTGCCGAATCAAATCCACTTTCTCTAATGTCTCCCTCACCATGTCAGGCCCAAGCAGCAACTTCTCCATAGACTCCACCCAATATGAAGGTGACTTACAAGGTCTCCCATATAAAGCCTCAAATGGTGACATTCCTATGCTTGCTTGGTAACTGTTATTATACGCAAACTCCACCGATGGAAGATGCTCCTCCCAAGTTCCTCAAAAATCCAAAATGCACATCGGCAGCAAATCCTCAAGCACCTTATTGACTCTCTCCATTTGGCCATCTGTCTGGGGTTGATAGACCATACTCAACCTAAGTCGCGTTCCTAAAGCCTCTTGCAAGCTTCCCCAAAATTCGCTAGTAAAAATAGGGTCTCTATCGCTCACTATGCTAGAGGGAACTCCATGTAGTCGGACTATCTCTCAAACATATAGGGATGCCAAATAAGATGTCATCCTCTTGCTCTTAACAGGAATGAAGTGGGCACTTTTGGTCAAATGTTCTACGATTACCCAAATGCTAGTATTCCCCTTTCTAGAACGGGGTAAACCATCTATGAAATCTATCAAACTGTTGTCCCACTTCCACTCAGCACATCTAAAGGCTGAAGTAATCCATCGGGTTTCTGCTGCTCCGCCTTATCCCTTAAGCATACAAGACACTTTGTAATGACCTGTAAAATTTTCAATAATTTAATTTGTTAGGTTAATAAGTTTTGGGTGATTTAATATAGAAATTTTTTTTTATCTATTAATAAATTAACAATGGTAATTAGAACTAATTAGTAACAATTGAAATGAAGTCCCAATGATGAAATAATGTAAATTAGTTATAAATTTGAATGTAAGAAAGAAGTGTGAATGTTGAATCATTAATGAAATAATATGTGCTAAATAGAAATTGAAGTAAATCAGTGTTAAATGAGTAATTGTAACCTTTGATTTGTAAATAATAATGGATTCATTAATGTGGATTAAAGTAATAGTAACGGGTGTGAGTTACTATTTAATTGGCCTTTTAATTTAGTTATAACTGTTATATTTTAGTATAAATTTAAATATAAGTAAATAAGGGTAAGTGGTGTATAAATAAATAAATTTGTATAATTGATAGTAATTGAATGAATTCAATATCAGGTAAGTAATTATGATAATTAGTTGAATATATGATAAACTTAAGTGTAAATTAAAGGGTAGTGATAACAGCTATTATAAGTTGCCTATTTAGTCTATAAAATAATTAGAAACTCTTTAATGTCATTAATGAGAATTTATGCAGTAACGGGAGGTGTGAATGTATAAAATAAATAGAAACGTAAATTGATTTATAAAGTAATAAATTGGAAAAAGGAATGGAACTAAGGTAAACTAATTAATTGGTTTTAAATCTTAATTGATGTGTACAATTGACAAGATTTCACATTTAGAAATGTAACATTTATACAAATTTAAGAAATATATATATATATATATATATATATATATGTTTCGTTTTTCCCGTAACTCATGCTTTTCCGTTTCTTAATATTCATTTCCACTTTCTTGGCATCCATCTCCTTATTTTATTTTTTCTATTGTGTTGTATAAACTTTATTGTTATTTATTGAAGGTTTCTTTTGTATATATCTTTTATTTAATGGCTAGAAAACAAATCAATTAGACGTATGATTACCTTGTTTTAATTTGGCATAGGTTACAATTGCTTTATTGCTTGTCTTTATTTGCCTATCTATTTATTTCCTACCATAGCCGCCTACTACCTATCAATTCACGTGAAAAAGGAAGAGTATCTCATCTCATTTTTCCCATTTGTTTCTTCTTATTTAATAGGAAATAAAACCTTTAATTTCTCTAGCCGTTTAAAACATTGATTACATGTCGTTTCTTTCCACTTGCCTAGCCTCTTTATTATTTGCCTTAGCCATTCACTACACATCTTTAGCCGTTCATTTTGTTGTAACCCTAGCCACCACTAAGTTGTAATTCACGTACAAAATATTTCTCATCACATCACTTCTCACTTCATCTCCTGAAAAATAAATATAGAGTTCTAGATCTATGGCTTCTCCTCTTTTTCTTTCTCCTTTTTCTTTTATTTTCTTTTGTTTTTATTCCTCCTATGCTCGGCCTCTCCACCATATTTCCGACCTCCACTCCTCCACCACCTCCATGTACGGCCAACATCACCCTTTCATCACCTCAAAGACCAAGCTGAGCCATGTAGCCCATGGCCGAACCATATGTTACTTGTAACCATCATAGCCTTGCCTTTTTGCATTCCATCTCCTTATAACTTGCCACTTTTCATCCTCCATGGTCCATGGCCGAGCCTTAGCTTGCCTCACCACCACCTTGGCCGAGCCTACATGCCATAAAAACATCATGGCCGAGCCTAGTCCTATGATGGTTGAACCCTATGGTGATGTAGCCGAGCCTATTACCTTGTTTTATCAATGGTTATGTCATCTTTCTTTCATATCTTTGTATTGTTTTAATTCATACTCTTTTGTATTGAATTTTTCTTATGTTTGTGATATTTGTGTTGATTACAAGTTTGGATCTGACTCTTCATTCACTCAAAAATATCGTCGTGCCTTGTCGTGTTTTTCGGAGTTGAGTTGTGTATCTTGAATTGTTATCTTCAGCTTTAAAAAGGTGAGTTTTATCACTCTAGACATATGTACTTATATTATTGTGAAATGATGGCAAGTGAAGCTGTATAAATTGATATGATATTCATACTTGCTCGTGATATATTTATATGATGATAAATGCTGTTTTATAATTGTTACATCATCTGTTATTATTTTATACGTTTTACTGTTCATTTTAATTATTGTATCTCACACTGCAAGTTCCCTATCACTATGGGTTGAAATGATACATACCCGAACGGACATTAGAATAAGGAAAAATCATTATGAGATGAAATGATAGGCTTGAGTGATTTTATCGTAATTATTTGACTTGGGATTGCGAGTTTGAAATGATAGAACCCGGATTTTTCTTTTTTTAAATTACGGATTGAAATGATACATATCTGTATCACTTGACCTAGGCTAGAAAATATTATACAGTCCCATGGTTAAATTTTAAATAATATTTTCCTAAAATTTTTATTAAGTGTTCTAATTATTTTCTGAAAAATTATTAAGTATTCTGAAATTATAAATATATGAAATTTAACTTAAATTTGATTTAAGGCATTAAACTATAAAGGTGTATTGTTTTCTATAAGTTAAATTTTATAAGTTAATAATTGGTTTAAATGGAATTTAAAGAATGTTATTTACGATAAATAACTTAATAATGCAATGTTGATTTAATATGGAATGTTAAATCTAACTTGGTAATTGTAATGAATTTTATTTATGAAATAGACATGTTTGATTAATAAAGAATGTATTTTAAATTGATAAAATAGAATACAGTTTTGCTTGGACTTTGGTAATAAAATTTGTTTAACTGAAATCCATAGTTATTTGATGTCAAATGAATATATTTATAAGAAAATTTGATTGTTTTATTAATAATGGTAAGATATTCTATTTATGAATATGTTTTTAAAATAAACAATTAGGATTTAAATGGAAGGAAATTTTAATTTAAAATATGACCTAACTTGATAGTTGGAAATTTGATTTTTCAAATGGAAATTTTAAGTTAAGTAAATAAATAGTAATTTAGTTTTATTTATGACGTGGGTATTTTAAAATAAAATGTTAGGTTATTTGTTGGAATAAAAGTTAAGTAAAAGAATGTGCTTTTGACTTAATAAGTGAATTATAGTTTAATTTGGATATTTATTTATAAAAGTTTATCTTATTGAATCATAAGTTTAATGATATCGAATAATTTCTGAAGTGGAAGATGTAATTGTATAGGTTAAAAATGGCTAGGATTGGAGTTTTAATGTTTTTGAAAGTTAAGCAATTTATAAAGGATTGACTAACAAATGAAATTAATTTAAATTCGACAATTATTAATAAAAATGTTGTTTTATTTAAATTTATAAGTTAAGTAATATCCAAATAAAAATTTTTGGAAAGTGGAATGAGTTTGATGAGTTAAAAATGAGAAAAATTGAAGATATATTGTTTTAAAGGGTATAACCGAAATTATAGCGTTTTCTGAAATGCTGTGGTTAAATGAACTATGGCTGGAAATATACTAAAAAGACCTATAACAGCATTTCTGAAGTGCGGTAATTTCTAGAAATTGAACTATGGCTGAAAATATACTAAATATAATAAAAGGACCTATAACAGCATTTCTGAAATGCTGTAATTTCTGAAAATTTGAACTATATGCTAAAATTACTAAATAGACCTATAACAGCAGTTCTGAAATGCTGTAGTTTCTGATTTTGAACTATGTTTTGATATATACTAAATATACCTACCGCAGCACTTTATAAATGCTGCTGTTTTGAAATTTCAATGTTTGAAATGATTGAACGAATGAACTTAGAAGTGTTACAACTAGGGCTGCACACAACCCATATCCAACCCGACCCAACCCACCAACCCGACCCAACCCACATAAACCCAACCCAACCCATCCTAGTTCGGGTCGGATATGGGTTACAATTTGTAACCCATACTATATATGGGTCGGGTGTGTTATTTTGTTCAACCCAACCCTACTTTAACCCAACCCAACCCTATATTAAAAACCTAATTTAATATCAATACACTTAAAATTAGAATAGTCTAATCCTAGAATAATGTTTATGTATTCTACAGTAAATATACGAAAAAGCATATTTTATGTCAACCCAAACAAGATAGAATTTGGCAAAGATATTCCAAAGGGCATTTTAATGTATTTTAAAATGAAACACTTGTTCTACTATGTAGTGAACTAATTTCATATGATGTGTTTACAATGAAATTTTAATAAAATATATGCTATAATGAATTAGTTAGTTTAAGTGCGTTATGCTAGCTAAAATCTAATATATTATGTTATAATGAACTTTGAAATGAATATTATTTGACATTGAATTTAAATGGATTAGAAATGAATTTATTTGAAATAGTATTTAATTAAGAATTGTCTTTAAATATATTAGCTTGAAGCTTATTGGAATTGATGATTTAAGAATATGACTTTATAAAGTGCTTTGGTTTAAGATGATTTAAAGGAATATTTCAAGTTTAATAAATTTAAGGAAGTATTCAGTGATTTGGAAATTTGGGTTTTATTTAAATGATATATTGATTTGGTTTTGGAATTTAAATGATATTATGGCTTTGGTTTTTGAAATGGAAATGATATATTGATTTCGCTATGAAATGAAATAATATAGTATTTAGTTTTGAAATGGATAAGATATTTTGGATTTTAAAGTATAAATGATTTTGGAATAAATATCCATGGGTTATAATAACGATTGGTTGGCAAAGAGACCAGGATCGGATATGGGCATACTCTCTGTCGATACCGAAAACCACTTTGACAACTGTGTACGCGGTGGAGATTCCAGAATGAAGTAGGATGGCGGTGACGATCCTATTGAGGTATGAACATGGACCCGACTCCCATGAGTTGGCATAAGGTGGCTAAAACAGGAGCGATTGACGGGCCAATGAGGTAGCACCTCTGATCGGACGCATTTCTTCGATACCATTCTATTACTTTGTGATTGATTTGGTGGCCACCCTTCGATTTTGATTAGGAGTGTGTTTCGAGGTGGGCGGTAGTGGCTCCTATGCGTTTCCACCAGTACGGATGCATAACTGGTATATCTACCCTGGCATTGCCTGGTTGTGCCGTGTCACCTACCATATCGAGCTTTACTACGAGTTTGGATTTGTGCCGTAGCCTGTGGAGTATTGAGGGTAGCTCCCGATTTGGGGGTATGTTGATACTGGATAGACTACCGGGACTATTATGTGTTAAGGGCTATATGGGTAACCCCTTAACGCTATTTAAAAGTAAGTTTATTTTATTATAGACATTATTATAATAGCGAATATTACTACATAGTAGATAGTTTAACGGATCCTTAAAGAATGGGCGATCCCAAGCATTCTTTAAGTTACTTGTACTTTTCTATTACAGTTCACTTGAGTTGGTTTACATTGTAGAAGTATGTATGTCCTGACTCGAGTGTTTCGTGTTTTTCTTTACGCTCGGGTCAGACTGAGTGACACTACATTCGAGACTCACCTTTGGAGTTGGAGCTTCGCTTGGATCCATCCATTGATTATGCTTTCAGTCATTCAGTTGTATTTGACTATTGTATTGAGACATCTTTGTATTCGTGATTTCTGTTGTATCTTGTTTAACTCTGTTATATATATAGTAGCTTCATGAACTACTATTTCTTTGCTTCCACTGCATTGTTATATTACTCTGTGTTTGTGATCTGTGATTTATTTACTGTATATTCTAAGTTTTTCCAAATATATATTTACAATCTATTATTTTGAATTATTCAAGTCCGACATGTGCGGATGCGAATGGTCCAAAATAGTGGGTCGTTACACACTTAACTACGAACTCCGCCACATCCTTCTTCATGCCATTCCAGTAAAACATCATCTTCATGTCCCATACATTTTGTCACCACCCAGATGAATAGTCGTACGAGAATGGTGTGCTTCCTCTAAACTGCTCTCAACAAGTCACTAGTGCAGGGAACACAAAGCCTTCCATCTCTTCTAAGCCACCCTCTGCCATCTATCGAATAACGTTGGAGATGTCTAGAGTCCTCTCCTCGGCTAATCCTATCCATAGTGTCCGTGAGCTCTAAATCCTCTCGTTGCCTCGAGCCAATCTAATCCATAAGGGTGGGCTTCACTTCAAGCGTAGCTAACAATCCAGGGGTAATGTCCGTAGAGGGCTTAAAATCAAAAGTAGAAATAAACTCCAAGCTCTTCCACTCTACGAACAAAGGACTAAGGGTTGGTTACTTCCTACACAATGCATCCGCAACCACATTAACCTTGCCAGAGGTATAGGCTATCTCAAAATTGTATGGCGCCAAAAACTACATCCACCGCTGCTGCCTCAGGTTCAAGTCCTTATGCGAGAATAGGTACTTCAATGACTTGTGGTCGGTGAAAAGCTCAAACCTCTCTCCAAGCAAATAGTGCCTCGAAGACTTGAGTGCAAAAACTATAGCAGCTAACTCCAAATCATTAGTAAGGTAGTTCTTCTCATGCATCCTCAACTACCTACTACCATAACATACTTCCCTTCCTTCTTACATCAACACCGCTCCTAACTTCGTCCCAGATGCATCAGTTTATACAGTAAAAGGCTTAGCTCCATCGGGTAAAACTAACACTGGTGCACTAGTAAGGGCTCTCTTAAGCTTCATGAAGGAATCCTTACAATCTGCATCCCACACGAATGCTTTATTCTTCTTAGTAAGGTGTTTGATTTGTGCCGAAATCTTAGCAAAGTCTCTAATGAACTTCCTATAGTAGCCTGCCAATCCTAGGAAGCTCCTAACTTCGGTGACATTCTTGGGGGCTTTCCAATCTTGCACTGCAATCACCATAGCAGGGTCAACAGCCAAACCTTCCTTCGAGACCACGAGCCCCAAGAAACGTACCTCCTCTCTCCAAAAGTGAAACTTTGAAAACTTAGCTCTCAAATGATGACTACGAAGTGTTTGAAAAACCTCCTCTAAATGAACAACATGTTCCTCTCTATTCTATGAAAACACCAAGATTTCATCCACGAATACCACCACAAACTTATTTAGGATGGCTCATCAAATCAACAAAGTAGGCTGGGGCATTGGTTAGCCCAAAAGGCATAACCAACCACTCGAAGAATCCATCTGGTGTCCTAAATGCGGTCTTATCTATGATGTCATCGGCGACCCTAAGCGGATGGAATCCTGTGGCTAAATTAAGATGGGAGTATACCAAAGAGCCAACTAACTGGCCAAAAAGATCATCAATCCTAGGAAGTGGATATCGGTTCTTCTTTGAGAGCTTATTTAATTCTCTATAATCAACGCAAAGTCGAAGAGAACCATCCACCTTAGTAGCAAAGACGACTGGTGCTCCACACTTCGATATGCTCCTCCTTATGAAACCCTTCTCCAAAAGCTTATGGATCTGCTTGCTCAATTCCTTCCTCTCCCTAGGTGCCATGTGCCTCATAGGTAATGCTACTGGCTTAGCATTCTCAGTTAAATAAATCCTGAAGTCAATCTCTCTTTTAGGGTGTAGTCCCCTAACCTCCTCAAAGACGTTTGGAAAATCTCTGACAATAGGAATTGAATTTAGCTCCGCTGAAGATGAATCGAGGGAAAATAGGAAACTCAACCTGAATGACCCTTGCGGGTCACAAGAAACCTCGAGAGTCCTACCGCTGCATGTCTTTAGTCTAATGACTCTCCTCTCATAGTCTAATATAGCTCCGTATGTGGATAGCCAATCCATCCCAAAAATCATCCTATACCCCAAAAATCCCAAAACATAGGCGTCACAGTCGAATTCTACGCCTAGGATAAAAATTTTCAAACCCCTACAAACCATAGATAAGTGTGTCGATCCTCCTATGGGGTTTGAAACAATAATGGGGTCTACTACTAAAGAAATGTCTATGTGCAAACAATCTACAAGAGAACTAGAGATAAAAGAGCGTGATGCTCTAGAATCGAATATAGTTCTAATGGGAAAATCAAAAATAGAAATCAAACCTTCAACTATGACTTTCCTACCTCTATCCGGAATGCTGCTTGAAGGTGCTGCATCTAATGCTTGAATCTGGGCGACCGGTGTACTAGCTCCCTCTCCTGTCTTCTGTGTACAATTCCTACTCAAGTGATCGGGTTGCCCGCAATTAAATCACTTTCCCTTCATCTTCTCCCTCTTGCATTCCTTGGCGATATGTCCCATAATTCCACAGCTACCACACTTCAATCCTTTCTTAATCTGCTTCTGAGGGCCATCGCCTTTCTTATTCTCTTTATTGTTCCTCCACCATTTCTTCTTCGGACCTTCCGACTTAACAACTTCCTTTGACTCTCCTTCCTTGACTGTATCAGACATAAGCGCCATCTCCCCCAAAGACTCATAAGTAGCTCCCATCGGCACGTGAGTCAACAACAATCAATGAAGGGGCTGATTCAATCCCTTCGTAAGCTTCATAGCTTTCTTGTGCGGTGTATTCACCAACTCCATTCCGAACCGCGACAATTCATTGAATTGATTGATGTACTCCTTCACCGACAAACTTCCTTGCTTCAAATTGATAAACCGCTCTAACTAAACACTCTCCTCTGCTTGAGACAAAAACTTCTATCAAATCGCTCCCGGAATCTATTCCAAGTCACCTCTCTTCCTTCTGACTCAATGACCTCCCACCAATACGGAGCCTCCTCTTTCAGCTGCCAAGATGCTAGCTAAACTCGCTGCTGTTTATCCACCTAATAGTCTGAATATCCTCTCTGTATCTCTAAGCCAAGCTCTCGCCTCCACAAACTCTCCTTACCAGAAAAAGTCTTTCCACCCAATATTGAAAATCCTTACAGTGCTTAGAGAAATTGACGGCGGCATGTGGATTGATGGGATTCCCACCCGCTGGTGCTAGGTTGGGCGCTTGCCCGTGCCCCTCTGGAGTTGTGGCTTGTAGATACCTACGAAACTAGGCTAGGACTGGAATTCCCTCAGGAAGGTTCGGGGCATCCGCCATTCTATGGAAAGAAATATATAGTTTAGGAAAGAGTCGAAGGGTGATTGAACTGGACTTTTGAGGGGATTTTTATAAAAACTCGTTTATACTTAAAAAACAAATTTTAAGAGTTCTTTTCTGAAAACTATCTTAAAACAAGTTGTTATTATTTTTGAAAAATACTTTACTTAAAAATAAATTTTTAGGAATCCTGTAACCTTAGGCTCTGATACCAAATGTAACACCCCACACCCCTTGGTATACCCAAATGAGCACACTAAAAGTTATGTTGCATTGTAGGTATAACTAAAACTAGCAGAGACTAAGATTCACAAGGCAAAAATACATAAACAGCGGAAACAATTATAATAATAATAATTTATTTAAAACAAAACCTCAAAATTACTTTATAAATCAAATACGTCGCCAAATACCAAATACATCAAATGTCAAAATAAACTTATGTGTCTTGCGAAATAAAATCCATAGTACCAATAATATCAGAGTACAATACATCCCTCACAAAATGCCAGCTCAACAAAAAGAACTAAAAACTAAAACTGAAGAAAAGAAATACATGATAGAATCTCCTCCGAAGAAATCTCCAAGCAACTGCAGTCTACCATCCTTGCCCTTGATTGCCTATGGGGGAAAAGGAGAAAATGGCGGAGTGGGTCAGACTAAAAGTCTCGTGAATGATAGTAATTACTAGGATCTTTAAGCAAAGTAAAAGTAATAGACTTTACAACAGCTCTGGTATATAAAAGAAAACAAAGGAAATAGGGAGAAGGAATAAGCTGGAAATAAATACGAATTAACTAGATCAACATAATTGATTAACTTTGATTGTTTGCACTTTTTTTTGATAGCGTCTTAGATTAGGCTGAATTCCTAATACTACCCTTTGATCGGCCTGCTACTCCATAGAATCTACTGTGGATCGGATGCTAAAGCTCCCTATGCAGTAGACATCGGTGCCTACGAAAGGCACACACTAAGCGCTTGGAACTCATAACGATTACAGAGAACCGGAATGGAAGTCGCACGCGTAACCGCCACCATGCTCATATTACTTGTTGTTCCACCTATTGGGTCTTCTTACTACCTCAAGCTCCAGCATAAGCGTTCCCCTCATCTCACTTCAGGATCATATAAGACACCTTGTCTCACTTCAGGGTTATGTGAGACACCTCGTTTCACTTCAGGGTTATGTGAAACACCGTGTCCATAGTAATAATAGGGGAAATGCTGTTGGTACTGGCCTGTCATCCAAACAATATCTAGTTGCGCCCCTTGCCCAAATTCCCATGATTTTGACTTCTACTTATTGACCATTTACTACCGTTATTAACATAAGCGTGCCCCTCGTCTCACTTTAGGATTATGTGAAACACCATGTCCATAGAAATAGGGGAATGTTATTTGGTACAGGTCCTACTTTAATTCTTTGCTTATTAACTTACATAAATTATTTAAATAAGCCTTTACTTTTGTTCTTACTATCTGTGCTTATTAATTTATCCTAAGTCTTAAAATAAGCCTCACTCTGTTCTATTTCTTATTATAACCTACGTTATAGTCATGCTTATTACTTAACCCAAGGTCTAAGTGTAAAAATAAGCTTCTTTCATCTTATACTCTTTTTAGTTATAATTCTAAGTTATAACTAGGCCAATTATCTTTAATTAGTCCAATTCTAACATCAATATCATAATTAGGCTCGATTTCAGTCTTAATTCCATTTTTATTACAGTCTTTACAATTTACATCTTATCTTCCATTATTTCAGTATTCTTATAATTTTAATCCATATTCGCGTTTAATCTATTCTAATCCATACGCGAAGAAGAAGGAGAAATAAAATAAAATTGAAAAAAGAAGAAAATCCAAAGCGTAGGAAGATGATGTAAATAATGCATAAGTAACAATAATTAAATTAAAATACTGTAAATAAATGGAAAAGCTATAATTAACAGAAATAAACTAAAATTAACTGAAAAGAATAGCTAAAAGAAATAGACTGAAAATAATTCTAAAAACTGTAAATATACTACTAAAAAGGTTATTCCAAAAATCGTAGTAAAACTACATCTATTGGAAACCCTATTATTTTAAATTACTTAAAGAAATCTAAAATAATTACAATCACTCACATGTGGTCCTAAGCTCTTCCCTTTAGGCCTTCCCGGATCCACTTGGGGTTGTCAAATATTTTAATTTAAAACGATTTTCTCCTTGGAAAATTATTCCGCTTAGGGTCCTTCCTAAAAAGGTGAACCCAATTAGAGAAAATCTTAGAATGAGAAAAAGTGTTAGGCCTAGGGTCTTATTTATAGGGGTAGAAGTGGATCTCAGACCGTTAGATTTGGGGATTGAATAGAATGCAACCACGTCATAGGCTGAATAGGAGCCGTTGGATGCAAGAACGGAAGGACAACATGAATCTAAAGAATGAAAAATACGTGTTCGATAACCTCTGGAATGAAGAAAAATTTCTTCGTTCCATACCCGTAGGCGGGTCGACTACGCAGTCAACCGCCCTTCCTCCAGGGTCGACCGGCTGGTCGACCCAGGGCGTGGTTAGGTCGACCTCTTAGTCGACCTAGCCCAATATATATATATATATATATATATATATATATATGTATGTATGTATGTATGTATGTATGTATGTATTTCGTTTTTCTTATTTAATTCATAACTTTCTCATATTAGCTCGGATTCTGACGTTCTATATATGGAATTTGACCAAAAAATTACCACGGACACAATGGTGCAACTCCCGTGGCTCAACTCTGATAATTTCACAAAGTTATTTTATCATTTTATTAATTAATGAATTAATTATTATGGGTTAAATTTTGAGTTGTTACACTTAACTTTAATTTCTGAAGAAATATATAAAACCGATGATATTAATTGTCGATGTCATAAATACGTTTTATTTTAGAAAGTAAAATAATTATTTATTTCATAATCTTGTTCGAATACATATATTAGTGTATGAATTTAGAGCTATGCACGATCCTTTTTATTTAAAAGGAGTTTTATTGATAAAACGATTTTCGGCTGTTTTATCGATATTTTACCTAAGACGATATTTACAAATTTTAAATATTTTACCTCGGTAATTTGTCTGCAAATATTTTTCCTAAACAAAATAACTATTATTATTTACCACTTAAAGCGTGATTATTTCTTACTTTTAAACCCATATCTAAATATTTTAAAAATAAATATAATTTATCCAAGTGATAAATTTGTGGGTCGTTACACTTACCACTCGTAGAAATGTTCTAGATTCTAAAAAGTTGTTAAGGGCATACTCTCCTCTGCCATCCTTAATTGATGGAAACTGGTAGCAAGATCCAATTGATAAAATATCCAAGCATCGTGGAGTTGGTCAAACATATCGTCGATCCTTAGCAGAGGATATTTACTCTTGATAGTCTATTTGTTCAACTCCCGATAGTCTATGCATAATCTTAGAGAACAATCCGCCTTTGTAACAAAGATGACAGGCGATCCCCAACTCGAGTTACTAGGTTGAATCAACCCTTCTACAATAAGTCATAAGTCTGCCCTTCTAACTCCCTATTCTCTTTCGGAGCCATCCTTCATAGGGGTTGTACAATAGGACTTGTTCCCATACCCAAATCAATACAGAACTCCACTTCAGGGCGAGGAGGTAAACCTTACACCTCATCAAAAATACCAGTGAAATCCCAAACAACTAGTACATCTACTAGCTACGCTTTAGCCACCTCAAGTGAATAGAGAAAACTGCTCGTTAACTTGTTAGGCTCTTTACAACTAATATCAACGCCAACATCTTTAGCATCACTAACTCGACTGGCCTTCAACCACAATCAAGAATAGCTTTAAAATTAAATAACCAATCCTTTCCTAGCAATGCTCCAAAACCCATGAACCCAAGAACAAACAAGTTAGAAGGAAAGAGACGATTTTGACAAGGAATGGGCACATTTAGACACATAATGTCAGGATTTGTCGGACTTCCAATTGGGTTTCACACGCAAAGAGGATGACTTACACTAACATATCTACGGTTTAGTTCATTCATTAGATCATAAGCAATAAAACTATCGGAAGCCCTTATATCAAATAACACCCTTACAAGAATATCATAGGTGGATATCGTACCTTGCAACACTTGCTACACTTTTTGACCTGAAGAAGTGGATGGTGTCTCTTCAATGGTGAAAGTCTATCCTTAAGACCCCTTCTTAGGAAAAGGGCACACATTCTTCATGTCCTTACTGGCTGCAATTGAAACATTTAGCGATTGGGTAATGATTTGAAAAGTGGCCCATCTTGTTGCACTTGAAATAAACAATGTTAGCCAAGTTGGTTTGCTTCTTCTATGTTGGAGCCCCATCTTTGAGTTTCGTCCCTGCCCACTACTTCTTTCCCTTAAACTTATGCTTGAAATTTGTCTTGCCTCCAACTGGTATAACTGATAAAGGCTTGACACTTACTGCTAGTACCACATCCTTCTGGACTCTTTCCTTAATATCAAGACCCTCAAACCTCAAAACCGTGCTGATAATGTTGGAGAATGTACCCATAAGATGATTAGTCATTTCACAATGGAACTCTTGTCGTATCCCAATCACAAACATTTAATTTTTCTTAAGTGGTGTTCTATAAATCCAAGTTCAAAACAAGACACAGCATTGAACTTATGCTTATACTGCGATACCGTCATATCTCCCATCTTTAAGTCAATGAAACTTCTGAAAATCTGATTTCTTCTGGCTTCTACAATAAACTATGCATCAAAAACCTCCTTAAACTAGGCCCAAGAAACTCCTCCTATAAAGTATTAGCTGTTAGTGAATCCCACTGGTCCATCGTCGACTTTTGAAGTTGTCGCGATGCCAACAGCCATTTCTCCGCATCCTCCAACCAAAGATCTTCAAATATTCTTTCACAAGATCGGATCCACATCTACACTCTAAGAATATCTTCAGTCCAATAGAATGGTTTCCCAACCAAAATGGTAAAATTCTTACACAAATTTGTAAAGCTCATAGGAGGTTGAACTTGCAATACCACTTCCTCTACCGAATCTACAGTTGGCATAGTAGCATTTCTAAGTACCATGCCGCCAGTAGCTACGCTAGTTCCAAATCCTCTCAATCCTCCTCCTCTTGTATTCATTTTCTATTACCTGAACAAATAACAGGTATCTTTAGAATATAAAAATAGGATTAAAATGGTTTAAGGAAACGACACCAAACGATCTAAAATGAGACTTTAGAGGATATATATTATTATTATAAAAATTGCAAATACGCTCTCTCAAGATTAAATCATTATAGGGGATCACTTACATATCTCTAATGAGTTGTACCCCAATCAAGCTAAGGTGTTCGCTCAACCGAAGCTCTGGTGCTAACTGTTATGACCCACCTTTTCTTACCCCTGGGATTGACATTTAATACATCCACGATATTCATGGGTCGTTGCCCAAGCATCCGAAAAATGAGTTGTCATAGGGTAAAATAAAAGAACAGAAAAGAAATCTCACAACGGAATAGTTAAATGTAATATAACAATCAGATAGTACATGAAGTTACTCCCCAACATGGAGTTATCAAAGTTATAACAAAAGTACTTCTATCAGCCTAGGCAGTTACAACAACCTGCCTTTACACTTGCCGATACAAAATATACATACATGGAGCTAACATCTCATAGCAGTGGAAACAGAAAGCTAGATAGATAAGGAGCCTCTTGCTTATCCACCATCTTCACAAGAGCCCAAAGAAACTTGTCACTTCTGATTACTCAAATATAAATGAGTATTCAAGGGTTTAGGGAAAACAAACAACTCGCGTCAGACAATAAGTTTGGTATGAGTAAACTAAAAAAATGGAACATACAAAACAACTTGTGAGACCATGCCACAAAAATATGGAATCGGTTTCCCCTCACAAGAACAACATCTAAACATAAAAGAATGGGTACAAATAATTAAACATTGGGAAGAGTGCAAGACGCTTCCCGATGCAATTAAGAAAGAATCAATCCAAAGGTTTGAACCAAAAACACGGAAAATGAATTTTTCCAGCAATTACTAGGAGGGTGCATCCTGCTTACTAAAAATATACCTCTAGAAAATATACTTGAGAATTACGATAGCTCTCGAAAACCTCCAAGCCAAAACTGCACCAACCTTGCTGAGTATCAGAGTATTTCACATTTCCATGTGCATATAACCAAAACCAATCTAGAGTAGATGTGACAATACCCTAATAGGAGTAACCCCACATAGCTTGGCCTCTCCTCACTCTTTTTTTTAGTCATTTCCAATAAAAGATATCAATGCTCTAAACAAGCAACAAATCGTCTTAGATTGAAAAAAAAGAATGGTATCGAAATCGATAGCCAAGATATCCACTATCGGGGATAACAAAAACGATCGTATATGGAAACTAAATCTCATACTCTTTCAATTCTTGGAAAATATCCATATACTTATTTAATCATTATATGTATATTCAAAAAACATTTAGAAATATTTCATATTTCAAATGCGTACTTAAATGGGTCAAAAACAATTGTCTACAAGAAAGGCAAATGTTTTCAATACAATCATAATTATAAAGATCATTTATGGAAATCAAATCTCCTACACTTGTCATTTTTTGATATTCTTGACTTACTCTATCCCTCACCCTGAAACAAAGCTAGATAAGTCAGTGCACTGGTTGGTCATAGCCTTTCCTGGAAACGTTGGTTCTAGATCTCATAGATAGAGGGCAAACTACTCATCGGGTTTTAGTGCCAAGTATAGGACTGCATGCTTTCGATAAATAACACAATTCGTATATGGAAATAATACTTTATATACCGAACATCAATTTTCGATTTCAAGCTTAAACTATCCTTTAGATAACAATGAGGTCATTCAAGTTAAGGTATTATTACCTCTCAAATCTTGACTCAACATTCTTGTCTTTTAGGACAGGTAGAAGTTTCCCTACCTCGAAGTTTAATGTTAAATGTACGATTTCATAAATCTTGTACATTGTTTATTTAAAACAAGATGTTATAAACCAACTTCCTTTTTCGCTTTAAAATATCACTTAAAACCCTTATAATACGCTTTAAAAATCCCATAGAAAATTTCACTTAAAAATCTTTGTTCAAACTAAGTTTAATTTGGAAAAAGTCAAGATTTCCCTTCACATAAAAGTACCACTTGCTTTATTATATCAACGAACCCCTTTAAATCACTTATATAAATTTCAAAGATCCTTTAAAATACTTTAAACCAAGATTTAAAACTTCCATTTAAATCATAAACCTATCATCTTTAAAGGAGAATATGACTTGAAAAGTAAAGGGATTTCCTTTGAATTAACCACTTTATGATCATACACAACATATGCAATAATATTTACAACATCAAAACATTCACTTTTTAAATCTGTTGCATAGTAAGTTATCTCATTGTAATATAATGTGGAAGTTATATTTGCTAATCTTATGTAAAAGCATAGGATATATTCACTTGGAATCATTTATTGAAATGTAAACGAATCAAAGGAAAATGATTAAGGTTACACTCACTTCCAATTTGCTTTGTTGGAGACTTGCAATACCTAGCCTTTGATATTAAAAATGAAATTTGGTTTCTTTCTTTAGTTTGTGAATGGAATAAATGAGATATGGACTTGGGTATTTATAGATGATGAGAAGGGCACTTTAGAAATTACCTAACCTCCTATGGCCTAACCTAATTCGACTAGAGTTTGGTCCAATGGAACCCATCCACATGATCTAACTTGATTTGACCACATGTTGGTCTAATGGCAACCATTCGCATGGCATAACCTAATTCGACCATATTTTGGTTTAATGGCGACCATCCGCATGGAATATGAGAATCATTATACTATTTTGTTTTATACTATTATTTTATTAGGCTAGTAATTATACTATTTTATTTTATTAGGCAGGTCATTATACTATTTTGTTTTATTAGGAAAATTCTTTTCTTAATTTCTAAGAAATAATCATTCTCATTTGTTTTATTAGGCTGGTCATTATATTATTCTGTTTTGTTAAGCAAATTCTTTTCTTAATTCCAAAGAAGTAATTATTCTTATTTGGTTTATTAGGCAAAGATAATATTAGTCATCTTATTCTAAAACAAACCGGTACCCCTAACCGCCTATAACTCGAACTATCTTTAAACTAATATTTTACCTCCATTTTAAAAATCCATTTGAGACATTTTATTTAAAAATTTATTTTAGTTATAAAATCCATTATTTAATCATTTAAAAATATATTAAATATTCATGTTCAAAGTGATTAAATTATGAGTCGTTGCAGCCGTGTTTGTCTGAAATTGCACCAAGGGTAGTTGGAGTTGAGTTGATTTGCTCTAACCTGTGGTGTTATCCCAATACCTGTATGCATGTATTCCAAGTTGCCCTTGATATTGGTATGTGCAAGTTGCTCGATAAAGGCTGCTTGCATCTTTGCCATTTCCTAACAAGTGAAGAAGAGCTATTTGTGACCCTGTGTGCAGCTCTTGGAATGCTTTGGATTCCTCATGGTATTGCTTAAAGGGTCCTTGGTAAGAGAAGTGCAGATCTGAGCTTAAACGTGTTAGCATCATATTAGATTTCAGGAACAGTAATTAGACTTACTGGATCATCTGACATACGAAGTGTTCATTTATGGCATGCTCTTGTGCTTGTCATGTTCCAGTGGTGGTTTTTTCTTTGTTGAATTGTTCTGATGGTGGGGCATTGGGCCATTCAGTTTTCTTTCAATTATAAGAAGAAAATAGGGGGTAGCTCATTCCTATTTTCCTTTAATGCAAGATTGATAGCGCGGTTCTATTATTTATGTATATGGGTCCATGATTGCGGTATATCATCATTCGTATGTAGCCTCTCTTTTTTAAGTGAGGTATGTTATGCTTTGATACCATCAATACGGCTCCCTGTGTCACAGCGCGACATTAACATATTATTTTACTTGGGAGTTTTGTTACACTTTGGTTCTGAGTATTATAATTGTAGACTACTTACTACATCCCATGACCAATTCTAGTTTTGGGCTCGGTATCATAATATGGTGCTAAAATTGGGAGTTTAACCCATCATCCTACAGTTTCCAAAAGCAGTATTCTTTTGACTTTGCTTTATTCTTTTCTTTTCCTTTTTGCAGCACACCTTCTATTGTGAGGGTATCCCATTCTGACCTTAGCGTTACATCACCTTGCTTTTAATAGCGTTTAGGAAATATGGATCTAACAGGCATATGCCGCTTGTCACTAAGTCCTTGTAATGAATTACAAATATGAGTTCCAGATCAGCATCTAAAACCAAAGATAATTACTGATTGTGAATAATTTTGAATCCTAAATATAACTGCAGGATCTGTAGAACCGTTCCTTTTCTTCCCGTTGATAAGTTTTAGGTAGTCCAAACAATTTTGTTTCCAATGCCCATGGTTGTGACAATAATGACATTCACCACTGTCATTAAGAGCGCTTTGCTTACTCTTCTTGTTAACTTGCTTTCTCTTCTTCAAACCGTTTGAAGACGATGCACTTCCCTTTATTGCGAGCATCGTGCCTTGATATTTTGATGAAGACTCGGTTGGTCTCAATGTATTGAGCAGCTCCACGCGGCTTACATTCATTTGTTTCATATTGTAATTTAATATGAAGGGCTTAAACCATAAAGAGACCCTAGCGTCAAGTCCACTTGCAGTTCATTGCTTAACTTAATGTCCAATTGAGAAAGCCTTTGAATATAGCCTTTAATTAATATGATGTACCCATCTACAATCATGCCCTTTATCATCCTCATATAGAAAATTTTCTTAATAATCTTGTACCTTGTGGAAAGAGATTGCTCCACAACAACGATTTGAGGCTATCGAAGATTTGATGGAAAATCATGTATTCATGCTGTCTTTACAATGGTTGTCTAATGTACATAGCACATAAACTTAGGCGATTTCAAAATTCTCCATGTATTATTATAAGATATTATTAATTCAAGATTCACATCTTTAATGGGATTTTATATTGGAGGTTGTGTATAGATTACCATAAGCGTTTGTAGGTTAGTGCTATTTTGATTTCTCTTAGCCAGACTATGAGTTAAATCCCATGAGCCTGTCATTTTCTAAAAATTACTTTGCTGTGGATAATTTTTTGCAAATTTAATTAAATGATTAGGACATTTGTACTTAGCAAATGTTCTAATATTATTAGTAAAATTAAATATACTATTTCATTTTATTAATAAGATCCCACTAGTTTTTTATATTTCTCAAAACCTAAAGAGAAATATAGAAGTTTTTGACTTCTCTAGGGATGTTGGGAATCGCTTTCCTTGTGATTCTGACCTTGAGTTTTCTCAACAAACCATAGACTCGCAAGAGATGGATAACACATTATTGGTTATATCATATACAACTTCTAAACGTAGTTTTTGTCCTAATGGCATTTCGACCTTGGTTTTGCTAAACAAATCCCTTGTCTAGTCAATATTTTAATAATACTACACATAACATCTCAAGCTTGAGTTTGTTTGACAACTAAACAGTATGCAAGTAACTTATTACTATACAAATGGTAAAGGACAACATTTATATTAGAGATTTATAATCTTTAATATAATTGATGAGTGATAACCAATTATGGAATAATGTATTTCTTATGAAATGCCCTCAAGATTCAAGTGTAAGACACATCTGCAATCATGGTATATGTACTAACGTGTGTATTTATTCCTTATATCTAATTTGAATTTCTTATAGTTCCACCCTATTTAATTAAATAATATTGAGTTTATTGATTTTAATTTTATTAATTAAATCAAATTTATCTAATATAATTAATTATTTAATTTACACTTTAATTAATATATTTTTATTCATTTAAAACATTTAAAATTTAATATTCACTTTTACATTCATAGTAATCATATATGCATATATCATTATACATATATATTATTTATTAATTAACATTTATTCATTTAATTAATTAAAACAATTTTAATTAAGATATAATTTATTTCAAATATTTATTATTGTTATTTACCTTAAACTTTTTAAGATAAATATTCATGTATCATTATATATGTTTTAATTCAACTAATTAATTTTTAATTAATTTTTTATTTAATCAATCTAATTAATTAATATATAAAAATTAATTAATTAATTTTCAAAAAAAATTGAAAAATATTATATGACATTTATAAAATCTCTTTAAAATTTCAAACTTAATTTTTAAATTTAAAGTATTATTTAAATTTTCAAAACAAATTTTGAAAATTAGTCTAAGGCTTAAAATAAATTTGGACCTTTATATTGGGAATAACTATGGGCTTACTTCATCTTTCAGTCTAGGCTGGTAGTCAAGTAAAAACCCAACTTTAGACACTACCTTTCTAGAGACAATACTAAATGGGTGAGCTTTAATAAATTAGCCCTAATACTGCTAATTTAAGACGCATAGGCTATTGGTCTTCGATACCCTTGAAGGAATTCGGTCGGGTCATAGCATGTTAAATGGGTGAATTTTAATAAAATTTCTTTTTTAGATCTTTATTAGGCCTATGAAGTGTAACGGGTTTTAGATCCAACCAATAATATTTTATATCTTTTTACTTGATTTGTTTATAAAAGAATGTATTTTATTTAATTGAAGAATATTTTATAAGTGTATCTAATTAAACTTATATATGTATAATGCAACTACAACATATAAGAAGTGTACATGGTTAATGCGACTGTGTATAAGTATTGGAATTCACACCACAACAAATATATTTACCCCTTAACGTACACATTCATTGTCCATAATTTTATATGTAATATATATATAGATATATATAAATTAATAATTATAATTAATTCTTATTTCAATAATATTTTTACCAATTCAAAATAGGTTGAATAAATATCAAAAATTTCTTGTGCTAGTTTAAAATAAAAAACAAATCTATATATAAATAAATATCTATTTTTAAACTTAAATTAAAACTACAAAATATTTATATAAATATATATATAATAATTTTATATTTTAGTTTAAAATATAATTATTAATATATTATTAAATATTTTTTAATTCTAAATGGAAAAAGACTTTAAAAACTGAATTTTATTAAGTAATACATACATTATTTAATTAAAAGGATTTGAAAATTTTATATCTATTAATAATTATAATATGGAAATAAAAATTAATTTTTTTAAAATATTAAATATATATATATGTGTGTGTGTGTGTGTATTTATAAATTAGTTTTAAATAATTTAATATCTAAAACAATTATATATATATATATGTATATGTATATAATTACATATATCATATCAAAAATTTTTAAAACCATTTGAAAATCATTTTTAATTTTGAAATTTTTATTTTAAATGTTTAAAGTATAGCCAAAATAATATGAACATTATAATGACGTTTGAGGTGTTTTTTATATAATTTTGAATATGTGTGTATCAATAAGATTGGGCAAAAAACATATATGTAAATTCGTTATAATAATTAGGATCTAAACTATATAGATAAAATGATCAACATATATGATTATAAAGTAATTTGGAATTAAAGTTATTAATAAAAACATGTAGCCTTTGAATTGCACCTTAATGAAGAACCAACTCCTTTGACCACCTTAGTAATTGCAGTAGACTACAGATCAATACCATACTATAATTTAATTGATTTTGTTTTTGAGTTATTCTGGAAATCAAGGACTAATACACCTTGATATTTTTAGTTGGAATAGGTTAGAGAGAGAGACATACAAATGGACGTGGGTGAATGGTTTAAATAGGCATCTAGTTGAAGGAAAAAGTTGAAATCAAATCTTCCCTATCTACTCTTTCTTTTCTTCCAATTCAAATCAACATTTGAGGATTTAAAACCCACCTTTCTCCTTATTGCTGGTTGTGGAAAGGGCATGATAAGCCCATAAAATTTTTCTGAACCCACCTGGTATTTAATTAATTGAAATCAAATTTAAATATTTATCGATATCGCATATCGATATGTACATGTATAACCTTTACATACGAACTTTCTTAAATACTAGCGGCATTCATGTAAATCAAATAAATTTTAATAACTAATATTTCAAAAGTATTAATTAATTTGATTAATTTATAAAGGTGTAAATTCAGTCGGCGATTAATATTGAACAACTTGAATATTAACGTTCTCACGTATTTTAGCTAGTTGTATGACATTTTAGTCAAATTTATAACTTACACATTTTCTGGTAAAATCCAATTTCACTTGTTTTATGCGATACCTAGTAGTAACGATTATTTACACAAATTCTCTTTGTCAAAACTACATCACTCCGGAACACATGGAATTTAGTTTTGGTCAAAATTCCAATATCTTCCACCTTCAACTTGTTTAATCTAAAAATAAAGTCCTTACTTCAATAATAACACTTGTTATTAATCTTACTAGTCTAGCCAAAGGCTTTGACTTTTAGTTGACTACTACTGATGATGATACTAACCTCGTATAACTAAGAAGATGAATTCTCTTTTGTATAGTGTTTTACTTCCAATGCTTCAACTAAAACCTAACTATAGTCGTTCTATGGATTCTATATCTTGATTTAACTATTATCAAAGTGGTATGTCCATATTGAAGTTCAAAGGTATTCTCAAGTCGAAAGAACAGTGTAATTTTGTCTCTTTGAGATTCTCTGTTTGACCCTGGTTATATAAACCAATAAAAACACTCAAGTGAGTTATTCCACGGTTATCCAATAACTATCAGTTCATATCCCTTTCCTGCCCCCGACAGCCTTAACAAATATGCTGCCCAACATTTAGAGAGTGTTATGTACTCTAGTCTCAATGGATGTTTCGATATCCTATCTCGAAACATCTTAACTAGGAATATTAAAAATAATATGTCATTTTTAATGTGATAAATTTCACACGATAACAACATATTGTAATTATATAATCTAACATATTATTAAGGATTTTCTACTTAATATACTAAATTAAATAATTAATGAACATAACACGGTATGACAAGTATATAATAGGAAGAAAAAACATTTTATTTTGAACTAGATTTTACTATATAATTAATAATTTACAATACAATATGGAATTGCACCAAGGGAATACTCTAACCCTATTATATTACTCATCTCTGCTTAGGGGACTAAGGGGTTATGTACTGATAATAATTGGATAGTTATAAAATGACTCATTCAAGAGTTTCACGTTAGTCAATAATAACTAAAGTCAAACAGAAAATCCCGAAGTGGTGATATTAAATAGTTCTCTCAACCTGAGAATATTGATGAACTTCAACGTGGACACTCCGGTTTGATTATAGTTAAATCATGGCATGGAGTCCATCAAACGACCATAAATGAATCCGAGTTGAAGCATTGGAAGTGAAACTTTGATAACCCACTATTTTTAACATCTAAAATCAATTTTAAACAATGTCAAAGTATGCTTACAACAAAATTTCAGCTATTAAAAGTGGGGGACTATGGGTAGATAAAAAAAAATCTAAAACAATGAATAAAAAGGGAAAACCTCATAGTGGGATTTTACCATCACCACATATATACAATCTCATATCAATAATTAAATAATACACGAATCCAGTACAACTTCATTTTTTTGATACATCAACTATTAAAACAAACAACAATTATAAAATTTCAGTGCAAGAGATATACCGATCTACCTTGTGGATAAGACTACTTCTAGATCATTTTCTCCTTTCTTTACTTTCACCTGCAACTTAGAAATACATATATACATATATACATAAAATAAAGAAAAAGGTGTCAACTATATTTGAACTGTGCCTAACCCTATGCACTACGGCCATAGGCTCGATAGTTATTTCATAAAAAAGACTGCCTTTGTATCCCTTTTGGGGGATCAAACCCACATGGTTATGTTTCCTACTTTACTACTGCACATAAGTACTGTTAGTATATAATAGTCATAGCATCCATTACAACCAATGCAACCATTGCAACCAATGCAATCAATGATACTAGTAAAAGCATAAAATAGTATTCCTACTTATCCATTATAACATCTCATCATACTGGGCAAGAATAAAAGTAAAACATAGCCATCAAACATGGACAACATTCAGTGTCAACCAAAATCATCAAATAAGTAAACAACAACATACGTATTAATCGTCAACAATAATAATACATCACAAATAAAAGTATACATAATCCAACGTAAAGTAACATAATATTAATATTATAACCGTTCTTACCATGAACAATAATAAGGGAAAGTGGGACAGAGCGGAAGGGAAATCGACTTAAAGCTATGGCACCTAACCTGACCCAAGCCTTGTAGTCAAAGGATTATAACAAGAGACCAACATCGGGTGCATTAGGGAATTGGGGTGGGCCATCATAGTTGTATCCAACAGCAAAAAAATAGTAAACAAAGGCATAGAAAGTAGTGCCGGATGTATTAAGGTAACCAAATCTCTAAAACTCACACTTTGTCAATACCTACAGGAATAGGTCTACTCTAGCATATATTAAGGGAAACCTAGACATCGCTATGTAGGGCCAAAAGCACTCCAAAGGGGCTGTATATAGGGCCACTTGAAATACACTTCAACTTAGACCCAACCTCATAGGCAAATGACAAGCGTGAAGTTCTCCTCTCATCAGTAATCAAAGTACTCTTACACAAAGGTAACTCCAATCATGAATAGCCTTAAACACGTTAAAGGCATGTACCAAGTCAACCCACAAAACAGAATAAGGAAAAGCTATTCCATTTTTACCCAACACCTTACTAAGTCAATCGAAGGCAGCAAAGGTGTCCACATGGCATTGCGGTCTGAGCACCAAACAACTTTCACTATTGCATCTTTCTCAATAATACTACGAAGCTCCAGGGCGGTTCCCTACCGTTCCTCTCAAGACATTCGTCATTCTGAGAGAGAGGAGACTGACCCATTTAGGCTTGGGCTTCCCACCCAACTTTTTGAACATCTCGCTTCAAATTTCCAAAATCCCGCCAATATCACAATTTCTGGTCCAAAAACAGTGGTCAATCTAAGCATAAAAAACAGGCACCATGGATAAGTGAGAAGTAGCAAATCTGAAGGCGGAGATTGAAGAAAATACTAAAGTCGATTGCAGCAAACAGCAATACACTTTTGATACTATAAAAGGAAAAACTAGAGGATGAAAATGGGGATCTTCTATTTCAACTTCTTCTCCTTCCAAAAAAATGAGATAATATGTGTGTAAGGCCATTGTAATCATATGTACTAAAACCGCTATGATATAGTGGAATATTTCATGGACACAGGATTAACATTAATCCGAACCACATAAAATCTCGATGTCTTTTAGTTTAATTGCTTTGTTATCTAATTTTGCTTTCCTATGTTATTGCAAACCATTTTGACATCTCAACAATCAGTTGAAGTGCAACTACTCGACTGTGTAAGCATTTAATGACATAATCGCTTCCCAAATGTGAATTCAACATAGATTAAATTCGTTGATTCCTGATCGTGAGAGCGACTAGTCATAAGGTCACATTACGATCAAGTTGAGTGTAGTGAAGTCGAAAAACTTCACCAACATTTTTGGCGCTAGAAGGAGGGCTCGAACCTCCGTTCCTCTTTCCTTATCTCCAGCAAGCTTCCAATTCCATCTTCCATTTCTTTATCACCCACAGTACACTGCCCTTGCTTGTCTGCTGCATGTTTCATGCAGCAGACAAGAGGCAAAGGCACTCTTAAGAATGAGAATGGTGAGACCAGCCACAACTACTTGCTAGACTAACTCAATTACTCTTCGACCATGAGGAAACCTTGCTTGTAGCAAGGATCCGATATGTTTAAGCTTTTCATCTTCCTTAATCACTGCCTCTACCTACTCCAACCGTCCTCCATTACCAACCAATGACAACCCAGACATGCGGAGATGTGTTGGTGTTATCCGAAACTTCGACAAAGAAAAGGGAGGAAGCGAGAGAATGCTACTGCTATCAGACCGATAGAAGTAACCACACGTCCCGCTCAAAGAATAGAAGACTCATTTACCAGGACGTCAACATCAATTATCTTCATGCTCGAATGGTATGTGAAGATGGCTGAGTTGCAAATGGAGTCGAAGAATCTAGAAGATAACTACGTCAGGGACACTAGAACCCACCCAGTGCAGCCTTCTAAAAAAAATGTATATGCATTAATGTACTAAACTAGTCGTAGGGAAACTAGACTACCCGAAATAGTATAAATTCTTTTTATTATTTCCCTATAAAAGAAAGTTAAATATACATTCACAGTTCACAGCCAATATTAATTGATTAAAGCTTAACGCATGATCGGTAGGACGACACTCTCAATACCGAGAATGGTGATACTGGACCTACACACTTGAACTTGCGTCAATACAAGAATGACTTCTTAGCCATGCACTGGACACGATGAAAAATTACCCTGATCTAGTAAGAATATTCCTATTATAACAATCATAGGAAGACTGGTCGTAGGGATATTAGACTACCTGACTAGTACTAAAAAAACCTTATGTTAGATAATTTAACATACCATACTGGATGTATGGATATTAGATGGCAAGAACCAGTTTAAAAAAAACCATGCACATGCGATAATGGGTTGTATATATGCGACCTGACTTCTTAGTCAAATCTTCATTTGCACTTCGTAGCTCTCCGCCATCGTTTAGAGGTAAAGTTCCGCCTAAAAGCATTAATGGTAACCTTAAAAATGAGAACGACGAAACTAAAGAAGAATGGGGCTAGGTATATGGCTAAGGATATTGCGCCACTAAACAGGGGCAGATCATATAAAAAATACAACCCAACATATGGCTAAGGACATTATGCCTCCAAACAGAGGAAAGGTCGTATTGAAAATATAGCCAAGCATACGGCTAAGGACAGTATGCCCCAAATAGGGGACATGTCGTATTAAAAATACATTCAAGCATACGGCTAAGGACAGTACGACCCCCAAACATGGGGTAGGTTATATTAGGTATTTTTCCAAGCACATAGTAAAAGACATTATGCTCCAAGAACATGGGGCAGGTTGTGTTCAACCCACAGCCAAACCAAAGCATTATGCCCACAAAAGGAGGTGGTAGATCACATTGCACATACAGTCAAAATAGCAATGTGTTCTACGCTTTAACAAAGGATCGGGTCGTGCCAATACGCAAAGAAACACTACGGTTGAAAAAGAGCACGGTCAAGGGGCATATGCTATTCTGGGAGCTCATCCTAGACTTGGCAAGAGAGCACAATACATGATCTATACCAAAGAAAACTAACAGTTAGGTGCAAATCGGGTTGCCACTCGAAGCTTGCCAGGTGTACTTCAGAAAACTGGGTTATCAATACTTAGTTCTGTATCTCATATGCCTACCAAAAAAATAATGCTATTTGCTTTCGCATACCCTCATGTAATCTACAAAACATTACAATCTGGGTCATATTACAATAATAACATCCCCTAATAAAAATTAAATTACAAGTCTGGTTCAAAACCAGGCACAACTGCTCTATTCCACTACAATTTGCTGAAGTATGATACTACGAGCTGATCTATTCGCTGAATGAAAAGCAGAAAATTAGTTTTCTAGCTTGGTAATCACTATTAGATGACGAATTTTCTATCGGTTAGAAAATCGCCAAAAAAATTGTAATAAAAATAACCGCAAGCGCACGGCGTACAATTTTAGTACGTGGCGAGTACGGGTCGATCCGTAGGGAACTGAATTAATTTAAATTCTACTCAGTCAAATTAACCCAAGAGTTTGAAATTTTTTTAAGCTAAGAAAAATGTAAAAACTAACTAAAACAAATTGAATAAAATTATGAGAGTAGAAGTTAATTTAGAGGTAAATCCCTTCTTGTGATCACACAAATCAACACAATGAAATTATGATATCTTTTTAATCATTTGTGAATTTAGTTGATGTGCTTATCCTAAGTATGTTATATTTGTGTTATTAATTTGCCCAACATAACTTATCGAACTTTAATACACCAACCAAACCACTTGTCAACTCTTATGAAAATGATAATGAAATTAAAAATAAAATCTATTCTAAGCATGATCTATTTGCTATTAATTAGTAACATAAGCCATCAAATTTTGATTCTAAATCCACTTCATTACCAAAATCATATGTAGATGAATAGGTAATTGTTTTTAGGTTGTTTAAGCATAGCCTATTTGATGTCAACAACATAGGCTAACAAACTCAATATTAAACAACAAAATTTTACCACATCAAAAATTCCATTTGGCACAACAAGAGATCAAATGAAATCACTGTGTTAACTTTTTGTGATCCATGAGAGCTTCATCACCCCTAAATTAAAGGGCTTAGCTTCTCATATTTGAATTCATTAAAACATAAGTGATTTCAACATGAAAGAAGAGAGCTAATTAAAATAAACTAAAAACTAATCTACTTGCAAAAAAGAAAGAGATTTAAGTTACTAACATCAAAAGAAACATAAAAGAAAGAAACATGAATTAAAAGTGCATGAATTAAAATTGCATATAAATAGATTGCACAAAGAAAAGGCTAAGAAGCCGCTAAAAAAGAAAGACAGCTTATGTTTACATTTATGGCTATAACTAACTAAAGAGAAGGTAAGAGCTTACTACATGAAACATAAGGGGTATTTATACATGACTAAAACCCTAATTCATATTTTAGGGGACTACCCAATTTGCCCTTGAGAAAGTGTAACCTTAAAGTAATCATTAGCACAAAATTAATCCCCACTAACATGCCTTTAAACCTTCATGAACATGTGCATGTGCTTTTAATCTCCATTAGCATTTAATTGTGTTCCATGGGTTAGTGGGTAGGTGGGCTCCTCCATGATGCATGAATTCATTTATTTCCATCTTTCATTTGTCTTCCTTCTCTTGTGCATGCATACACACATAAAACCTCTTCCATTGTCCATCCAAATTCCTACAAATAAAACTAAAACATGCAAATAAATATTCTCAAAATTAATACATGCACAATATTACAATTTTGTCCATAAATGAAGATGAATAAATGATGATTTGAAAACAATTTAAATTTTGGTTTAAACATGTCAAATCCCTAATAATATCATTTTTTAAATAAGGTAGATTAAATTATGAAGTAAAAATATGCACTTTTACGTGCACATCAAATACCCCTACACTTATCTTTTTATTCGTCCACAAATAAACTAAAACTAAGATAAATCCGTTTTCGTAGGAAACACGATTACAATGAGCATATGCAATAAGCCGTTAAACCTCTAGGTGTCCCAAGTAGGACGAGTGTTGTCTTGTGAGGGTTTTCGGCGGATGCTACCCACAAAATCCAAATGCAAGATGAAAATTTTCTAATTCAAGATATATTTACAAAGATATGAATGCAAGTTTTTGAAAACATTTATAAATGAAGAATTTAATTTTAAATTGACACGAATAAATTAAATATAAGTTTTGGTCATTATCAAGAAAGTTAATTCATTTTACTTGTCAAAATTTCCAAAAAAAAATAAGTTATCATCACAATTAGACTCTGGTTTGGCTAGTTGTTTCGGTTGATAACATAGTGCAACTATGAACTTTATCCGTAGTTGATTATCAAAGATTTTGCACAATGGTATATTTATTTCTTTTGAATAACAAGTTGAATCTACTAAGTGAAAATAGTGCTTCGAATTCAATTGCTTGCTCTCTCTATTTTTGAAAAGTATTAACATTATTATTATTTACACGCCTAACTCAGATAAACTGAGGCCAGGTATACCGATCATGCACTGCCTTTCAGACTTACATGAGAATAGTACAGAGCATGACGAGTGTACACACTTGCATATGAACACATGACTCGAGGAGGTTATTTTTATTAAATCTATTTAAATACACCTAACTCGGATAAACCGAGGCCATATATACCGATCATGCACTGCCTTTCGGGCTTATGTGAGAAGGGTACAAAGCATAGTGAGTGTACACACTTGCGTGTGAACAAATGACTCTGGGTGTTTCTTATTTTCACAAAAACCATTTTTTTGTGTTTGTTTTTTTATGTTTTTTTATAAAGAGAGAGCTTTGCAAAATCAACTTAGCACCACTTAACTTAGAAGATCAAAAACATTATCGCCTTTACTTAAAATCAAATACTCTTTTAAACAAAGATTTACAATTAGGATATACTTCATAATTCACATCCATGAGCCTTCCTATATACTAGTTAAACCGGTGTTACTTGTAATCATACTTTATTTTTATTTTTGTTGAGATAAAATAATTTTCAGAAATTTCAATTTAATAACCAAAAACATATATTTATCCTATAGTGTTTCTTCAAAAGTAAATCAATATGCTAAAAAAAATTATTTTGGCATTTTTTTTAGTTTTGGAAAGAAAATGCAAAAATAAACCATGAAAAATCAAAAATGAAGATGAGACCCCCCCCCCACACTTGATTTTGACCGTGTCCCCACCATCAACCCAAGTGAAAGGAGAAAAATAAAAATATGACCTATATTTACATGAAAATGAAACAATTATTATTTACATGACTTCGGAAAATATACCGTTAATGAGTAAATGAAATGGTCTTTCATAGGCCAATTCATTTGTCTCGTCAAGTATGAGAGACATAGCTTAAGCATAGAAAACCAAACCATAAAAGATGTCAAAGTTGAATGTTAATTTGGAAAAACGAATGTCGTTTATTAAAAAATGTATGAGTTGTATTATTTTTGATGATTTTTGGGGTAGATAGAACAATTGATTGAAGTTCAAGTTTATTTTTACCAAATTTAAATTCAAACTCATCATTGACAAATTCTACAAATTTATTAATTTCAAAATCAAATGGTGATTAAAATCTTCCCCTTCGGAATTCAACAACTCATCTTCGAAAATTCCAAAAATTTGTGTTCACTAAATTCATATTTCTTTGTTGAATTATTCATAACTTCATCGTTTTCAAGGTGCAAAGTTGTTGTTTGAAATTTATTTTGGTCAGAAAAAGGAAGATCGAATTTAAAATCGAGTTCCTCGCCCTCAAAAGAATTGAAATCCAAATCAATTGCTGCACTTTCGAAAACTTCATTAAGATTGTTGTTTTCAATTTCAAAAATTATTATTTGAAAATCATCATTTTTGGTAAAAGATGGATTATCACTTGACTCATCACACATTGGGATTTGATTTTGTTCCTCACGTTATTTCATTTATGTTTCAAACAATAAATCCGTTTGATTATTATGAATTTCGTCCATTTGTTCATCAAAATAAAATTTATAATTATTAATTTGAGAATTTTCAATTTGAACTTCTTGGGAACGAAAATTGTCAATTGCACCACAGTCGAGATTATTCCCATTGCCAAAATCATTTAAATAGTGATTCACATTTCCATTTTGATTTTGAAATTCATTTTGGAGTTCGAAATTGAATTGGCATGGGTTATAATCAAAATTATTTGAATTTTGAAGTGAATTCATATTTTGATTTATTTTGAAATTCTTGACTTGAGTTATTGCACATATATAAATTACTTAAATTATTTATCATTTGATTTTGTTGTTCAAGTAAAGACCAAATCTTTTCAATACTATTTTCATGAGTTGAGGGTTGGTCATCATTTTGAAGACTTTGTTCATCAAAATCCAAATTGTTTATACAATAGTTGTTGTTTCCTGGAGATTTGGCCAGGCAACTGAGTACTCGGCATCTAGGAGTACTCGGCATCTTGGGGTACTCGGCATCCAGGAGTACTCGGCATCCAGGAGCGCTCGGCATCAGGCAACGTTCGGCTAGAGGCATCGTTCGGCCAGAGACATCGTCCGGCCAAGGGCTTTGTTCGGCCTAAGGACATCGTTCGGCTATGGGCTTCGTTTGGCCTAAAGGCACGTTCGGCTAAGGGGCTTCGTTCGGCCAGAAGACACGTTCGACCAGATACTTTGCTCGGCCAGGAGGCACGTTCGGCTTCGATGGCTATTCGGCCTACTCTTCCCACACAGCAAGCGCCTCGTTCGGCAGAAGGAGAGTGGTTCGGCACCCAACTGTTTGGGCTGATTTGTTCGGCACACATGGACCAGCCTATCTGGACCGAGTTATTCAGCTACCAGGCCCGCCAGAGAAGTCCAATCCACCTTTGTCTATAAATAGAGGGGCAGGGGCACAGTGAAATGGACCTTTTTTGGAGAACAATGGGGAGACTCTGCCATTTTTTATACTCTCCTCTTTTTAATTCAAACTTGTATTCAAGTCATTAATATATGGATTGTATCTGTATTCAACTACTTGTGAAAGAAATAAAGATCAAAACTCAGAGTGGACGTAGGCAGTTACGCCGAACCACTATAAATCTGGTGTTCTCGTTTTTGTTGTTCTGTTGGCATTGAATTTCACTATATTTCAGTTCTAATTCATCTTCTTCATTAATCTCTCTACACAATCTTTCTCAACGAGGTTAGTGACCAATTTTGGTGCTAACACTTTGGTGCTTTCATTGAGAGTTGAATTCTCAGCTTGATTGGATCTCATCGTCTACTAGTGGATTTCCATATTCGCGAGATAGATCCAGTTGTTTACTAGAAAACTTCCTATTCTACTCAGATTTGAAAGAAATCTAAAGTAAGCTGATAGCCGTAGATTGGATTCACTGATGTACGCAAAATCTGGGGATTGGACGTTGAAGTTTGCACTCAAGTTGAATGAAGGCCGACCCTCCTCTGAAGGCAATTCGGCCGATCACTCCAGAAAAGGCTTATGCCGATCGCCTCAGAAAAGTCTTATGCCGATCGCCTCAGAAAAGGCTTATGCCGATCGCCTCAGAAAAGGCTTATGCCGAACAGCTTTGGCCGAACCACTCCAGGCCGATCCACTCTGCCGAACAGCCTTGGCCGAACAGCTTTGGCTGAGCCACATGCCAACACTGAACGCCCCAATGCCGAACGGTACTTCTGTATGTCGAACGGTACTTCTGTGCCGAACGAAATATCCAGACCGATCCATGCACTGTATACCGATCTCTCTCTCAAAAATCAATATGACTGGTCCCTATAAAAAAAAATTATGGATCGGGTACGACCCTTATTTTCAAAAAATATCTTTTTCAGGTACGAACCCTAGCCGCAGCGCAGTGCCTCCGGATAGTGAGTTCAAAACTCAACTTAATAAAGGAACATTCTATCCACTTCCCTGACATCCCATGATTGACCAGGGCATATAGGATCTAACGGCAGCTTATGAACGACATCAAGGAAACGGACAAGCAACCGCTATTCAAACGGTACTCCCAAAGGTTGGAGGACATAGATTATGTGACTCTAGCAAACGTCAAGATGACTCCAAGCACCATTCTTCGCTGACCCAGCACTTCGAATTTAGTGACTCCAAGCAAACCAATGTTTGGATCTAAGCAATTTATTCCAAATACTAACAAGGGTATCATACTAATCACATTTGAGGAAAGTTGACCTCCAGATATATTTTGGCTGCTAGTTAGCTAAAGAGCCTCCTACGACTATGGATCGTTTCTTTTACAAAATGAATCAGGACTAAAGTGAGGTGGAGTGGAGCATACTAAGAAAAATAACAATGAAGGCCCGTTGGCTAAGGATGTAGATCCCAGTAGCCGAAAAAAGACTTCAGAATTCAACTCATATGCTCTTTGAAAGGTTCAATTGACAACCTCTACTTGAAGACTCGCGACTCAGAGTGGTACTGGAAACCAACCTCGAGAGAGTACACCAAAGTCTAAAGAAAATCAGGGGAATGTTGTATATTCCCAAATGCTCACTGATCCTAACACGGGCGATTACAAACACCTCCGAGGTGTGATCGAAAAGATGACCTAGAAAGGAAAGCTTCAATAGTATGTACAAGTCCTGCAGAATGGCGGGCAGCGAATATCCGATGCCTATTAATAAAGGGCTATGAGTATCAATTGGACGGTTGACGGCCGACATCCCTTTGAAAGGAGCCAGGGGCGAAGTCGAATAGCGAGCACACGATGTTGCTTCACATATCAATGAGATTTACCATAATCTTCTTTGAATTATTTCCATTTCCATCTCTATTTCAATTGTTCTATGAACTACGACTAGCTTGAACTAAACTACTTTCAAAACGATGCAGGTGACCAGGTACTCAGATTTGGTTGCCAACCAATCTACACAGACCATGATCGGACGTGTGGAGTTACATCTGGACGAGCATAATTCAATCGCTCATCATCAACCATATGCCTTTGATTTGGGGCTATGGACTAAATATTGAAAAGTTCATCACGATCAGAGCCTAATACAATGTCAACATGACCAACCATCCATTCATCGACCTCCACGTTTGACTCGGAGACCTAAGCAAGGCTTGGAATGGGTATGGCCTGATCATCCACTCAAATCGAGTCATAGAACAAAGTTCGACAAAATACAGATGCCCCTCCTGAAACTCAGTGACGCCGGGATCTGTCTAGAGTGGACATGATTTGTTCATCTACACATCAAATCCTACCTCGAACACAAAAGGTTATTCGAAAGCCCGACTTGAAGTAGTTGTGGTGGACTTCCTACTCATTAACCATCGCTCTCAATATATGGACACGACTGCACCTTGGAACATATGCAACTTACTTTGTCTACTCAACAATCTATTATCCTTATTTTCTAGAAGGAGATACAGAGCAAATTGTAAGAGATTTGGCTATCTAACCCAACATGGATGTGATCTAACCATCTATCATATACCTCCTTCCTTGACTTGATTGGAATAGCTATAATCACCAAGCGGACGAGAATCGATCGTCCATTTTTCAAATTCTGTCCCTTATCCTGGGGGGCACAATCCCATTCCGTGAGCAAACGTGGTTCGATTGTTCATTCGACGACATTAGCCTCGATACAGTAGATGAATACAAATTAAAGAATGGAAATACGACTGCTCCCAACTTAAACCTCCAAGTCCCCAGAGCGCGGACTGGAGTACTCTAAGTCCCCAGAGCGTGGACTAGAGTATAAACAACTTAAACCTCCAAGTCCCCAGAGCGCGGACTGGAGTACTCTAAGTCCCCAGAGCGTGGACTAGAGTATAAACGACTTAAACCTCCAAGTCCCCAGAGAGCGGACAGGAGTACTCTAAGTCCCCAGAGCGTGGACTAGAGTATAAACTACTAAAACCTCCAAGTCCCCAGAGCGCGGACTGGAGTACTCTAAGTCCCCAGAGCGGGAACTAGAGTATAAACGACTTAAACCTCAAAGTCCCCAGAGCGCGGACTGGAGTACTCTAAGTCCCCAGAGCGCGAACTAGAGTATAAACGACTTAAACCTCCAAGTCCCCAGAGTGCGGACTGGAGTACTCTAAGTCCCCAGAGCACGGACTAGAGTATAAATGACTAAAACCTCCAAGTCCCCAGAGTGCGGACTGGAGTACTCTAAGTCCCCAGAGCACGGACTAGAGTCTAAACGACCCCAAAGTGCGGACTGGAGTACTCTAAGTCCCCAGAGCACGGACTAGAGTATAAATGACTTAAACCTCCAAGTCCCCAGAGTGTGGACTGGAGTACTCTAAGTCCCCAGAGCGCGGACTAGAGTATAAACGACTTAAACCTCCAAGTCCCCAGAGTGCGGACTGGAGTACTCTAAGTCCCTAGAGCGCGGACTAGAGTATAAATGACTAAAACCTCCAAGTCCCCAGAGTGCGGACTGGAGTACTCTAAGTCCGCAGAGCGCGGACTAGAGTCTAAACGACTTAAACCTCTAAGTCCCTAGAGTGCGGACTGGAGTACTCTAAGTCCCCAGAGCGCGGACTAGAGTATAAACGACTTAAACCTCCAAGTCCCCAGAGTGCGGACTGGAGTACTCTATGTCCCCAGAGCGCGGACTAGAGTATAAATGACTTAAACCTCTAAGTCCCCAGAGCGCGGACTGGAGTATAAATGACTTAAACCTCCAAGTCCCCAGAGTGCGGACTGGAGTACTCTAAGTCCCCAAAGCGTGGACTAGAGTATAAACGACTTAAACATCTAAGTCCCTAGAGTGCGGACTGGAGTATAAATGACTTAAACCTCCAAGTCCCCAGAGTGCGGACTGGAGTACTCTAAGTCCCCAGAGCGTGGACTAGAGTATAAACGACTTAAACATCTAAGTCCCCAGAGTGCGGACTGGAGTATATTTGACTTAAACCTCCAAGTCCCCAGAGTGCGGACTGGAGTACTCTAAGTCCCCAGAGCGTGGACTAGAGTATAAACGACTTAAACATCTAAGTCCTCATAGTGCGGACTGGAGTATAAATGACTTAAACCTCCAAGTCCCCAGAGTGCGGACTGGAGTACTCTAAGTCCCCAGAGCACGGACTAGAGTATAAACGACTTAAACCTCTAAGTCCCCAGAGTGCGGACTGGAGTACTCTAACTCCCCAGAGTGCGGACTCGAATATAAGCGAATCGGATCTCCAAGTTCCCTGAATATGAACTATGACACAAATGACTTGAATTTGTCAAATCCCTGACATACGGGCTAGAAAGTATTCTAAGTGCTCGTAGCACAGAATGGAAGTTCAACGACTCCCGAAGAGTTTCCGAGTTATATGAAGGTGGACTGAGAAGTCTATGTTACTCACAACTGCTTGGATTAAAATCACAATCACAAAGAAAACTGAACAATAAGAGTCTTTTGTAAGACAGAAAAAGGAACTAAACCTTATTCAGAAATGAGTTTCTATCACAACCCCTCCAAAGTTTAGAGTCGACATTCTATTTACAAGGACTGAGGAAATAGATGGAAATAATTACATGACTTATACTAACTCTCGTTGAACGAGGATAGTAATCACTTCTTGTGCTTCTTCAACTTCTTTCCAAACGGCTCCTCTCCAGAGCATTTACCCTTGGTACTCTTCTTTGATAAAGGGGTAGCAACTGAAGGAGTACGGGGGCCTTCCATGGGCTTGAACCCACCGGGAAGGATGACCTTCAACGGCTTGTTCAAAGGATCGTCCAAGTCCACAACTCAGGGCTCTACTATGACCTTGACCGTCTCTTCCTTCTCTTTCTCGAGCCGCTCCTCCATGCTCAATTCGGATGTGTGCTCAGAGGCGCCTGTAATTTCTACTTCATAACCCCCGTCGGTAGGAGAGGAGGTTTCAGACTTGTCTTCATCAAGCGCTCCGATCACCTGAGCATCTGGACCAAAAGCCTCCCCTGCGTGAGTGGCTTCACTCGTTTTCTCCCTTACTTCCATGGCGACATCGCTCCTCGGAGTGGGCTCGGGGTCAGAACGGCCTGCACAAAATCGTGGAAAACAAGCATTAGAATGCAATAGTCCTGCATAAAGAATAAGGACTTTCAAAATCTTAAAGAGAATCTTAAAGAGAAGGATTATCTACCAGGTTTAGGCAAACTCTCAGCCATCCGGGGGGTCTCACCCTCTGGAACGGGAGACAGAATGCGGACTAAAGTACTCTAAGTCCATGAGTGCGGACTAGAGTATAAATGACTCAAAAACCTCTACGTCCCTAGTGCGGACTACAGTACTCTCAGTCCCCAAAGCATGGACTAGATTATAGACGACTTCAGAAAAATCCCTAAATCCCAGAAGCGGACCAGATTACTCTAAGTTCCCAGAGTGCGAACTAGAGTATAAACGAGTTGACAAAAATCTCTGCGTCTCGAACTGTGGACTAAAGCTTAAACCGTTCGACAAATCTCTAAGTCCCCGGAGCGTGGACCGAAGCATGAACACAAATTGGGCGCGAGTCAACCGGGGGGAGAATAACACTAAGTCACCAGAATGTAGAGTGGTGTATAAACATCGATAAATAGACGAGTGGATTCCGACCATTTTCTATTCCGCAAACTTCGGCCTGGAATCGACAGGAGGATTTTTAACCCGTTGAGGATGGAGTTCGACCATCCAACTAGTGACCTGGCCAAATCAATGCTGGGGGCAGGGGTACTAAACACTAAAAAGCCGAATACGATAGCTTACTATAGCTCTAGCGTGGCATTCTTTATAACTTGAGGCAGCGACTGCAGGGAGGCCTCAATACAGAACCAATCGAAACGGCATCCAAAGCTACGAGCAACCTACTATATCATACATCAGACCAAGCGTCAATGCCGATCCGCACCAAGCACATACGAATGTGACTCGGATGTTTTTTGAAAAACTATGACCCCCAGAGTATGGAAAGGAGGGTAAACCACGAATACTTGGTCAAAAATTCTCCAGCACCCTCGTTCGATTCGTCAGGAGGAGTATGAAACTGGATGAGCATAACCCGACTGCATTTGTAGCCAACTTTACCCCGAGATCTGATTACAGAGCATGAACCAAAGTGGACGTGGATGACCATCCACTGTCCAAATTACGCCCTAAAACTTACGTGGCATCGAAGTATTCTTCTTGGAATGAAAAACCACGATAAAATCCAAGATAGGCGAGACCTAGTCTCCCATCGATTGACATGATCCCATAATTCAACGGGAAAGAGAGTAAAGCTAAAGTGGGTGTGGCTGGCCTTCCTACTTATCGGTATATGCCCCAGACCTGGGGGCACGAGCGAGAAGCAAGATGAATGTGAACCGACTATTCACCAATCACCTCTATGTCTTTAGAGTTTAGGTGAAAACATAAACATAGCTAGGACGAGACTCAACCGTCCATGCAGTACATTTATCAACCCGAGACTGGGAGAAGACGCATGGTCATCCAAAAACTGGCTACGATAGCTCAGTATTAAAACTTATATATATTGCTTACAGTTACTCAAGGCAATGACCGAAAGGATGCCTAGAGATGGAATCATTAAATCGATGCCAAAGCTTGTGGGCAACTGACTGTCACTCCAACCCGAAGGGCGAGTGAAGGATCATGAATGCATTGAATAGAAAATGCGTTACTCGAATATACAAGAAAATTCAAACTCATAGCAAGACCTAGCTATGCAGTTGCATGCAACTCGAGGCTGGCCCCTACTCGACATTTCCTTCAACGTGCTTTTAAGCCTGATCTTTGGCCATTTGCAGATAATCAATTAGAGCATTTAGAGCCCTTCATTATTTGACTTAACAACTCATGACAAGACTCTAGGATTCGACCAGAGTAACCATCACATTGACCGTCCCAACTATATTTCACATTGAATGTTATGCAAAATAGTTACATCTTTACTCAAAGAATCTGGGATGGCACCTGCTAAGCTGACGGTCGACATTACAGCCAGCCATGGCGACCCTTTCTGGGTGCTGAATATCGGATCACAGCTCAGTGCAATGATGACAAAAGAATTAGTTGGATTTTTCTGAATAAATGATGATATGTTCCCTTGGACCCATTCTGACATGCATATGTGATTTCATTAACTATCGCGAGCCATGCATTGGATATCAACCCGAAGCTACAAAAGCTAGCACAATCTCTATTGATTTCATCATGAAAGCTCCACTCTTACTTTTAGGCTCACCCCATCAACGTCTATGCCTACCAGTCGTTGCGACAGGGCATACAATGACCTGAGACGTCTGAAAGACTACTTAAATAGAATATCGAACTAAGCTAATTCAATATCACTTATTTCCCACGAAGGGCTATCCAAGGACGGAAATTAGTAGACCTCACACCCAAATTCACTACCTCAAATGACTACTCGAAGAGTAGCAGAGAACCAACCATAAGATGGAAAATGTACGCGGATGGAGCATCCAATGATCAGTGTTATGGCTTGATAATGACTCCTGAGGAACGATCAATCTGCTACGTCCTAAAACTCGATTTACCTGTAACAAACAATGATGCTTAGTATGAAGCCTTGACTGTCAGCCTCAAACTTGCTAGAGGATTTGAAGTGAAAACTTTACATATCTTTTGTGATTTTTGATTGGTAGTATACAAATTTAAGGAAGTTGATCTTGCTAAGGGGCATTGTCTTGCTCCTTATCTCGGCCAAGTCCAAGAGCTACTAACCGACTTCACATATTACATCATTACACACGTACTCAGCGAGCAAAATGAAAAGGTGTCATGGTTGACTCCTATCAAAGACTATCTACAATGAGGAATTCTTACTGAACGGAGGAATGGAAAACGACAGATCCTCCTCAAAGCTTCACGCCAAATCATCTAAGAATAATTCGTGTGTCAAAAGGAGTTTATCCATCCCCATGCTTCGGCATATTGCCCATGATGATATCTTGAGCAAAGTCTATGAAGAAGAATGAGGTCATAACATCAGGGGGAAAACCATGATAAAGAAGATACTCTGCTACAGGTATTACTGGCCAACTATCAACCCAGATGGGGTTGAACATGCTAGACAATGTGACAAGTGCAAGATGTTTGCAAAGAATCCGGGAACCCCACCGATGGAAATTATTCAAATGGCTAGTTCATAGCCATTTGCCACTTGGGGGCACTGAAATCATCTTCTTGTCGATCCTAAAGGTGGTGCGAAATACACCATCAAAGCAGTTGATTACGTCGCCAAATGGGCAGATGAAGAACTCTTAACCACGACCAAGATGAAGAAAATAATCAACTTCTTTATCCGTAACGTCATCTGTCCTTATGACCTTCCATGATCCATTATAACTACAAATGGACAGGTTGAAGCTGTGAACAAAATCATAGAGTCTGTACTGAAGAGAGGTTTGGAAAACTCCTCAAGCGGCTGATTGCAACCCTTATTTCACAGAAAATACAAACAAGGAATCGCAATTGTATTGCAATTAAACTAGATGGAGTTGGCGACGACTTATGAGCGTATAAAACGCATCCGAGAGCCGATGGCAAGAACATGTACCCGAACGTGCATGTGTACGTCCGAAAAAGTTCGACTTCTTGAAATCAACAGAAATTGAATTCTCACTAAGGGTTATTAAGAGAAGACTAGATCAGATAGCTGAAGCCTATTAGCTCTGCAGAATCAGACACGGATGACCACTGATATTCTCAAGAAGGCATCTCCATTAGAAGTTAGTCAAGGATTTGAAACGAGACATGGAGGATACATAGTTCAAAGCGTATTACGTGCAGTCACATAACACACTTTGGGGGGCAAGTGTTTCCTGGAGATTTGGCCAGGCAACTGAGTACTCGGCATCTAGGAGTACTCGGCATCTTGGGGTACTCGGCATCCAGGAGTACTCGGCATCCAGGAGTGCTCGGCATCAGACAACGTTCGGCTAGAGGCATCGTTCGGCCAGAGACATCGTCCGGCCAAGGGCTTTGTTCGGCCTAAGGACATCGTTCGGCTAAGGGCTTCATTCGGCCTAAAGGCACGTTCGGCTAAGGGGCTTCGTTCGGCCAGAAGACACGTTCGACCAGATACTTCGCTCGGCCAGGAGGCACGTTCGGCTACGATGGCTATTCGGCCTACTCTTCCCACACAGCATGCGCCTCGTTCGGTAGAAGGAGAGTGGTTCAACACCCAACTGTTCGGCCTGATTGGTTCGGCACACATGGACCAGCCTATCTGGACCGAGTTATTCAGCTACCAGGCCCGCCAGGGAAGTCCAACCCACCTTTGTCTATAAATAGAGGGGCAGGGGCACAGTGAAATGGACCTTTTTTGGAGAACAATGGGGAGACTCTGCCATTTTTTATACTCTCCTCTTTTTAATTCAAACTTGTATTCAAGTCATTAATATATGGATTGTATCTGTATTCAACTACTTGTGAAAGAAATAAAGATCAAAACTCAGAGTGGACGTAGGCAGTTACGCCGAACCACTATAAATTTGGTGTTCTCGTTTTTGTTGTTCTGTTGGCATTGAATTTCACTATATTTCAGTTCTAATTCATCTTCTTCATTAATCTCTCTACACAATCTTTCTCAACGATGTTAGTGACCAATTTTGGTGCTAACACTTGTTATTAAAATATCCATAAGAATTTGATGTGAAATTATATGGATTATATTAATTTTCACAACTATTGTAAAATTCCAACGAGTACGAAATTCGGACATTTTCAAAAATGTTGTTTTTTATGTTTTGCTTTTTTTTAGTTTTTGAAAAGATTATTATTATTATTTTTGGATTTTTGTGTTCTTAAATAAAATTGAATTTTTTTGTATAAAGGAAAAGATTTTAAAAACTAAGTTAAGTAAAATGTAAAAAAAAATATTTTTTGATTTTGTTGTTTTTATTTTTTAAATATGTATGAACTAATGCAACTAAATGAATGCAAGGACTTAATTACAAATTTTCTGTGCTTAGTAGATCCTAACCCAATATTGTATAATCACACTTTGTCTTAATACAACAATATTTCTTAGCCAGAAAACGAACATGAGTTATCGGTGCACCACTAATCACCGTAGCAATGCAACCAAAGGTTTAAGTACCTTCAGAGAAATAATCACTATAATATTTACGAATCACCGTAATATATATGTATTATTATTGCTCTGTCGTAGCCTAGACACCAAGAATAAAATTGTCGAAAGAAGACAACTTGTCAAGATACAATTAAGCCATAGGTGAGCTTGTGACTCCCTTAAGTCCAAAGTCTAACCATTATTATTAGTCAGATTCTAAGATGAAATGCAATTTGTGGGCTAAGGAAGGAGTGGTGAAATCCCCCACCTTGTGTGGATTTGGGTGTTGCCCTTAAAATGGAAAAGAAGATGATATGAATGCAAAACTGAAATTAAACGTGATTTTAACAATGCAACTACGAATGGATTTTTGTTTTTGTTTATGAAAAAAAAAATTCATTATTTTTTTAAAAATGCAAGCAACCAATAATGAAAAGCAATTAAAAATAAGTGATAAGAGCACGATACCGGAGCATGCAGAATTATTAGCAATTTATTTTAAGTGGCAAATTTTTTTATAGCAAGCAATTTATTTGGCAAGCCGAACAAAGCAGTGTATAATAGCAATTCCTTTCCTTGCAATTTCCTGCAACTTGAAAAAGAGTGTTGGATAAGAAATTGTTTGTAAGGATAAATGAAAACAGAAATTTTTATCGTTTACCTAATCAAACACCAAAGCCAAAAAAATTTAGTTTTTTTTGTTTTTAATAGAAAGTTAAACAAAAGAAAATATAAAAAAAATTAGGATAGAGAAATTAGAAAACAATTTCTCACGCAAGCCTACTACTATCCCAAGTCCAAATGTTAAAATCTTTAAGGAAAAAAAATTCGAGCCCCAAACTTCCCCCTTTCTAGTAAAAAGAAAAATCGAAATCGCGATCTAAAAAAAGAAAATTGCGAAATCGCGAATTGGAAGAAATGCCGATTTGGAATTTTGAGTGCAATCAGGTCTTTTGGTTGCGATTTGCTGAGACACGGAAGCAATTTATTGCGGCTATTGGTGAAGGTGAAATTTTTGATGGTTGAGTTAGGTTTCGCTGTATGGGTGATGCTGTGGGAATGGAGTAGGTTATGGTTTTGTAAAGCGATTGAGTAGGTAGTACGGTTTTAGGTAGTGATGAGGAGAAATAGGTGAAGCATGGCAGTAGGTTGCAAGGTTGTGGTTGGGTATTATGCAGGAAGGAGGAGGCAGAGAGTATTTGTGTGATATGCAGCTGTGTTGTAGATGATTACTGTTCGGGGAGGAGTTGTGTTTTTGTAGGGCAGTAGTTGGAAGAAGTGGCTAAAGCAGTTGTTATGGTTTGAATGGTCGAAGCAGCGGTGATGGTGGCAGCAGTGGTATGTGTTTGTAAGATGTATGGTCAGGGATAGAGGGTGCAATTGTTGTTTGAGGTGGTTGGAAATTGATGATTGGCAGAGGAAGTTGTGAGGAGCAGAAATGGGGGAGTGTAGTGGATTGATTCAAGCCAGCAGGAGTAGTGATGTAAGGAGGATGGTGGGTGGTTTGTTGAAGGCAGGTTGAGTTGAAGTTAATGGTGATGGTTGATGTAGGCAGAAGAGGTGGTGGTTGTGCAGATGGATGGTGTAAACAGAGATAAGGGGCACTGGGTTGTTTGAAGTGGTGATTGTGTGAAGTATGTTGTATTTGAAGTTGACTGTGAGTTGACAGATGAGTATGCTATTTGGTGATGCACAGAGGTTAGGGGTAATATGAGGTGTAGGCAGTATTGAAGTTAGGTGATGAGGAGGTAGTTTATGTTTTCCGGTGATGGGGTAGTGTAGCAGTTTGATTAATGGTGGATGTTGATAATGACAGTGAAGAGTTGATGGTAGTGGTACAGGGTGGTGGTTCTGGGTTGTTATTGTGGTGATAGTGAAAGGTGAGGTTTGGAAGTATGGTTAGGTTGCTGGTGGTGATTGAGGAATGCATTGGTATTGGAATTGATGTGGAGGTTGATGTAACAGGCAGGCAGGCAATGGCAAGTGAGGTGGAAGTTGGTGATGGAAGTTGTTGTTGTAAAAGTTTGTAGATGGTATGTGAAGTGAGTAGGATGTAGAAAGTGACGCAATGAGAAGTGTTTGTGTGCTGTGAGGTTATGGATGTGGTAGTGTGGACCAATTGTACTGGAATGGGATGGATGGTTGTTATGTTGTGATGTGCAGTTGCTTGGTGATGTATATGATGTGGAGTAGGCAGCAATTTGGAATTGCAGAGGGATGGGTGTTGGAGATGTTGTTGAGGGCAGTTTGTTGTTACAGTTTGATGTTTGTTGGCAGGGTATATATGGTAAGTAGGCAGTGGAAGAGGGTAAAGGGTGAGGTGAATACTGAAGGTGTTGTTTGTGTTGAAGTTTGAAGGCAGGAGGTGACGTGAGTTGGGTGGTTGCACAGGTTGATGTGTGCAAGTATATGGTTGGTTTGGTGAATGGAGTAATGAATGGAGTAGAGGCAGTAGTGAATGCTTTTGTTTATGGAAGTTCGGTTGATGGTTGATGTGGTTTGGTTAGATGATGGCAGAAGAGTTGATTGCAGGATGAAGGCAGGCTTGTGGCAAGTATGAAGTAGTATGGGGTTTGGGATGAAGGAATGAGTGGTAGCAGGAAAGTGAAGGCACATAAGTGCACAGAGATAGAAGTGCACAGGCAGTGGGAAGAAGTTGTTGTAGAAAAATGTAAATGTAAAATTGTAAAATCAAAACAGAAAATGTAAATGTAAATGAAATAAACTATTCTTTTTTTGAAATGCAATCTTTTTTTTAACTAGAAATGCAAAAGCAGCTAGAAAAACAAGTGCACAAATAAAATGAAAATGAAAATTACACACAAGCACACAACAATAAAAAAAAATTAAATGCAACTCAACACACAAAATGAAAACACACTAAAATCAAAAAAAAAATTAATTCGAAGAATAGAATTAAAATAAAATTCCAATTTACCGGCAATTGCGCCAAAAACTTGTCAGACGATGAATTTTCTATCCATTAGAAAATTGTCGAAAAATATTGTAATAAAAATAACCGCAAACGTAAGGCGTACAATTTTAGTACGTGGCGAGTACGGGTCGATCCATAGGGAATTGAGTTAATTTAAATTCTACTCAATCAAATTAACCCAAGAGTTTGAAATTGTCTAAGCTAAGAAAATTGTAAAAACTAACTAAACCAAACTGAATAAAAATATGAGAGTAGAAGGAAATTTTAGAGGAAAATCCTTTCTCATGATCACACGAAACAACACAATGAAATAGCAATCACTTTTTAGTCATTTGTGAATCTAGTTAATGTGCTTATCCTAAGTATGGTATATTTGTGCAATTAATTAGCCCAACATAAACCATCAAACTTTAACACACTAACAAAACCATTTGTCAACTCTTATGAAAATGATAACGAAATTAAAAATAAAATCTATTCTAAGTATGATCTATTTGCTATTGATTAGTAACATAGACCATCAAATTTTTATTCTAAATCACTTCATTACCAAAATCATATGTAGATAAAGAGGTAATTTGTGTTTATGTTTTTTAAGCATAGCCTATTTGGTATCAACAACATAGGCTATCAAACTCAATATTAAACAAAAAAATTTTACCACATCAAAAATTCCATTAAGCACAACAAGAGATCAAATGAAATCACTATGTTAACTTTTTGCGATTCATGAGTGCTTCATCGCTCTAAATTGAAGGGACTTAGCATCTCATATTTGAATTCATTAAAACATAAGTGATTACAACATGAAAGAAGAGAGCTAATTAAAATAAACTAAAAACTAATCTACTTGCATAAAAGAAAGAGATCTAAGCTACTAACACCAAAATAAACATAAAAGAAAGGAACATGAATTAAAAGTGCATGAATTAAAATTGCATATAAATAAATTGCATAGAGAAAGGGCTAAGAAGTTATTAAAAAAGAAAGTGAGTTTATGTTTACATTTGTGGGTATAACTAACTAAAGAAAAGGTAAGAGCTTGGTACATGAAACATAAGGGGGTATTTATACATGACTAAAACCCTAATTCATATTTTAGGGGACTACCCAAATTGCCCTTGAGGAATTGTAACCTCCAAGTAATCATTGACATGAAATTATTCCCCACTAACATGCCTTGAAACCTTCATGAACATGTGGATGCGCTTTAATCTCCATTAGCATTTAATTGTGGTGCATGGGTCAGTGGGTATGTGGGCTCCTCCATGATGCATGAATTCATTTATTTCCATCTTTCATTTGTCTTCCTTCTCTTGTGCAAGCATACACACATAAAGCCTCTTCCATTATCCATACAAATTCCTACAGATAAAACTGAAATGTGCAAATATATATTCTCAAAATTAATACATGCACAAATTTACCATTTTTCCCCTAAATGAAGATGAATAAATGATAATTTAAAAAAAAAAAAAATGTAAACATGTAAAATACCCTAATATGCTCATTTATTAAATAAAAGTATGTTAAATATGGATGTAAAAAAGATGCACATTCACGTGCACATCACTACTGATGCTCGGGAATGAGAAACCCTGCCATAAGCAGAGTTCCGGTAGGAAATACAGGGAATTTAATTAGTGCAGGCCCAGGTATTTTCATAGTCTGAAGATTTATACTCATAGTCAGCCCTATTACACAAAATGGACAAACTGAGTCCAGGCCAGAAGCATCTAAGAATGTCAATTGCTCGTTGCCGACAAATTTTTGCTATTTTTGTTTTTTCCTTCTCTTTATTAAGCTCATTGAGAAGAGATGCCTTATCCATCCTACCTTGAGAAACTACAATGGAATCTAATCGGGCCTCACACTCCAGGTTATATATCTTGTTCTCTAAGGCATTTATCTGCCTCATAGCTACTTTCCTAACCTTCTCGAGTTTGCCCAAAAGGTGCTCCCTTATCTGTTTGACATCCCTAGAGAAGGGACAAAAGAACTCATCCTCGGTAGATAAGAATGAGAAAACCCAAGTATCTGGCATCCCTAACTCTCCTTTGAAGTAATTCTCTAACTCTTTGATTTTAGCCTCATACTGAGTCTTCATGTAACAACCCGAAATTTAAGCTATAATAATTAATTAACAAATTAATTAAATAATAATACGAAATTATCAGAATTGAGCCATGGGAGTTGCACCATTGTGTCCATGGTAATTTTTTGGTCAATTTCTATATATAGTTTTTCAAAATCCAAGTTAATATGAAGAAGTTACGAAGGAAACACGAAATAAAAAAAACGAAATATATATATATATATATATATATATATATATATATATGGGTCAAGTTGACCCAGACCAAGGCCAGGTCGACCCTAGTGTCGACCCCCAAAAGCCTAGGTCCACCTGCATGTCGACCCTTGACATATAAGGGTGGACCCGCTTTTTTTTCTTGTACGTAGTTTCGCCCAGATTCAAGCGTGATGTGTTTTTCCAATTTCTTTCGATCTTGTGCGTTCGTGCTTCCATCAGACAGTTCCCAACGAGCCTATGACATGGTTGCACCAGATTTAATCTTCAAATCTAACGGTCTGAGATCCCTAAGTGACACTATAAATAGAACCCTAGGCCTAGCTGTTTTTCTCATTCAGAGTTTCTCCTATCTGGGTTCATTGCCTAAGGCCGGACTCTAAATAGGATATTTTTCTAAGGAGAAGATCCTTTTGATAAAAATATTCTTCGCCCTAGAAGTGGATCCGGGAAGGCCAAGGAATAAAGCTAAGGACCACAGGTGAGTGTTTAGTAATTATTTTAGATTTTTAAGTAATTTAAATAATATGGTTCTCAATAGTTTTAGTTTTTCTACAATTTTGAGACAATTTTTATATAAGTTATTTACAGTTAATTTTTAAAGTTCTTTTCACTCTATTTTATTCAGCTATTTTTATTTAGCTATTTTATTCAGTTATCTACAGTTATTTACAGTTATTTCAGTTATTTACATTTATTTACATCTATTTTACGTTAGAATTCAACCTGTAAATATTAGTTTCTTTTTATTCCTTTTTTCGCGAATAAAATAATATAAAGAGAATAATTCGCAAATATGGATTAAATAGAATTAAACACTAAATTTACAAAAACTAGATATAAAATAAGAAAGACTGTAATAAAAAGAAGATAGGCTGAAATAGGCAAATTTGATACATCTGCAAGCATGTTTATAACTAGTTGTTATAATTAAAAAGATAAAACAGAAGAGTAACAATTATAAAGTAGGTTATAATTATGCAAAAAGAACAAAAAGGCTTATTTTAAAACTTTGACTAAGTTAGTAAGCAAATTATAACATAGGTTATAATTAGAAATAACAGAAAAGGCTTATTTTAAGACTTATAATTAAGTTAATAAGCAAATGCAGTAGAGATAACAGAAAAGGCTTATTTTAAAGACTTAGATTAAGCTAATAAGAAAACAGAGAAGAAATAACATAAGAGGCTTTTTGAAAACTTACACTAAGTTAATAATCAAGAACAGAAATAGGGCTCATACCAATAGCATTCCCTTTCAGACTAGGACTGATGGTCCCACAATAGTTAGGTGAGGTTGGGCATGACCCTTTTAGACTAGGACTAATGGTCTCACAATAGTTAGGTAAGGCTGAGCAGGACCCTTTCAGACTAGAACTGATGGTCTCACAATAGTTAGGTGAGGTTGGGACATAGGGTAAATAAGTGGCAAATAGATAGAAGTTCAAATCGGTGGATTTGGGCAAGGGGCGCAACTAGATTTTGTTTGTTAGGACCTGTACCAACAACATTCCCTTTCTGACTATTACTGATGGTCTCAAAAAACACTTAGGTGAGGCTAGGCAGGACCCTTCCAGGCTAGGACTGATGGTCTCACAACAGATTAGGTGAGGCTGGGCAGGCTTATGCTGATAGGGTGAGTAAGAGGTCATAAGGGGGCGAAAGTGAGTGTGTACCAACGGTGACCGAGCGTGTGGCATCGATTAGGGTTGTAATTTGTTACTCGTTCCAAGCGCTAAATAGGTGTCTTGTGTTGTAGGACCCACAGGATGGGACTAGCTCAAAGTGGCACAACAGAGATAGAAGGCCGATCAATGGGTAGAATTAAAATTTCAACCTAATTAAAATAGAATTAGGATTTCAGCCTAATCGCCAAAATATAAGACAAGTGCAAACAATCCAAAGAATCAAGACAACCAAAGCAAACAGTTAAACAGTATATATCCCAGTTTTATCCTTTCTCTATTTCCTTTTTATACTAGAACTGTTGCTAAGTCTATTATCTTTACCTTGCTTATAAATACTAGTAGGTACTTTCACTCGCTAGACTTATAATCTGACCCACTCCTCTATTTCCCTTTTCCCCCATAGGCTAGCAGAGGCAAGGATAGTTGATTCAGATTTCTTGGAGATACATTCTCGGAGTTCTTCATGTATTCTTCTTCTTTTCAGTTTACTTTTCATTTGGCTTTGATGTACTGGTACTTATAAGAGGGATTATTATTTTTATTGTACTCTTATTTAATGAGACTGAGATGTATTTTTCATAAGACATGTTTATTTGGTATTTGAGACATGTAATGTTTTTCAGACTTATTTATGAATTTTTATTCACCTTAGTAGAGCTTGTCCTCAAAGGATGGGGCAGAGAGCATGCGCACCTACAGCACAAGTACAGGCTTTGGATGCAGCACCTTCTAATAGTGGACTGGATCGAGGTAGGAAAGTCTATGTCGAAGGTTTGATCTCTATTTCAGATTTTCCTATTCGGACTCTTTTTGACTCCGGAGCATCGCATTCTTTCATTTCTAGTTCCTTGGTTGATTGTTTACACTTAGATATTTCTCTAGTAGTAGACCCTATAGTTGTTTCAAACCCCATAGGAGGATCGGCACATTTATCCATGATTTGTAGGGGTTTGTAAATTTTTATACTAGGCGTAGAGTTTGATTATGACGCCTATGTACTGGGATTTTCAGGATATGGGATGATTTTGGGGATGGATTGGCTATCCACTTATGGAGCGATATTGGACTGCAAGTAGAGAGTCGTCAGACTAGAGACATGCAGCGGTAGGACTCTCTAGGTTTCTTACGACCCACAGGGGTCGGTAATGTTGAGCTTCCTGTATTCCCTTGATTTATCACTAGGAGAGATATATTCAGTTCCAGTTGTTAGAGATTTCCCAGACGTCTTTGAGGAAGTTAGGGGACTACCCCCTAAGAGAGAGATCGACTTTAGGATCTATCTGAATGACAATGCTAAGCTAGTGGCATTGACCATGATATATATAGCTCCTAGGGAGAGGAAGGAGCTAAGTAAGCAGATTGGTGAGCTATTAGAGAAAGGCTTCATCAGACGGAGCATATCTGAGTGGGGAGCGCCAGTCGTCTTCGCTACAAAGGCGGATAGTACCCTTCGACTTTATGTAGACTATAGAGAGTTGAATAAGCTCACGAAGAAGAACTGTTACCCACTTTCTAGGATAGACGATCTTTTCGATCAGTTAGTTGGCTCTTCGGTATTTTCTCAACTTGATTTAGCCACTGGATTTCATCAACTTAGGGTTGCTGACGATAGCATCGATAAGACATCATTTATAACACCCGATGGGTTCTTTGAGTGGTTGGTTTTGCCGTTTGGGCTGACCAATGCCCCAGCCTATTTCGTAGATTTGATGAGCCATGTTTTCTGAGATGTCCTAAACAAATTCGCTGTAGTATTCGTGGACGACATTTTGGTGTTTTCCAAGAGTATGGGAGAGTATGCTATTCATCTTGAGGAGGTTCTTCGTACACTTCGTGTTCATTAGTTGAAGGCAAAATTCTCGAAGTGTCAATTTTGGCGTAAGAAGGTGCGTTTCTTGGGGCATGTAGTCTCAAGAGAGGTCTAACTGATCCCGCTAAGGTATTAGCAGTACAAGATTGGAAGTCCCCCAAGAACGCTACCAAAGTTAGAAGCTTCCTAGGTTTGGCTAGCTATTATAGGAAGTTTATCAGAGCTTTCGCTAAGATTTTAACACCGCTTACTCGCCTCACTAGAAAAATGCGGCATTCATGTGGGACGTAGATTGTGAGGATTCCTTCACGATGCTAAAGAGGACCCTTACTAGTGCACCAGTGTTAGTTTTACCCGACAGAGCTATGCCTTTTACAGTGTACACTGATGTATGTGGAACGGGTCTTGGAGCAGTATTGATGCAGGAGGGGAGGGTAGTATGCTATGGAATTAGACAGTTGAGAACCCATGAGAAGAACTACCCCACCCATGATTTGGAGTTAGATACTATTGTTTTCGCGCTCAAGTCTTGGAGATATTACTTGCTAGGAGAGAGGTTCGAGCTTTTCACTGACCATAAATCATTGAATTACCTATTCTCACAAAAGGATTTAAACTTAAGGCGGCAGCATTGGATGGAGTTTTTGGCATCATATGACTTTGAGATAGCTTACACCCCTGGTAAAGGAAACGTGGTTGCGGATGCGTTAAGTAAGAAGAAAGAAACTCTTAGCCCAATGTTCGTGGAGTGGAAAAGCCTAGAGTTTATTTCCACCTTTGATTTTAAGCCCTTTACTGACATTACCCCTGGATTATTGGCAGCACTTGAGGTTAAGCATACCCTCATAAATCAGATTGGCTTAAGGCAGCAAGGGGATTCAGAGCTTATAAATATTTTGGATAGGATTAGCAAAGAAGAGGTCTCTAGACATCTCCAACGCTATTCCATTGATAGTAAAGGGTGGCTAAGGAAAGATGGAAGACTTTGTGTCCCCCGCACTGGTGATTTGAAGAGAGCATTTCTAGAAGAAGCACACTATTCTCGAATGACTATTCATCCGGGTGGTGATAAGATGTATAGGGACAAGAAGAGAGTGTTTTATTGGAGTGGCATGAAGAACGATGTAGCAGAGTTTGTGGCTAAGTATCTTGTGTGCCAAAGAGTTAAGGCGGAGCATCAGAAGCCTGACGGATTGCTTCAACCATTGGATTTACCCAAATGGAAGTGGGATAGTGTTTCGATGGACTTCATAGATGGCTTACCCCGATCTAGGAAGGGGAATACCAGTATTTGGGTGATTGTAGATCGTTTAACTAAGAGCGCCCACTTCATTCCGGTTAAGAGTATGAGAACAACACCTTATTTAGCATCCTAGTATGAGAACGCAGCTTAGATTGAGTACGACCAATCATCCCAGAAGGATGACCAAACAGAGAGAGTTAATAGAGTTCTTGAGGATTTTTTGATGATGTGCATTCTTGATTTTGGAGCAACTTGGGAGGGGCATCTTTCTTTAGTTGAATTCGCTTGTAATATTAGGTTTCAAGCCAGCATCAGGATGGCACCTTTTGAAGCTCTTTATGAAAGACCATGCAAGTCGCATTCATGTTAGTTGGAGTCTACAGAGAGATTGCTACTTGGTCCCGACATGGTTAGAGAGACATCGAAAAAGGTTGATTTGATTAGGAGGAGAACGAAGATGGCCCAAGATAGGCAGGAATCCCATGCAGACAAGCGGAAAAGGGACATTGACTTTGAAGTAGGAGACTTGGTTTTCATTAAGGTATCTCCGCTAAGAAAGGTAATATGATTTGGAAAAAGTGGGAAACTTGCTCCCAGATTCGTAGGGCCGTTCCCCATTGTGGAAAGGGTAGGGAAGACGGCGTATCAGATAAAGCTACCGTAGAGGCTCACGAGAGTTCATGATGTTTTTCATGTTTCGCACTTGAGAAAGTGCTTACGTGATTCAGCAGAGTTAGTGGAACCTAGCCAACTTGAAGAGGTTGAAGTGGAGAGAGAAGCATCGATTCGTCGCATCCCTACCAAGATAGTTGGACAGGATATCAAGAAGCTTAGGGGTAAGGAAGTCCCATTGGTTAAGGTGCAGTGGGTAGATAGCATTGAGGACGCTACGTGGGAGGCTGAGGAGAGAATACGTACCTCTTTTTTGTATCTTTTCGATGGTACGTTTTGAATTTCCTATTTCCATCTTTAGTTTTGAATAGGTTCTTTCCTTTAGTATCCTTTGGGAGGGTAGATCTTAGGATTTAACCTATGGATGGTAGGACTGAATGTAAACATGTTACTAGAACATGTTATATATGATGAACGCTAGTGGTTGCAAGTGTTTGCTAGTGGATGCTAATGGACTCATATATATACACTAGGCACTATTATCTCTTAGGGATCGGCCTAACTAGGTCACTAAAACATATGCATATGGATGTGTGCTCATTTGCAATTTTATTTTATTTCCATGGTTGCTATAAATGGATGATTAGCATATGATTGTTGCATTTGGATGATGATTGTAGCACATATATAGAACTATCAGTTGTCATTAGGGAATTTTCATTCATTTGGATACATGGCACGGACATGATTGCATAAAAAGGAGGTCGACTGAATCAGTAGACCACCTAATCTTTTGCATTAGTTAGGGACATTGACTCTTTGCATATAACATAAATTGCATTAGAAAGCTTAAGAACAAAGGATGTAATGGATGGTGGTTGTAGAATTTGGATTAAAATATTTTTTTCATTCTTCTGTCCTTGGAGATTTCAGGGACGAAATCCTTTAAGGAGGGGAGAATGTAACAACCCGAAATTTAAGCTATAATAATCAATTAATGAATTAATTAAATAATAAAATACGTTTGTGAAATTATCATAATTGAGCCACGGGAGTTGCACCATTGTGTCCGTGTTAATTTTCTGGTCAATTCCATATATAGTTTGTCAAAATCCGAGTTAATATGAAGAAGTTACGAAGGAAACAAGAATTAAAAATAAAATGAAATATATATATATATATATATGTGTGTGTGTGTGTGTGTGTGTGTGTGTGTGTGTGTGTATGTGTGTGTGTGTATATATGGGTCAGGTCGACCCACACCAAGGCCTGGTCAACCCTAGGGTCAACCTCCAAAGGACTAGGTCGACCTGCATGTCGACCCTAAACATATAAGGGTCGACCTGTTTTTTTTCTTGTACGCAGTTTCTCCCATATTCAAGCGTGATGTGTTTTTCCAATTTCTTTCAATCCAGTGCGTTCGTGCTTCCATCCGACGGTTCCCAGCGAGCCTATGATGTGGTTGCACTTGATTTAATCTTCAAATCCAACAGTCTGAGATCCCTAAGTGACACTATAAATAGAACCCTAGGCCTAGCTATTTTTCTCATTCAGATTTTCTCCTATCTAGGTTCTTTGCATGAAGCTGGACCCTAAATAGAATATTTTTCTAAGGAGAAGATCTTTTTGATAAAAATATTCTATGCCCCAGAAGTGGATCCGGGATGGCCAAGGAATAGAGCTAAGGACCACAGGTGAGTGTTTAGTAATTATTTTAGATTTTTAAGTAATTTAAATAATAGGATTCTCAATAGTTGTAGTTTTTCTGCAATTTTGAGACAATTTTTATATAAGTTATTTACCATTAATTTTTAAAGTTCTTTTTGGTCTATTTTATTTAGCTATTTTTATTTAGCTGTTTTATTCAGTTATTTACAGTTATTTACATTTATTTACATCTATTTTACGTTAGAATTCAGCCTGTAAATGTTAGTTTCTTTTTATTCCTTATTTCACGAATAAAATAAAATAAAAAGAATAATTCGCAAATATGGATTAAATAGAATTAAACACTAAATTACAGAAACTAGATGTAAAATAAGAAAGACTGTAATAAAATGAAGATAGACTAAATAGTCAAATTTGAGATATTTGCATGCATGTTTATAACTAGTCGTTATAACTAAAAAGATAAAACAGAAGAGTAACAATTATAACGTAGGTTATAATTAAGCAGAAATAATAGAAAGGCTTATTATAATACTTTGACTAAGTTAATAAGAAAATTATAACATAGGTTATAATTAGAAATAACAAAAAAGGCTTATTTTAAGACTTATAATTAAGTTAATAAGATAATATACCAAAGATAACAGAAAAAGCTTATTTTAAAGACTTAGATTAAGTTAATAAGCAAACAGAGCAGAAAAAACAGAAGAGCTTATTTTAAAACTTACACTAAGTTAATAAGCAAGAACAGAAATAGGGCCCATACTAATAGCATTCCCTTTCAGACTAGGACTGATGGTCTAACAATAGTTAGGTGAGGCTAGGTAGTACCCTTTCAAACTAGGACTGATGGTCTCACAATAGTTAGGTGAGGTTGGGACATAGGGTAAATAAGTGGCCAATAGGTAGAAGCTCAAATCGGAGGATTTGGGCAAGGGTCGCAACTATATTTTGTTTGTTAGGACCCGTACCAACAACATTCCCTTTCAGACTAGTACTGATGGTCTCACAAAACACTTAGGTAAGGCTTGGTAGGAATATTTCAGGCTAGGACTGATGGTCTCACAACAGATTAGGCGAGGCTGGGCACGCTTATGCTGATAGTGTGAGTAAGAGGTCACAAGAGGGGGGCAACAGTGAGTGTGTACCAATAGTGACTGAGCATGCGACATCGACTAGGGTTGTAATTCGCTACTGCATTCCAAGCGCTAAATAGGTGTCTTTTTCTGTGGGACCCACATGATGGGACTAGCTCACAGTGGCACAACAGAGATAGAAGGCCGATCAACGGGTAGAATTAGGATTTCGGCCTAATTAAAATAGGATTAGATTTCAACCTAATCACAGCAATCTAAGACAAGTGCAAACAATCCAAGCAATCAAGCAATCAAAGCAAACAGTTAAACAGTATTTTATCCCATTTTTTTCTTTCCTTTATTTCCTTTTATGCTAGAACTATTGCTAAGTCTATTATCTTTATCTTGCTTAAAAATACTAATGGTTACTTTCACTCACCAGACTTATAGTCTGACCTACTCCACTATTTCCCTTTTCCCCTATAGGCCAGCAGATGCAAGGGTAGTTGATTCAAATTGCTTGAAGATACATTCCCAGAGTTCTTCATGTATTCTTTTTCTTTTAAGTTTTCTTTTCACTTGGCTTTGATGTACTGGTACTTATGAGAGGGATGATTATTTTTATTATACTCTTATTTTATAAGACTGAGATGGACTTTTTATAAGACATGTTTATTTGGTATTTGAGACATGTAATGTTTTTCAGACTTATTTATGAAGTTTTATTAACATTAGTAGAGCTTGTCCTCAGAGAACAGGGCAAGGAGCAGGCGCACCTATAGTGCAAGTACAGGTTTTGGATGCAGCACCTTCTAGGAGTGGACCGGATCGAGGTAGGAAAGTCTCTGTAGAAGGTTTGATCTCTATTTCAGATTTTCATAACTCCGGAGCATCGCATTCTTTCATTTCTAGTTACTTGTTTGCACTTAGATATTTCTCTAGCAGTAGAACCTATAGTTGTTTCAAACCCCATAAGAGGATCGGCACATTCATCCATGATTTGTAGGGGTTTGGAAATTTTTATACTAGGCATAGAGTTTGAATGTGACACTTATGTATTGGGATTTTTGGGATATGGGATGATTTTGGGGATGGATTGGCTACCCACTTATGGAGCGATATTGGACTGCGAGAAGAGAGTCGTCAGACTAGAGACATGCAGCGGTAGGTCTCTCGAGGTTTCTTACGACCCACAGGGATCAGTCATGTTGAGCTTCCTTTATTCCCTTGATTCATCACTAGGATAGATAGATTCAGTTCTAGTTGTTAGAGATTTCCCAGACATCTTTGAGGAAGTTAAGGGACTACCCTCTAAGAGAGAGATCGACTTTAGGATCTATCTGAATGACAGTGCTAAGCCAGTGGCATTGCCCGTGAGATATATGGCTCCTAGGGAGAGGAAGGAGTTAAGTAAGCAGATAGGTGTGCTATTGGAGAAAGGCATCATCAGACGGAGCATATCTGAATGGGGAGCGCCAGTCGTCTTCGCTAGAAAGGCGGATGGTTCCCTTCGACTTTACGTAGACTATAGAGAGTTGAATAAACTCACAAAGAAGAACCGTTACCCACTTCCTAGGATAGATGATCTTTTCGATCAGTTAGTTGGCTCTTCAGTATTTTCTCAGCTTGATTTAGTCACTGGATTTCATCAGCTTAGGGACGTTGACGATAGCATCAATAAGACAGCATTTTGGACACCCGATGGGTTCTTTGAGTGGCTAGTTATGCCATTTGGGCTGACCAATGCCCCAGCCTATTTGTAGATTTGATGAGCCGTGTTTTCCGAGATGTTCTAGATAATTTCGTTGTAGTATTCGTGGACGACATTTTGGTGTTTTCCAAGAGTATGGGAGAGCACGATATTCATCTTGAGGAGGTTCTTCGTACACTTCGTGTTCATCAATTGAAGGCAAAATTCTCGAAGTGTCACTTTTGGCGTAAGGAGGTGCGTTTCTTGGGACATGTAGTCTCAAGAGAGGTCTAACTGACCCCGCTAAGGTAGTAGCAGTACAAGATTGGAAGTCCCCCAAGAACGCTACCGAAGTTAGAAGCTTCCTAGGTTTGGCTGGCTATTATAGGAAGTTTATCAAAGATTTCGCTAAGATTTCAGCACCGCTTACTCGCCTCACTAAGAATAATGCGGCATTCGGGTTGGATGTAGATTGTGAGGATTCCTTCATGATGCTAAAGAAGGCCCTTACTAGTGCACCAGTGTTAGTTTTAATCGACGGAGCTATGCCTTTTACAGTGTACACTGATGCATGTGGAATGGGTCTTGGAGCAGTATTGATGCAGGAGGGGAGGGTAGTATGCTATGGAAGTAGACAGTTGAGAACCCATTGAATATGAGTGGATCGTATAGGATATATATATATATATATGCAAGTATAAATAGCTAACTATATAATATAACATGATAAATGATAGTAGCAAAGTAAATGAAAATAATCACACCAAGATTTTATACTGGTTCGGACCTCCCGTCCTACGTCCAATCCCGAAGCTCCTCTTCGGAATTTCCTTTCAACTAACCCTCACTTGACCCGGAGGAACAGGTTTACAATAGCAGAGTTTCTTTGTCAAGAATGTGTTCTATAACACGGATGTTGACTATTGAGTACAAATGCTTCCAATATATATATATATATCTATCTAGAGAATATTTGAATGAGGAGTTCTGTATATATGGAAGAGTTAAATACAAGTAGTTGATTGCTTAGAGATCAGGTATAAGTCAGAGTATAAGAGATAAGAGCGTAAGTAAGTAAGGTGAAACTTTCTCTTGAATTCCTGATGCTATTTATAGTGATGAAGAGTCTCTATGTATAGTTGCCTTTATTAACAATCGTTGTATAGTTGCTCCTGTTGGTGATGAAGAGTTGCAGTGAAGAGGAGCGGATGTGTCTCTTTGGATGTGACAGTTGGAGTTTGAAATTACACAGTCGAGCCTATTTCCAGACGTCTGGAAAGTGTCCTCAGACGTCTGGCCTTCATATATTTTTTGTGTCTGGTAGTATTTCAGACGTCTGAGTTTATAAACCAGACGTCTGGTCTTTACTTCTGTTTTATGTCTGGATGTATGTCAGACGTCTGAGTTCAGGATCAGACGTCTGGTTTCTTCTGAGTTTGTGAACCAGAGAACTTAACCAGATGTCTGGTCTGTGCACTCAGACGTCTGGATTAGTGCATGTTGCTTTTCTTATGTCTGTATCACTTCTTTTCCGATTCTCTCGACTTGTAGACTCTTGATACTTCTTTTGAGTCTTGTTCTTGTCTTTTTGGTGATATTTCTATAACAACTTCCTGTATATGTACATTTGTTTTCCATTGCATAGTTGTGATCATCGAAACCAAGGAATTGATTTCCTAACAATCTCCCCTTTTTTGATGATGACAACTATTCAATGTACTTATATATATATTTTAAATCTCCCCCTCAATATGTGCTTAGTTTTGTTGTTAAGATTATATATATATTTCTCCCCCTTTGACATTATCAAAAAGAATATATAAAAGTTCAAGCCAAAAAGAAATTTTCATTAATAATAAGAAGGAGTTACATTCATAGATTTGAACAAAACGAAAACAAAGCCTAAATTCTAGAGTTGCTTAGGAGAAGCTTGTTTTGAATCATCTTCCTTTTCGGTATTCCAAACTGCAGTACTATCTAGATTGGCGTAGAATAAGAATATAGCCAATTGATCTATTTGAACATCATTGGATGTAAAAGAAATTAAAGTGTCCAATCCAGCATTCTCACAAAGTTCGTCGAGATCATACATAGGAAACTTAAGTAGATTATAGAAAGGTCCTATATGAAGTTTTTTCTTTTGAATATCTTAATACCTTTTAATCGAATGAGGTGCATTGTACATCCATCGTTCGATTTGATCATCTGAACACACCTGAGGGTTTGAAGATGACGTAGGTTGATCTTGTTTGCGTTTTGGAGCTTTGATGTTCTTTGTACGAGGAGGCATTGTGATTTCGACGTGAAATAATGCGGAATTTGAAATTGAATTGCAAATCGGCAGAGAGGAAATTTGATTTGAGTTTGAAAAGTAAAAAAATGACGTTATTTTGGGGTTATAATAAAGGTCGATTGAATTCCAGACGTCTGAATTTGAAGGCAGACGTCTGGTTTGCCCTAAAAATTATACAGAAGACTCAAACAGACGTCTGTTTGTTATGAGTTAGACGTCTGATTTGACATAGTTTGAAAAATGTAGAGGCAGAGAGATTAATCAGACGTCTGGATTTAAACATAGAAGTCTGTTTTGATTTAATTGTGAAACAGATAATTAAGTCAGACGTTTGGAAATTAGTTCAGACGTCTAAATTATTCTGAATGTAATTTTGGAGAAGGCAGAGCTTCAAACCAGACGTCGGAGGGTTATATCAAACGTCTGACATATGCACATTGCGTAAAATTGCGACATATATCAGTGGTTCAGACGTCTGAAGACAATAGTCAGACGTCTAAAAGAAGCAGTTGTGCTAAAAATAGTCTGAAATTGATGGTTATATTTATTTATCAAATGTTGATAGTAGAAATATTTATTATTGGAAAATATAACAACATATAAATACATACAATAATTAATTTTGATTTTATTTATTTAGAAGGTGACGGAGTTTTAGGATTTCCTTAGTCGTTATCCTTCCATGGTTTAAGTGGAGACCATATATTCTTACGTTCGTGAGTCCGTGGGGAGCCAGAATATCGTCTTGGAGAAGGATCTGAGGGAGTACGATACGAAGAAGATGGATCTAATGAACTACAAGGTTTTGGTAGTGGTTCATGTACATCTTTCTTTCGTGATGAGCAAAACTTTAGCGCCACTTGTTCTAGAAAACTAAGCCTTCGTGCCTTAACTTTCTGTTCGAAATAAGCTCTCATTGAAGATCCATCTGTTGTTTTTGGTAATGATGAATTTCATCAATTTTCTCCTTTGTATTAGGAGAAATAAACAAGGATCTTTTAGCCTTCTTATTCTCTGGAGTAAAACCTGTATGATATGAGGACCACCTATTTGTTGGTTCTTGGTTTGGTGTAGGTGTCGGAAGACATTGTGGTGTGTCTGCTGAGCTGTCCGTCGATGGTGTGGAGACGGAGATATATATATAGGAACTCCCAGAAGACATTGTTTTTCCAAATTTTTAAGAATTTGATATTTTGTATATATTTGTGATGTAAACATGTGTATATATATATGATGAAAACGTTATTTATAGAAAAACTAATTTTCTAAATTTTTAATGGTTCAGAAATTCATCAATTTGTGGTAATGAAGAGGTGAACTAAATTTAGTCTTTAATTCAATTTTAGTTAAGATCTTGAAGTGAACAAATTCCCAAACTTCGTCTGAGTTTAATGAAAGTTTGTTCGTTTAATGGTTTTGTAAATATGTCGGCTACTTGATTTTCGGTACTTACGTATTCTAAAGAGATAGTTCATTTTTCAACATTGTCTCGCAAAAAATGATGTCGTATATCTATATGTTTGGTTCGTGAGTGATTAACAAGATTTTTTGATAAATTTATAGCACTTGTGTTATCACAATATATTGGAGAATTTTTGATAATTTTTCCAAAGTCCATTAGTGTTTGTTGCATGTAAATTACTTGTGCACATGCTAGAGCTGCGGAGATGTATTCGGCTTCACAAGTAGATAAAGAAACACAATTTTGTTTTTTGCTAAACCATGAAACTAAAGATTGTCCGATAAAATGACATGTTCCACTAGTACTCTTACTGTCTGTTCTACAACCACCAAAATCCGCATCGCTATATGAGACAAGTTCAAAAGATGATCCTTTAGGATAGAACAAACCATAATCTGTAGTACTAGATAAATAACGTAAAATGTGCTTAACAGCTCGTAAATGTGATTCTTTTGGTTTTGCTTGAAATCGAGCACAAAGACATACACTCATCATAATATCTGGTCGACTAGCTGTTAAATATAGTAAAGAACCAATCATGCTTCGATATAACTTTTCATCAAAATCTTTCCCATTTTCATCTTTTTCTAAGTGAATAGTAGTACTCATTGGTGTTGATTTGCTTGAAGTTTTATCCATTTTAAATCGATGTAATAAATAGTTACAATATTTTTGTTGGTGAATAAAAATTCCATTTTTGAGTTGTTTTATTTGTAAAGAAATTTAATTCTCCCATGTGTGACATTTCAAATTCATTTTTCATAATATTTGAAAAATTATTACAGAGATTTTCGTTGGTTGAACCAAAGATGATATCATCTACATAAATTTGTACAACCAAAATATCGTTATTTTCTTTTTTAATAAATAAAGTTGTAACTGTTTTTCCTATATGAAAACCGGATGTTATTAGGTGATTTTTAAGGCGTTCGTACCATGCACGAGGTGCTTGTTTTAATCCATATAGTGCTTTATGTAATTTAAAAACATGATCGGGATATTTTTCATGAACAAAAAGTGGTGGTTGTTCGACGTATACATTTTCTTTAATAAAACCATTTAAAAAGGCACTTTTGACATCCATTTGAAATAGTTTGAAATTGTTATGAGTTGCAAAGGAGAGTAAAGTACGAATGGCTTCTAATCTTGCTACCGGAGCAAAAGTTTCATCGTAATCTATGCCTTCTTCTTGATTGTAGCCCTGAGCAACTAATCGTGCTTTATTTCTAACAATATTTCCATTTTCGCCCGCCTTGTTTTTAAATACCCATTTTGTTCCTATTACCGATTGATCTTCAGGTCTTGGTACTAATTCCCATACGTTATTATGTTCAAATTGATGTAATTCTTCTTACATAGCTATTATCCAAAAATTATCATTTGAGGCTTCTTTATAATTCTTTGGTTCAAAGTTTGATACAAATGCTATATGACTTATTTGATTGAGTTGATTTCTAGTAACTCTTGAATTAAGATCTCCAATAATATTATCTATTGGATGATTCTTAAGAATTCTAGGAGATGATACAATAGTGTTATTTTGTATATTGGCTTCATTATTAATAGAATTTGTTGAATTTGTTAGTGGAATAATTTCTTCTTCATCATTAGTCTGATGTTTGAAAGGATTTTCGTCGAATGAGACATGTAGCTCTCTTCTATAGTATTATTCCTTTTATTAAAAATTCTATATGCCTTGCTACGATCCGAATATCCAACAAAGATACCCTCATCGGCTTTTGGATCAAATTTTCCTAATTTATCTTTTGTATTTAATATAAAACATTTTGAGCCAAAAGTTTTAAAGTATGATACTTTAGGTTTTTTTCCAAAAAATATTTCAAAACAAGTTTGTTTAGTCATTGGGCGAATAGTTACTCGATTTAATACATAACAAGATGTAGCAATAGCTTCGGCCCAAAAGTGTTTTGGTAATCCGCTACTATTTAATAATGTTCGTGCCCATTCTTGTAATGTACGATTTTTTCTTTCTACGACACCATTTTGTTGGGGTGTACGAGGAAAAGAAAAATTATGAGTTATTCCTTTTTTATTGCAAAAATTTGAAAAAAGATCATTTTCGAATTCTCCTCCATGATCACTTCTAATATTTTTAATTTTCAAATTCATTTGAGTTTTAATTCGTTTTGCAAATATTTTAAACATACCAAAAGTATCGCTTTTATGTTTTAGAAATAAAGTCCATGTATATCTCGAAAAATCATCGACTATTACAAAAACATATTTGTTGTGATTAATAGATCTTATTTGTGTTGGACCAAATAAATCTAAATGTAATAATTCTAATGGTTGTTTTGTAGAAATATTATTTTTAGATTTAAACGAGCTTTTCTTTAGTTTACCAATTTGACAATCATCACATAAATTTTCTACTTTGTAACTTATTTTAGGTAACCCTCTTACTAACTCATATTTAGCTAACTTATTAATATTCTTAAAATTAATATGACAAAATCGTTTATGCCATAACCATGGATCATCATGTTTGGCGGTTAAGCATAAGTTTGAATTTTTATTAATATTCATGTTTAATACATAAATATTTTTGTTTCTAAAACCTTCAAAAATGAGTTGTTTGTTATTATCTAAAATATTACATTTATCCTTTTCAAAATTTATTTGAAAACCTTTATCACATAATTGACTAATGCTTAACAATTTGTGTTTTAAATTCTCTACTAATAAAACATTTGTAATAATAGGAGAGTTAGATGTACCAGAGTTGATGACTTCTCCAATACCTATGACAAATCCCTTTGAATTGTCTCCAAATGTTACCGTTCCACCATCGATGTATGTTATATATGATAACATTTTTGAATTTCCGGTCATATGTTTGGAGCATCCGCTATCTAGTATCCATTTCTCCTTATTTTTTATTTTGGGTACCTCATCTTTTTGTGCCATAAAACATACATTAGCTTGTTCTCCGTCACTATCGCTATCACTTTCTGAAGATGAAGAATCGGAGTCATCCCATGTTACTTTGAAAGCTTTCTTCTTTTTGAGTTTTTCAAATTTGCTCTTCTTTTTATCATTGTTAAGTTTTGGGCAATCCTTTTTCATGTGTCTGTATTGATCACATTCATAACACTTAATTTGAGATAGATTTGTTGAGTTGGTCTTTCCTTCTTTTTGAAACTTGGTCATCTTTCTAAATTTCTTGAATCTATTATAGTTTTTGGTAATAAATACTATCTCATCTTCATCTAAATCTGAGTCATCATTCTTTATTGATGGAAATGCTATGTTCTTCTTCTCTGAATTTAATTCTTTACGTGCCTACAAATTAGCTTCATAGGACATCAAATTTCCTATCAACTCTTCAACTTTGAGAGTAGAGAGATCATTAGCTTCTTCAATAGCTAATACCTTTCTTTCCCAATCAGGTGTTAAAGAGTTGAGTATTCGACAAACTAAATCAAAATCAGTAAACTTAACTCCTAATGCCATAAGATCATGTTGAATAGTTTGAAATCTAGAATACATGTCTACTATAGTTTCATTTTGTTTCATTTTAAATGATGAAAATTGGTTTTGCAAAATTGAAATTTTAGTTTGTTTGACCTTTGTTGTAATTTCATGTGTAATTTGTAAGGTACGCCAAATATTAAATGCAGTGGTACATAACATGACACGTGAAAATTCATTTTTGTCTAGTGAACAAAACAAAACATTCATAGCTTTAGCATTATTTGATGCTAAGGTCTTTTGTGCATCGGTCCATGTGTTCATAGCAGTAGTTGGAGCTTCATTTTTATCTTGAGTGGCTGACCAAATTTCTAAACCATTAGCTTCCATAAAAATTCTCATACGTGTTGACCAATATGAATAGTTAGAGCCATTAAAAAGTGGGGGTCATGCTGTGGATTGTCCTTCTTGAAAAATACTTTCCATATTAGAATGATTAAAAAACGTGTTACCGTTCTTTTAAACAAACCTTGCTCTGATACCAATTGAAAGTCTATATGAGTGGATCGTATAGGATATATATATATATATATATATATATGCAAGTATAAATAGCTAACTATATAATTTAACTTGATAAATGATAGTAGCAAAGTAAATGAAAATAATCACACCGGGATTTTATACTGGTTCGGACCTCCCGTCCTACGTCCAGTCCCGAAGCTCCTCTTCGGAATTTCCTCTCAACTAACCCTCACTTGACCCGGAGGAACAGGTTTACAATAGTAGAGTTTCTTTGTCAAGAATGTGTTCTATAACACGGATGTTGACTATTGAGTACAAATGCTTCCAATATATATATTTATCTAGAGAATATTTGAATGAGGAGTTCTATATATATATGGAAGAGTTAAATACAGGTAGTTGATTGCTTAGAGATCAGGTATAAGTCAGAGTATAAGAGATAAGTGTGTAAGTAAGTAAGGTGAAACGTTCTCTTGAATTCCTGATGCTATTTATAGTGATGAAGAGTCTCTATGTGTAGTTGCCTTTATTAACAATCGTTGTATAGTTGCTCCTGTTGGTGATGAAGAGGAGCGGATGTGTCTCTTCGGATGTGATAGTTGGAGTTTGAAATTACATAGTCGAGCCTATTTTCAGACGTCTGGAAAGTGTCCTCAGACGTCTGGCCTTCATATATTTTTTGTGTCTGCTAGTATTTCAGACGTCTGAGTTTATAAACCAGACGTCTGGTCTTTACTTCTGTTTTATGTCTGGATGTATGTCAGACGTTTGAGTTCAGGATCAGACGTCTGGTTTCTTCTGAGTTTGTGAACCAGAGAACTTAACCAGACGTCTGGTCTGTGCACTCAGACGTCTAGATTAGTGCATGTTGCTTTCCTTATGTCTGTATCACTTCTTTTCTGATTCTCTCGACTTGTAGCCTCTTGATACTTCTTTTGAGTCTTGTTCTTGTCTCTTTGGTGATATTTCTATATCAACTTCCTGTATATGTACATTTGTTTTCCATTGCATAGTTGTGATCATCGAAACCAAGGAATTGATTTCCTAACACTCATGAGAAGAACTACCCCACCCATGATTTGGAGTTAGATGTTATTTTTTTCGCGCTCAAGTCTTAGAGATATTACTTGCTAGGAGAAATGTTCGAGCTTTTCACTGACCTTAAATCATTGAAGTACCTATTCTCACAAAAGGATTTAAACTTGAGGCGGTAGCATTGGATGGAGTATTTGGCATCATATGACTTTGAGATGGCTTATACCCTTAGAAAAGGAAACGTGGTTGCGGATGCGTTAAGTAGGAAGAAAGCAATTCTTAGTCCAATGTCTGTGGAGTGGAAAAGCCTAGAGTTTATTTCCACCTTTGATTTTAAGCCCTCTACGGACATTACCCCTAGATTATTGGCAGCACTTGAGGTTAAGCATACCCTCATAAATCAGATTGGCTTAAGGCAGCAAGGGGATTCAGAGCTTATAAATATTTTGGATAGGATTAGCAAAGAAGAGGTCTCTAGACATCTCCAACGCTATTCCATTGATAGTAAAGGGTGGCTAAGGAAAGATGGAAGACTTTGTGTCCCCCGCACTGGTGATTTGAAGAGAGCATTTCTAGAAGAAGCACACTATTCTCGAATGACTATTCATCGGGGTGGTGATAAGATGTATAGGGACAAGAAGAGATTGTTTTATTGGAGTGTCATGAAGAACGATGTAGCAGAGTTCGTGGCTAAGTGTCTTGTGTGCCAAAGAGTTAAGTCGGAGCAGCAGAAGCCCGGCGGATTACTTCAACCATTGGATTTACCCGAATGGAAGTGGGATAGTGTTTCGATGGACTTTATAGACGGCTTTCCCCATTCTAGGAAGGGGAATACCAGTATTTGGGTGATTGTAGATCGTTTGACTAAGAGCGCCCACTTCATTCCGGTCAGAAATATGAGAACAACACCTTATTTAGCATCCTTATATGTTCGTGAGACAGTCTGACTTCATAGAGTTTCCTCTAGCATAGTGAGCGATAGAGACCCTATCTTTACTAGCGAGTTTTGGAGAAGCTTACAAGAGGCTTTAGGGACGCATCTTAGATTGAGTATGGCCTATCACCCCAGAAGGATGGCCAAACGGAGAGAGTTAATAGAGTTCTTGACGATTTTTTGAGGAGGTGCATTCTTGATTTTGGAGGAACTTGGGAGGATCATCTTTCTTTAGTGGAATTCGCTTGTAATAATAGTTTTCAAGCCAGCACCAGGATGGCACCTTTTGAAGCTCTTTATGGAAGACCGTGCATGTCGCATTCATGTAGGTTGGAGTCTATAGAGAGATTGCTACTTGGTCCCGACATGGTTACAGAAACGTCGGAAAAGGTTGATTTGATTAGGAGGAGAATGAAGACGGCCCAAGATAGGCAGAAATCCTATGTAGACAAGTGGAAAAGGGACATTGAGTTTGAAGTATGAGACTTAGTTTTCATTAAGGTATCTCCGCTAAGAAAGGTAGTAAGATTTGGACCAAGTGGGAAACTTGCTCCCAGATTCATAGGGTCGTTCCCTATTGTGGAAAAGGTAGGGAAGATGGCGTATCAGATAAAAGCTACCGGAGAGGCTCGCGGGAGTTCATGATTTTTTTCATGTTTCGCACTTGAGAAAGTGCTTACATGATTATGTAGAGGTAGTGGAACCTAGCCAACTTGAAGAGGTTGAAGTGGAGAGAGAAGTATCGGTTCGTCGCATCCCTACCAAGATCATTGGACATGATATCAAGAAGCTTAGGAATAAGGAAGTCCCTTTGGTTAAGGTGCAGTGGGGAGATATCATTGAGGACACTACATGGGAAGTTGAGGAGAAAATATGTACCTCTTATCCGTATCTTATTAATGGTACATTTTGAATTTCCTATTTCCATCTTTAGTTTTGAATAGGATCTTTCCTTTAGTATCCTTTGGGAGGGTAGATCTTTGGATTTAACCTATGGATGGTAGGACGGAATGTAAACATGTTACTAGAAAATGTTATGTATGATGGACGCTAGTGGTTGCAAGTGTTTGCTAGTGGATGCTAATGGATGCATACACACACGCACACACTAGGCACTATTATCTCTTAGGGATCAACCTAACTAGGTCACTAAAACATATGCATATGGATGTGTGGTCAGTTGCATTTTTATTTTATTTCCATGGTTGCTATAAATGGATGATTAGCATATGATTGTTGCATTTGGATGATGATTGTAGCACACATATAGAACTATCAGTTGTCATTAGGGAACTTGCATTCATTTGGATACATGGCACGGACATGATTGCATAAATAGGAGGTCGGCTGAATCAGCAGACCACCTAATCTTTTGCATTAGTTATGGACATTAACCCTATAGTTTTGCATATAACATAAATTGCATTAGAAAGCTTAAGGACAATGGATATAGTGGATGGTGGTTGAATATTGGTTGTAGAATTTGGATGAAGATATTTATTTCATTCTTTTGTTCTTGGAGATTTCAGGGACGAAATTCTTTAAGGAGGGGAGAATGTAACAACTCAAAATTTAAGCTATAATAATTAATTAACGAATTAATTAAATAATAAAATAAGTTTGTTAAATTATCATAATTGAGCCACAGAAGTTGCACCATTATGTCCGTGGTAATTTCCTGGTCAATTTTCATATATAGTTTGTCAAAATCCGAGTTGATATGAAGAAGTTACGAAAGAAACAAGAATTAAAAAGAAAACAAAAAAAATATGGGTCAGGGCGACCCAGACCAAGGCCAGGTCGACCCTAGGGTCGACCTCCAAAGGCATAGGTTGACCTACATGTCGACCCTCAACATATAAGAGTCGACCCGCTTATTTTTCTTGTACGCAGTTTTGCCGAGATTCAAGTGTGACGTGTTTTTCCAATTTCTTTCAATCCTGTGCGTTCGTGCTTCCATTCGATGGTTCCCAGCGAGCCTATGACGTGGTTGCACCAGATTAAATCTTCAAATTCAACGGTCTGAGATCCCTAAGTGACACTATAAATAGAACCCTAGGCCTAGCTATTTTTCTCATTTGGATTTTCTCCTATCTAGGTTCATTGCCTGAGGTTGGACCCTAAATAAAATATTTTTCTAAGGAGAAGATATTTTTGATAAAAATATTCTATGCCCCATTAGTGGATCCGGGAAGGCCAAGGAATAGACCTAAGGACCATAGGTGAGTGTTTTGTAATTATTTTAGATTTTTCAAGTAATTTAAATAATAGGGTTCTCAATAGTTGTAGTTTTTCTGCAATTTTGAAACAATTTTTATATAAGTTATTCACATTTAATTTTTAAAGTTCTTTTCAGTTTGTTTTATTTAGCTATTTTTATTTAGCTATTTTATTCAGTTATTTACAGTTATTTACAGTTATTTACATTTATTTACATCTATTTTACGTTAGAATTCAGCCTATAAATGTTAGTTTCTTTTTAATGCTTTTTTCGTGAATAAAATAATAAAAAGAGAATAATTTGCAAATATGGATTAAATAGAATTAAACACTAAATTTATAGAAACTAGATGTAAAATAAGAAAGACTGTAATAAAAAGAAGATAGACTGAAATAGGAAAATTTGAGACATTTGCAAGCATGTCTATAACTAGTGGTTATAACTAAAAAGATAAAACAGAAGAGTAACAATTATAACGTAGGTTATAATTAAGCAAAAAGAATAGAAAGGCTTATTTTAAAACTTTGACTAAGTTAATAAACAAATTATAACATAGGTTATAATTAGAAATAACAGAAAAGACTTATTTTAAGACTTATAATTAAGTTAATAAGCAAATACAGCAGAGAAAACAGAAAAGGCTTATTTTTTTTAAGACATAGATTAAGTTAATAAGCAAACAAAACAGAAATAACAGAAGAGGCTTATTTTAAAACTTACACTAAGTTAATAAGCAAGAACGGAAATAGGGCCTATACCAATAGCATTCCCTTTCAGACTAGGATTGATGGTCTCACAATAGTTAGGTGATGCTGGGCAGGACCCTTTCAGACTAGGACTGATGGTCTCACAATAGTTAGGTGAGGCCGGGACATAGGGTAAATAAGTGGCCAATAGATAGAAGCTCAAATCGGGGGATTTGGGCAAGGGGCACAACTAGATTTCGTTCGTTAGTACCCGTACTAACAGCATTCCCTTTCAGACTAGTACTGATGGTCTCACAAAACACTTAGGTGTGGCTGGGCAGGACCCTTTTAGGCTAGGACTGATGGTCTCACAATAGATTAGGTGAGGCTGGGCATGCTTATGCTGACAGGGTGAGTAAGAGGTCACAAGAGGGGGGCGACAGTGAGTGTGTACCAACGGTGACCGAGCGTGCGGCATCGATTAGGGTAAATAATTCGCTACTGCGTTCCAAGCGCTAAACAGGTGTCTTTTGCTATGGGACCAACAGGATTGGACCAGCTCATAGTGGCACAATAGAGATAGAAGGCCGATCATCGAGTAGAATTAGGATTTCAGCCTAATTAAAATAGGATTAGGATTTCAGCCTAATCACAGCAATCTAAGACTAGTGCAAACAATCCAAACAGACAAGCAATCAAAGCAGACAGTTGAAAGTATTTTATCTTAGTTTTTATCTTTCCTTTATTTCTTGTTATACTAGAACTGTTGCTAAGTCTATTATCTTTATCTTGCTTAAAAATACTAGTAGTTACTTTCACTCACCAGACTTATAGTCTGACCCACTCCTCTATTTCCCTTTTCCCCCATAGGCCAGTAGAGGCAAGGATAGTTGATTCAGATTTCTTGGAGATACATTCCCGGAGTTCTTCATGTATTCTTCTTTTTAGTTTTCTTTTCATTTGGCTTTAATGTACTGGTACTTATGAGAGGGATGATTATTTTTATTGTACTCTGATTTTATAAGACTGAGATGTATTTTTCATAAGACATGTTTATTTGGTATTTGAGACATGTAATGTTTTTCAAACTTATTTATGAAGTTTTAGTTTGAATAATGAGTTACCATTTAAATGTTTCCGTTGTTTTTACTTATTTGTCTTGTGAATCTTAGTCTTTGTAATGTTATAGCTATACCTATAATGCACTATATCCTTTATGTGCCCTTTTTGGGTATACTAAAGGGTGTGGGGTGTTTCACTTTACATCCTTCTTCCATTTAAGAATCTCAGTCGATTCAGCTCCAAATGAAGGCATTGGATCTGCTTCCCACTTGAGGGGAATGGTTAAGCTAGAATCACTAGAGAACTTTTCTTTGCACTCATACGCAGCGCCATCTCTCTGTCCATCTCCACAATCCTTTTCCTTAGCCTTTTAATTTCATCCATATATACGGCTCTGAATATATCCTCGGCATTTTATAATGAATCTTCCAACTCCACTATTCTGAGCTGGGTAGAATCAACTTCTTTTGTAGAGTGGCTACCTCTGTATCATAAACAAAATAAATAAGCTAGAGAAGAATGAATAAGTCAACAAATACCAAAATCAAATAATAATGTAAAATAAGAAAAATAGGACTACTAAAAATTTCATAGATTTTCCACAAAGAAATATTAGACAAAAAATTAATTTCTCAGTCAAGTTAATCACTACAAAAATGTTCTCCATATGCTAAAATCATAACAATAAAACACTAAATCTAAATAGCGTCAGGAAGTTGTGGGGTCGTACAAGTAATAAAGGTCAATCGAGGGTCATAACGAGCTCCTGCCAAGGATCCTCGGTCGGGTCAATAGCCACTTCAAAGCCCCCTCTATCATTTAGAAAAGTTTGATACAATATGGGAGAGAAGAAGCCCAGAACTTCTCAAGACAGTGTAATAGTGTCTTAGCTCTCTTACTTCTGACTTTCTCTTGCTCAAGCTTATTTAAGTAAGAAATGATCCTATTTGAGGCAACCTGTAATAAGTACTCAAATACCTTTGCTACTACTCTTTTCCTAGTCTCATTTAAGGTCTCAATTAATTTAGCCTTTATTTTCTTACTCTCATTTAAAAAATCACGAAATAATCTCCTAGTAATGGTTTTCCATCCATCATTGCAAAGACAAGAAAGACCAGAACCCATGGAAGGTACAGGAGAAAAATTTGAGTAAGGCACCTCTACCATCCTCCTATATTATGCAGCCTCTTGCTTGCCAAACAATCTGGAAATCTCAGCAGACATATCCTCCACATGTTTCTAATATTGTGGAATCTCTTCTCTGTAACAATTCTATAAAGTTTTTCTCCCACCTTTACGGTCTTCTTAATCCCTTCCAACACTGATGTGGCATCTCCTGACCATGCACGCAATCTCCTATTGTAGACATACTGTTGTTCAAGCACGCTCTAGGCACTTGCAAGCTCTGCATGGTTAATTTTTAGCTCTGTTTTAGACCTCTCGGCATCATATTTGAGTTGAGAAATGTCATTCTTAGAGGCGTCCTAACGATGAATGCAGTTAGTGTTGAACAGAGCCCAAAACAAATCGATAAAATCATTACAGAAGTAAAGCTTAATTACATATTTGAAACATAACAGATTAGGTGTCAGCATTAAAACATCCAGTACCGATTACATCATCCCTACTTGATCACATACATGGAAATCATATGTATATTAATAAAAACATGAAAAAGTCATTCTTTAATCAAGTTTCTAAGCGTAAGCCTATACCACTCAAGATCAGGGCTATTATGTGGAAAAGAACCACTCTCTAACGTGTGTTGCCATCGGTGCAACATGAAATCACTAAGGGCATCTTTTTCCAAAACTAGATGACTTATTTGAGCTAACAACTCCTCAGTCTTGATCTTAAGATTCACACAAGTCTTGTCTAATTCTTTTTCGCATCGAGTCATATAGTTGCGACGTTTAACACAAGAAGATCTAAAGTGTGTTTTTCAAGCCTAGCCTCAGTCTCTCTCGACAGTTTTGTGAAAGCATTCTCTTTAGAATACTAAACAAAACAATGAGAAAAGCATAATCATTCACAAAGAAAATCTAACCAACACAATATCGCATTACAAATACCAAAATAAACTTCAAAGTTCTGGGTACAAAAAAATATGAAAGATGTTTGGGACTAATCATCTTAGTCTATCAAAGGATTTGAGTTAACCTTGTTCGTAGATGTGTTGTGTTGTCCATCATATTGCAGCTTCCTCTGGTCCTCATTAGCCTTTGCCTTCTCCTCTTAAGAAAGTAGCTTAAAATAGTTCAGTACAATGTCTTCCTCCTCTGCATTTTCTTCATTCCACCTATTTTGGTAATATGCAAAGAATGAACCAACTATAGACTCTTTCTTTAGGAAGTCAGGCTTAACTTCTACCCTGAATTGAGGACTAGCTGGAGTGTAAAATCCATAAGTCGCATCAAATATGACAGTGTTGAGCTTCTTCTTGCATTAAGTTAGCTCTTTCTCAACCTTGGCCAAAGCTTCATCCTTCTCCATCAGTTCAAGCCTCTTTGAAGTCCAAGCATCGTCAGTAGCCTTAGCTTCCCTTTAAACTTGCTCCCAAAGCATTTTGGCCTCCTCCTCTACCTTAACCTTAATAGAGGCCAATGTGGTCATCTCGGTGTTAGCTGTGGCAAAATCAGCTTCAATTTTGGTCACGGGGTCTGAAAGCAAAACCTACACACTTCTTGATTCATGTGCCTATGCCATCAAGGCCGCAGACTTTAAAAATACAAAGTATAAACAATATGAGCAACATGCTAGCAAAATTTGAAAAATGGGAAAGAAAGGAGGGTGCTTACATAAGACCAAAGTTTTGCAAATTCAAACAGAATTGCAAAAGGAGGCATCTTGGAAGCCAAGTCCAAAAGGAGAGGAGGAACTTGAGCAGCTCTTCCTACTTTCTCTACTAAAGAAAACATATCAATTTCAGACATGTTCAAGCTACTCATTGGAGAGCCAGGATCACTCTGCGAAGAAGAAGCAGTAAACCGAGTTGGTCTAGAGATCAGGGGAGGATAAATACCTACATCAGAAGAAAGAAAAATTTCTAACGGGGGAGAAAAAATTAGCTTTTTGGAAGTGGTGAGAGAATCACCAGACCCCCCCCCACACGGTCTCTTCAAAACCTTCTTTTTCTCCTCCAGAGCCCTATGGATCTCAACTGCAGCGTCATCATCCATATTATCTATAAAAGAAGAGAGATAACAAGATTAAAATCATAAGTACAAGAGTTCCCTAAATCTTCCACAAGCAACTTTTATGCCCAGGTTCATTCGTGGAAGGAGTAAGCTTAAATATGCTACGAGAAAAAATATGATGAGGATGCAATAAACCCCGTTCCTTCTGCTTCGACTCAATAAAAAGCTCCTTTGTTTTTCTGACCTTTGTCGGCAATCTCAAAACCTGCTGCCTATGAGATTCATACAATCGCTCATGCTCCTCTAAAGAGATGGTATAAATTGAATAATGATGGAAAACGAAGGAAATTTGTAAAAATTCAAGATGAAGAAGTAGAATTTGGTCCATTTTTCAGTTCTTCTTTGGACACTCGTAAGAAATAATTCCCTAGCCTATTCAGAAGAAACCCCCATCCACTTTCCAGGACATCTTCTAACCTCGAAAAGAAATCAAAGTTCCTTTCCAAAAGGATTGATGCCATTTTCAGCATAAAGGACGAAAGTACCAAACTAAGGGTATACGAATGAGGGGAAAGTTGAACTGGAGCAAAATCAAGGGTCGCAAACCATCAGCGGATAGTCAGATGCATAGGAAGAAACAAACCACATCGAATATGTTTAGGAGTAATGGCAATATACCCCTCCGATGGAGTATTGATGCCTTCTTTGGATTCGAGAACCTTAGCGGCATAGCCATGAAACCCAAATTGTTTTAGAATCCTAATAGCATCTCCCAGATTAGTGATTTTAGAAGGAGGAAGCATAGATGAAGACAAAGAAGAAGTCATGTTAAAATTTTAAAAGTGACTTCAAAGAAAGATCAAGAATCGAAATGATTTTTTTTATTTCAGTCCGCGAAATTACTCCCAAATTCGAAAAATAAATTGGTAACAAATCTTTTGGAGCAAAAAGAGTAAAATAAATTTAGGGAGCATGAAGAGGAAAGGTATGTGTCTTAATTTGAGTAACGACCACACGATTGAAATAATCTAAGTGTTTTGTGAAATGTGGATTTGTTGTAGGATTAAGAATATAAAGACTCATGGAAATCTATATAGAAAAACAAAATTCTAGATTGAACAACTGATTAAAGATGGCCCAGCATGAGACTAACACGTATGTCGGAGCACTAAATGTGAATGTAGCTGAAAAGACTTATTTCCAATGCCAAAAAGACAAATTATACTGAACTGATTAGGCATACAGACCGGGTGTTTAAGAAAACAAGTCTACCTTGACCTACAGTCATTATAGACTTTCGGGGCAAGTGTTACACCCATTCTTACCATGAACCGCAATAAGGGAAAGTGAGACAAAGCGGAAGGGAAATCGACTTAAAGCCATGTCACCTAATGCAACCCGAGCCCTGTAATTAAAGGATCGTAACAAGAGACCAACACTGCACGTATCAGGGAATAAAGGCGTGCTAATATAGCTATATCCAACAGTAAAGAAACATAGGCATAGGAAGTAGTGCCATATGTACTAAGGTAACCAGACCTCTAAAGCTCACACTTTGTCAATACCTACAGCAACAGGTCTACTCTAGCACATACCGAGGGCAACATAGACAAAACCATGCAGAGCCAAAAGCACTTCAAAGAGGCTGTGTACATGGCCACTAAAAATACACTTCAATGCAGACCCAACCTCATAGCCAAACGACGAGTGTTGAGGTTCTCTCTCTCATCAGCAATCAAAGTATGCTTAAACAGAGGGTAATTCCAATCACGAATAACCTTAAACGCGTTCCAAGCATGCACTAAGTAAACCCACAGAACAAAATAAAGAATATTTATTCCATTCCGAACCGACACCTAACCGAGTCAATCAAAGGAAGCAAAGGTATCAACTGGACATAGTGACCTGAGCACCAAACAACATTCATAACTACATCTTTCTCAACAATATCATGAATGTTAGTACCTTAGGTATTGTTTTGATGATAACAACTATAGACATTATATAAAATATAAATACTAATGTTTTATCAAGTTATATATAGCATATAGTGCAGGATATTAGATTAGTGTTGATTAAGAAGACTGTACATTACCAATAGTAGATTCAAGATGCTGATATAGAGTCTCAAGAGTTGGAGAATGAAGACTCATAAGTATTGAAGAGTTTAAGATTTCAAGATATTCCAAATAAGTTATAGAGTTGTAGAATTTATGTTAAAAACTTGATAGCGCTTTCCTGATCTCCCTCTCCTTCTCTAATTTTATTTTAAATTGTTTTTCAAATATCCTGGTTTTAAAATAATCTTTTTAAAATATTTCTCAAAATGATTTTCAATTTTTTATACTTATAATGATACTATTTTAGTGCTAATTTAGCCTTAAGATCCATATTCCACTGACTCACATTTGGTATCAGAGCATTAGTTTTCAAAGTATTCATAATTTAATTTTTGAAAAAGTTTTAATGGAAATTTTCGATAATATTTTTAACACTATTTTCGAAAAGATAATTTGCAAAATCATCATAATGGTTTCATAAATTTACATCTATTCATAATAAAAAATCATATGATCTTTTGAAAACGTATGAATTGTTGGAACAGATGTGTTACATGGCTTTTGATGAATAGACACATAATTATCAAACTCTACATATCAGAAAGGACAAATGAATATTGGATATTGGATAGTGGATGCTCAAGATACATGACTGAAAGTCTGGAGACTTTGAAAGATATAGTTTACAAAGATGGTGGATCAGTAAATTTTGGAGACAACTCTAAAGGATATGTAATTGGTATCGGCAATGTTGGTAATTCTAAAACTCCTATTATTTCTAATGTTTTGTTAGTTAGGAATTTAAAGCATAATATGTTGAGTATTTGTCAATTGTGTGATAAGGGTATTAAAATTAAATTCGTAAAAGAAAAATGTTACAATGAAGGTAAAGAGTCAAACATTATCTTTGAAGGTATTATGAAACAAAACATCCATATTTTATGTTTGAAAATTTCAAATGATAATTTGTGTCTTTTGGCTGAATCAAGTGATCCTTGGATTTGGCATAAAAGATTTGGTCATTTGAATTTCAAACTAATATCTAAAATTGCTAAAAATGATCTATTAGAGGTCTTACCAAAATGAATTTTAAAGTTAATAATTTATGCGATGCATGTCAATTAGGAAAACTTAGAAAAAGCTTTTTTAACTCAAAAGATAGATTTCTACCTTCTAACCCCCTAAACTTCTTCACTAGATCTTTTCGGTCCTTCATAGATACAATCTATAAATCATAGTATATATAATCGTAGATGATTATTCTAGGTTTACCAGGACGATTTTCTTAAAACTTAAAAGTGAAGCTTTCGAAATGTTTAAAATCTTTGTTAAATGAATTCAAAATCAAATGCCTAGTAAAATTAAAACTACTCGAAGTGACCACGGTGGATAATTCAAAAAAGAAAATTTTGATAATTTATATAATAAGAAAGGTATAACTCATAATTTTTCATTTCCAAGAACACCATAACAAAATGGAGTAGTAGAACGTAAAAATAGGACGATTCAAAAGTGCGCTAGAACTAAACATATTGATATAAGACACTGTTTTCTAAGAGATAATGTAAACAAAGAAATAATATCACTTGAATTTATAAACACTGAAAATCAAATAGTTGATATATTAACAAAACCATTAAATCAAACATCTTTTACTAAGTTTAGAAGAGAGCTGGGAATTTGTTCTCTATCCAAAATATAAAAATAATGAAGTAAAAATTACAAAATATAAAGAAAAAAAATAATCCAAATTATAACATATATGTTGACATATCCAATCCTCCTATATCGAAATATAACGGTAATTTTTTTTTTAAATTTCCCTCTAAAATTCAAACGGGTGGTTATATAATAACCAAATTTCGACTTTCTTATTCATTTCTTTGTATTCTCTCTATTTTAAAATTATGAAACAAATAAACCATGGCCTTCTCTAATCCTAAACTTTCTAGAGAAGAGAATTCATCATTTTCCTTCCCTTCTTTTACCCAAGGCCCCTTCCAGAACACTGCTATGGCCGAAGTTATTAAATTGAAAAGGAGAAATGAAGAATGTTCTAAATATGTTGACTAAAATACAAGTTGTACAACTTTGTATGTCCAAAGAACAAGAGAAACAAAGTAGAATTCTTTGCAATTTGTAAAAATATCTATTGGATAATCCTACGAATCCAATAGTTATTGAAGATGATTCTGCAAATTTGGACATTCATAACCCCATTCAAGGCACCGATGAGGAGGAAGAAGAAGAAGAAGAGGAAGAACACGAAGAGAAAGAACACATGGAGAAAGATGACGAAGTTCGATGCATTGGAGAAGTATGTTTCGATCGAGAAGGAAATCTCATCGAATAAAAGGGGAACTTTGCCTTCATTATCCTCATTATCCTATTTACAAATCTCTTATCATTAAGAAATCACATTAGGATGGCACTTGTCTTTGTTAATTTGATTTTCTAGTGTGTATGTGTAATTTAACTTAACATTTGTTTTACTCACTTACTGTAACGTATCGGGTTTTGCCCGTTCGAAAATCAACATCCGTACTTCACATTGTACTAGAATGCCGCAGATTCAACTGTTCAAATCCAATTCGCCGGAGCTATAACACAATTAAGTAAATAACACAGCGGAAGAAAAGAATAATACATTGATATACAATATCTGATACAACAGAGTGATACAATGAATATCAATATACATCAGAGATATGATACAAGAAATAGCAGCGGAAAAGAAAAGATAACATCAGCAGCGGAACAATATCAATAGAAGTGATAACTCCAAAATGATCTTCAGACAAGAATGAATCCACAACTCCAAGATAAGCAACTCCGATGAATGAACTAGCTCTAGATAATCTACTAAACCTGAATATCTGAAAAGAAACCCAACTCTAGACTGCTCGTGTGGAAAATTATGAGCACCCAGAGTTTAGGAAGGGAACAATAAACTCCGGATCAGTCGTGGGACTGGTGTGAGCAACAAAAACAGTTTATCTTTAAAACAAATAGCAAAAGAATTTAAATATTGAAATCCGCAATGCTTTTGGAAAATGAAACTACCATAAGGCCTCCCGCACACACACACAATGCAAACGCAGAATCGGAGGAGATTTCTCCTTATGATAGTCAAAGATGCTTACTACGCAAATCATTGAATTATTATTATTAGTGCATAGTGCATAGTGCAGAAAACATTTCGAAAGTATAATATTAATCTTAGCCAGCATAGACATTCCGAACTATGCCTACTATAGCTACCATTTAAACAGTGGGGCGCCACCATAAGTAAATGGCAGGTTCTACATCTAAAACCGTACTGGTTCGTATTGGAAGAATGGATTTCCAACAAATGGTCAGGCTAAGGAACTTCCTTCCGCCGCATGGGATCGCCTCTGGCTGGACGTCCCGAGAGACAAACTACTCTCTACCAACAAGGCCGGGTTACCCCTATAACAGGTAACTCACAAATATGCCACCTCCCGGTCCTTTGGGACCTTTATCCGAGCGCTCGATAACCAACATCACACATAATAAATAAGTGTATCCACATGAGTAAGTATCTGGGCTCCATACCATGATACCACCCCTTTCCAGAAGGAAATGACATACCCTAAAGGGCGCGACCCTCATAACCTTGCCGCAACATTCCTGTTTCGACCATTTCCGGGGAGTGAGGCCCTGACGAAGTCTCGTCCACAAAGCTATGCTTTTTCAAAAAGCCACGCTTTGGATCAACAGATGATCAACCTATGATCACAAAGATAATGATCAAACAAATGATCATATCGCAAATGATCAAACACTGATCATCACACAACAACACTCAGCATGCCACATTACCAAATTGGGAATATATCGCTGATAACTTCAACTACATAACCTCTGAGCTCGTACGTCTCAGAGAAGGGTGTTAAGCTAAGAGAGTATATTCTCCGCCACCAACAAAAATGTATTTGAAAGAAATCGGCTTTATATCTCAAAGTGTAATGTCAGACACGTAACCATACAAGTCTGTTCCGGGTTCGAACAGAACCGAAGGCACTTCTCACGAAGCCCTTGCAAATCCGGATAATTTCCAATCACGTCCGGACTTCCCGTCACTAAGGGTGATAAAACCTCTATATCGGGGTTCAGCCGATGCAGAGTAACTCGACGGTAATCCTTCCGTTTTCAAAAATATCCGGTCTTCAACATCGGTCATCAAATGCCATCCATATACGACGTATCACATATTCGGAATGGGTTATACGACCCAAAGGTCCTTTCCCGGCTAACCCGAATAGTGAGCGAAATATTTAAAAACATATGGATATGGGATATCAATTAAGTCATAACTTAATAATTTAAAACTTTCTTTCAAATAGTTTAAACAAATTTCCATTTTCAAATCTTTTAAACAAAAAGATTCAATTCACAAAGTTAACCCCATTCACAAAGATCCATTTTTGGATTTCAAAACATTTCCATTTTAATTGAATTAACCCGTTCAAAATCTTTACATTTAGATTTAACTTATAGCTTTCAAATCGTTTCCATATCTTGGAAATCGTTTTCATTTAAATCTTAAATTTCCTTTTTAACACAATTTGGAAGTTCACTTCTTATTTGAAAGCTTTAATCATTTGAAAACAAATAGTTTTCTTTTCAGAAAAATCCAATTTTATTTACACGAGTGAAAACCTTTGAATTTAAATTCAAATCCCCAAATTAATATCTTTAAAATAGTTCAACCTATATATAACTTATACAGCATCTTCAATCCCTAGTTTCAAATCATAGAATCCAATTTCAAATATTAAATCCAAATTTAAATCAATTTATTTAAATTTTCAAAACTCGATTAAGTTATCAAAATAACTTTTATCTTTGAAATTCCATTTAAAAAACTTTTCACTTTAAACCCGAATTTCTAATTTCAAAATCAATTGAAATTAAAATTTCAATTTTAAAAACATCAAATTTAAATTATCTGTGACTTAACTGATTTCCACGTGAAATCCATATTTGTGTGTGTAAAGGTGTAGTCCAGGGGTTTCACACAATAGTGCAACACAATGAATCATCACATATCAGAATACAGAAATATAATTCGATAAGCGGTATAAGAACAACGCTTATCGTTTATTCACAGATCATAGATATATAAAGGTCACAGATAAGTAAACTACAGATCACAACATAAATCAGGATGTATCACAAAGCATCATATATCAGGGATATCAAACAATCAAGTCATTCAATAGAATCCAAACATCCCTAAGTAAGATAATTTAATTATCTGATAAATTTAAATCGGATGTATCAATTACTAATCCGGTTAATTATCATAACTTAATTACAAATTATTTGAAAATCTTTCTTTCAAATTTATTAGTTAACCCTTAATTATTAACTAATCACTTCTTAAATCAATGAATCAATTAATCTTTAATTATTAAATTAATCTTAATTAATTTCCATTATTAGTTAATCCTTTGATTAATTAACAAATAATTAATTCACATTTTAAATTATCATTAAATTAATTACATTCCGTAATTATTTATTCATTACTTCTCTAAGTAATTTTTATTTTCCAAATAGTCAAGTGATTATTAATTTAAACCTTAGTTAATACATTTAAACTTATAATTACAAATTATCAATACAAATTATCAATTATCAACTTTAATTACTTTAATGGTTAATGAATTTAAGGCTTTAATCTTTATTACTTAAAGAAAACACACTTCCCATTATTGATTAAATTTTCATTTTTAATGTGTTTGAAACATCTATTTCACCCTTCCTTAAAACTTCCATTTTAAATTTCAAGTTTTAAAACGAATACCAGTTAAATTTTAAATCAATTTATAAACTAACTTAAAAAAATCTTAAGTTACAAATTAAAAGCAAATCTTAGTTATGGAAAGAGTTTAAATCAAATCCCCTAAATTTTCAAAATATTTATTTATTTAAAGTATTTAAATCTTTAAACTTCTTCCATTTCAAAAACTGGAACTTAAACACTTAAATTTAGACTCAGTTTTTAACATTGGTTTCAACTTTAAAACTTAACAAATTAAAAACTGTTAAAACTGGGCACTGTTAAAACTTGAAACAAATGACCCGAGCCCTTCCAAGATTTTACTTCGAGTTACCCCAAGAAAATCATGAGCCTGCTTCGAGCAAAACATATATCAACCCGTGCTCTTCCCTTCCAAACCCAGAGCAAAGAAACCAGACCCAAAACTAATCGTGCTCGTGCACGTGCGTGGCGGTGATGAACTTCGCCGATCATCTCCGATGATCTTCCTGAACCACCCATCGCCCAAACATCCCTACTCGAGCAACCACCCACCATCATCGATTCGAAATCGAAATTCGAACGTACGAGCCAACCTGGAACCAGTAACCCAACCTCAAACCAAAACCTGTCATCATCGATTGCTCCACGCTCCGACCACCAGTGGCTACCCAACTCCGGCCGTGAACTCGTCTACCTCCCCTGTATCCAACCCCAGAAGCTCGAAACACTCGATCATTACATGGCTTCGAACGAGACAAAAACTCAAGGCCATATAAAACTAGGTCTACGCAAATGAATTCGACGCCATCGTCACCACGTTCACCAGTACACCATTCCACCATTTTTCCCAAACTTCCCCATAACTCCTCCACCTCCAGACCCAAACTCGACATTTCTAGTTGTCGAGATCGCCTATGGCAGCTCGAAAGGCTTAAAACCGTGCATCTAAAACTGCTCTTCAACCCAAGCATTAAAATTTATAATTCTTGTCTTAAAAATCATAATTTTGTTTGTAGTTTCGATTTATACTCCTGGTTTCTTTAAACAAGAAGTTTGATTTAAACATATTTAAAGTTAGACTCAGTTTTCTTGAATTACCAGAGGTAGTTATAGGTTATTTCAGCTTTAAAATATTTTTAACACTTGGATAACAACCAAACAAACAACTCTTATTCACATACCAGGTTCAACCAGTTGATAGATCAAAAGATGGAGGTTGGTTTTCATATATACCAAAACAGATAACAGAATATCAAGAACAGATACAGGTATCACAGAACAGATACACACAGGTTACAGTCATATACATACAAGATACAGAGAAAAGCATTCCATTAATTTAAGTTATAAGTTTAAATAAAATTGTTACTCACCGCTTTAAAGAGGAAGAACAGAGACTTGTTTTTGAAATCTGTTTTGAACTTGAAAAACTAGAAACATGTTTCCACTTTGATCATTCTGCCAAATCCTTTGCTCACTATTTTGTATTGATATGCTGGTGGTGGTTGAATGCTTGTTTTAGGTTTTTAAATGGAGTTTTATTTTGGTTTTACTTAGTTCGAAAGGAAAATGAAAACTGGAATGGAAAAAAAATGTTTAAAGGCTGATATATAAAACAGGGTATCATTTTCTTTTACAAAACAGTGTACACTTTGTACAAATTTTCAGAGATTTTTTTCTGGTTTTGGTGGCCGAGATTTACATTTTTATGTGCTTGAGAAGATATTTGCATTACTAGCATTAAATGCTATTTGTACTTTATGTTTCTATTTTATACATATCTCATTTTTCTTATATTTGCCTGGCTTAACTTACAAGCTACAAACAATATTGTATTTTGACTTTGTTTTGGTTCTTATTGTTCTCAAGTTTACCTGCATATCATATTCGAACATGATTTTCTATGCAGATATTTGTTAGGCTGGGAAGTCTTCATTCTTAGCTTGCATTCCTTTCTTATGTGCTATACAAACATGCTACTAGTTTGACAAAAGAATGTAGTGTAAGTGAAATGTTATTCCAACATATTGTTTGATTATAAAATGCATTCGTTTTATTATTTACAAAACTATGGAATTTACTTATATATATTTTATTCTCCTTTCTTTCGTCTTATTATTTTTGCATCTATTTTATTTGTATTATATCGTATTGATTTAACAAGATATATGTATTTACTTTATATTGAATAAAACTATATAATTTATTCATTTTTATAATATAGGTGAATTTATAGATTATAATTTGTTATTGGATTTTATCCAATGTATTGATTTTATACTTTATCTATCTTATATATTTTCATTTTTAAACCGTTTATTTACAATTTAGATTCAAATTAAATATATATACTTATATTTATAATTCCAGATTTACTCATATATATATCCATTCACATATATATCCACATATATACAATATTTTAAAGTTACAAAATGATTTATACCAAACTTAGTTTAATTCGGGGAGACTCGCAATCCATTTATCGTTTTATTTCACAAATATCAATTCAAAAATTAATAAATTATCATTTTAAATATTTATAAAATTCGGGGTCGTTACAGACTTCCCCCCTTAAAAGAATTTCGTCCTCGAAATTGCCAAGGAGACAAAAAGATAGATGAAGAATATTTCATCAACTGAACATCTGTTCTGCATTTGGCTTACCAAATCAGAACATCAATAACAGATACAAGAACGAATCTGTTTAGCACTTCACAAGATACTCGGGTTATCCAGATCTACGAAATATGCAGTGGCATCGGTCGGTTCGAAAGGATAACTAACCATTCATAGAATATACTGGGTCCCAAAGGATAGATAGATATATGGATACAATTTCAAAATTTTCAGTTCAGAACTAAAGTATACCTATCAACCATAGCAATCAAAGCAACCAATTCATCCAAACAAACAATTTTGGCTCAGTTGGAGTTTATGTCCCATTTTTATATATCGAATTTATTCCTGGATCTACCAGGAATTATCAAAGAATAGAGAAAAGATGTTAAACAAAACAGATTGATAAACAAAAAGATTGCTTCCTCGTTGTTACAGAGTATTGACCATTTCATAGTCTCTTCTCTGTCCCCTATCTCATCCTCTTCTCGCACTCATACTTACTATCAGTGGATAGCAAGAGAATTTACTGAGGCATTCGGACGGATATCTGAGAATTACTCATTCTAGGTTATACTTCACCCTATCTCTAATGAGCTACTTAATGTGTTATACTCCTGAGCTAAAGTTCAACCTTAGCTCTGATACCAAATGTAACGTATCTGGTTTTGCCCGTTCGAAAATCAACATCCGTACTTCACATTGTACTAGAATGCCGCAGATTCGACCGTTCAAATCCGATTCGCCGGAGCTATAACACAATTAAGTAAATAACACAGCGGAAGAAAAGAATAATACATTGATATACAATATCTGATACAACAGAGTGATACAATGAATATCAATATACATCAGAGATATGATACAAGAAATAGCAGCGGAAAAGAAAAGATAACATCAGCAGCGGAACAATATCAATAGAAGTGATAACTCCAAAATGATCTTCAAACAAGAATGAATCCACAACTCCAAGATAAGCAACTCCGATGAATGAACTAGCTCTAGATAATCTACTAAACCTGAATATCTGAAAAGAAACCCAACTCTAGACTGCTCGTGTGGAAAATTATGAGCACCCAGAGTTTAGGAAGGGAACAATAAACTCTGGATCAGTCGTGGGACTGATGTGAGCAACAAAAATAGTTTATCTTTAAAACAAATAGCAAAAGAATTTAAACATTGAAATCCGCAATGCTTTTGGAAAATGAAACTACCATAAGGCCTCCCGCACACACACACAATGCAAACGCAGAATCAGAGGAGATTTCTCCTTATGATAGTCAAAGATGCTTACTACGCAAATCATTGAATTATTATTATTAGTGCATAGTGCAGAAAACATTTCGAAAGTATAATATTAATCTTAGCCAGCATAGACATTCCGAACTATGCCTACTATAGCTACCATTTAAACAGTGTGGCGCCACCATAAGTAAATGGCAGGTTCTACAACTAAAACCGTACTGGTTCGTATTGGAAGAATGGATTTCCAACAAATGGTCAGGCTAAGGAACTTCCTTCCGCCGCATGGGATCGCCTCTGGCTGGACGTCCCGAGAGACAAACTACTCTCTACCAACAAGGCCGGGTTACCCCTATAACAGGTAACTCACGAATATGCCACCTCCCGGTCCTTTGGGACCTTTATCCGAGCGCTCGATAACCAACATCACACATAATAAATAAGTGTATCCACATGAGTAAGTATCTGGGCTCCATACCATGATACCACCCCTTTCCAGAAGGAAATGACATACCCTAAAGGGCGCGACCCTCATAACCTTGCCGCAACATTCCTGTTTCGACCATTTCCGGGGAGTGAGGCCCTGACGAAGTCTCGTCCACAAAGCTATGCTTTTTCAAAAAGCCACGCTTTGGGTCAACAGATGATCAACCTATGATCACAAAGATAATGATCAAACAAATGATCATATCGCAAATGATCAAACACTGATCATCACACAGCAACACTCAGCATGCCACATTACCAAATTGGGAATATATCGCTGATAACTTCAACTACATAACCTCTGAGCTCGTACGTCTCAGAGAAGGGTGTTAAGCTAAGAGAGTAAATTCTCCGCCACCAACAGAAATGTATTTGAAAGAAATCGGCTTTATATCTCAAAGTGTAATGTCAGACACGTAACCATACAAGTCTGTTCCGGGTTCGAACAGAACCGAAGGCACTTCTCACGAAGCCCTTTAAAATCCGGATAATTTCCAATCACGTCCGGACTTCTCGTCACTAAGGGTGATAAAACCTCTATATCGGGGATCAGCCGATGCAGAGTAACTTGACGGTAATCCTTCCGTTTTCAAAAATATCCTGTCTTCAACACCGGTCATCAAATGCCATCCATATACGACGTATCACATATTCGGAATGGGTTATATGACCCAAAGGTCCTTTCCCGGCTAACCCGAATAGTGGGCGAAATATTTAAAAACATATGGATATGGGATTTCAATTAAGTCATAACTTAATAATTTAAAACTTTCTTTCAAATAGTTTAAACAAATTTCCATTTTCAAATCTTTTAAACAAAAAGATTCAATTCACAAAGTTAACCCCATTCACAAAGATCCATTTTTGGATTTCAAAACATTTCCATTTCAATTGGATTAACCCGTTCAAAATCTTTAAATTAAAGATTTAACTTATAGCTTTCAAATCGTTTCCATAACTTGGAAATCGTTTTCATTTAAATCTTAAATTTCCTTTTTAACACAATTTGGAAGTTCACTTCTTATTTGAAAGCTTTAATCATTTGAAAACAAATAGTTTTCTTTTCAGAAAAATCCAATTTTATTTACACGAGTGAAAACCTTTGAATTTAAATTCAAATCCCCAAATTAATATCTTTAAAATAGTTCAACCTATATATAACTTATACAGCATCATCAATCCCTAGTTTCAAATCATAGAATCCAGTTTCAAATATTAAATCCAAATTTAAATCAATTTATTTAAATTTTCAAAACTCGATTAAGTTATCAAAATAACTTTTATCTTTGAAATTCCATTTCAAAAACTTTTCACTTTAAACCCGAATTTCTAATTTCAAAATCAATTGAAATTAAAATTTCAATTTTAAAAACATCAAATTTAAATTATCTGTGACTTAACTGATTTCCACGTGAAATCCATATTTGTGTGTTTAAAGGTGTAGTCCAGGGGTTTCACACAATAGTGCAACACAATGAATCATCACATATCAGAATATAGAAATATAATTCGATAAGCGGTATAAGAACAACGCTTATCGTTTATTCACAGATCATAGATATATAAAGGTCACAGATAAGTAAACTACAGATCACAACATAAATCAGGATGTATCACAAAGCATCATATATCATGGATATCAAACAATCAAGTCATTCAATAGAATCCAAACATCCCTAAGTAAGATAATTTAATTATCTGATAAATTTAAATCGGATGTATCAATTACTAATCCGGTTAATTATCATAATTTAATTACAAATTATTTGAAAATCTTTCTTTCAAATTTATTAGTTAACCCTTAATTATTAACTAATCACTTCTTAAATCAATGAATCAATTAATCTTTAATTATTAAATTAATCTTAATTAATTGCCATTATTAGTTAGTCCTTTGATTAATTAACAAATAATTAATTCACATTTTAAATTATCATTAAATTAATTACATTCCATAATTATTTATTCATTACTTCTCTAAGTAATTTTTATTTTCCAAATCGTCAAGTGATTATTAATTTAAACCTTAGTTAATACATTTAAACTTATAATTACAAATTATCAATACAAATTATCAATTATCAACTTTAATTACTTTAATGGTTAATGAATTTAAGGCTTTAATCTTTATTACTTAAAGAAAACTCACTTCCCATTATTGATTAAATTTTCATTTTTAATGTGTTTGAAACATCTATTTCACCCTTCCTTAAAACTTCCATTTTAAATTTCAAGTTTTAAAACGAATACCAGTTAAATTTTAAATCAATTTATAAACTAACTTAAAAAAAATCTTAAGTTACAAATTAAAAGCAAATCTTAGTTATGGAAAGAGTTTAAATCAAATCTCCTAAATTTTCAAAATATTTATTTATTTAAAGTATTTAAATCTTTAAACTTCTTCCATTTCAAAAACTGGAACTTAAACACTTAAATTTAGACTCAGTTTTTAACATTGGTTTCAACTTTAAAACTTAACAAATTAAAAACTGTTAAAACTGGACACTATTAAAACTTGAAACAAATGACCCGAGCCCTTCCCAGATTTTACTTCGAGTTACCCCGAGAAAATCATGAGCCTGCTTCGTGCAAAACATATATCAACCCGTGCTCTTCCCTTCCAAACCCAGAGCAAAGAAACCAGACCCAAAACTAATCGTGCTCGTGCATGTGCGTGGCGGCGATGAACTTCGCCGATCATCTCCGATGATCTTCCTGAACCACCCATCGCCCAAACATCCCTACTCGAGCAACCACCCACCATCATCGATTCGAAATCGAAATTCGAACGTACGAGCCAACCTGGAACCAGTAACCCAACCTCAAACCAAAACCTATCATCACCGATTGCTCCACGCTCCGACCACCAGCGGCTACCCAACTCCGGCCGTGAACTCGTCTACCTCCCCTGTATCCAACCCCAGAAGCTCGAAACACTCGATCATTACATGGCTTCGAACGAGACAAAAACTCAAGGCCATATAAAACTAGGTCTACGCAAATGAATTCGACGCCATCGTCACCACGTTCACCAGTACACCATTCCACCATTTTTCCCAAACTTCCCCATAACTCCTCCACCTCCAGACCCAAACTCGACATTTCTAGTTGTCGAGATCGCCTATGGCAGCTCGAAAGGCTTAAAACCGTGCATCTAAAACTGCTCTTCAACCCAAGCATTAAAATTTATAATTCTTGTCTTAAAAATCATAATTTTGTGTGTAGTTCCGATTTATACTCCTGGTTTCTTTAAACAAGAAGTTTGATTTAAACATATTTAAAGTTAGACTCAGTTTTCTTGAATTACCAGAGGTAGTTATAGGTTATTTCAACTTTAACATATTTTTAACACTTGGATAACAACCAAACAAACAACTCTTATTCACATACCAGGTTCAACCAGTTGATAGATCAAAAGATGGAGGTTGGTTTTCATATATACCAAAACAGATAACAGAATATCAAGAACAGATACAGGTATCACAGAACAGATACACACAGGTTACAGTCATATACATACAAGATACAGAGAAAAACATTCCATTAACTTAAGTTATAAGTTTAAATAAAATTGTTACTCACCGCTTTAAAGAGGAAGAACAGAGACTTGTTTTTGAAATCTGTTTTGAACTTGAAAAACTGGAAACATGTTTCCACTTTGATCATTCTGCCAAATCCTTTGCTCACTGTTTTGTATTGATATGCTGGTGGTGGTTGAATGCTTGTTTTAGGTTTTTAAATGGAGTTTTATTTTGGTTTTACTTAGTTCGAAAGGAAAATGAAAACTGGAATGGAAAAAAAATGCTTACAGGCTGATATATAAAACAGGGTATCATTTTCTTTTACAAAACAGTGTACACTTTGTACAAATTTTCAGAGATTTTTTTCTGGTTTTGGAGGCCGAGATTTACATTTTTATGTGCTTGAGAAGATATTTGCATTACTAGCATTAAATGCTATTTGTACTTTATGTTTCTATTTTATACATATCTCATTTTTCTTATATTTGCCTGGCTTAACTTACAAGCTACAAACAATATTGTATTTTGACTTTGTTTTGGTTCTTATTGTTCTCAAGTTTACCCGCATATCATATTCGAACATGATTTTCTATGCAGATATTTGTTAGGCTGGGAAGTCTTCATTCTTAGCTTGCATTCCTTTCTTATGTGCTATACAAACATGCTACTAGTTTGACAAAAGAATGTAGTGTAAGTGAAATGTTATTCCAACATATTGTTTGATTATAAAATGCATTCGTTTTATTATTTACAAAACTATGGAATTTACTTGTATATATTTTATTTTCCTTTCTTTCGTCTTATTATTTTTGCATCTATTTTATTTGTATTATATCGTATTGATTTATGAAGATATATGTATTTACTTTATATTGAATAAAACTATATAATTTATTCATTTTTATAATATAGGTGAATTTATAGATTATAATTTGTTATTGGATTTTATCCAATGTATTGATTTTATACTTTATCTATCTTATATATTTTCATTTTTAAACCGTTTATTTACAATTTAGATTCAAATTAAATATATATACTTATATTTATAATTCCAGATTTACTCATATATATATCCATTCACATATATATCCACATATATACAATATTTTAAAGTTACAAAATGATTTATACCAAACTTAGTTTAATTCGGGGAGACTCGCAATCCATTTATTGTTTTATTTCACAAATATCAATTCAAAAATTAATAAATTATCATTTTAAATATTTATAAAATTCGGGGTCGTTACACTTACATATATATTTTAAGATGTGATTGGATTATGGTATGGTATTGAATGAATATATAGATTTGTTGGTTACTAATAATGATTTGTGTTATCAATTACCATTTCTTATATATCATTCTTATCATTATTTCCATTTCTTGATTATCACATTTTAAATATCACTTGTTGTTCTTATATAAATCATTCTCATCAACATTATATGACATTAGTATAATATTTTATTTAGGGGCAGTTAGATTTAGAGTAAGAGTTAGTTTAGAGTTATAGTTTTAGGTGGTTATTTTTGTTGATGACAAAGGGGGAGTAATATATAAAATCTAGGCATAGATTAAGGGAGAGTTTTGTAACCTAGAGGGAGTTATATTATATTTTATATAGAGTTTCCATCACCAAAAAGAGAAAGATTGTTAGTACCTTAGGTATTGGTTTTGATGATAACAACTACATACATTATATAAAATATAAATTCTAATGTTTAATCGAGTTATATATAGTATATAGTACAGGATATTAGATAGGTGTTAATTAAGAAGAATGTACAGTATTAAGAGTAGATTCAACATGCTGATATTGAGTTTGAAGAGCTGGAGAATGAAGACTCCTGAGTATTGAAGAGTTCAAGATTTCAAAATATTCCAGATAAGTTATAGAGTAATAGCATTTATGTTAAAACCTTGATAGCACTTTCCCGATCTCTCTCTCCTTCTCTAATTTTGTTTTAAATTGTTTTTCAAATATCCTAGTTTTAAAATAATCTTCTTAAAATATTTCTCAAAATGATTTTCAATCTCTTATACTTATAAATATATTATTTCATTATTAATTTAGCATTAAGATCCCTATTCTACTAACTCACGACGAAGCACTATAACACTTCCCTACCATTCCTCTCAAGACATTCGCTATTCCGAAAGAGAGGAAACTGACCCATGCAGGCTCGGGCTTCCAGCCTAACTCTTCGGACATCCCACTTCAAATTTTCAATATCCAGCCAATATCATGATTTTCCACCAAAACCCCATCATCAATCCGGGCACAATGAATAGGCACCATGGATAAGAAAAAGGAGGAAAAATCTGAAGGTGGAGATTGATGGAAAATACTAAAGTCAATTGTAGCAAACAATAATACATTTTTGATACTATAAAAGGAAAACTAGAGGACGTAAAGGGGGACCTTTTTCAACTTCTTCTCCTTCCAAAAAACAAAAATCGGATATTGCATGCCTGTAAGGCCATTGCACTCATTTGTACTAAAACTATAAAGATATAGTGGAATATTCCATGGTCGTAGGATTAACATTAATCCCAACCACGTAAAAATCTTGTTGTCTTTTACTTTTATTGCTCTACTATCATATTTCGCTTTCTTGTGTTATTGCAAACCATTTCGACATTTCAAAAATCAGTTAAAGTGTGATTACTCGACTGTGTAAGCATTTAGCAACATAATCACTTCCTAAAGATGAATTTAACTTAGATTAAATTTGTCGATTCCTGATCGCGAGAGCGACTAGTTATAAGATCACCTCACGATCAGGTTGAGTGTAGTGAAGCCAAAAAACTTCACCAGCAATCAATATCATCAAATGTGTACTAATCCAATTAATATTATTAACACAACTTCATCATCAAATGACTATAATTAAATACCCATTGTCTAGTAACAATAATGGTAAAATATCACACACTTATCAAAATGCGATACCGTCATCAAACATTAAATATATGTGATAATTATAATCAACAACTAATCACATATTTAACAATCATAAATATACTTAAGACCTTTATATTCTTAAGTATAATTTTTTTTATTGTTTATTACAAAGTCACCTATATTTATTTATCTAAAAAACTGTAAAAAAAATTGAATGATAATATACTCTTTAAATTTTTATTATACTTCCATTCCTCCAAATATTTCTAAACCTTGCAATTTTAAATTAAAAATAGCAGTCTTCATCAAATCACTCTATAAAGTGAGCTTATTATTATTATACAACAAATTTATATATATATTTATATATATGTATGTATGTATGTATGTACATGTGTGTGTATTAAAACCTCTTTAAATACTTTCCAAAACTAATTTATTACTATTTATTCCAAAAACACAACAATTTATTTTAAATCATCGAAATTCCTTTTTATATTAAAAATTAGAGAATAACAGTAATATTTCTTACTACAAATATCATAAATCAATCATTTTGTCAATTACACAAAACGACACTATTTTCACTAAAATGCACATTATTATGATTTAAAATCTAATTCTATTTTATAAAAAAAACTTTCCAAATGTTAAATTAAAATTAAAATTTTAGTAATTATTCATGAATTTCCTTAGAAATTCATAAATGATAACCTTACTTAATTTTATAATTTAATCTTTGTAACCTTCGTAAAGAAACCATCCAAAATCTATAGGTAACTTTATCTATCATATATTTATATAAGCTTCCCATTATTATGCATTTTGTTTCAATTATTTAGTTCCCAATTCAATTTAAATATTTATTTTAATCAAACACCCTGGAATACAACAATCGATGATATTTACCCAACCAAGGCGTAAGACTTATAAAATATCGTAATAACTAAATAGTGATCCACAGATCACAACATATATCAATAATTGTTTGCGCCAAAATTGGTCACAAACACCCAATTGTAGATGAAAGCACCAATTCACAGTCTCAGATCACAGATAGACAAAATGTAGAGGATATAAATACGAAGAACACTCAAAATTTAAAAGGAAAGCAGTAAAAAGACAAGGTTTATAGTGGTTCGACATAGTAGCCTACATCCACTTTGAAGAGTTTGTTGTTTATTGATGATTGTCAACTGGTTTACAACAGTACAATTGAAAATACTCAAATTAAAATGGAGTTCCAGTAGAGTAATAGCGTAGAAGAGCCAAAAGGTCCATTTTCTGAAGGCATTGGAGTGCTATTTATAGGTGGTCAGAAAATATCTGGCTTAGATCTCAGAGTACCTCTTCACACGCATAAGTGGGCCCACCAGATCAATCAGGGGTTGCTTGGGATCGATCCCTGATCGATCCATGCACACTTCGTATCAATCCAAAAATGGTGCAATGGCGATGGGATCGATCACAAACGTTCTTCTAGTGATATGCAAGCTATAGTGAGAATTTGAAGACGTTTGGACTTGTAGATTTTGAGTTATGATCGATCCAAAGCTAAGTTTGTAAGTTGGCTGTCATGTTCGTATCCATGGTTGTGTATCGATCTGTCTTCGTATCGATCATATGCGTATCGGTCAAGTGAGTGGTGATGACGTGGAGCGATAGTTCAGGCGAGATCCATATTTAATGCCGATCGACCGCTTCTATCATTAGACCATGCTTTTCGTACCCAACCTGTAGATTGCTTTTTGTATCGATATTTGGGGGCATCTTTGTATCCATGCGTATATGCCGCTTCGTATCGATCGATGTTGGCACGTGTTCTTCGTATCGATTGTTTATTGGTAGGTTTCGTATCAATCATTTGTTGATCAATACGAATGTGTGGGAAGGGGGATCGATACGAAGTGGGTGGTAGATGATCAGACGAACCCAGACCGATGCCAACACCCGATGGATAAGAAGGAAGAGGGTGTAAACTTGATGGATACGAAGCCGTATTGATACGAAGAAGGGTTAAAGCGATGGATACAAAAGGATGTGAATCCTAGGTTGTTGATCGATCCACTCGAAGTAGCTGCCTGATTGACTCGAAGTGAACCTATCTCTGACTCGAAGTGTGGTGTTCGGTGACTCGAAGTAGCTTATAAGTACGCCAATATATCAAAGACCCAAAGCAAACCCTTCTCTAGCCCGAAGTAGCCTGCCTGAAAACTCGAAGTAAACATGGAGGTGACTCGAAGCAAACTCCAAGCAGCCCATTTTCTCAAAAATCTATACTCTAAGTATTTCGCGTTGTTTGTTCGTTGACTATGATATATATGTTGCCTTGCCAAAAGGCGGGTTAAAAATAATTATGACTTTTCATCAGTAGATATCTATTTTTTAATTTAAAAATTCAATTGGTTAAATTAAATAGTTCATACTAACTTACTTTTGCTAACAGTCTCCAATCTCAGCAACCCCCGTGCCAAATCATCTACCACCATGAGTCCAATGGAAGAAACCATGCATGAATCAAAGTTCATTTGTGAAAGATACGGAGGTTTGAAGTTTCAGAGTTTAAATTGTAAATATTAATAAGGGCTAAAATGAAATGGAAGCACTCATCTCAAAAGAAGGTTAACTTGTATTTGTTTCAAGTCAATGAAGAGTGGCATTTTTTCCTTCCATTACAGCCCAAATCGCTTTCAAAATCCAAGCTATTAATTATTGAATGAATCCCTTGCTCTTTTTAAATTACTATTTTCTTTTGGAATAGATGTTATACTTTTTGAATTAAGAAAGGAATAAAGATTGTAAAAAAAATACATCGAAAAAGTTAATTTCCTCCCACTGAAACCTTCTTTAATTATAGGGTAGGATAATGGATAGAGTAAATTTGAATGTACGCATGTAAAGAGAGAAACACATGAATATTTATTAAAAAGTTACCTTTTACATGCAGAAATTTAATTTCTAATCCATAGGGAATCGATCTTTATAAATAAAAAGATTAATTTACCTATATGTTAATCAATGTGTAATTAATTTACATAATTGGTTTCCCACAATATATGAAATTAATACAACCAGTTATACATATACATATATTCAACCATTAGGATACATGTTAATCTATGCACAATTAATTGCTAGTCTACGTAATTATTTTTCCACAATACATGAAATTAATATACAGCCAATTACACACACACACACACATATATATATATATATATTCAATAATTAGGAAATATGTCAATCAATATGCAATTAATTTCCTATCATTTAGGAAACTAATATACAACCAACCATATATATACATACATGCATATATATATATGCATATATATTGAAACTGGGTTAATTAATTATAAGTTGGGCTTTGCGGCCCAAATCAGCATAATATAGATTCGAAAGATAATACACAATAACCTCCTCCGACAATCAAGTCCAGACAAAACAAACACCCGCAACTGAAAACTTCCATTTTTAGGGTTATGGCGGCTCCCAATTCTCTAATTGAACTCGTTCGTTCAATTCCTTCATCATCAACATCTCCATTAGTTGTTCTTCTTGTTCTGTTGCCATGGTAAGAGCTTTCTTCGGTATCCTCCCAATTATTAGACTAATATCTCTGTTTATCTGTTTTGTGAGAGCTAATACATCATGTTGTTTATTTTCAAAAGCCCGACAGTTCCTCTCCCTCCAGATGTGCTACAAGGAGGTTGTGAGTCCAATTTTGCCAGTCTCCTTCATCAGCTTCATGAGATTACGCCCTCCATGCAGGTAATCAACCTCTTTTGTTAAGTTTCGGACATTGTTAGTGCGTAGACATCTCAGGTTTTGAATGCTCCAGACTCTTTTGGAATATTCACATTCAAAGAATAAGTGTTCATGCGTTTCCTCTGCATTATGGCAAAGATTACAAATTGTGTCGTTTAAAACTCCCCATTTATGTAATCTATCCTTAGTTGGTAATTTTCCGAGGATAGCCTTGTAAAGAGTATGCGCCATTTTAGGACTATTAGATCTGCTCCAAACTACTGTAGACCAATTAACCAAAGGATGCTTGTTCCTTGATTCTTCCCATACTTCTCGGAACCTAAAGTTACTATTAGAGTTCCTCTTCCAAATTTATATATATTCAAAAATTTGGATAGACGTAATAAATTTATCGCATTGAATATACATATATTTATAGACATATACATATTTTGTATACAACCCTAATTCATACAATTTAATTTGTGCAAATTTACTAAATTTAATTTTCTTATATCATATTAACTAAATACCAATATATATATATATATATATATAGGAACGTGCACACATTATTCCTTGGGTATGTACATGATATATGTATATATTTTGATGATACATTTTTACTATGTAACGATCCGTAATTTTCGATAATTAAAAATAGTTAATTTAATAAGGTTTTGTGGTTTAATGTTGGAAGAAATGAAAATTTGTGATTTAATAATAAGAATATAATTGGAATGAAATGTAATAGTATTAATTTAAGGAAATTGATAACTATTTTAAATGTAATTCCAATTAATTAAAATGATTAAAAGTTATAATTGGTTATAGATTGAAAATTTATTTGTAATAAGGTATGTATTAATTGATAATTGGATTAAAAGAGTAATTGATAATTTAAAGGTTGTATTAATTAATGAGATAGTATCTAATTAATTGAAATTGATAAAGGTAGTGTTGTGGTAGTAGTTATGACATTTGTGTGTAGATAACAAACTTACAAATGTTATTAAATTAAAAAAAGATGACAGTTGTTATTTGTTACCTATTTGTTTAACTTGTTGAAATCAAATTAGGAATAAATTGCAATAAATGAAATTAAACATAGCGTTGAAATGAATTAAGATAATGGTCGTAGAATATTAATGCAATAAGATGTAAACAAATGTTAACGAGGTCCATAGAGTAATGTTTGATTGATAAAAAGATTGAAATCTAATTAAATCAATTTATTGGAATTAGAATATAATTAATTGGAATTAAATGTAATTAAATATTATGGTTAATGTAAGAAAAGGCGTCAATTGTAGAAAATGAGGATAACAAGATAGAAACCTATGTTAATAATTTCATAAGGTATTGGTTGATTTAATAATAGGAGTGTAAATCAAAATAAAAGAATAAAAATGAATAAATTTAGTAAAGGAGTAAACATATGTTTATTTATTTGAATTGCTTGGTAGTTGAAAGATTGATTGTAGATACAAGAAACTATTATTTAGTAAGAAATGTATAATTACTGTTTGTACCCAATAGTGTATAAATATGTTTAAATTACTATTAGGTAGGAAATAATTGTTCTACTTCTCATTACATTCATTTAGTCCATTTTGAAACTTAATCAACTGAAATTAATGTAATTGAAAATTTACAATTAATAGGAGAGATAATACTAAATTGTAAATTAATAGGTGTAATTAAAAGTAGCTTATGTTTTGTGAAAATATAAGGAAAGTTTGATTTAATGAAAGGAACATTTACATCAAATAAAATGAATGTTTCATTTGTGAATGTAGGTTTAATTTCATTAAAATAAAGAATAGAATGATTGATTTTAAAGGAAGAAATATATGTTTATTTGAACTGTGTTTTAGCTTACAGATTGATTACAAGAATAGGAAAATAATATATTTCAATAAGTTATTTATTACTCTTGTGTATAAACAACAAATTTATAAACGTGTTTAAGTAAACAATTGTTCTATTTTTCATCCATTTTAGTCTGTTTTGAAATTTAACTTTGTAAGTAATTGCAATTAATGTAATTCAAATATTTCAATTAAAAGGAAAGAAAATGTTGATTGCAATTAATAGATTTAATACAAGAAATGCACGTTTTGTGTTAAACAAAAAGGGTGTTTTAATAGAAATAAAAGATCATTTTGGGAAAACCAAATTGAATGTTTTCATTTTTAAGGTAAGTATAAAAATTTTATTATGCGTAGATAAAAACCTAAATGCATACAAATTATTATTCGAGTTAATGAAGTTAATTTGGTTACGTTTCATAAAAAAAATTGAATTTCAAAAGGTTGTGCGATGTACATGGTCCCTTCATTTCTTTTGTTATTAATTGTTGCATGAACGTTTTAAAAAAAATTACCTTATTATTAATACTTTATCCGTTCATTTCTCCTTCTATTTAATACCTGAGCCTGGACTTTTAGGCTGAATTTAATTCTTGCCACCTCATTTTTCACGTATACAAAATTTTACTTTCCTTTGGTTTGCAAACTTTTCCATTCCTACGTACATTTCCTTATGCATTATTAATGCCTGGAGCTTTCAAAATAAAATGTGACATTTATTTGTCCCTCCACCTTCATTTCCTAATTATAAATAACCTGCAGCTTATTTCTTCATTTGCGTTTTGGTTCTCCTGACACCTCATATTCAAAAGCTCTTATTCTTGCAAATCCAAAAGCTCTCTTTTATGAAACATGATTTTTTTCATTTTTCGTACACGTCATGTCCTCATCTTTGTTCTTCAATCTTTTCCTTAAGCCTCATCTTGAGAAAAACGTAAGTATTGTTTATTTATTTATTTTTTATGTGTACCTAATTTTTATTTTAATAATATTTCTTATAACATGAATATCTTTTGCGTATAAACATGAAATCGATTTAGTTGAATTTGGAGACTGTTGAGTTTTTGCGCTTCTGTTTGGATTTTTATGGGCTAAAATCAAAGGTGAGTGTTTTAACCCACTCACAACTAATAAATTATCCTATGTTAGTTAAATTGAATTTATGATGTGATTTGGAATTGATTGGTTGATGTTTGATATATTTAAATTGTCTTTCTAGTTAAATTTGACTTTTATTGCATTTAATCATCGTTTAATTTAATATTGAATTTATTTGTCAATTAAATACCTGTTAATGATAATCAGTTATCTATTGATGCTTATTGATTGATTTGGATGATGATTGTGATGTATGTTTGATTGTTAATATTTGATGATTGGATGTTATATATTTATATTATTATAACACTGCAAGTTCCATATGGGTTGAAACGATACATACCCGAACGATCTGAAGATTAGGGAGAAATCGTTATGGGTTGAAATGATAGACTCGAGCGATTTCATGTATTTGAAATTTAATTTTGGGATTGCGGGTTGAAATGATATATACCCCTAAAATTTTAAATTGCGGATTGAAATGATAAATATCCATATCACTTGACCATAGGGTAGAAAATTATATAAGGGCACCGGATTGGTTAAATTAAATGATTTTTAATTCTTTAAATTTTGAATTCGGTTACTTGGTATTTTGAAATAGAAATTGATTTATATAAACTGAATTATTTTCGAAAATACAAGACTTAATGCTGAAATAGAATTGATTTGATGAATTGTTTAAAGAATTAAATGGAAGTTTCAAAGTTGGATTTTTGAAGCATAAATGAAATTATCGAAATTGAGTTATTGAAATGTAGGAACTGTATCTTTGAAATCTATTTAAAATTTAAATAGTTAAATTTGATGTTAATTTCAAATTTATTATCCCAATATAAACTGTAAATGTTCTTTTAAATTCTACTTTTAGATTTTCAACTATTAAAATAAGTTAATCTATTTTAACCCAACTTAATCAATTTAAACTATTTAATTTATATTAATCTAACTTAACCTATTTAAACAAATTAAACTATTTAATCTATTTTAATTTATTTTAAACTATTTAATCTATTTTAATTCTATTTAATCTATTTTTAAATTCATTAAATCTATTTTAAATCTAATTAATCCATAATAAACCTATTTAATCTTTTTTAAACCATTTAAACAACTTTGAAATCTATTTAAAGTATTTTTAATCTATTTTTAATCTATTTTAAATTTATTTAATCTATTTTAAACCTATTTAACCTAATTTACATCTATTTTAAAACTATGTTAAACTAATTAAACTATTTATAACTATCTAAATTATTTTCTAAATTTCCGATGGTGTAGAGTGGAAATGTTTATAATTAAAGCCTTAATTTTTAAAGCGAATAAGGTTTAAAAATGTTATAACATAAGTTGGGATTTGAAATGATATTTGCTGGTGAAACGACATATTTAATTATGATTTCGAAAGTGATATGGTTTGAATTAAATATGATATTTTGATATCAATATGAAATGGTTTGGAAATGTAATAGAACCATCCAGTGTGTAATAAGTGGTTGGTTGTTAAAGAGACCGGGATCAGATATTGTCATACTCTCTGCCTATACCGAAAACCACTTTGATAACCGTGTACGTGGTGGAGGCTCCAGAAATGAAGTAGGATGGTTTGGCAAATGATTCTGTATGAGGTATTTATGTGACCCTGACTCCCATGAGTCAGCTTAGATATGACTAAAACATGAGCTATACCGGGCCAAGTGAGGTCGCACTCCGATCGGGCACATTTCTTCCATACCATACTATTACTTTGTGATTGATTTGGTGGCCACCCCTCGATTTTGATTATGGAAGTGTAACCGAGGTGGGCGGTAGTAGCTGCAAGGCGTTACCACCAGTCCGGTAGTGCAATTGGTATATCTACCCTAGCATTGCCTCGAGTACCGTGTTCACATGCCCTATCGCGCCTTCTATGAGTTTGTTTTGTACCATACCTATGGAGTGCCCTCTATGTAACCCTCCAGTTTACGGAGGAGCTTACGGTACTGTATAGACTATGGGAATATATAAAATGTGTTAAGGGGGATATGGGTAACGCCTTAACGCTATTTTAATACTTTATCGTAGACACTATTTTAATAGCGTATTGTACTACATAGTAGATAGTTTAATGGATCCTTAGGAGATGGAAATCCCAAACATCTCTTAAGTCATTGCACTCACGTCAAATACTGGATAGGAGATTTCAAACCCCGTAAACATCTTTGACGCCGTTACACTCATATTTATTTACTATTGATTTAACTTATATAAGACCTTTTAGTTCTAACTCAAGTGTTTTGTCTTTTCAATTCGCTCGGGTCAGTCTGAGCTTTTCAGTGCATCGATGACTGCTTTTGGAGGACGAAGATGAAGATTTTGTATTATTATTATGTATTATATTTATTCCACTGCATCATGTTGTTCCGTTGCATTTATTTATTATTTATTCTTGTTGTATGTAACTCTGATCTGTATTATAACAGTTTAATCAATGTTATTTGTAAACAGCTTCATGAACTGTTTATTTGATTATTATATTTTGTCATTCCACTGTGAGACTTTGTATTTGTTTTTCTTTCTTTCTCTGCTTTTTCTTATTTACCCCATAACAATCTGCCCTTTTGAATGGTTTGAGTCTGATGTGTGTGGTTTATCGTCGATTTAAACTGTCCAAAAAGGCAGGTCGTTACATACTATACCTCTTTTTTTTCATATCACACACATATAAAGATATATCTCTACTATTAATAAAGAGAATTCAATGACTATGATTTTCACGGTGTCTTTTTGAAATTTCAAAAATATCCTTCATCCATTAATGGAATCTCACCATCCGTTTGCAACCGCAATTATCGTCCCATTTTTGACCACCATCAACGGAATCTCACTATCAATTTGAAACCAACAAAACTACTTGAAATAAATATGCTGTAACCATCAAATTTTTTGCACTTACACTATACATCTGTTCATTAATTTTTTACAAAATAAAAATGAAATATTACTATATATGCACATATGTGCTGTTTACACTAGTATATATGTGTTTGTGTATGGGTGCACGCATTTCTCTTTGTGGATATGTATCTTTTTGTTTGTTTTCTATAAAATCCAAAAATGTGTCGTTAGCCAGGATTGAACCATGACCTCTCCAAGTGAAGTTTACTCACTTGACCAACTACATTAAACATACTTTTTTTTCCAAAATTAGAATATTGATAATTATTTATCATAGATGTGAATCTTTTAGGCTTATAAAGTCAATATGTACTAAACCATAAATCCAAATGTATCAAAATTATATACCAAATTAATTGTTTCGGAAAGACCTTCGCAATGGTTATAAATACGACATCCAATTTTCCCTTTTTATTAAAAAATTCATTTAAAACTAATCTAATATAAACTGTGTTAGATTTGTGGGTTGTTTCTTTATTCCCTCCTTAAAAGAATTGCACCATCGCGATCCTTGGATATAAACTTCTACCAAATTAATAAAGTTTCATCGTGGACTTGATCTTAAAAAATGGGAAAACATATCAATCATAAGTTTACTGCCTATAAAAACTTCATACAATGACCACATAACACCATCAATCTTGACATAATACAATTTATTCACATAAAGTTACATACTATAATAACACATGCACTTCCTTAACCATACAATCCAAACTAGCATGTAAAACTAACACTCCATCAACAAAAGGTGAAATAATCTTATTCATATATTAGCCCATATCATGCATCTCCATCATTCAACCATAAGTAAAGTCCACAACAAAATATAAGTTGATCAAAACTTGCATGTATAAATAAATGAATACATATAAATCAATAACGAGCATACCCTATCAAAATAAACAAACGTACTCAAAAGAATATGATGTCACCGCCATACTAATCTATCAACCAATAACTCATGTGTGTTGATTCCTATGCCGCTGATTGCACATCAATCATACTATGTGTATCCTCAAAATTGTTGATGGACTTCCTCATAGTCTCATCTTCACAAATCGATGTACCATTCCGTTTTCACACATCTAGAACATATTGTGCACCTACTTATAATCACATCCTCTAAATAACATGTTCCCAGTCATGGCTACATTCTCAAAATAATATGTCTATTCATGGCCAAATCCTTAAAATATTATGATCATCTACTCATACTATAGTTGCACCAATCTTCGATTCTCAGACCTGCATCATAAGGTATCATACCAATTGACAACCATCATAAAGTCAATGAATACTCAACAACGTAAGAGTATTGTGCTTTGGGATATATGATGACACAAATGACCACCATCATATGGTCAACGAATACTCAACATCATAAAAGCATCACAACTACATGTATGCCTGTATCCATACTTATACTAGAATCACACTGTAAAAGTCTAGCATATACAGATCACATCGTATAATCTAGGTGAGTGACCTCACATACACCCTACTTTACGAGCATACATCAAAGCCATTGGTCATCAACAATCCCTTGGTACACAACGATACCAGAACATCTTTTTCCAACCTCCAAATCACATTGAAAAATTTGATTCCAATATCCTTTGAAAGTGATTCCTTCATTTGATGACATGGATGACTCAGCGAAAATAGCAAAGATGGATTTACAAGCAAGAAGCAATACATTATAAATCTATTACAACCATTAAAATAGTTTCCTTTCAAAACATCTCTTTTTTTCTAACAATACTCCTCAAACCATATGGTATATATTTCAAAATATCTATTAAATAAAACATTCCTTTCCAAAATATCCTCAAAAAATATTTTTATAAAGTATTCCAATTCATAATGAGGTTATAAAATACATTTCAACATATACTTTTTTCCTCAAATACTCTATAATAAAATATTTTTACAATATTTACTTTTTCTTATGAAAAATATCAACATAAAAACATTTTACTTCCCCAAATTAAATACATTATTTCTCAACAAAAATTTAACAAGTCACTTTATGTTCAAAAATAAATATTTTTCCCTTTTAATAAAATATATTTAAAATTATAAATTTATACTTTGTGAATTTTCGAAACAAATATATTCACTTAAAAATAAAAGTGCCCATCTTTTTAAGGTCATGTTTCAATTTAATTTAACATTGGGTGTGTGTCACTCGGGTTATAACCAACACTTGACCCCTCTTACAACTATTCATCCTGCCCCACTCCCACTTTATTTATTTTCCATACAAAGGTCATCTTAGAGTGAGGTAACAATGGTTAAACAAAAAACCCACACACTCAAAGCATACAATTATCAATCAAACGCTTTCTCATTTATATTCTAACCAAACTTAAGGTATGAATTAAGTACCTTAATTGGTTTAAACCTACCTAAGGATCAAGGAATTGCTAAACCTAAGCTCTCGTACCAAATGTGATAGGCCACTATTTTTAAAATCTAAAATCAATTATAAACGATGTCAAAATATGCTTACAACTAATTTTAGATAATAAAAGTAGTGGACCCTGGGTAGATAAAAATTAAAAATCTAAAATAACGAATAAAAAGAAAACCATGCTGCGGGATTCAGATGTCAACATATATATACAATATCATTTCAATAATTAAATATTTCACAAATCTAATTCATCAGATATTATTCATTTTTTTCAATACATCAATTATTAAAATAAATAATAATTGCAAAATCTTGATGCAAGAGACCGATCTATCCTAAGATGCAACCCCTTCTAGGCCGCTTTCTCCTTTCTTTACTTTCACCTATAACTTACAAATACCAATGTACATAAATAAAGGAAAACATTGTCAACTATATTTGGACTATGCCTAACCCTATACATTGAGGTCATAGATTCGATAACTATTGCATAGGAAAAGACTATCTACGTACCCCGTGTTATTTGGGTTTTTAACCCAGCAGGATCCAAGAGAAGTCAGAACAACTTAGTGGAATCAGAACAGCTCAGAAGTCAAACAGAAGGACTAAAGCAACAAGTTAGAGAGAGCCAAGGAAAAAGGATGAAGAAATCACCTAAGGATATGGATTGCTAGCGATCTATGGCCTATGGATCGCTATCAATCTATGGCCTACGGATCGCTGGTGATCTATGGGGATAACTCAGGGTTCAACCTGTTTTCTTGCATCGTGATCCAATGCATATTACAAAAATAGCGACTGAGTTTGACGAGATTCGGGGTTAGTTAAATCAAGAGACAAGCATCCGTCTAGTCCGATTAGCATCTAAATACAACTAGCAAGTAATCTGTCATCAAAACAAAGCAATGTGCAACAAGACTACACGAACAATGTCGACACAAGACAATGAAGACAGCTCAGAAACCAAAGTCCAAAAATATGCTAAGTGTATGGATCGCTAGCGATCCACACACTATGGATCATTGGAGATCCATACATGATCATAGAACGAATGCGACCCAAACAAAGCAAAGCATAGAGTAAAAAGTTAAGTAATTAGGTCACGTTCGAACTAATTTTATGGATTTCTAGTGACCCATAGACCATGGATCGCTAGCGATCCATGCTTTTGGCTCGGGTAGCGAGCTAAGCTCCACTGCATCTTCTTGTGACCTTCTACAAACAGCTGGTGAACAGGCTCGGCCCAATAGCCCTCCGATCCCTATAAATACCATCCTATATGCAACATAAACAGATCTTCTCCAGACTGGTTGCTGGAACCTTTCTTTACTCCTCACCTCCCTCACAACGATCTTCAAAGGAATTCACTGTGATTCTCCAGTGGATTTCAACCATGGAAATTCAATCTAGCAAAGGATAACCAAGAGCTTTGTAATCAAATACATCTTGTAACGGTAATCAGTCTATAATAAAAACTATAAAGTGGACGTAGGCTTTGTTAACGGCCGAGCCACTACAAAAATCTTCTTGTCTTCTTTCTCTTACTGCTTTTTTCTATATCGATTATATACATTATTGCTCTGTGAGAACAGGGCTGGTGCTTTCACTCTCAAACCAGGGTGTTGATCCATTTTTTGGATTAAAATTTTGGTGCTTTCACTGAGAACCCAACTCAGGGTTCAGATCTAGCTATCTACTTTGGATCATACAGGTCCAGAAGTTAGATCCTCAATCTTTGATTGAAAAATTTGTTGCTTGGAATCAATGGCTCCAGAAAGAAAAAGGACTGCCTTTGGAAGGTCCATAGGGGCAGTAGTAGCTGGGGAAGATATGAATCATCAACAAACTGAAGTAAATAGTGCCAACATAGGAGATTAGGTGCCTACATCTTCCAATCAGCGCGAAGTCGTTATAAGGGATGAGTTGAATAAAATGGTTGATGAGATCAACCGGAAAATGGAAAACAGTCAGCAGGCTCTGATGGATAAGCTTAATGTTCGCCTTACCTTATAATCAAATCCTGCTCCAAGGACTATGGTTGAACCCGCCACTGCCATAGAGCAAGAGAATTCTTCCGTTTCTAGCTTAAACAGAAGGAATGGGAAGCAGTCGTAGAAAAGGGGGACAACAGGAACTATGGGAATCAATGTAGAAGGGAATACAAGTACCCCTCTAACAGCAAGGCAACCAACCTTGAACTTGAATCAAGGGGCAAAGACCCTACGAGAGGATATAGCCACGGACCTCTCCGATTCAGAGGATGGAGGACAATTTAATTACGATAAGTTGGAAGAGAATGCTAATGCGTTTGCCAATGCTAAAAATGTCAAAACCACCCCAGTCAGAACAACCGTAAGCCAACGGGATCCTGAGGGAGTGGTTATCCCAAAGACAGGAGAACCTAGGCTTTAGCCCGCTAGCCAAGACCGTTTGCAAAGTCAAACACTTGGTGCAATGACTAACAGCCGTCCCCAAGATTACCGGACATCAAAGGCATTCATCGTGATATGGTTAAGTGATTGATGGAGGAAAATAAAAATAGAAGAGATGATGAATAGAGATCTGCACCAAGTCGGACTCCCTTCACTGATGAAATATTGAATGAGCGATATCAGAAAAAGTTCACGATGCCAACTATCCCATCGTATGACAGGACAAAGGACCCAAAACCCCATTTATACAAGTATTGCCGGTACATAGACAATGCAAATGCTTCAGAAGCGGTTCGGTGTAGATGTTTTCCCATTTTCTTGGAAGGAATCACTTCCATGTAGTTCACTAGGCTCCCGCCGAGATCTATCTCTACTTTCGATCAAATTTCCATAAGATTCCTTGATCAATTCAGGCTCCATATCGCGCAACCTTAGGATGTGATGTCCCTATCCGGGTTATTCCAAGGACGAAAAGAATCGCCGAAGTCTTTCATGAACCGATTTAATACCACAGTGAAAGAGGTTAGTAATCCAAATGAGGACATGGTTTTAATGGCTTTGGTCTGAGCCATTCATCTCGAAACTGAGTTCGAAAAATGAATCAAGATGAAGCAACCACTACAATGAAGGATTTCAATCGCAAAGCAAGTTAATACCTAAGATTGGAGGTAGCGCACGAGTTAGAATGGAAGTCAACTGGCATACAACCATTGAACGTCGGATAAAGTGACGTGGCAATGAAACGGAATAAGAACGCTTCCAGGACTGCCAAAGGAATCATAGGGAAAGATGGAAGTCAGAAAAGGTAGAATCAGAATTCCAATAAGAAAAATGGAAGCAGTAAACGCCAAGGCTTTAGGCCTGAGGATTACACCCCTCTCAACGAAACTCCGAAAAATATTTATCTTGCGACACAGGGGACTGAGGAATATAAAAAACCCTAAGAAGGAAGCAACCGAGCAACATAAGCGCTCAGGGAAGTTCTGCTGTTTCCACGAGACGCACGATCACAATACAAATGAATGCCGCCACTTGAACAACTTGATCAAAGAGTTGATTCGGGAGAATAAGCTCCAGCAATACGTTAGAAAACCACAGAATCTTGACCAGCCCACGGCTCCTCGGGCTTTTAGGAACCAAAGATACCAAGCCGAAACCAGTGAAGAGGGATCAAAGCGAACTGAGCAGAGTCTCAATATTCGAACGATATCTGGAGTCCCGCTTCCTGCTTATAGAAGCTGGGGAAAGATGGAGCGATATGCAAGTTCATTAAAGCACACTTTGAAGGAATCATATTTCACGATAGATGATGGGCCCCAACCAAGCAGCAGAAAACTTTAAATGCTGATATTATATTCAAAATATGAGATACCGATAGAATCGAAGCCCCGATTCTCGACCCAATGGTGGTGACGGTAGGAATCGAACCCGCCGTGGTTTGACAGGTATTGGTCGATAGTAGCAATTCTGTCAATATACTTTTCAAACATACTTTTGACCAACTGAAGATTGGCATGAAAAGCGTGTCTGCATGCCAAACAAAAATCCAAGGGTTCATTGGCGAACCCAAATAACCCATAGGGACAATTGACTTACCAGTGGAGCTTGGAGAGGGTGATCGAAGAGTTACCCTCGTTCACACCTTCGTAATTGTGGACGAAACTTTTGCATAGGAGAGTGTTCCATTGCAGAGTTGCGTGAATCCAGAAGAAGAGAAAGGGGGAAGGATGTGGGGAGAACTCTACACATTCGTGAATGTTCTGAATAGCAGCTACAGAACTGCCCCTGGCTCGAGGACCATAGCCGATTCGACAAGGCTTTGGACCCTAGATGAAGAGTTAAGGGGAGCATTGGGCAGCACCGGCTGAATTAACGATGTTTGTCCCAATCGATATGGATGACCCAACTAAAGTCTTGAAAATTGGATCGCACCTTGGAAACAAAATGCGATTGGAACTTACTAAATTTCTTCGTGCAAACTTGGATGTGTTCGCATGGACGCATTCTGATATGTGTGGGGTGTCACCATAAATCGCATGTTACGCACTCAACATTGACCCAAAGTTCACACCAGTAAAGAAAAAGAGGCACAGCCTAGGTCCTAAACGGTCAAAGGCGTTATGAGAAGAGGTGGACTAGTTAATGGCTAATGTTTTTATCCATGATGCAACTTATCTTGAATGGGTATCTATCTCGGTCTTAGCCAAAAAGTCCAATGGGAAGTGGCGAACTTGTATCGATTACTTGGACTGAAATAAAACTTGCCATAAAGATAGCATCCCACTTCCCAGAATAGACCAGCTTGTAGATGGAACGGCAGGTCATGAACTGCTATCATTTATGGATGCATACTCCAGTACAACCAGATCCTAATGCATGAATCTAATCAAGAGAACACCAGCTTCATCACCGATCTGGGACTATACTGCTACAGTGTAATGCCATTCAGTTTGAGGAACGCAGGGGCAACTTATCAGAAGGTTGGTAAATACCATGTTCAAGCGCCTAATCGAGAAAACTGTGGAGGTTTACATGGACGACATGTTGGTTAAATCATGAGTAGCTGCCAACCATCTGGATAATTTCGCTGAAATGTTCGAAATACTCCGAAAGTATGGAATGAAACTCAATCCACTTAGATGCCACTTCGGAGTAGCCTGCGGAAAATTCTTAGGATTCATCGTAAGCGCCAGGGGCATCGAAGCAAACCCAGAGCACACAATGACCTTGCGAGAAGTCCAAGCCCTGAAGAACAAGAGAGAGTTGCAAAGCCTGAATGGGAAGGTCGCGGCTTTAAGCCAATATATCTCAAAAGCCACCGACAAGTGCATACCATTTTTTGATGCGTTGAATAAAGGAAAGATAAACTTCGAATGGAATGCGACATGTCAAACTGCATTTGAAGAATTGCTAAGACACATGCAAGCTTCGCCATCCCTATCAAAGCCAGTTGATGGAGAGGACCTATTCATTTACCTAGCAGTCTCACCTCATGCTTTAAGCACTGCCCTTGTGCATGAAGAAGCAAAAATCCAACGACCAGTATACTACATTAGCAAGCAGTTTACCGGAGCCGAGAAAAATTACCCAAAGCTGGAAAAGCTAGCATATTGCCTCCTGATCATGTCAAGGAAACTGCAACTGTATTTCTAAGCGCATCCAATCAAAGTACTGACTGATCAGCCTTTGAAACAAGTACTCTACCGACCTGAAACTTCCGGATGGCTTCTCAAGTGGAACATGAATAAGCCAGTATGATATTACTTGCCATCCGAGGAAAGCGATCAATGAGCAAGTGTTGGCATATTTCATCGCCGAGTTTACTATACGGGATGACGAAGAAGAAACACCATCAGAAGTGGAGACGCGGTGGAACTATTTGTTGATGGCGCATCTAACCACCTCTGTTCGGGGGTGGCAGTAGTGCTTGAAACCCCTGAAGGACGAGCCATTTGCTACGCCTTACGCTTGGAATTTCCTACAACAAATAATGAAGTAGAATACGAAGCATTAATAGCAAGGCTGAAAATTGTGAAGGAACTTGGAATAAAATCTGTCCACATCTACAGTGACTCCCAACTAGTCGTCTGCCAAGTAAAGGGTGAGTACCAGGCTCGAGGGGAGAACATTCCACCGTATCTGTCTAAAGTACAAGAGTTGCTAAGCAACATCAAACATTATACCATAACTCATATTTAGTGCTAGCAGAACACCAAGGCCGACTACTTAGCTAAATAGGCAAGCTTCGGAGAAGCTCAATCGTTGGGACTAGTCCCGATTAAGACTCTGACTGCCCCGAGCATAGACGAAATGGACGTCGACTGGATCCTCCAGACCACCACTGAACTGAAAATATGGACGACGCCAATCAAGAACTATTTACTTGCAGGGACCCTTCCAACTGACCGAAACCAGCGGAAAAAGCGTCTCCAGAACGCGCCACTATTCGTAATACAAGATGGGATACTTTACCGAAGAGGACTCTCAACCCCCCTTCTTAGATGTGTGACCGACGACGAAGCTTGGCAAATTTTGAAGGAAGTGCACAAAGAAGAATGTGGAGACCATACCGGAGGTCAAACCTTTACAAAGAAACTTCTCCGGTACGGATATTTCTGGCCAACAATAAACCGCGACGTAGCAGACTACGCCAGGTGATGTGATCATTGCCAACGATTCGGTAAAATTAAAAGAACTCCCTCAATAGAATTAACACAGATGGTTAGCTCGTGGCCATTCGCAATATGGGGAATCGACTTGATTGGCGTATTGCCAATAGCTGAAGGAGGAGCCAAATTCACTATAGTTGTTGTTGACTATTTCACGAAATGGGCCAAAGCGGAACCGCTGGCCACCAATACTAGAAAGAAAGTCATTAATTTTTTTACTAAAAACATTATTTGCAGGTTTGGTGTACCGCAAAAAATCATCATGATAACGGGACCCAGTTCGAAAGCGCTAAGTTCAAAGACTTATGCAAACGCTTCCGAATTGAGAGGAGCTTCTCCGCAGTTGCTCATCCGTAAGAAAACGGGCAAGTGGAAGCAATAAACAAGATCATCAAGTCCACTATCAAAAAGTGACTAACTAAAGAAAAAGGAAACTAGATTGACGAACTTCCACTTGCACTATGGGCTTACAGGACAACTTACAAAGTGGCAACTGGACACACTCCGTTTACCTTGGCACATGGCACAGAATCAATGATTCCTGTCGAACTAGAAGTCCCTTCTTACCGAAGGAAAAACTTTAATCAGGAGAAAAAAAAGCAGCTCCTACTCGAATCACTAGATATGATTGACGAAAGGAGGGAAGAAGCTGAGTTAAGAATCGTCGCCCACCAAAAAGGGTCGCACGATACTTTAACTCCAAGGTTCACAACCAAACCGTCGAAGAGGAAGACCTCGTCCTCAAACAGATCTATCCCGTGCTAGGAACCTGAAAACCAAACTTGGAAGGGCCATATGTGATCAATCAAAAGCTAAGGGACGGAACTTTCAAATTTACAACTGTTGATGGAGTCCAAATTCCCAGAGCATGGAACAGCGAATCGCTGCGCCGCTACTTCACTTGAAAATTACCTAATGTACCTTCTTTTTCAGCAAATAAGCCATCCCGGGAAGTCAGGGGCATTGTAAATAGGCAAAAATTTGCCTAAATTTTCTTAATAAAGTTGATTCACTTTTCGAACCGACAAAATTGTGTTTATAATAATTACCCGCTAGGTCAACTGAAGCAAATCGACTCAAACCGTTGGTTTGGTGAAACCCGATCCCTACCTTTTAAGAACAGATGTTGCCCCGGCAACACCGAGAAGGCTCAAACGTAAACTCCTCGGCGTTGCCCGAAGATAGGCAATGCTGAGAAGTATCAAAAGCCATGCACTTCATAAGCCGCGCACTAACTCTCAAAACACAAACTCCTCACATCAACGACCAAATACGGCGGTGTTAGATTCATTGATACACAAAAACACATGAATATGGAAAAAATTAAACTTTAAAAAGAATCACATTACATTTGAAGATATTTCCAATTCATTACATAATCCAATACTCTCAAATCACGTTCAGAGAAAAAATATTTATTACAACATACGCTAAGAGCGACATATGAAGATACCCTCTTGGATGATCAGAGTATATACAGGCAATACAACTACTTTGCCATTACAAACAACACTGCGGAATCAAAAGAAAAGAGAACTCTAAATAGCTATCATGCCACTTGCACGTCTCCGGAAGCTTATTTGTCTTAAGAGGTACCCGAAAACCTCAACTCTCAAACTACTCAAAATCAATTGAGTACCCAAGAGTTTATGGTGAAAACATAAACTTCGAGTAAGACATAAAGCCTGGTATGAATAATAAACTACCATCTCAAATCATTTAGATATAGTGAGACCACGCCGCTTAGCGGAATGGGTTTTTCCCTCCCTCGTTCTCAAAAACCTTCATAAAACCATATAATGTGATCCTGCATCCACAATGGTTAAAACAACTCAAAACAGATAATATGACGATATGCAAAAGAAATGAATTAATTCTGGATTACCCATCCCCATTCATTTTAGACTATCTGTCTCAAATATAGTTTCTAGGATTACCATTAACCTAAGAGTTTTCATGGGCTAACTAATAACCAGTTTAACATTTAAGGACTCTCTGTCCTATTACATAGTTTTCATCACTATGAACTTATTGGTAACTCCAATATCTTATTATTATCCTATTTTTCATGGGTTGACTAGGAACCTATTGGTAACTCCAATATTCTTTTTTCTTACCCTTGTTTTCTTGGGCTGACTAGGAACCTATTGACATCTGTCAATATTTCAATCCGGATAAAGTTTTCATGGGCTAACTACAACCTACTGGCCCCTGCCAGTATCAAATCATAGTTTTCATGGGCTTATTAAGAACCTATCTATCTGACACCTTCCTTTATACATAGTTCTCACGGGCTAACTATAAACCTGTTTTTCTGACATCTTCATTTATACATAATTTTCATGGGCTAACTATGAACCTATTGGCCCCTGCCAATATCTTTCTTTTATGTTTAACATCCTATATTCTGGTCTTCCTGACCACCTGGATACAATTCTACTCATTCAAGAGTTTAGTCAATTTATATTAACTACTGGGTTAACCTAACTGGTTCTTCTACCCTTTATCCCATATGGGTCCATTATAAAGTGAATATATTAATATTTGAAGAAGCAGCATAACAACATAGCAATACCACTCTTATGGGTTTAATATAAAACATGGTCAATCCCTTTAACCTATTACTTTATCAAAAATAGCTTCTTCTTAAATCCAATATAAAAACTCCTTTAATTTAGCCATGGGTTTTTACTTTAAAAGTAGAGTTTGGGTTATAAAATCTTTCGATGCCTTCGAAACCTAGCTTTCGACTTCATAGGATGACCTCCTTCGAAAGCCTTAAAAATCTATCTTCAAAACATTAAGCTCCTGCCTTTTCATAATTTTAAACCTTCCCTTTGAAACCTTTCGATTGTAGTAAAGTATCAATATTTAACCTTTAGAATCTTAGTTTTGCAACCAGTTTAAAGTACCATTTCGACACCTATAGAATTAACCCTTCCGAAATCATTGAAAGTCCGCCTTTCAAAAGCATTGGGTTTATACTTAAAATATTATTTCGGTCAAGTGAAAGTAGGAGAAATCAAATCTTTTGAAACCATCCTTTATCATATAAAAATATGGGGGGAAACTTGATGGTGTCGGCACCATCTCTTTCGAAAGCATTTAACATCTGCGTAACACATTAGAAGATTGGCATCGAAACCCCTTTCAAAACCATTGCCTTCAAAACCCCTAACCCCTTTCGAAAGCTATAGGAAGTTGCTCCAACTTATAAAACAAAGTTTCCTTTTGACAGCATTGATGTCTTTAACCCCACCGAAAGGTTAAAGAACGGCAACAGGTTTTCGACTAGGTCGAAACCCCTTCTTTCAAAATATTCTTTCTTAAGTAAAGAAACCCAGTCGGAAGAAAACTTAAGTTAATGGCAACCCTTTCGAAACCTTTTAAAAAACTCTTTTAAAACCATATGCTTCGATTATGTCGAAGGCTAAAACAAGACAAAGTTGGGCACTTTTCATTTTGAAAACAAACCAAGGTTTCGACTCCTTCGGAAGCTATGCTTTCGACACCTTACCTTCCGCCTTCCTCCAATCCACTACGTACAATTTTTGTAATACCTTGTGTATTGGTTTCGGCATGGAGGTTTCGACTAAGATAAAGGCGGAAGCATCTGTGTCGAAAGGTGCTTTCCAAAGTAGGCGGAACAAATTTTCTGAGTAAACCAGGTTTTATACTACTTTAAGCAAACTTTTCTCTAACTAACCTGCCACGTGTCAACTCCAGATTAGTTGCCTTAGCTTTTCAAATTCTTTTCCAAAATTAAATGCCGCTAATTTGTATCTAAACCATGGTTAAGTGAATCGAATAATCCCTTCCATTAAGCAAAACCAATTTTTCAAAGAAGTCCCACTTCTAAAACAATTTATTCTGCATAGCAAATCACTTTGGAAAAATCCCCAAAAATTGCAGAAATTAATTTTAATCATGTTATCTAACACATCAAAATTCTAGACTCAAATTCTCAATATATTTTCCAAAATAAATTTATAAACCCAAATAACCATATTTTCCTTTGAAAATTCATAATAATCTTTCCATAGCTTGGATGATTATAAAAATTAAAATCCAACTCCGAAATCATGTTTCTCATAACATAAAATTTTGCCATGGCATTTAATCATCATTAAATCTCGGTTTTGACCTAAAACCGTATAAATCCTCTTTTAAGCATTCTTGTTTAAACAATATAAATTTTAAATCAAGCATATCATCATCCAATATATCATATAAATGAATTTACCCTTAAATCTGAAAATATATGATTCAAAACAAAATCGAGATGGAATTATTATTCACCTTGACCTAGATAAGGAGATTGGATTGAAATTGATTCCCCTAAGCTTGATTCTTTAGCTTTTAATTTGAATTCCACTTCTTCTCTTAATGTTCGGCCGTTCCTATACTTTTGATTTTTACATTGTTTCCTGGGGAATTGACCAGGCAACTTAGTACTCGGCCTCCCCATCGATCAGTTAAACAATGAGCATTCGGCATGTTAAGACTGTTCGGCACGAGCACAGCGTTCGGCATCTAAAGGGCGTTCGGTATGGGATAACGTTCGGCATCTAGGAGCGTCCGGCATCGAGAAACGTTCGGTAGTGAATACCGTTCGGCCAAGGAAGAACGCTCGGCATAAAATCGTTCGGCATCCATGAACGTTCGGCCTACAAGGTACGCTCGGCATTCTCGGACTGTTCGGCATTCCAGCCTCATTCGACCTGCATCCCTCACTCAACACCACATCTCTTCCGGTACGTATCTCGTTCGGCAATCACCTGCAGCTCGTCATCCAAGGTCATTCAGTACAAATGGATGTTCGGCATTCAAAGTGGCCGGCCTCACCTCGTTTGGCATAAAGGGGGAGGCTCGGCATTCTGTTGTTCAGCCTATCTGGTTCGGCGCATAGGACTTACACTATTTGGACCGAGTTATTCAGCTACCAGGCCCACCAGAGAAGTCCAACCCACCTTCGTCTATAAATAGAGAGGCAGGGGCACAATGAAAGGGATCCTTTTTGGAGAACACTGGGGAGACTGTGCCATTTTTGAGACTCATCTTCTCTACTTAACAACTTCATTCAAGAATTTGATCTACGAATTGTATTTGTAATCAATCATTAAGAAGATCAATAAAGTTTAATCTCAAAGTGGACGTAGGCAATTACGCTGAACCACTATAAATTTGGTGTTCTTACTTTCTGCATTTAAATGAGCATATTCTTCCCTCTTTAATTTAACTTCATCACTTACATCTCTACACAATATTTCTCAACGAGGTTAGTGACTAATTTTGGTGCTAACACTTTGGTGCTTTCACTGAGAATTGAATTCTCAGCTTGATTGGATCTCATCGTCTACTAGTGGATTTCCATATTCGCGAGATAGATCCAGTTGTTTACTAGAAAACTTCCTATTCTACTCAGATTTGAAAGAAATCTAAGGGAAGCTGATAGTCGTAGATTGGATTCACTGATGTACGCAAGATCTGAGGATTGGACGTTGAAGTTTGCACTCAAGTTGAATGAAGGCCGACCCTCCTCTGAAGGCAATTCGGCCGATCGCTCCAGAAAAGGCGTATGCCGAACGCTCCAAAAAAGGCGAATGCCGAACGCTCCAAAAAAGGCTTAGGCCGAACGCTCTTCCAGGCCGAACATACCTCTAGGCCGAACGCCCTTCCAGGCCGAACATACCTCTAGGCCGAACGCCTCTGTAATGCCGAACGGTAGTGTATGCCGAACGACTCGGTTGTGCCAAACAAGAATGAATGTCGAGCGCCTCTGTAATGCCGAACGGTATTGTATGCCGAACGACTCGATTGTGCCGAACAGTGTGAATGCCGAACAGTGTGAATGCCGGATAGTGTGGAATGCCGAACAGTGTGGACGCCGAACAGTGTGAATGCCGAACACGTGTGGAATGCCGAACAGTGTGGATGCCGAACAGTGTGGAATGCCGAACAGTGTGGACGCCGAACACGTGTGGAATGCCGAACAGTGTGGATGCCGAATAGTGTGGATGCCGAATAGTGTGGATTGCCGAACAGTGTGAATGCCGAACAATCTTGTATGCCGAGCAACTTTGTCATGCCGAACGGCCCTCAATGCCGATCGAAACTTAAGTTACACCGGTCTCTTATACGACCCCTATTTACAAAAAAAAATCTTTTTCGGGTACGACCCAAATTTTCGAAAATGCCCTCAGTGCCTCCGGATAGTGAATTCAAAACTCAACTTAATAAAGGAACATTCTATCCACTTCCCTGACATCCCATGATCGACCAGGGCATAGAGGATCTAGCGGCAGCTTATGAATGACATCAAGGGAACAGACAAGCAACCGCTATTCAAACGGTACTCCCAAAGGTTGGAGAACATAGATGATATGACTCTAGCAAACGCCAAGATGACTCCAAGCAACATTCTTCGCTGACCCAGCACTTCGAATTTAATGACCCCAAGCAAACCAATGCTCTAAACAATTTATTCCAAATACTAACAAGGGTATCATACTGATCGCGTTTGAGGAAAGTCGACCTCCAGATATATTTTGGCAGCTAGTTAGCTAAAGAGCCTCCTACGACTATGGATCGTTTCTTCTACAAAATGAATCAGAACTAAAGTGAGGAGGAGTGGAGCAGACTAAGAAAAATAACAATGAAGGCCCGTTGGCTAAGGATGTAGATCCCAGTAGCCGAAACAAGACTTCAGAATTCAGCTCATATGCTCTTTGAAAGATTCAATTGACAACCTCTACTTGAAGACTCACGACTCGGAGTGGTACTGGAAACCAACCTCGAGAGAGTACACCAAAGTCTAAAGAAAATCAGGGGAATGTTGTATATTCCCAAATGCTCACTGATCCTAACACGAGCGATTACAAACACCTCCGAGGTGTGATCGAAAAGATGACCTGGAAAGGAAAGCTTCAATAGTATGTACAAGTCCTGCAGAATGGCGGGCAGCGAATATCTAATGCCTATTAATAAAGGGCTATGATTATCAATTGGACGGTTGACGGCCAACATCCCTTTGAAAGGAGCCAGGGGCGGAGTCGAATAGCGAGCACAAGATGCTGCTTCACATATCAATGAGATTTACCATAATCTTCTTTGAATTATTTCCATTTCCATCTCTATTTCAATTGTTCTATGAACTACGACTAGCTTGAACTAAACTACTTTCAAAACGATGTAGGTGTCCAGGTACTCAGATCTGGTTGCCAACCAATCTACGCAGACCATGATCGGACGTGTGGAGTTACATCTGAACGAGAATAATTCTATTGCTCATCATCAACCATATGCCTTTGATTTGGGGCTATGGATTAAAAACAATGTACAACATCACGATGAACGGAGAGCTGAATTCCATCCTGCAAGTGGAATTTATTCAAGTAGAGAGCGGCTGCGATACGACCAGCCACTCGCTAAGTGAAACTCGAGCTCGGGGACAAGCCATCACATCAAGGCTAAAAATGGGTTGATACACGACGATCCTTCGCACAACTCCGTACTCCCAGAGTGCGAGACGGAGTATAAACATCTACTTAACTCCGTACTCCCAGAGTGCGAGACGGAGTATAAACATTGATCAACTCCGTACTCCCAGAGTGCGAGATGGAGTATAAACATTCATCAACTCCGTACTCCCAGAGTGCGAGACGGAGTATAAACATCTACTTAACTCCGTACTCCCAGAGTGCGAGACGGAGTATAAACATCTACTTAACTCCGTACTCCCAGAGTGCGAGACGGAGTATAAACATTAATCAACTCCGTACTCCCAGAGTGCGAGACGAAGTATAAACATCTACTTAACTCCGTACTCCCAGAGTGTGAGACGGAGTATAAACATTAATCAACTCCGTACTCCCAGAGTGCGAGACGGAGTATAAACATCTACTTAACTCCGTACTCCCAGAGTGCGAGACAGAGTATGAACATTAATCAACTTCGTACTCCCAGAGTGCGAGATGGAGTATAAACATCTACTTAACTCCGTACTCCCAGAGTGTGAGACGGAGTATAAACATTAATCAACTCCGTACTCCCAGAGTGCGAGACGGAGTATAAACATTAATCAACTCCGTACTCCCAGAGTGTGAGACGGAGTTTAAACATTCGCTTAACTCCGTACTCCCAGAGTGCGAGACGGAGTATAAACATTAATCAACTCCGTATTTCCAGAGTGCGAGACGGAGTATAAACATCTACTCAACTCCGTACTCCCAAAGTGCAAGATGGAGTATAAACATACATCAACTCCATACTCATCCCCAAAACTGGGGGCAGAACCAAAGCAAAGCATGCTAGTTGAACATTTGTCTAAAAGAAGATTGCAACGAAACGATTAAGAGACGACTGTCAAGCAATCAACTGAACGGAAATATTCAGCATGAAAGACTGCAGTTTTTCAAAGCACTTCATGTTTTCACAAGACGTCCTTTGGGGGGCAAATGTTATCCCGCCTTTTGGCAAGGCCGTGACACCAAGAACTTGATTAGAAACCAGTGACAGTTCGTCTTGGAGATCGGTTACACAAAGGCTCACTATGGATATCGATGGATTTTGTCCGAGTCTGGATCGAGCCACGATTAACAAGACATAACAATCAAAGCCAGGGAAGCCAATGTTCCAAGTTTCAAGACGATCCGAGTTCGTATGCTCAACTTATGATCGATTCGAACAACTGACCATCCATCCATCAATCTCCACATTTGACTTGGAGACCTAAACTGCTTGGAATGAATATGGCCCGATCATCCACTCCAATCGAGTCATAGAACAAAGTTCGACAAAATACAGATACCCCTCATGAAGCTCAGTGATGCCGGGATCCGTCAAAAGTGGACGTGATTTGATCATTTACACATCAAATCCTACCCTGAACACGAAAGGTTGTTCGAAAGCCCAACTTGAAGTAGCTATGGTAGACTGCGTACTCGCTAACCATCACTGTCAATATATGGACACGACTGCACCTTGGAACATATGAAACTTACTTTGTCTACTCAACAATCTATTATCCTTATTTTCTAGAAGGAGATACGGAGCAAATTTTAAGAGATTTGGCTATCTATCCCAACATGTATGTGATTCAACCATCTGTCATATACCTCCTTCCTTGACTTGATTGGAAGAGCTATAATCACCATGCAAACGAGAATCGATCGTCCATTTTTCAAATTTCGTCCCTCATCCTAGGGTGTAGAATCTCATTCCGTGAGCAAACGTGGTTCGATTGTTCATTCGACGACATTAGCCTCGATACAGTAGATGAATACAAATTAAAGAGTGGAAATACGTCTGCTCTCAACTTAAACCTCCAAGTCCCCAGAGTGCGGACTGGAGTACTCTAAGTCCCCAGAGCGCGGACTAGAGTATAAATGACTAAAACCTCCAAGTCCCCAGAGTGCGGACTGGAGTACTCTAAGTCCCCAGAGTGCGGACTAGAGTATAAACGACTTAAACATCCAAGTCTCCAGAGTGCGGACTGGAGTACTCTAAGTTCCCAGAGCGCGGACTAGAGTATAAATGACTAAAACCTCCAAGTCCCCAGAGTGCGGACTGGAGTACTCTAAGTCCCCAGAGCGCGGACTAGAGTATAAACGTCTTAAACCTCCAAGTCCCCAGAGTGCGGACTGGTGTACTCTAAGTCCCTAGAGCGCGGACAAGAGTATAGATGACTAAAACCTCCAAGTCCCCAGAGTTCGGACTGGAGTACTCTAAGTCCCCAGAGCGTGGACTAGAGTATAAACGACTTAAACCTCTACGTCCCCAGAGTGCGGACTGGAGTACTCTAAGTCCCCAGAGCGTGGACTAGAGTATAAACGACTAAAACCTCCAAGTCCCCAGAGTTCGGACTGGAGTACTCTAAGTCCCCAGAGCGTGGACTAGAGTATAAACGACTTAAACCTCCAAGTCTCCAGAGCACGGACAGGAGTACTCTAAGTCCCCAGAGCGCGGACTAGAGTATAAACGACTTAAACCTCCAAGTCTCCAGAGCACGGACTGGAGTACTCTGAGTCCCCAGAGCGCGGACTAGAGTATAAATGACTTAAACCTCCAAGTCCCCAGAGCGCGGACTGTACTCTAAGTCCCCAGAGCGCGGACTAGAGTATAAATGACTTAAACCTCCAAGTCCCCAGAGTGCGGACTGGAGTACTCTAACTCCCCAGAGTGCGGACTCGAATATAAGCGAATCGGTTCTCCAAGTTGCCTGAATATGAACTATGACACAAATGAATTGAATTTGTCAAATCCTTGGCATACGGGCTAGAAAGTATTCTAAGTGCACGAAGCACAGAATGGAAGTTCAACGACTCCCGAAGAGTTTCCGAGTTATATGAAGATGGAATGAGAAGTCTATGTTACTCACAACTGCTTGGATTAAAATCACAATCACAAAGAAAACTGAACAATAAGAGTCTTTTGTAAGACAGAAAAAGGAAGTAAACCTTATTCAGAAATGAGTTTCTATTACAACCCCTCCAAAGTTCAGAGTCGACATTCTATCTACAAGGACTAAGGAAATAGATGAAAATAATTACATGACTTAAACTAACCTTCGTTGAACGAGGATAGTAGTCACTTCTTGTGCTTCTTCAACTTCTTTCTAGACGGCTCCTCTCCAGAGCATTTACCCTTGGTACTCTTCTTTGATAGAGGGGTAGCAACTGAAGGAGTACGGGGGCCTTCCATGGGCTTGGACCCGCCAGGAAGGATGACCTTCAACAGCTTGTTCAAAGGATCATCCAAGTCCACAACTCGGGGATCTACTATGACCTTGACCATCTCCTCCCTCCCTTTCTCGAGCCGCTCCTCCATGCTCAATTCGGATGTATTCTCAGAGGCGCCTGTAATTTCTACTTCATAACCCCCGTCGGTAGGAGAGGAGGTTTCAGACTTGTCTTCGTCAAGCGCTCCGATCACCTGAGCGTCTGGACCAGAAGCCTCCCCTGCGTGAGTGGCTTCACTTGTTTTCTCCCCCACTTCCTTGGCGACATCGCTCCTCGGAGTGGGCTCGGGGTCAGAACGGCCTGCACAAAATCGTGGAAAACAAGAATGCAATAGTCCTGCATAAAGAATAACGACTTTCGAAATCTTAAAGAGAACCTTAAAGAGAAGGATTATCTACCAGGTTCGGGCAAACTCTCAGCCATCCGAGAGGTCTCACCCTCTGGAATGGGAGACAGAATGCGGACTAAAGTACTCTAAGTCCCTGAGTGCGGACTAGAGTATAAATGACTCAAAAACCTCTACGTCCCCAGAGTGCGGACTACAGTCCTCTCAGTCCCCAGAGCATGGACTAGATTATAGACGACTTCAGAAAAATCCCTAAATCCCAGAAGCGGACAAGAATACTCTAAGTTCCCAGAGTGCGAACTAGAGTATAAACGAGTTGACGAAAATCTCTGCGTCTCGAACTGTGGACTAAAGCGTAAGCCGTTCGACAAATCTCTAAGTCCCGGAGCGTGGACCAAAGCATGAACACAAATTGGGCGTGAGTAAACCGAAGGGAGAATAACACTAAGTCACCAGAATGTAGAGTGGTGTATAAACATCGATAAATAGACGAGTGGATTCCGACCATTTTCTATTCCGCAAACTTCGGCCTGGAATCGACAGGAGGATTATTAACCCGCTGAGGATGGAGTTTGACCATCCAACTAGTGACCTGGCCAAATCAATGCTGGGGGCAGGGGTACAAAACACTAAAAATCCGAATACGACAGCTTACTATAGCTCTAGCGTGGTGTTCTTTATAACTTGAGGCAGCGACTGCATGGAGGCCTCAATACAGAACCAATCGAAACGGCATCCAAAGCTACGAGCAACCTACTATATCATACCTCAGACCAAGGGTCAATGCCGATCCGCACCAAGCACATACTAATGTGACTCGGATGTTTGTTTTTTGAAAAACTATGACCCCCAGAGTATGGAAAGGAGGGTAAACCACGAATACTTGGTCAAAAATTCTCCAGCACCCTCGTTCGATTCGTCAGGAGGAGTATGAAACTGGATGAGCATAACCCGACTGCATTTGTAGCCAACTTTACCCCGAGATCTGATTACAGAGCATGAACCAAAGTGGATGTGGATGACCATCCACTGTCCAAATTACGCCCTGAAACTTACGTGGCATCGAAGTATTCCTCTTGGAATGAAAAACCACGATAAAATCCAAGATAGGCGAGACTTAGTCTCCTATCGACTTGCATGATCCCACGATTCAACGGGAAAGAGAGTAAAGCTAAAGTGGGCATGGCTGGCCTTCCTACTTATCGGTATATGCCCTAGACCTGGGGGCACGAGCGAGAAGCAAGATGAATGTGAACCGACTATTCACCAATCACCTCTATGTCTTTGGAGTTTAGGTGAAAACATAAACATAGCTAGGACGAGACTCAACCGTCCATGCAGTACATTTATCAACCCGAGACTGGGAGAAGACGCATGGTCATCCAAAAACTGGCCACGATAGCTCAGTATTAAAACTTATATATAGTGCTTACAGCTACTCAAGGCAACGACCGAAAGGATGCCTAGAGATAGAATCGTTAAATCGATGCCAAAGCTTGGGGGCAACTGACTGTCACTCCAACCCGAAGGGCGAGTGAAGGATCATGAATGCATTGAATAGAAAATGCATTACTCGAATATACAAGCAAATTCAAACTCATAGCAAGATCCAGCTATGCAGTTGCACGCAACTCGAGGCTGGCCCCTACTCGACATTTCCTTCAACGTGCTTTTAAGCCTAATCTTTGGCCATTTGCAGATAATCAATTAGAGCATTCAGAGCCCTTCATTATTTGACTTAACAACTCATGGCAAGACTCTAGGATTTGACTAGAGTAACCATCAACATTGACCGTCCCAACCATATTTCACATTGAATGTTATGCAAAATAGTTACATCTTTACTCAAAGAATCTGGGATGGAACCTGCTAAGCTGACGGTCAACATAGCAGCCAGCCATGGCGACCTTTTCCGGGTGCTGAATATCGGATCACAACTCAGTGCAGTGATGATAAAAGAATTAGTTGGATTTTTTTGAATAAATGATGATATGTTCCCTTGGACCCATTCTAACATGCATATGTGATTTCATTAACTATTGCAAGCCATGCATTGGATATCAACCCAAAGCTACAAAAGCTAGCACAATCTCTATTGATTTCATCATGAAAGATCCACTCTTACTTTTAGGCTCACCCCATCAACGTCTATGCCTACCAGCCGTTGCGACAGGGCACACAATGACCTAAGACGTCTGAAAGACTACTTAAATAGAATATCGAACTAAGCTAATTCAATACCACTTATTTCCCACGAAGGGCTATCCATGGACGGAAATTAGCAGACCTCACACCCAAATTCACTACCTCAGATGACTACTCGAAGAGTAGCAGAGAACCAACCATAAGATGGAAAAGGTACGTGGATGGAGCATCCAATGATCAGTGTTATGGCTTGATAATGACTCCTGAGGAACGATCAATCTGCTATGTCCTAAAACTCGATTTACTTGTAACAAACAACGATGCTTAGTATGAAGCCTTGACTGCCAGCCTCAAACTTGCTAGAGGATTTGAAGTGAAAACTTTACATATCTTTTGTGATTCTTGATTGGTAGTATACAAATTTAAGGAAGTTGATCTTGCTAGGGGGCATTATCTTGCTCCTTATCTCGGCCAAGTCCAAGAGCTACTAACCGACTTCACGTATTACATCATTACACACGTACTCAGCGAATAAAATGAAAAGGTGTCATGGTTGACTCCTATCAAAGACTATCTACAATGAGGAATTCTTACTGAACGGAGGAATGGAAAACGACACATCCTCCTCAAAGCTTCACGCCAGATAATCTAATAATAAGTCGTGTGTCAAAAGGAGTTTATCCATCCCCTTGCTTCAGCATATCGCCCATGATGATATCTTGAGCAAAGTCTATGAAGAAGAATGCGGTAATAACATCAGGGGGAAAACCATGATAAAGAAGATACTCTGTTATAGGTATTACTGGCCAACTATCAACCCAGATGCGGTTGATCATGCTAGACAATGTGACGAGTGCAAGATGTTTGCAAAAAATCCGGGAACCCCGCCGATGGAAATTATTCAAATGGCTAGTTCATAGCCGTTTGCCACTTGGGGGCACTGAAATCATCTTCTTGTCGATCCTAAAGGTGGTGCGAAATACACCATCATAGCAGTTGATTACGTCACCAAATGGGCAGATGAAGAACTCTTAACCACGACCAAGATGAAGAAAATAATCAACTTCTTTATCCGTAACGTCATATGTCCTTATGACCTTCCATGATCCATTATAACTGCAAATGGACAGGTTGAAGCTGTGAACAAAATCATAGAGTCTGTACTGAAGAGAGGTTTGGAAAACGCCTCAAGTGGCTGATTGCAACCCTTATTTCACAAAAAATACAAACAAGGAATCGCGATTGAATTGCAATTAAACTAGATGGAGTTGGCGACGACTTATGAGCATATAAAATGCATCCGAGAGCCAATGGCAGGAACATGTACCCGAACGTGCATGTGTAAATCTGAAAAAGTTCGACTTCTTGAGATCAACAGAAATTGAATTCTCACTAAGGGTTATTAAGAGAAGACTAGATCAGATAGCCAAAGCTTATTAGCTCTGCAGAATCAAACACGAAGGGCCATTGATATTCTCGAGAAGGCATCTCCAAGAGGATTTAACCAAGGTTCGGAGCGGAGCATGGAGGATACGTAATTCAAAGCGTATCACGTTCGGTCACGTAATACACTTAGGGGGGCAAGTGTTTCCTGGGGAATTGACCAGGCAACTTAGTACTCGGCCTCCCCATCGATCAGTTAAACAATGAGTGTTCGGCATGTTAAGACTGTTCGGCACGAGCACAGCGTTCGGCATCTAAAGGGCATTCGGTATGGGATAACGTTCGGCATCTAGGAGCGTCCGGCATCGAGAAACGTTCGGTAGTGAATACCGTTCGGCCAAGGAAGAACGCTTGGCATAAAATCGTTCGGCATCCATGAACGTTCGGCATACAAGGTACGCTCGGCATTCTCGGACTGTTCGGCATTCCAGCCTCATTCGACCTGCATCCCTCACTCAACACCACATCTCTTCCGGTACATATCTCGTTCGGCAATCACCTGCAGCTTGTCATCCAAGGTCATTCAGTACAAATGGATGTTCGGCATTCAAAGTGTCCGGCCTCACCTCGTTCGGCATAAAGGGGGAGGCTCGGCATTCTGTTGTTCAGCCTATCTGGTTCGGCGCATAGGACTTACACTATTTGGACCGAGTTATTCAGCTACCAGGCCCACCAGAGAAGTCCAACCCACCTTCGTCTATAAATAGAGAGGCAGGGGCACAATGAAAGGGATCCTTTTTGGAGAACACTGGGGAGACTCTGCCATTTTTGAGACTCATCTTCTCTACTTAACAACTTCATTCAAGAATTTGATCTACGAATTGTATTTATAATCAATCATTAAGAAGATCAATAAAGTTTAATCTCAAAGTGGACGTAGGCAATTACGCTGAACCACTATAAATTTGGTGTTCTTACTTTCTGCATTTAAATGAGCATATTCTTCCCTCTTTAATTTAACTTCATCACTTACATCTCTACACAATATTTCTCAACGAGGTTAGTGACCAATTTTGGTGCTAACATACATTTTAAAATGACGTAAATGGGAAGAAAATGGTAGGAACAAAATTATATATGAGTAAGGTTTTGGGTGGCAATTCTAGTTATACCCTTGTATAATTTAATTAACCAAAAACCCATTCTTAAGCCCATTAATTATTATATTAGGCTCGACCCTAATTTAATTAATTCAAGTCTTAATCCCCTTATCACTTACATTTACATTGTTCTATTTAATTTATCTAATTAAACCTCCTGAATAATGTTATCAAAAATTAGCGGTGTTGCAGGCTCCCCTTCTTAAAGAATTTCGTCCTCGAAATTCAATAAGGACTCAATACTAGACATAGCAATCATCTGTAGTGACTCCTAACAACCATACTAGTCTACCTGACTAGGAATTATCTATATAAATCTAATATAGACATACCCTCAAAGCATATCAGTATAAGTATCTCGAATCCTATCCTTTGTCTCCCAAGTACAGACTTTCTCATTGTCGCTCCACTGAATTTTCACCAACTTGACTGTCTTGTTCCTCAATCTTTTCTCATCTCTCGCTACAACCCGAACTGGTTGTCTAACAAAAGTCAAATCAAGCTCTATTACCAAGTCCTCTGTCTCTGTATAAGGAATGGTAGCCTTTGGATCATGCACATACTTGCAAAGATGAGACACATGAAATATATTATGGACACCTGCCATATTTCTCCATAACTCAACTCTATATGAGAGCTTTCCAATCCTCTATAATTTGGAATGGACCAACATATCTCGGGGCCAACTTTCCTTACTTTCCAAACCATACCACACCCTTCATCGGTGTTACCTTAATGAAAACCCTGTCTTCCATTGAGAAATCTAGGTCTTTACGCCTCTTATCTACGTAACTCTTTTGTCTGGATTGAGCTTCCTTCATCCATTCTTGGATTAACTCAAATTTCTCTGACGCCTCCCTTACCAAATCTGTTCGGCCTTCACTTGTTGACAGTTTACACACTGCCTAAACCACAAGCCAAAATCCCTCTTCATGCCTTCCCAACAAAAGCTCCACTTTATATCTTGATACATCTTGGTCCCTCCAGGATGAATCGTAAACGTGGATCGATGACATTACCCAAGAACTTCTCCTCTCAAGTTCTCCACATCTGGAACACATAATCGTCCCTTCTTTCTCAACCATACTCTCTAGTCAAGGCAAAAATCTTTCAAATCATTTACCTCAGTTCCGACCTCAAGCCTTTTGATCTTCTCGGCTAATAATGGATCCTCCTTCTGTTTAGAAGCAATTCTCTCGATCAGCACTGGTCGAACTTCTAAATAGGACAACATGGCAGTGCCCTGACTGGAACTAGCAGTTGATCTTAACTACACACCACAACTGGCCAAAGCTTATAAATCTTTCCATTCTGTCAACATGGCCAGCACCACATTCTGATGTCTTCTACTGAGAGCATCTACTACTTTATTACCTTTCCCTAGGGTATACTTATACCAAAATCATAAGTAGCTAAAAATTCAAGCAACCTCTACTGTCGCATATTCAATCCTTAGATAATAGATATCTTAAAGACTTATGATCAGTATATAGCTCAAATCTCTCCCCCAAGAGATAATGCCTCCAAATCTTCAAGGCAAAAATCACTGCAGCCAACTCTAAGTCATGAGTAGGATATCTTAATTCGTGCGGTCTAAGCTGCCTAGATGCATAAGCAATGACCTTGCCCTTTCACCATCAACACTGCTCTAATCTAGTCCCACACGCATCGGTGTATACTACCAACCCTTGGTTTCCATCTAGAACTACCAACATTGGAGCATTGGTCAATAAATGCTTTAACTTAAGGAATGCTTCCTCACATTTGTCAGACCAAACAAACTTCACTTCCTTCCTGGTAAGCTTAGCCAAAGGCGCTACTATCCACGAGAAATCCTTGATGAACCTCCGGTAATAGCCAGCAAGTCCAAGAAAACTTCTGATCTCGGTCACCGTCTCTGGTCTCTTCTAATTGTTCACGGCTTTGATCTTATCTGGATCGACTGACAATCATTTCTCTGAAACCACATGACCAAGAAACTTAACCTCTTTCTTCCGAAAATGACACTTGGAAAACTTTGCCCTTAGCTGATTCTGCCTTAGCGTCTCTAGTACAACTCTAAGATGATCTTCATGCTCTCTCTCATCCTTAGAGTATACCAAAATGTCATCTACAAACACCAACATGAATCTTATCCAAATACTCTCAGAAGACTCGGTTCATCAATCCACAAAGAAAGCAGGTGCATTTGTCAGCCCGAATGGCATCACTAACCACTCATACGTACCATATCTAGTTTGAAATGCTGTCAAAGGAATACTGTCCTCTACCACTCTCAACTGATGGAACCTTGTCGTCAAATCCAACTAGGAAAACACTCTGGCTCCACTTAATTGATCAAACAGATCATCAATTCTTGGAAAAGGATACTTATTCATTATCGTCCTTTCGTTCAACTTACGATAGTCAATAAACATCCTCAACGACACATCTGGTTTCTTCACGAATACCGCGACCGCTCCCCAAGGCGAATTGCTTGGTCTAATAAAATTTATTCCATCTAGATCCACTAGTTGCACCTTTAATTCCTTCATCTCTGTTGGTGTTATCCTGCTAGGTGGTCTACTTACAGACTTAGCTCCTGACACAAGATCTATCCGAAACTCAACAGCTCATTGTGATGGTAGTCATGTGACTGGCTCAAAGACATCTGCAAATTCACTTGCAATTCGAACCTGACTTAAATCTTCTCCTACTTCCATTGAACTTAACAAAGCACAACTACTTCGGTCAAAGTTCTATACTGAGAATATAATTCGGTTATGACTATCAGGGTGTCTTAAAAATATCTCCCCATCCTGGCAGAATATCCTGGCCTCATACGTCCTCAACCAATCCATACTCGAAATGATTCCAAAATCTACGAAATTGTAAACATACAAACTGCATGCAAACTTATGACCTAACAAATCAAGTTCTAACTGGTCACATCTCATCCCCAGAGTTGCATACCCTCCTATTGGATTCGCAACCCTCAAGGAAGTAACAAGGTATGTGGGTTCTAAGCATAACCTATCAATCAAACATTGGGATATAAATGAATGTGATGCACTGGTATCAAAGTGTATCCTAACTGGTATACTCTGAATCAAAAACGTACCTTCCATCACAATTTTCCCTTTATCAGTTGCAGTCGGCCTAGCTGATGATCCAACAGCAAAAACTTTCCCCTTGTCCCCCTGGCTAGCTCTGGACACTGGTTTTTGTAATGCCAAACTTGATCACAATTAAAGCATTTCACATTCTTCTTTTCTGCAGCCTTCTTCCCCTTGCTTGACCAGCACCCATTCGCATACTGACCCTTCTTGTCACATTTGTAGCACACCAAATCAGCCTTTGCCTTCTTGGCATTTCTGGGCTCCCTTCTACTTAAAGAATTTCCTCTTCTTCCCCTGTGGACCCTGGGATTCAACTGGCTTCTCTCTAGCAGAAATAGCAAGCATCTCTTCATGGCAAATGGCCATCTCCACCACCACATTACAAGGTTCTCGGATATGGGTCATGGTCATTATAGCAAGCTCAGGTCTCCGTCCTCGAATGAACCTTTCATTTCTTATAGCATTAGTGTCAACCATAGCATATCCATATCAAGACAGCTCATCAAACTTAGCAGCATACTCGACCACTAACATCTCTCCTTGAACTAGATCCATCAACTTCCTTATCAACGCAAACTTAGCAACCTCAGACTGAAACCTCTGCACAAACCTCCTTCTAAAATCAACCTATGTCAGCACTTCCTTTGGAACCCCGGCGGTCAAACTATTCCACCAGTGGAGTGCTGCCCTTTACAACTGCCTAGAGGCTAGCTTATCTTTTGCCCATCATCCAAGCCTAGATCAGTACAGATCCTTTCACAGTGCAAAAGTCAGTTCTCAACTTCAACTGCATTCTCCATTCCAACAAATGGTTTTCCACCCAGACTGGTGTAGTCTCTACTTAGCTTAGCATAATTATTTCCCACTAGAGCCATAGGATTAGCTCTGCCAACATTACCAGCAACTCTAGCTTGGAAAAGATTAGCAAACAATTGATACACCATCCCCGCATCCACTGGCGGATTTCCAGCACCTACATTGGCTTCAACATTTGGATTAGCATTAGCATGTCGACCTTGATTCCCCCGGTATTAGGTCGAGCATTTTCATTGGTTGTGGTGCTTCCTCCACCTAGATTTCCTCTTCTGTTTCCTGCTTCTATATCTTCTTTCTTGTAAATCTGCATACGAGCCTTAGTAAGATACAGAAGAACGGTCTAAGAGAGAGGGGAGCATGTACTTATATATATATATATATATCGATTACAAGTACATTACTATAGCGTTAACCCAAACCCCGAACATATTTTCAAATTCATTGGATTATGTTTGAAAATCTTTTAGGTTTAACTTTCTTTTAAAGTTTCATAAACCTATGCTCTGATACCAACTTGTAACATCCCCATACTTGGAGGCCCAAAACTAATAGCTACGGATGTTGCAGTCATCCATAGCTATTAATCCTCGACGACCAAATATGGTGGTGTTAGATTCATTGATACACAGAAACACATGAATATGGAAAAATTTAAACTTTAAAAAGAATCACATTTCATTTGAAGATATTTCCAATTCATTACATAATCCCATACTCTCAAATCACGTTAGGAGAAAATATATTTATTACAACATACGCCAAGAGCGACATATGAAGATACCCTCTTGGATGATCAGAGTATATACATGCAATATAACTACTTTTCCATTACAAAAAACACAGCGGAATCAAAAGAAAAGAGAACTCTAAATAGCTATCATGCCACTTGCATGTCTCCGGAAGCTTATTTGTCTTAAGTGGTACCCGAAACCTCAACTCTCAAACTACTCAAAATCAATTGAGTACCCAAGAGTTTAAGGAGAAAACATAAACTTCGAGTCAGACATAAAGCCTGGTATGAATAATAAACTACCATCTCAAATCATTTAGATATAGTGAGACCACGCCGCTTAGCAGAATGGGTTTTTCCCTCACTGGTATCTCAAAAACCTTCATAAAACCATATAATGCGCTCCTGCATCCACAATGGTTAAAACAACTCAAAACAGATAATATGACGATATGCAAAACAAATAAATTAATTCTAGATTACCCATCCCCATTCATTTTAGACTATCTGTCTCAAATATAGTTTCTAGGATTACTATTAACCTAAGAGTTTTCATGGGCTGACTAATAACCAGTTTAACATTTAAGGACTCTCTGTCCTATTACATAGTTTTCATGGGATCACTATGAACTTATTGGTAACTCCAATATCTTATTCTTATCCTAGTTTTCATGGGTTTACTAGGAACCTATTGGTAACTCCAATATTCTTTTTTCTTACCCTTGTTTTCTTGGGCTGACTAGGAACCTATTGACATCTGTCAATATTTCAATCCGGATAAAGTTTTCATGGGCTAACTACAACCTACTGGCCCCTGCCAGTATCAAATCATAGTTTTCATGGGCTTATTAAGAACCTATCTATCTGACACCTTCCTTTATACATAGTTCTCATGGGCTAAATATAAACCTGTTTTTCTGACATCTTCATTTATACATAGTTTTCATAGGCTAACTATGAACCTATTGGCCCCTGCCAATATCTTTCTTTTATGTTTAACATCCTATATTCGGGTCTTCCTGACCTCCTGCATGTAATTCTACTCATTCAAGAGTTTAGTCAATTTATATTCACTACTGGGTTAACCTAACTGGTTCTTCTACCCTTTATTCCAAAATGCAGTTATGGGTCCATTATAAAGTGAATATATTAATATTTAAAGAAGCAGCATAACAACATAGCAATACCACTCTTGTGGGTTTAATATAAAACATGGTTATTCCCTTTAACCTATTACTTTATCAAAGATAGCTTCTTCTTAAAACCATTATAAAAATTCCTTTAATTTAGCCATGAGTTTTTCCTTTAAAATAGAGTTTGGGTTATAAAACCTTTCGATACCTTCGAAACCTAGCTTTCGACTTCATAGGATGACCTCCTTCGAAAGACTTAAAAATTAATCTTCAAAACATTTGGCTCCTGCCTTTTCATACTTTAAAACCTTCCCTTTGAAACTTTTCGATTGTAGTAAAGTATTGATATCTAACCTTTAGAAGCTTAGCTTTGAAACCAGTTGAAAGTACCCCTTTCGACACCAATGGAAGTAACCCTTCCCAAATCATTAAAAGTCCCTCATTCGAAAGCATTGGGTTTATACTTAAAATATTATTTAGGTCAAGTGAATATAGGCGAAAGCAACTCTTTCGAAACCATCCTTTATCATATAAAAATATTAGGGAAAACTTGATGGCATCGGCACCATCTCTTTCGAAAGCATTTAACATCTGGGTAAAACATTAGAAGGTTGGCGTCGAAACCCCTTTCGACCATTGCCTTCGAAACCCATAACCCCTTTCGAAAGCTATAGGAAGTGGCTCCAACTTATAAAAATAAAGTATCCTTTCGATAGCATTGATGTCCTCAACATCATCGAAAGGTTAAAGAACAGCAGCAGGGTTTCAACTAGGTCGGAACCCCTTATTTCAAAACATTCTTTCATAAGTAAAGAAACCCAATCGAAAGAAAACTTAAGTTAATGGCAGCCCTTTCGAAACCTTTTAAAAAACTCTTTCGAAACCATATGCTTCGACTCTGTCGAAGGCTAAAACAAGACAAAGGTAGGCGCTTTTCATTTTGAAAACAAACCAAGGTTTCAACTCCTTCGGAAGCTATGCTTTCGACACCTTACCTTCCACTTTCCTCCAATCCACTACGTACCATCTTTGTGATACCTTGTGTATTGGTTTCGGCATGGTAGGTTTCGACTAAGAAAAAGGCGGAACCATCTATGTCGAAAGGTACTTTCCAAAGTAGGCGAAACCAATTTTCTTAGTAAACCAGGTTTTATACTACTTTATGAAAACTTCTCTCTAACTAACCTACCACATGTCAACACCAGATTAGTTGCCTTAACTTTTCAAATTCTTTTTCAAAAAGAACTGTTGCGAATCTAGATCTAAACCATGGTTAAGTTAATCAAATAAGCCCTTCTATTAAGCAAAACCAATTTTGCAAAGAAGTCGCTCTTGTAAAACAGTTTATTTTGCATAGCAAATCATTTTGTAAAAATCCCCAAAAATTCCAGAAATTCACTTTAATCATGTTATCTAACACATCAAAATTCCAGAGCCAAAGTCTCAATATATTTTCCAAAATAAATTTATAAACCCAAATAACCATATTTTCCTTTGAAAATTCATAATAATCTTTCCATAGCTTGGAAAATTATAAAAATTGTAACCCAACTCCAAAATCATGTTTCTCATAACATAAAATTTTCCCATGGCATTTAATCATCATTAAATTTTAGTTTTGACCTAAAGCCGTATAAATCCTCTTTTAAACATTCTTGTTTAAACCATATAAATTTTAAATCAAGCATATCATCATCCAATATATCATAGAAACAAATTTACCCTTAAATCTGAAAATATATGATTAAAGAAAATAGAGATGGAATTATTATTCACCTTGATCTAGATAAGGAGATTGGATTGAGATTGATTTCCCCTAAACTTGATTCTCTAGCTTTTAATTTGAATTCCTCTTCTTCTCTTAATGATCGGTTGTTCTATGCTTTTGATTTTTGAGTTTTAAAATGACGTAAATGGGAAGAAAATGGTAGGAACGAAAATATATATATGAGTAAGAGTTATAGGTGGCAATTCCAATTATACCTTTATGTAATTTAATTAACCAAAATCTCATTCTTAAGCCCATTAATTATTATATTAGGCTCGGCCTTAATTTAATTAATTCAAGTCTCAATCCCCTTGTCGCTTACATTTATATTATTCTATTTAATTTATCTAATTAAATCTCCTGAATAATGTTTTAAAAAATTAGGGGTGTTACAGACTTATAAGATCACAAATAAAAGCGTTAAATTCGTCCTACTCTTACGGCGCAAGATGAAAATTCTCAAACTCGGAAGAAGCAAATAGATTACCTGCACCAGAAAATTGGCCGAGAATGTCAACCTCGTACTCACCGCCTTCACCATCCTTCGACGGTTCCACAATCCGAGGGGAAGCTTCAAGCCCAGAACTAGCTGACGGATCACGAGGCTACCTCGATGGTTTGCCAGCACCGAAAATAAAAGGCTCTAGTAGCACTTCGGCAGTTGCTGTCGTGGTAGCATCGGCAGCCTCCTTTTCTCTCTCAATCCGCAATATCTCTTGGCCCTCCAGCAACGCCTTCTGTGATTTTTTGTTGAGGTGGGCGTTCGTTAATTAACGCTCGAAATAAACATTGCCGCTATCATGAAAGCGGGTCAAGTTCTCCTCCCAAACCACATTGAGATTACATTGGAATTTAGGCCCTAAGTAGTTGACACTCCATTGGTGCAGCAAAGAATTGACATAGAAATTCAAGATGGTCTCATCCATCTTCTCCGTCTTTCTTTTGAAAGTATCCTGAAGCTCCAAATAATCCGCCATGACAGCGGCCTTCTTGACTTTGACACGAGTTTTATCAGCGCTAAGCTGCACAACTCGGTCCGGAAGCATGGCAATCATTTCAGCCTGGTCGGAGATCGTCTTATCATGCGACTTCACAACGTCTTCATATTCGGTGATCGTCTTATTGTGGTCCTCTACGATCTTGCCGTGGTCGGAAATAGTCTACCTCTGGGCTTCAATGATCAGACAGCGGGCTTCAAGTTTCGCTTGAAGTTTAACCACTTTGGCATGCATTTTTTTGATTTTGTCTCTCAGGACGATCTCGATCTTCGCGTGCACCTTTTTTAACTCCTTCAACAAGCCAGCATTGCTTTCTCGAAGTGCAGCGTCTTTTTCCTCTTAGTTATTTGATTCTAGCGTCGCGCTCAGCTAATGCTCTTTCAAAATTGTCTTTCTCCGACACGAAGGAAAGAATTTCCTGATAGTTGTTGCGGTTCGTGTCCACCCACTGTTTGCATAATTTTTCCCACCCTTCGGCCTGTTCTAAATCGTTCTAGATTACCTGGAGGTGGGGCATATACGCATCTCTATGAACCAAATGGAGATCATGGTCAAACTTAACCCCCCTTAAGAACCACCCAGGGGCGCTGCCTCAAGCCTGGGTGGACCAGATGGAAGGACATAGGCAGGTCTCCGGTGGGGCCGTGAAGAACCAGGGGCAAGAGCCATATGAGACGATGGAGCTTGAGATGAAGATGGAATGTGTATAGAAGAAGCTGGGATTTCAAAGCCAATCGAGGCAGGGGCCGGAGCGAAGGCTTGTTGCTTTGAAGAATGAGAACCGCGATTGAATTTCGACTTTTTCGTTGGCTCCTCTCTCTCATCAAAAGTCTTCCATTTTTCCTATCCAACTTTGTATACTCGACCACATTCCCTCTCATCTCGATGGTGAGCCTCAGCCTCTAAATCTTTTCTTTTCCGATATTCCTCCTCTATTTCGCGGGGTTAGGGATGACTGGAAGACCGCTTTGACTAGCATTGAGAGTTGGTAAATTCTTCGAAATCATCATAGAGAGTGCGTCCTCTCATGGTACTTAACATGAAAGATAGATGAAAAAGTATTAGAAATGGAGAATGGGCATGAAAAATATATGTGTAAGTGAGTGCAACCCTAGTGAAATGTGTAATGTGTTTGCGAGGAGAGCCTAAAACAACGTCACAAACCAGATCGGGCAGGCATCGTGGAAGGAATTGGGCTAATTTCGGGTGCAATATGGCTCGAACGAGGAGACATCTCTTCGAATTTGAAGTCTTCCCCCATGAGCGCACCAATATCGACCTATACATTGCCCAAATCTCCAAAGTCTACACCAGCGTTTTTGGTCGGGGAATCCAGACGTCGTTCAGCTCCTAAAGCATCACTTTTTTCGCTTATCTTTGGGGAAGGAGAATTCGGGACAATGGGGCTCGACCCTGGGGTATCATCACACGATTCAGAATCCCCATCATAATATTCTATATAGAAATCATCGCTTGAAGTGGACTCATCACTACTACTCCCAATCTCTCACTCCTCTTTTTCCATATCCATCGCAGCCTTCCCTTCCCGTTGATTAAATTCCTCTTCCTCTTCTTCTGGAATCGGGGGCATCCTAGCCGGACTGCTGGCCTCGGTCGTGGCGTCTTTTCCCTCGCGAGCCTCTTCAGCCAACTCGTCGGACATGCCTTCTTGTTCTTGAAAAGCGCCCTCTTTAGAATCGTAAGATAAGGAGGTCAATCGTTTGCTTACCCTGGATTGAGAAAGGGACGGGACCTTAGCTGGAACTGTGGATCTCCCCGGCTGCAGTAGCCCGTATCGAAGCAAGTGTTCGTCGGTCAACAAGACTTTAACAAATATTTCTTCAGCATTAATAGTCTTCAGGGTTCAGAAAATTCCATCGAGAGACAAGTCTCTGTTTAGCCTCGAAATAATGGTAAGAAGTATTGACTTGTTAGAAATCTCATAATGACACTTCGAATCTCAATGAGAAAGAAAGGGAACTTACCCCCGGTTGTCCAAAGACGGTTGAACCCCTCGGGACATCTGACAAAGAAGTATTGAGTCTTGAATTGGAACAAGTTGCTCTACAGTCGCAATATAATTCTACGATTCCTCTGGGCCTCGATTACAACCGAAGACGGACACTCATCTCTTCTCCTGAATGAAAGGAAGTATCGCAACTCGTCAAAGCTCGGAGCATGATTGAATGTATGCATGAAAAAGTCATGCAAACACGTTAAGATGGCGTATCCATTAGGATGAATCTAGAACGAAGAAATTCCTAAATTTGATAGGGTCTCAACCAAAAAGTTGTTAAAGGGCCTGTTTAGGCAAATATATCGATGATAGGCGGTATCTCCTGGAGGTGGCACATAAGCAAACTCATTCTTCTCTGGAAGGTGCATGTCTTCCTTCGGTATGTCGTTGCATGCAGATAATATGCATGACCTTAGCAGAAATCACAGAAGAATCTCTCTCCAGCGGGTTGAGAAGAACTCTAAAATTAGGAGTTTGATCCAAGACTGAACCGATTGGAACTAACTGGCCATACCCAACCTGTGAAACAGAAAAGGGATATGCAACGGATGACGACTCGGCCTCGGAAAGTGTAGGACTTCCTCCGCTATACTTGCGATGAGAGGACGGGTACTTCATTCTAAACAACATAACTTACATCCGAAACGGTCAGGTAATTCAACCCCAAAATAAGAACTCCCCGTAACACACTTCAATTTCAAAAGATTATCGGCTCGCACTGATGTGTCGGGCTTCAAGTATGTACTGGGGCAACTGTGATGTGTTATCTATCAGTGGTGGGCTTGGTGTCCCGAACACTACAAATGCTCTACTCCCTGTAGATAGTATGTTTGCAGGCGAGATGTAAAAGGACTTCCTGTATCATTTTCTTTCTAAAGTTACTTCTCCTACACTTACCCGTTATTGATCAACGATCGATAATGGATCCGTTGTCCAAAACCACTTGGAAAGTCCCTTCCAGTACAGGTACACCATGCGTGCAAAAGAAAGCAAAATCAATCTAAATTCTCCAGAAGGACAGACCAATTCACAATGTGTCGTGCGATATCAGCTATGGGACCTGGCACAAGTCCATTCTGGCTCAATGGACGAAGACAGTAAAACATGTCAAGCACCGGGGCAAGGCTCGAATGTCATTTCGGGAGGAACTCAAGACTCGATTTACTATCTTCCTCCATTAAGCCACTATTGACTCGGACTCCTCACGATGAATATCATGAATGCGACTCCGCTGCCAAGTCAATAAACCAACATCTTGATCAACAAACCAACCTTGGATTAGCAATCTGAACACAAAATTGGTTGAAGCTTTGAAGCCAGTGAGTTAGAGAGTGGATTGATGGCGATCCAAGGCAATGGCTAGTTATGGTTTGGTTAACAACGAAAAAGGCGAGCTAAAAGCAACGGCAAAATGGTGGCAGTAGTGCTCTGGAGTTGGCGGCGTAGAAGGAATCACGGCGAGGGTTTAGACAAGTTTGGACCGTCAGAGACAATAGATCGGATCGATCAGAAGATGCGTCGAATCATAGGTGAAAGGTTGAATCGCAGGAAGAAGCTGGGCTCGAATGGTAAAAGTGAATGGATTGGCTCAAGGGTGCTTATATAAGGAATGAGAACATGCCAAAAAACTTATAAGTAGTCGGGTCGCTAGCGATCAATCATCTATGGATCGCTAGCGATCCATGTAGTAGCACTCAATTTGTCTCCAATTTGCCTAGCGATATTCACCTACAATTTCAAGACATATTGAGAAGCTATAGAAAAAAATTGATCTATTATGACGAGCAATGGCGGTCGAAACCAAAATTTAGCAAGCAGCGGCATAACCTGGTTCACATTCATGAAACTCTAACGCGATTATTTGAAATTCAACAAGTAGAGACTAAAAGCGATTACTTCTAGAGCATGCCTTGTTTTCAACAAAGACGTACTCTTGGGGGCAAATGTTATCCAGATTTTTAACCCAGCAGGATCCAAGAGAAGTTAGAACAACTTGGTAGAGTCAGAATAGCTCAGAAGTCAAACAGAAGGACTAAAGCAACAAGTAAGAGAGAGCCAAGGAAGAAGGATGAAGAAATCTCCTAAGGGCATGGATCGCTAGCGATCCACGGGGATAACTCAGGGTTCAACCTGTTTTCTTGCGTCGTGATCTAAAGCATATTACAAAAATAGCGACCGAGTTTGATGAGGTTCGGGGTTAGTTAAATCAAGAGACAAGCATCCGTCTAGTCCAATTAGCAGCTAAATACAACTAGCAAGCAATATGTCATCAAGACAAAGCGATGTACAACGAGACTACACGAACAACGTCGATACAAGACAATGAAGGCAGTCTGGATACCAAAGTCCAAAAATATGCTAAGTGTAGGATCGCTAATGAACCATACACTATGGATCGCTGGCAATCCATACATGATCATAGAATGCATGCGACCCAAACAAAGCAAAGCATAAGGTAAAAAGTTAAGTAATTAGCTCACATTCGAACTAATGTTATGGATCACTAGCGATCCATAGACCATGGATTGCTAGCGATCCATGCTTTTGGCTCGAGTCGTGAGCTAAGCTCCATTGCATCTTCTTGTGACCATCTGTAAATAGCTGGCGAACATGCTCGGCCCAACAGCCCTCCAATCTTTATAAATACCATCATATCTGCAACATAAACAGGATCTTCTTCGGATTGGTTGCTGGAAGCTTTCTTCACTTCTCACCTCCCTCACAACGATTTTAAAGGAATTTACTGTGATTCTCCAGTGGATTCCAAAATTGGAGATTCAATCTAGCTAAGGATAATCAAGAGCTTTGTAATCAAATACATCTTGTAACAGCAATCAGTCTATAATAAAAACTATAAAGTGCACGTAGGCTTCGTTAACAGCTGAACCACTATAAAAATCTTCTTGCCTTCTTTCTCTTACTAGTTTTTTCTATATCTATTACCTACATTATTGCTCTGTGAGAACATGGCTGGTGCTTTCCCACTCAAACCAGGGTGTTGATTCATTTTTTGGGTTAACGCCTCGTTTAGAGGATTAAGCCCACATGTTCAATTTCCTGCTCTTCTCCTGCATTCAAATACTTGTTGGTACATAATAACTACAACATCCATTACAACCAATGCAACCAATGTAACCATTGCAACTAATGCAACCAATGATAAGAGTAGAAGCAGAAATGGTATTCCTGCTTATCCATCATAACAAATCATCGTACAGGGCAGTAACAAAAATAAAATATAGCCATCAAACCCGAATAACATTCATTGTCGGTCCAAATCATTAAATAAGGCAACAACAACATAAATATACTTACATACATTATTAATTATCAACTATAATAATACATCTTTGATGTTAGTATAAATAATCCAATATATGTATACTCGTCACTCCACAGTAGTAACACAATATCAATGTACTAATCCTATCAATATTAGTATCACAACATCCATCATTAAATAACTATAATTAACTACCTAATATTAGTAGAAATAATGGTAGAATATCGTACACTCATCCAAATGCGATACTATCATCAAATATCAAATATATGTGATAATTCAGCCAACAACTAATCATACATTTTATAACCATCTGAATAATATAATTATAACCATTATCTTCTTAAGTGTAAAATCATTTTATTATTGTTTCTTATAAAGATACCTTTATTTGTTATCCTAAAAACATTAATAATATTTATTATTTAAATATAATATAATCTTTAAATTATTTATTGTACTACTGTTTCTCCAAATACTTCTAAACGTGCTAATTTTTAATTAATAATAGTAGTCTTTATCAAATTTCTCTTTAAAACGATATTATTATTATGTTACATCAATGTAATAATAATATATTACAACCTCTTTAAATACTTTCCAAAACTAATTTATTAGTATTTTATTCCAAAACACAATATTTAATTTTATATCGTCAACGCTCCTTTTTATTTTACAAATCGAACAATAATAACAATATTACTTACCATAAATATTGTAAATCAATCATTTTGTCAATTAGACAAAGCAACACTAGTTTCACCAAAATTCACATTATTACTATTTACAATCTCATTCTATTTTATAAATTATAAACTTCCAAAATATTAAATTAAAAATATAATTTCAATTATTATTATGAATTTCCCTAGAAATTCATAAATAATAACCTTTTTCAATTCTATACTTTAATATTAGTAACTTTCATTAAGAAACCATCCAAAAACTGTAAATAACCTTGTCTATCATTTATTTATTTAAAATTCAGATTATTATCCATTTTATTTTAATTATTTATTTCCCAATTCAATTTAAATATTTATTTTAATTAAATACCCAAGAATATAATAATCAATGATAGTTATCCAACCAAGGCACAATACATACAAAATACCATAACAACTAAACAGTCATCCATAGAACACAACATATACCAATAATTATGATTTTTCATCAATAGATATCTATTTTTAATTTAAAAATTCAATTAGATAAATTCACTAGTTCATACCAACTTGATTTTGCTAACAGCCGCCAATCTTAACATACCCAATTGCAAATCATCGGAAATTCAGCCATCAGTATAATGAAAGAAACTGTGTGTGAATCAGAGTTTTTTTGTGAAAAATATAGAGGTTAAAAGTACTAAAGTTTAAATTGTAAATATTAGAATAGGGATAACATAAAGAAGGTTCACTCACCTCAAATTAAGTTTAACCTAGATTTGTTTGAAATCAATAAAGAGTAGTATTTTCTCCATCCATCATGACCTAAATTGCTCAAAATACAGCATTATTGTATGAATCCCTGGATCTTTTTTCAACTACTATTTTCTTTTGAAATAGATGCTAGAGTTTTTGAATTAAGAAGGGAATGAAGATTATAGAAGAATTCTGAATGTTTGCTTTCAAAAAGTTAATTTCCTCTCATTTAAACCTTCTTTATTTATAGGGTAGGATGATGGATAGGGAAAATTTGAATGTACATGTGTAAAGAGAGTGACGTATGTATATTTATTAAAAATTTACCTTTGGAATATACAAAATTAATTTCCAATTCATAGTGAGTCAATCTCCATAAGTAAAAAGATTGATTTACCTATACATTAGTCAATGCGCAATTAAACTACGCAATTGGTTTCCCACAACATATGAAATTAATATACAACTAATTATATATATATATATATATATATGTGCATATATTCTCCAATTATAATATATGTAAATCAATGTGCAATTAATTACTAGTCTACATAATTAATTTACCACGGTACATGAAATTAATATAGGAACAATTATATATATATATCCCTCTGTGTGTGTATTTAACAAGTAGGAAATATGTCAATCAATATGCAATTAATTACTAATTTATGCAATTAATTTCCCACAATATGATAAATTAATATACAACCAATCATATATATATATTCAACAATTTAGATATATGTAATAAATTCATCGCACTGAATATACATATATTATAGACATATATATTTAATATACCCATAACTCATACAATTTAATTTGTGCATAGTTACCAAATTTATATTCCGTTACATCAAAATAACTACATACATACATACATAAGCACACATGTACACATTTTTCCTTATATACGTACATGTATATATACGTATATTTTAACTATACATTTTTACTATACCTCTTTTATTAATATCTCTCTCCCAATATATGTATGTATGTATGTATATATGTATGTATGTATGCCTTTCTCTTTGTGGATATATATCCTTTTGTTTATTTTCTACAAAAATCAAAAATGTGTCGTTAGATACGAATGAACTCATGACCTCTCCAAGTGCAATCTACTCTCTTAATAAACTACATTAAACATAATTTTATGTTCAAAATTAGAAAATTAAAAATCATTAGTCATAGGCGCAATTCTTTTATACTTGTAAAGTCAATATCTTCTAAACCGTAACTCCACATCTATCAAAATAATATACCAAATTGATCGGTTTGGAAAGACCTTCACAACATTTATAAAAACGACATTCAATTTACCCATTATTAAAAATTCATAAATTAACCCAATATTATTTATGTCAGATTTGTGGGTTGTTACAGAAACACTATTAAATAGAAAATTTGTCTCCTCTGTTATATGCTGTTAGTAAATGCTCAACTGAAATCAACTCAAAGTCAAAATCTATGGATATGATAGTACAATTAATAACAAATTGTATTATGAAACCAAGGATTTTGTTTGTAGACTAACCAAGTTGAATGTGGATGGTATTCGAATGTTGACAAAAACCAAATTTCATAAGTCTAAAGTGGTATAGTGTTGATGAAGAGAATTGGGGTAAATAATAATTGCTAATTGTACCGCTTAAAAAATTATAGAAGGTGATTTTACTTAAAGGTCCATAAGCAATGAATTCGGTCAAATTGTCACACTATTAGTTAAGGTGACATGCGAATGTTAATATTTGAGTAATTCAATATAGATTGTTGATCGAATTCACACCTCTGAGCCACGCAACCGTATTTGTGAATTCTCCAAAAAACCAAATGATTAAATAAATTTATTAAATGTAATAATTAATTAATATTCAAGCAACACTGATTAGTATTTAATTTATTTGATGTTTTGGTGTTGTTCGTAATTATTTGGATGTATGTTATCTCACCCAATTACCTACAATTAAACTAATGTGTTTTATTCATTATCTTTGATTGAAAAAAATTATTTTATTTTTGGAAATCATACACAATATATATATATATATGCTTTTTTATTTTAAAACTTATTAAAGTACATTTCAATATCGCAAAATCATTATTTTAATTTGAATTTTATATCTAAAATTCAGTATGTTATACGACGAAACGGTTTGATTCTATATCCATGGTTGAATTGAAACTTACATATATAATTAAAGGTTTCAAATAGCCTAATAAATGGTAGTTATGGTTTAAATGTTTTGAATTTAATGTCTCAAAAATTATTCATCATTCAAAATGTTATTTTACCAAATATGTTTAAAGTTGTAATTAGAAGCATTGGAATTGTATATTTGGATCTAATAAATGGTAACGAATGAAGGAGTGAATTAATAAAGTTTTCCTTATAAATTATTTATCAATGTTATTTTTTTATAGGTATTGAATTTCAAATCTAAAGTCTTGACTTTGTTGAATAAAAAACATTTGGTTAATAACTTTATATGTATAAATATATAAATTTATTTTCTTTAAAAAGTCAAATAGGCATTCTATAACACCCTAAAAAATTAGCAAGAAATTTTATAATAAACTAATTTAAAATAAAAAGGACTAAAAAAATTATACAGACGTCCGAATTTGACTATGAAACTTGCACCGCTGTTTTCATATCGATTTTCATATATATCACTTTGTAATCAAAGAGGATACGAAGAAGTTGCGGATGTTGGAAGAGTTGGAGATAGAATAAAAATAAAAATTTCACAAATTAATATTGATAATGGTTGACCCATGGGGCTCGATGGTCGACTGGTAGTGTTCGACCTAAGGATATAAGCGATCGACCGTAGCTGCAGCAATATCGTGTGTTCTAGATCGCCTGTGACATGTTCCAACGGTTCAAATGGATTTCTTTGCATGCAAGTTGTTGATAAGCAAGTGTGATTGTAGTAGATATTCTTTAACCTAGATCTAACAGCCTAAACTAAATCCAACCCCTATAAATACTAGCCAAATCAAACCCTAATTCTCACATAGCTCTATACTAACAAAACACTGCCAAAATTTTAACCCTTCTCTCATTTTAAAATTTTCTTAAAAATCAAATAAAAGCAACCTAGAAGAACACAAGAGTTGGAATCAAGGCAGAGCAGGCAAAACAGGTGGAGCTAGCAAATAGACGAACGATTTTCTTAGGCAAGAGCAATAGGAAGAGCTTAGGGTTGAGGTGAGTGGGAATAACTTTAATAAGATGATATTATAGTTAGATTTGAACTATTTTAATTGATTTAGGATGTTAGAAAGCCAAATTGAACATGTTAAACCCAAAATTTGAATATATAATCTGAGAGTAAAAATCATGGTAAATAGTTAAACTTGAAATTGAAGTATAACCCTTTTTGTAGTTATACTTACATACCCTAAATTAATAAACCCCAAATTGTATTGCAAACTAAATGTGAATTGGTCATCTAGTAATTAGGGTTTAATAACTGCTAACAACATATGACTAATGACGAACCAAATTGACAATAAAATCGTAGAAAAACCCTATATTTACTATGCAACCAATTGACCCTGGAACCTTAGTGGTCGACTGGTAGCGATCGACCGCGGTCGGCCGAAAGGGAACAGTGGTGAAACCTTCAAAATGAAAATTGCAGATGCTGAACCTCAACCAAAGGCCCAATTGATAATAAAAATTATATAATTTCAGTTAAGAAATGTATAAATTGAAATTTGATTGTTTAAGCCTATTATGGACTAAGTACACATGCTAAAGACAGTAAGGAACTTAGTTCCCTATCAAAGGACATTAGGTCATCGTGATTTTAGGTAACAATTAAATGCCCAAATTGAGAGTCAAGAGTCGACTAGGGCGATGTATTTTGTAGACACTCTGGGGGAGTGCTGCAATGGATGCGTAACATTGATGGAGACACCAAGTGAGTGGGCTCGGTGCTAATGGAGTATTTTAAAGGATAGTTGGTCCCAGCGCAGCACGATAAGAGGCTATAGAATAGAAAGGGATCCCACTACTAATGGAAAGTCATTGTATGCACGGTTCTGATGCAATATGGTACAAGTGGACGCCAGAACAGTACGATAAGGGGCATTTTGCACTATGATTAAGAGATGGACACGGGTGCATACGGTGACTCACATAGCGAATTTTCATTTCGAGGTTCTCCATCTTCAGGTATAGTGATGGTATAGGCATTTATTGGAGAGTTGTTCCTATAATCTCCTATGGGTAGTATTTTCTCATTGGATAGCTCTCGGAGCGTTGGTTGATTGTTAGTGTGAGGTTCGGCTTGTAGTTCAACCCTTTGTGTTTGATAAGAACCCTTAGGTACCGGATCTTAGGAGTTTACGGGTACTCGTCGCACAACCTATGTCATTTAGAATAATTTTGAAGTTAACTGCACATGATCATCATATATTAAACTTGTACTCATTCACCAGACTTTCATATGACTTATTCTTTTTCCATCTTTCCCCCACCATAGGTGGACAGGGCACAAGTGATTGGCCCATTCTTGATACTTGGAGAGTCATGCTTATCTTTGGAGACCGTTGTTATCATATTCACTCTCCAGGTATTATCATATCGGTACATTTTTATTTCCTTGTATTAGACTTTAAGAGATATTTTTATATGTACTCTATATTGGACTATGTACTGATTTTTTTGAGACTGTGATTTGGATATTCCCTTAGATGGGCTTTTTTCTATGTTATATATGTTTTATTCCTTTCGTTGTGAGTTCTAAAATTTTAGTATATTTAGATTATATATGTTTACCTTAGTCTCTGGTATGCTAGAGGTTAAACCCAGTGATCCACATTTCTCGGCAAGAAGCAACACCGAAAGCCACACTGAGCTTTGGATCGGCATGTTGGAAGGTGCAGGTTGTCACAGTTGGTATCAAAGCTTAAGTTCAAAGTTCCTTAGGGATTAGGACTACATTGAAAGAATGCACATGAAAATTGTTGAAAATTAAATGGTTTTTAAAAAAGGATTTTTAAAATAATCTCCAAAAATTTTCAGAAATGGACTTTTTAAAAGCATATATATATGAGTTTAAATAAAAGATTGTTTTCAAGAAGTTTTTGAAATTTTGCATATATCAAAATCTCTCTTATGCGTGCCTTTGCTAATTCCCAATCGTACCCATGTTATCTCTTATCTCTTAATGTATTTATGCTATTTATGGAAGTTACTAATGAAATTCTTAACATTCACAGATAGAAGATGACTTATCCCACAGGTTCAGGCTCTGGCGATGCAGCTAAGACTGGGCATGAACATCCATGTATGGTTCCTCCGATATCTTCAGGTTAATGGACAGGCTGAGCTTAATCACATTAGAGATCCTACGAAGAGAGTGACAAGTTAGGTTCCTTCTCGCTAAGCTATCACTCCAGATTTTGCCGAGTTGCGCAAAGATTTTTCTAGTCTTTTGGGTAAGCCATAATAGGGATGCAGTCTTACGTGGATTTGAGGTCATGGATCCGTGCTTGCAAGAGGATATTTGGTTTGATGGGTTTGACTAATGTTATGAGGAGGCAGTTAGCTACCTAGAAGTTGTAGAGAGAGGTGTTGAGCTGGTGGGTTTATTGAGTTTGAAACTAATGGAGGTGGAATTTCTTGGGATGAGTTTGGTAGGAGATTTGAGAACAAGTACTATTTTAGGGTGGAGGAAGTCGTTCAGCTAGAGAAGTTTATACATCTTAAGCAAAGGGACATGACATTCAAGGAATATGTAAATTAATTTAATGAGCTAGCTAGATTCAGTATGAAGTTGATTAGCACACCACACAAGAAGGCTCTTAAATTTGCTAAAGGACTAAACCAACCTCTCTAAGACTTAGCTATAAATCACAATCCGATAGGTGTACCTATTAAAGGTCAGTGGAGATGGCTTCTCTCACCATCATCTTTAAGAAGGAAGTGAAGAGGAGGCTCAGAAGACTAGAGACAAAGGGCGCCAGAAGAATAAAAAGAAGGGAAGATTTAGGCCAAAGGGGAAGATCCAGAAGAAGGATATAAAGTGTAATAAGTATGGAAAACCAAGGAACTTTGCTAAGGAATACAGGAGGGATTTCTCAAAGGTGAAGTGTTATAACTACGATCAATATGGACAAATTGACCTTACACAACACCACCAAGAGCTCCTACTCAGGCTTCTACTCAGGTGGTTCCGGCTTATGCACTAGAGGCAGTCCCAAGCTCAAGTGCATAGCTAGTAGTGGACAAGGGTAAAGGTGTGTTGACTCTTTTTGGTTTATCAATTCGCACTTTATTTGACCTTCACATTCTTTCATTTCTGTAGACTTATCGGTGACTTACAGTTATACACTAGTATAACCATGGACCCTATAGTCGTGTCAAACCCTGTAGAAGGATCGGCTTATTTGTCTATGTGCGTAGGGGTTTGTAGTAGCTTATTTTAGGGGTCAAGTTTGATTGTGATGCCTTTGTATTGTGATTTTCTAGGTATGGATTGATATAAGGCATGGATTGGATGATTATGTATGGAGCTATTTTAGATTGTGATTGGAAGGTACTTAGATTTAGCATGTGTAGTGGACGTAGCTTAAGGTTTATTTGACCCCCGAAGATCGGTTATGCTGAGCTACTTATATTTATTGGACCCATCACATGACGAGCTTAGTGCAATGCCTTTCATTAGAGATTTCCCAGATGCTTTTGCTGAGGTTACCGGTATCCTGCCCTTGAAAGAGACTGAGTTTAGAATCTATCTTGTTGGGAATGATAGACCGGTCGCATTACCACTAAGGCATATGGCTCCAAAGGAAAGACGCGAGTTGAGCAAGCGGGTTAATGAGTTGTTGGAGAAGGGTTGTATCAGGAGGTGTATTTGAGTAGGGAGCACCAATTGTCTCTGCCACCAAGGTGGATGGTTCTCTTAGACTCTACATCAATTATAGGGAGCTAAATAAACTGACAAAGAGGAATCGTTATCCATTGCCCCGCATAGATGGTCTCTTTGATCAGTTGGTTGGAGCTAGAGTATTCTCATAGTTGGACTTGGCTAATGGGTTCCATCAATTGTGTGTAGTCATGGACAATATTCAGAAGACGACATTCCTTACACCTAATGGATTGTGTGAGTGGTTAGTCATGCTTTTCGGATTGACCAATGCATCCGCTTACTTTGTTGATTTTATGACCCAAGTTTTCAAAGGGTTGCTTAACAAGTTCATCATGGTATTTGTGGATGATATACGGGTTTATTCGAGGAGCGAGGAGGAGCAAGCATTGCATTTGGAAGAGGTGCTCAGTACACTCCGTGCGCATTAGCTTAAGGTGAAGTTTACAAAGTACCACTTTTGGAGAGAGGAAGTAAGCTTTTTGGGACACATCATCTTAGAAAGTGGCTTAACAGTTAATCCTAGTAAGGTGGTAGTAGTTTAGAATTAGCATGTGTTGAAGAATGCCATAGAAGTGAGAAGTTTCCTTGGTTTGGCGGGCTACCATCGGAATTTCATTAAAGACTTCACGAAGGTCTCTACCCCACTGACCCTTCTTACCAAAAAGAATCTAGTTTTCTCATGGGATGCTAAGTGTAAAGATGCTTTTATCAAGTTCAAGGAGGCATTGACCAGTGCACCGGTTTGGGTATCACCGGATAGGACAAAACCATTTAGAGTTTATACTGACGCTTGTTATATGGGGTTAGGCACTGCCTCGATGCAAAAAGGAAGAGTGGTGAGTTATGTGAGTAGGTAGGTGAAGACCCATGAGAGAAACTACTCTACCATGACCTTGGGTTGGTGGCCATTGTCTTTCTGCCCAAGTCATGGTGGCATTACCTTTTAGAAGAGTCGTTTGAGCTATATATGAATCACACGTCCATAAAATATTTGTTCTCCCAAAAGGGATAGCAGCGAAGGTAGATGGAGTTCTTGGCATCATATCATTGATAATTCTTATACCTCAGGCAAGGGTCACATAATAGCACATGCTTTAAGTCAACAGCGCGCAGTGTTAAGTCCCTTGTCCTTGGAGTGGAGACATCTGTAGTATATTTCTATATTTGATTTTTGACCATCATCGGATATTACCCTAGGATTAGTAGAATCTTTAGATGTTCAACAAACATTGATGGAGCGTATTGGATCTAAGCGGAAAGAGGATAAGGAGCTAGTAGATACTATAGAGAGGATTGGTAGAGGAGAGTCATTGAGTCATTTGAGGCGTTATGCCATTGACTCGACGGGATGGTTATGAAGGGATGATAGGCTTTGTGTTCCTTGAAGTATGAATTTGGTAGATGAGGCACTAGTTGAGCCTCACCATTCAAGAATGACCTTTCATCCCGGAGGTGACAAGATGTATCACGATATGAAGAGAGTTATATATTGGCCCAGTATGAAGATGCAAGTGGCAAGTATGTAGCTAGATGTATGATTTGTTAGTGGGTAAAGGCAGAGCAGAAGAAGCCGGGAGGGTTATTGCAGCAATTAGATACTTCACGGTGGAAGAGCGAGAGTATTTCCATAGACTTTATAGATGGTAAACCAATGCATAGGAGAGGGAATGAGAGCATTTGGGTTATAGTCAATCAGTTGACTAAGTGTGCTCATTTCATACTAGTGAGGAGTACGAGGATGGCGGCATTGTTGGCTTCTATTTATGTGAGAGAAGTCGTTAGGTTACACATAGTTCCTACTTGTATAATTAGCCACCGAAATCTGTTTTTCACTAGTGAGTTCTGGAGGAGTCTACAAGAGCATTGGGGACTAAGTTGAGTTTGGGTATTGCATATCATCTACAGACCGATGGACAGATTGAGAGAGTAAATCGAGTTTTGAAGGATTTGCTACAGATGGGCATCCTAGATTTTGGAGGTTCTTAGGAGGATCACTTGCCTTCGGTGGAGTTTACCTACAACAACATTTATCAAGCAAGCATTGGGATAGCACCATTCGCGGCATTGTACGATAGACCCTATAGATCACCGTCGAGTTAGTAGGATACAACAGATAGGATTATTCTTAGGCCAGACATGGTGAGAAAGACATCAGAGAAGGTGGATCTGATCCATAGGAAAATGAAGACCGCATAGGACAGGTAGAAATCTTATGCTGATAAGGGACGTACATAGTTAGAGTTCATAGTGGAAGATATTGTATTTGTGAAGGTTTCACCCCTTAGGCAAGTGATGAGATTTGGTAGGTCGAGGAAGCTAGCACCAAGATTTATAGGACCTTTTTCGATAATCGCTAGAGTAGCGCAGTTGGTATATAGTGTGAAGCTTTTAGAAAAGTTAGTGGGGTAAATGATGTTTTCCATGTGTCACACTTACGGAAGTACTTGCACAATACAGCTACCATGGTCGAGCCGAGTCAGCTGGAGGAGGTGGAGGTTGAGAAAGAGCCGCATGTTTGCAGTGCACCCACTCATACTCTAGAGCACGGCACGAAGTGACTCTGCTTGAGATCAAACTTATTAATGTCTAATGGAGAGACGACCCAATAGAGAGTACATGGGAGCTTGAGGAGAAGATCCGCACTACCCACCCACAACTCTTTGCTAGTACATTTCCAATTTATTTCTTAAGTATAGACTTCTTACATAGGGTTAGGTGGTTTACCCTTAGGTAGAGACCATTAGATGGTTGGAATGGATGCAAATATGTTTGTAGGACATGTTATGGATGATGGATGCTAATGGATGTATTTAGCTGTATGGTTGAGTTATCGTCTTTTGCACATTTAGGATAGTATATCCTCTAGACATATACACACAATCACACTTGGTAGCATGTTATATCTTGATTTTTGTTGTGCTAATGGATGGTTTGCATATGGATGTTGCATATGAGTAGTATGGTTGTACATACATATAGAATTACAAGTATATTTACTTAGGATGTTGCATACATTTGGATGCATGGCATGAGCACTTGCATGACAGGAGTTCGACTGGATCAGTAGACTGCCCACTCTTTTGCGTTAGAATAGGTTCATGTGCATTTCACATTGCATATATATGTACATATAGCATTAGAAAAAAATTCTCTAAACAGTGACTGCTCGTGGATGATGGATGAGTAGATGGTTCTGGTTATTGGTTAATGTGTGTATGATTTATACTTTTCCATCCTGTGAGATTTTGGGGATGAAATTCTTTTAAGGGAGGGAGAATGTAACACCCCGAAAATTTAATGAGAAATTTAATAAGAAAATTAAATTAAATTAAATTAAAACAAGGGCTAAAACGAAAATTTTCACAGACGTTCGAATTTGGCTATGAAACTTGCACCATTGCATCCACTCTCGATTTTCTAGAAGATTTTAATATAGAACACTTCGTAATCGGAGCAAATACGGAGAAGTTATGGGCGTTGGAAGAATTAAAAACAAAATAAGAAATTTAAAATAAAAAAAATTTGCAAATTAACAGGATAATGGTCGATCTATGGGAGTCGATGGCCGACTGGTAGCGGTCGACATGGGGAAATAAGCGGTTGACCATGGCTGGGGAAAAATAATGTGTTTTGGAACGCTTGTGACGTGTTCGAACGGTTCAGATGGATTTCTTTGCACATAGGTTGTTGATCAACGAGGGTGATTACAGCAGATATTTTCTAAACTAGATCTGATGGCGTAAACTAAAACTAGCCCTTGTAAATATTAGCAAAATCAAACCTTAATTCTCACATAACTCTATACAGTGACAAAACACTACCAAAATTTTCTCTCTTCCCTCTAAAAATTTCTTAAAACCAAATAAAAGCAGCCTAGAAGACCACAAGCATTGAAATCAAGGTGCAAAAAGCGAAACTAGTGAATAGAGCGGTGATTTTCTCAAGCAAGAGCAATAGAAAGAGCTTAGGTTTGAGGTGACTGGGAATAATTTTGATAAGATGATTCTTACAGTTAGTTAAACTATTTTAATTGATTTAGGTTGATAGAAAGCCAAATTGAACATATTAAACTCAAATTTTGAATCTATAATCTTAGAATAGAAATCACATGTAACACCCCAGGATTTTCCAGAAATAAATAAGAAATTATAATCAAAAGGTAAGAATTAACCTAAAAGGAGAATTTTCACAAACGTTCAACTTTGACTACAGGACTTGCACATTGTGTCCGTAGTAATTTCCAAGACAACTCCATACATAACTTGTTGAAATCAGAGGTAAAACGAAAATGTTATAAAGGATTGAATATATAAGAAATTGAAAAGAAAAATAAATAATAGAAAAAAATAATCTATGGCCAGGTCAATCGTGGGCGGTCGATCGTGGGCGATCGACCTAGTGCAAGGGCGATCCACCTGACCCACTGTCAATCGTAGGGTCGTAGCAACCTAGAGTAGATTCATTTTATCATGCGAGATTGTTGCAGGCTAGCCATGGTTTCAGGGATGAACGAGATGATTTTGGGCTGGATCTGATGCTAATGAGTTGAGGTGTTCCCTTATAAAATGATAGCTAGGGTTAACCTAAAATCTAATTCTCTCCATTACAGTGAAACTCCGCCAAAATAAAACCCTAAACCTTAATTACCCAAATCAATTTGTAAACTCCAATTCTATTCTAAATCTCAATCTAAATTGAAATAAAAAGGGGATCTAGCAATTATAGAAAAGACCTAAACGGATTTAGAGGAGAGAGCTTGCGGCGTCTGAGGCAAACCTAAAAGCTTAGGACAGAGGTGAGTGGGCACAGATTTAAAAAGTTAATTAAATTAATTGATTTTAATTTCTACCCTATGCTAATTTAACTGTTAATTCTTAATCCGTTAATTTATTAAATTGGGAATCTAGAATAAGGGATCCTTTTATCTAATTGCAATTGACATATGTAAGCTGTAAAACCATAAATCAAATGCTAAAATTGTATTTGACACCTATAAATTGCTAATTGGAATAATGTAAATGTTGCAATGACTGGAATAAAAATAGGACAAAAAGACTAGCATAATTGAAATAAGAATTAAATGGATTACGTCTGATAATTGAAATGGATTACGTCTAATAATTGAATGAAATAGATTGATTTACTTAAAACAAGTAAACTGAAAGATGTATGGATTAAGTCTGAAAATAAATGTAATAATTAACTTACTTCAAACAAGTTAGTCGAAAGATATCTGGATTGTAGGCAGTAGACTTAAGACTAGTGTAGGTTGACTGTCGTAAGTCACTTTAGACTTAGTAAACAGTTTGAGGCCTTGAGCCGATAGGGATATTAACCCTATCGATCTATAAATTGCTTGAGTAGCGTAGACACATTTAAGTGTTCTTATTTGAGATGGTGGACTTAGTTCACGTTTTCGTATCATAGAGTAGGATACAGAGTGTCGTTAAGATGTGCAAGTTATGTTGCGGAAGGTGCGCACAAGTGTTGGGACCGAATTACTGATTGTTAGTTGAGGCTATTGAGTTTGGATTTCCGATCGTTAGTCGGGGTGTTGGGATCAGAGACTAGATCATAGACATTCCCATGACCCATATGGGCATAGAGGTTGAAAGCTAGGTGGTTCACAATACCAGATGGAGTTAAGCGTGGTAACTCCTTGGGGTGCGAAGAGGTATTTTGCTTCTACGATCAAGAGGTTGGACACGGGTGCGTACGATTAGTCACTATGCGAGTTTACATGCATGTTCTTCCTCTCTAGGCCTAGTATGAGTTAAAGTTGGGCAATAGTTTCCCCAAAACTAGACAGTCGTTCGGTGTGATGTGGTCTGTTGTTATCCCTCTGGTGTCAGACTTATTACTGTTAAATTTATGACTGTTAGGCTGGTGACCTTAGGCTTGAGACCTTAGGTGCATGGACACTGTACGTACATCCTGTGTTACCTGAGTAGACTTGAAGTCAGTTGTATTAAATTTCCTTATTAGCCTTGTTCTCATTCACCAGACTTTATGTCTGACCCATTCTACTTTTCCCACACCACAGGTGGACAGAGTAGCCGTTGACAGGTCCATTGCTGCCTTCGGATTATCATGCCTGGAGTCTAATTCTATTTTATCCGTTATCATGTATTTCCTATCAGTACCTTTGCTCTTTCAGTATTTTGCTTATGTGGGATTATTTGTATGATACTCTGATATTTGATATGTACTGATGGTTTTACGGGACTATGATATGATCTTGATACTTTTGAGATTTTTATTACTGTTATTATGAGATTATCCATATATCTGATATTATGTTTCCGCTGTGATGACTTTTGGATTAGATATAATATTTCTTCATTGATATCTTAGTCCTATGATACTACTTTTTCCTTAAACCGATGATTCATGTTTCTTGATATGGCGGTGTTTGGCATGTCAAGGGATGTGAAAGTTATCATATGTGGTATCAGAGCCTAGGTTAAATATTTCTACGGATAGGAGCGTATTTGACCCTATGGATATATATATATGTGTGTGTGTGTGTGTGTGTCTATATATAATTTTAAAATGAGAAATGATTTTTGAAATTTTTTTTGAAATGGATTTCCAAAGTATAACTGCATATATAAGTATTTTTGGAAAATGTTTCCAAGAATCCCACAATTTGTGCCTATGCTTATTTCAATTCCTGCATGTATTGTCCATTGTCTTAAACCTTATTTGAGCTATCTATGGAGGTATCAGATTTAATCTTTACTATTCATAGATAGAGATGCTGATCCCGCAGGATCTTTCTTTACCGACATCCTTGATATTCCAAGCATGAACATGCCTATTAGGTTCCTCTATTACTTACAAGCTAGGGGACTGGTTGAGCATCCGACTAGAGAGCTTGCAGAGGAGGCAGCTGGTGGGGTCCCATTCCACCCACCTATTGCTCAAGACTTTGCTAAGCTATGCGAGGACTTTTCCAATTTGGGTGGAAAGCCATTCTTCGGCACTGAGACTTTTGTTGATGCTAGAGCTTCGATCCATAACTGTGAGTGGATATTTGGACATATGGGTTTGGTAGATGAGTTCAGGAGGTAGCTTACTACCTAGCAGCTGCAGGGAGAGGCTCTCAGTTGGTGGGAAGTTGTTGAGGCTAAGACTCGTGGCCGTACTATGACTTGGGGAGAGTTCAAGCGAACGTTTGAGATGAAGTTCTTGTCACAGACTGAGGAGGGAGTTATGTTAGAGAAGTTTATAAATCTGAAGCAGGGTTATTTGCCAATTAAATAATATGTTAATCAATTTAATGAGCTTGCGAGGTTTAGAATGGAGTTGATCAATACCCGCATAAGAAGGCGCTCAAGTTTTCTAAGGGTCTGAATAAGCCACTACAGGGCTTAGGGGTGAGTATTATTCATATGGGAGCTACTTAAGAGGGTCTGGTTGAGGTGGCATTGCTTACTTATGTTGCTAAGAAGGTGGAACAGGCTCCAAAGGCTGAGGTGGAGAATTTTCAAAAAGGGAAGAAGAAGGTTGGACCTCCACCTAAAGGTAAGATTCAGAAGGAGTTGAAGTGTCATAAGTCTAGGAAGACAGGGCATCTTGTTTAGGAGTGTTCACTACCGAAGCTGAAGTGCTTCAATTATGATCGGGTTAAGCATATTAAGAGGAATTATCCAGCAACGACCAAAGCTGCTTCTCTGGTTTCTACTCTAGGAGTCCAGGCATATGCTATGGAGATTGTACCCACTTCTAGTGTCCAACCAGCACCAGATAAAGGGAAGCAAGTTGTAATTTAAGGTGTGTTATCTCTGTTTGTACTTTATTTGATACTGGGGCATCTCATTCTTTTATCTCTAGTTGACTTATTAATAATTTGCACTTAGACACTAGTATTGTGACGGACCCAATAATTGTGTTAAATCGCATAGGGGGATAAACTTATTTCTCTATGACATGTCGAGATTTGAGGTTGATTGAGTGCGATGCCTATGTACTTGGGTTCTTTGGGTTTGGGTTGATACTGGGCATGTATTGGATGTCGATGTAAGGGGCTATACTAGACCTTGATATGAAGACTGTTAGACTGGGCACTTGCAGTGGGCGTGCTCAGAGGTTTTCGGTGATCCACGAGGATCTGTTATGTTGAGCTACCTTTATTCCTTTGACCTACCATAGGACGAGCTTGTTTTTATCCCAATAGCTAGGGATTTTCTAGATTTATTTTCTATGGTTACTGGCCTCCCGCCCTAGAGAGAGATCGAGTTTAGGATCTATTATGTAAAGAATGCTTGACCAGTTGCTATGCCTTTGAGGCACACGACTCTAAGGGAATGACGCAAGTAGAATAAGCAAGTGAATGAGCTATTGGAGAAGGGTTTCATCAGGATGAGTATTTCCGAGTAGGGGGCAACAGTCGCCTTTTCCACCAAGACGGATGGTTCCACTAGACTCTACATCGATTACCGCAAGCTAAATAAGCTGACAAAGAAGAATCGCTATCCTTTGCCTCGTATAGAAGATCTCTTCGATCAATTAGCTGGAGCGAGATTATTTTCCAAGCTCGACTTAGGAAAAGGTTTCCATCAGTTGAGAGTGGCTGAGGATAGTATTCAGAAGACTGGATTTAGGACTGCTGATGGATTATATGAGTGGTTAGATATTCCTTTTGGACTAACCAATGCTCCCACTTATTTTGTTGATTTTATGATCTGAGTGTTTAGGGAGTTGCTGAATCAGTTTGTGGTGGTATTTGTGGAATATCTTGGTATACTCGAGGAGTAGGAAGGACCATGCTTTGCATTTGGAGGAGGTTCTTAGAACCCTCCGCATATAAGCTTATAACTAAGCTTTGTAAGTGCCACTTTTGGAGAGAAAAGGTTCGCTTTTTGGGGCACATTGTTTCAGAGAGTGGTTTGGCTGCGAATGCTAGTAAGGTGGCGGTAGTGCAGGATTGGCATGTCCCAAATAATGCCATAGAAGTGAGGAGTTTTCTTGGTCTCGTGGGTTATTATAGGAAGTTCATTAAGGATTTTGCTAGGATATCTGCCCCCATGGACATTTCTAACCAAGAAGAGTTTAACTTTTGCATGGGATGCTAAGTGTGAGGATGCTTTCATTAGGTTGAAGGAGGCTTTGATTAGTTCTTCTGTATTAGTGTTACTTGATAGGAGTAAACAATTTACGGTTTATACCGATGCTTGTGGTAAGGGACAAGGATCAGTGTTGATGCAAGAGGGTAGAGTGGTATGCTATCTTAGTATGCAGTTGAAGACTTATGAGAGGAACTACATTACGCATGATCCTGAGTTGATAGCTATAGTCTTTGCTCGTAAGTCTTGGGGAGCATCTTCTTGGTGAAAGATTTGAGCTTTACATGGGTCACAAGTCCTTGAGGTACTTGTTCTCCAAAAAGACTTGAATGTGAGGCAGCAGGGATGTATGTGAGTTCTTAGCCTCACATGACTTTGAGATTTCTTATATCTCGGGCAAGGGGAATGTTGTAGCGGATGCATTGATTAGACAGAGAGCTACACTGAGTCCTTTATTTTTGGAGTGGAGACATTTGGAGTATATTTTCACCTTTGACTTTAGGCCATCGTCCGATATTACGCCTGGATTATTAGCAGTCCTAAATGTTCGGCGGACCTTGAAGGATCAGATTAGGACTAGGAAGAGAGAGGTCAATGAGCTAGCAGACCTTTTGGATAAATTAGGCAGAGGGGATTCATCGAGTCATCTTAGGCGTTATGCCATAGACTCGGGGGATGGTTGAGGAGAGATGGTAAGTCGTGTGTTCCTCGTAGTGTGGATTTTGTGGATGCATTATCAGCAGAGTCTTATCGCTCTAGGATGACCATTCATCCTGATGGAGATAAGATGTAATGGGATATGAGGAGTGTTTTCTTATGGTCTGGAATGAAGAGGCAAGTGGCAGTGTATGTAGCTAAGTGTATGACTTGCCAGAGGGTGAAAGCGGAGCAGAAGAAGCCTGTAGGATTGTTGTAGCCATTGGACATCCCGCAGTGGAAGTGGGAGAGCGTTTCTATGGACTTCATAGATGGATTACCAAGATCTAAAAGATGGAATGAAGGCATTTCGGTCATCGTGCATAGATTGACCAAGTGCGCTCATTTCATAGCTGTGAGGAGCAATACGATAGCAGCTTCATTGGTGGCTTTATATGTTAGGGAGGTGGTTAGACTTCATGGAGTACCTAACAGTATAGTTAGTGATAGAGACTCATTCTTCACTAATGAGTTTTGGAGGGGTCTGCAGGAGGCTTTAGGGACTAAGTTGAGCTTGGGTATAGCATACCATCCACAGACTGACGGTCAGACAGTGAGATTAAATCGAGTTCTAGAGGATTTACATAGGTTGTGTATCATTGATTTTGGAGGCTTTTGGGAGGATCATTTGCCGCTAGTAGAGTTTGCCTATAATAATAGCTACTAGGCTGGCATAGGGTTAAGGTGGAGCATGAGCCACTTGTTTGCCGTATACCTACATACATTTTAAAGCACAAAACTAAGCCGATCCATAATAAAAAGATCATATTAGTTAAGGTTCAGTAGGAAGACAACCCAGCTGAGAGTACTTAGGAGCCCGAGGAGAGGATTCGAGCTTCTCACCCATAGTGCTTTTCTGGTACGTCCCACATTGTGATCTTTCTTTAGTTGTAGCCCTTAGATAGAACCTTAGGGAGGAGGATAGACTATATTAGGTAGAGACCTTTAGATGATAAGTATGTTTTAAGCATGCCAATGAGACATGTTATGGTTGATGGATGCTATTGGATGTACATGGGAATTTACGGATGCAAGTAGTCGCATTGCTTGCATTAGGATATTGAGTCCTTTAGACACGCACATTCATACCTTATGCATATTGTTTGCTGATTTTTGGTTGTTATCCCTGGATGATTTTTGCATATGGATGTTGCATTTGGATGTATGCTGAGCATATATGTAAAAGTATCATTTATTTTAGGATCCTGCATACATTGGATGCATGGCATGTACATATTTGCATAAACAAAAGGTCGACTGAGTCATTTGACCGACTACTCTTTTGCATTAGTTCAGGTTCATATGCATTCCACGTTGCAAAATTACATAATTGCATTAGAATTATTAAGCACTATGGCTGCAGTGGATGATAGATGAGTATATGGATGTAGACTTTGATTGTCGATTGTTACTTGCATTCTTGTATCAATAGAGATTTCGGGGACAAAATACTTTAAGGGGGGCGAATGTAACACCCCTAGATTTTTTGAAAATAAATAGGAAAATATTATTAAAAGATAAGAATTAACCTAAAGGGAGAATTTCAACAAACGTTTGAATTTGACTACGGGACTTGCACCATTGTGTCTACAGTAATTTTTTAGACAACTTTCATATGTAACTTATTGAAATCCGAGCTAAAACGAAAAGGTATAAGGGATTGAATAAATAAGAAACTGAAAAGAAAAACAGAAAATACAAAAAATAAATTAATTAGGTCTAGGTCGACCTAGATGGACCCAGGTTCCAGGTCGACCATGGGCGGTCGACCCGACCTATGGCCGATTATACAGTCGCGGCAACCTAGAAGGGATTCATTTCATCATGCGAGATCAGTGCATGCTGGCCACAATTTCAGAGATGAACAAGATGATTTTGTGCTGGATCTGACAGCAGTAAGTTGAGGTGTTCTCCTATAAATTGATTGCTAGGATTAACCTAATCTAATTCCCTTCATTACAGCGAAGCTCTGCCAAAATAAAACCCTAAACCCTAATTTCCCAAATCAATTTCTAAACCTCGATTCTATTCTAAATATCAATATAAATTAAAATAAAACGAAGATCTAGCAATTGGAGAAAGGACCTAAGCGGATTTAAGGGAGCAAGCTCGCGACATCTGAGGCAAAACTTTGTGAAATTATCAGAATTGAGCAACGGGAATTGCACCATTGTGTCCGTGGTAATTTTTTGGTCAATTTCCATGTATAGAACGTTTGAAACATAGCTAATATGAACAAGTTATTAAATAAACAAAAATGAAGAAAAAAATATAGGCAGGTCGACCGACCGGTCGACCTGGGCACCAGGCGGTCGACCCACCTGCTCTTTTGGAGGCGAACGAACGTTCGTTTGTTCAAAATTTTAGCCATCTATGACGTGTTTTGCATTCTTCTGACCAATCAGGTCCGTCTATTTTTGCATCCGATGGCTCCTGTTCAGCCCATGAAGTGGTTGCATCCTATTCAATCCCCAAATCCAATGGTCTGAGATCCACTTCTACCCTTATATAATAAGACCCTAGGCCTAACACTTTTTCTCATTCTAGATTTTCTCCGCTTGGGTTCACCTTTTCAGGAAGGACCCTAAAAGGAATAATTTTCCAAGGAAAGAATCTTTTTAATAAAAATATTTTAACAACTCCAAGTGGATCTGATAAGACCAAAGGAAGAGCTTAGGATCGGAGGTGAGTGATTGTAATTATTTTAAGATTTCTTTAAGTAATTTAAAATAATAGGGTTTCCAATAGTTGTAGTTTTACTACGATTTTTTGAATAACCTTTTTAGAAGTTTTATTTACAGTTTTTAGAATTATTTTCAGTCTATTTCTTTCTAGCTATTCTTTTCAGTTAATTTTAGTTATTTCTGTTAATTATAGCTTTTCCATTTATTTACAGTTTATTTACAGTATTTTAATCTATTAACTGTTATTAATGCGTTATTTACATCTTCTTCCTACACCTTGGATTTTCTTCTATTTTTGGTTTTCTTTTATTTCTCCTTCTTCTTCGCGTATGGATTAGAATAGAATTAATGTGAAATTGGATCAAATTATAAGAATTCTGAAATAACGAAAGATAAGATGTAATTTATAAATGCTGTAATAAAATGGAATTAAGACTGAAATTATGCCTAATTATGATATTAATTGGACTGAACTAAAGAGATTGGCCTATTTATAATTATGAGATGTAAATTATAAAGACTGTAGTATAAATGGAATTGAACTGAAATTATGCCTAATTATGATTAGAATTGGACTAATTAATTGGCTTAGTTATAACGTAGAATTATAACTAAAAAGAGTAATTGAAAGAAGCTTATTATCACACTTAGACCTTGGGTTAAGTAATAAACATGATTATAACGTAGGTTATAATAAGAAAAAGGATTATTTCAAGACTTAGGATAAATTAATAAGAATAGATAGTAGAGAAAAATGTAAAGGCTTATTTAAATAATTTACCTAAGTTAATAAGCAAAGATGAAAGTAGGACCTGTACCAAATAGCATTCCCTATTAGACAAAACGGTGGTCCCACATTAGCCTGAAGTGAGACGAGGGCACTCTTATGCTAAGAATGGTAGTAATTGGTCAAATAGAAGTCCAAATCATGAGGGATTTGGATAAGGGGCACAACTAGATATTGTTTAGATGATGGGCCAGTACCAATAGCATTTCCCCTATTTTCTATGGACACACGGTGATCTCACATTAGCCTGAAGTGAGATGAGGGGCACGCTTATGCTGGAGTTTGAGGTAATAAGAAGACCCAATAGGTGGAGCAAAAGGTAGCATGGGCATGGTGGCAGTTACGCGTGCGACGTCCATTCGAGTGCTCAGCAATCGCTATGAGTTCCAAGCGCTTAGTATGAGTGTCTTTCGTAGACACCATTGCCTTCTGTGTAGGGAGCTATATATGTCGTCCAGATTCACAATGTTTGCTCTGTGCATCTTTCGTAGATAACATTGGCTGCTGTGTAGGGAGTTATATAGCGGCTGGTCCGTAGTAAGGTCTATGGAGTAGCAGGCCGATTAAAAAGGGTAGAATTAGGGTTACATCCTAATTACAGGATTAGGAATTCAGCCTAATCAAAGCAGAAATCAAGGACAAGTGCAAACAATCAAAGCTAACCTATCTTATAGTTAAATCGTATTTATTTCCAGTTTATCTCTTTCCTATTTCCTTTGTTTCCTCTTTATATACTAGAACTGTTGTAGAGTCTATTACTTTTACTTTGCTTAAAGACTCTAGTAATTACTATCATTCACTAGACTTTTAGTTTGACCCACTCCTCTATTTTTCCCCTACCCCCCCCCCCCCCCCCAAGGCAATCAAAGGAGAGGACAGTAGATTGTAGTTGCTTGGGGATTTTCTGGAGAAGTTTGCTACCATGTATTTCTTTTCTTTCAGCTTTTGTTCTTTCTATGCACTGGCTTATTATGAGGGATATTATGTACTCTGATTTTTGAGACTATGAGTTTTTGTTTCATGAGACATATTGGATTTTTTAGACATGTATGTGGTATTTGGTATTTGACTTATTTATGAAGCAATAATGAAGTATTGTTTTAATTAAGTTATTATTTTAAGTTTTTGCTATTTTTATCTATTTTTGTCTTGTGAATCTTAGTCTCTGTTAGCTTTAGTCATACAAACAATGCACCACACCTTTTAATGTGTCCTTTTGGGTATATTAAGGGGAGTGGGGTGTTTCACTTAGTATCAGAGCCTAAGGTTACAGGGTTCCTAAAAATTTATTTTAAAAGTAAAGTATTTTCCAAAATAATTTGTTTTAAAAGTATTTTTCAGAAAAGAACTCTTAGAAATAGTTTTTAAGTATAAAAGAGTTTTTATAAAAATCCCATCAAAGTCCAGTTCAACCTTCTTTCGATTCTTTCGAGCCTAATTTTCCTTTTCTTTGCATAGTATGGATGACTGGTTCGTAGAGCTACGGTACCGGAGGTGCAAGGGCAAGCGCCTAATACAACACCGGTAGGTTGAAATCCCTTTAATCCACCTACACTAGCCGATATTTCTAAGCTATGCAAGGACTTTACTAGCATATGAGGCAGAACATTTTCTGGCACGAAGGATTTCAAGGAGACACAAGCTAGGTTGGAAGATATGGAGCGAAAGTTTAGGCGGTTAGGTTTGGAGGACCGACAGAGTGGTCAACCTATATCTTGGCAGTTGGAAGAAGAGCTTAAAGCGGTTCCTACAAGCTCGAAGAAGCCATACTGGAAGGGCAAGAAGGATAAGAGGAAAAGGGAGGGCCCTCGGAAGCGAATCAAGAAAAGTGGGAGATGTAACCGTTGTAGAATAACTGGTCATTACGCAAGAGACTGCAAGAGAGAGAAGGTGAAGAAGTGTTACAACTGTGAACAATCTGGTCATCCTAGTAAGTTTTGTCCTCAGAAGATGAGGCAGGGAGCGAGTGCACCTGCAGCGCAGATTTAGGCATTGGATGCAACACCTTCCAGCAGCAGACCGGATCGAGGTAGGAAAATTTGTTTTCTATTTTGATTTTCCCATTCGAACTCTATTCGATCCTAGAGCTACACACTCTTTCATCTCTAGTTCTTTGGTAGATTGTTTGCAGTTAGACATCTCTTTAGTAGTAGACTCCATTGTTGTTTCAAACCCCATGGGAGGATCGGTAATCTTGTCTATGTTTTGTAGGGGTTTGAAAATTTATATCCTAGGCATAGAATTTGACTATGACGCCTATATTTTGGGTTTTTCGGGGTATGGGATGATTTTGGGAATAGATTGGCTATCCACGTATGGAGCTATATTAGATTGCGAGAGGAGAGTCGTTAGACTAGAGACATGCATCAGTAGGACTCTCGAGATTTCTTGCGACCCGCAAGGGTCAGTTATGTTGAGCTTCCTTTATTCCCTCGATTCATCATCATCATAGTTAGATTTGGTTCCTATCGTCAGAGATTTTTCCAGACATCTTTGAGGAGGTTAGTGGACTACCCCCCTAAGAGAGAGGTTGACTTCAGGATTTATTTGGCTAGCCAGTAGCATTAACCGTAGGGCATATGGCGCCTAGGGAAAGGAAAGGATTGAGCAAGCAGATCTGCGAGCTTTGGAGAAAGGTTTCATAAGAAGAAACATATCGGAATAGGGAGCGCCAGTCGTCTTCGCTACCAAAGCAGGTGGTTCTCTTCGACTTTGCATTGACTATAGAGAATTGAATAAGCTCACAAAGAAGAACCATTATCCACTCTCTAGGATAAATGATCGTTTCAACCAGTTAGTTAGCTCTTTAGTATTCTCCCAGCTTGATTTAGCCACTGGATTTCATCAGCTTAGGGTCATTGATGATAACATTGATAAGACCGCATTTATGACACCATATGAATTTTTTGAGTGATTAGTCATGATTTTTGGGCTAACCAATGTCCCAGCCTATTCTATAGATTTGATAAACCATGTTTTTAGAGATGTCCTACAATAAAGTTCGTGGTGGTATTCGTGGTCGACATTTTGGTGTTTCCAAGAAGTATGGAAGAGCATGTTATTCATCTAAAGGAGGTTCTTTATACGCTTCGTGTTCGTAAGTTGAGAGCAGAGTTCTTGAAGTATCACTTTTGAAGTGCGTAAATTGGGGCATAGAGAATGTCTACACATGATAGGGATTTAAGAAACGGTTTTGTACATTTAGGATTGGGATTATGGAAATCCAAAGAGAGGTAGGCAAAGGTTAGAGATGTACAATAAAAAATTCAGTAGATAAGCAGAGAAGAAAGTCCATGTGTAGGTAATTGCAGAAATTATAATTGTCTCAGAAAAGCGGATTTGACGGTAATGCCTTAGAATAAATATGAGTATACAAGAGGAATAGGAGTAAAAGCCTTTAGTTTAGGAAAGTACACCGAGGGTAGTAAGTAGGAAGACCCACTTTTTGCTACGCCCGATAAAATGAAATTTCCAAAATTTAAAAAGTTGAAAAAAAAAATTGTAATTGTAGGAATTGAAAATTTTCATTGTTAATATTTTCTTTCAGATAATAAACATGGGGTTTTTGAAGAATGGTATGAAATTTAAGTTGGTTTTATATAATGAAAAATTGGAATTCTTTTTGAAGAATTATAGAGTATATATATAACTCACTAGTTTCATTGTAAGTAAACAAAGATTTTAAACATAAAAACCTAGAGTGTATCAAGTATCGAAAACATAGATTACAACTTTTATTGTTGTAATAAATGTTTTCGTGAAAAACAATTGGAGCATAGGCTATAACACTATTGTTAGAGTAAGTGACTGTCAAGAGAAATATTTTTACATATGTATATTAGATTTATTGGTATTTATTTAATTGAATCCATAAACTAGTATTTTTTTGGGTTGTAGTAACGGTGTTTTACGCAACATCCATTTTAACCCAAATAAAAATGTATTTTAAAAGGTAATTTCTAAGTATAAAAACAAAATGGTTTTTAAAGTACACTTGTTATTAATAAGTATAAGGAAGTGTTTTTGCAGTTATGGAAATATTAAAACAGTTTTGAATATGAGTTTTTCTAAAAGGAAAATGTGTAAGTTAGATATTAGAAAATATTTATCATGGAAGAATATAATTTAACCATATTTTAATCTATTAGAATGAAAAGAATAATGGTATGATTTTCTATGGAACCGATAATAATGTTTTGTGCAAGTTACAAGGAATACATGAAAGAGATATACAAAGAATGAAAAGCACCATATTTTGTATAGCCTATTTCTAAAAAATATAGAATAAGTTTCTTGTAACTTAATGAAAACATGAAGTCCTCTTTTAAAAGGTCCATAGAAGATTTTAGTGTTAATAACTTCTCATAAGAGAAAGTAGTTCCAATACATTAAGATATGAGACTGTTAGGTGTATAAGAAGCTATTTTGAAAACACATAAAGGATATTTTAAAGTTGTTTTAAAAGAAAATGGTTTGGTGAAAAAGTAAAAAAGTTTTTGAAATGAAAAACTTAATAAAAGTAAAATTTGAAGATTCAAATTTTTATAGAAAACTGTAAAAGTCTTTAAAAGAAAGAGAGATACAAGTTTTAGACTTAAAAATTTGGAAGTTTTTCCCTCTAGGTTTGGGAAATAATATTAAGTGACCAAGTATTTTTGAAATTAATAGAAACTGAAAAGATAACACTTTAAAGACAAAGATTTTGGGATTTGATGTTTAAAAATTTTAGAAACCTTAGTTTTTAAAACAAGGTGATAAATACCAAACCAAACTCTTAAATGTGGAGTAGATAAGAATCATTTCCTAGGAGTAACGGAAAAGGTGTAAGGAGATAGAAGTAATTACTTTTAGAAGTAATAATGGAAGTTCCGTAAAGTGTTTAGGACACTAGTAAGAACCTAAGAATGTTGATTCATGAAGAACAGTAAAATGAAATTAGTAAGATAGTAAGACAAGCATGGTTGAGAATGAATATTCTTGATTTTGGAAGAACTTGGGAAAAGCATCTTTCTTTAGTGGAATTCATATGGTAGTAGTCTTCGAGCTAGCATTGGAATGGCAGCTTCTGAAACTATTTTTGGGAAGGTCGTGTAAGATGTCTTTATGTTGGTTGGAGTCTACGAAAAGGTTGTTTCTTGGTTTCGATATGGTTAGAGAGATTTCGGAGAAGACTAATTTGATTAGGAGAAAATTCGTATCTCATATCCATGTCTCTTTGATAATAGGTTTTAGAATTTCCTTTTTCCATCTTTAGTTTTGAATAGGTTCTTTCCTTTATTATCCTTTGGGAGGGTGGAACTTAGGATTTAACCTATGGATGGTAGGATTTGATGTAAACATGTTAATAGAACATGTTATGAATGATGTATGCTAGTGATTGCAAGTGTTTGCTAGTGGATGCTAATGGACGCATATAGGTACACTAGGCACTATTATTCTTTAGGGTTGGCCTAGCTAAGACACTAGAGCATATGCACATGGATGTGCATGCATTTTTACTTTATTTCCATGGTTGTCATAAATGGATGTTTATCACATGATTGTTGCATTTGGATGATGGTTGTAGCACGCATATAGAACTATCAGTTATCATTAGGAATTTTTGCATTCATTTGGATACATGGCACAGACATGATTGCATAAAAGGATGTCAACTGAATCAGTGGACCACCTAATCTTTTGCATTAGTTAGGGTTATTTACACTACACTAATTGCATAAGTATCATAAACTTCATTTGAAAATCTTACGGACAATGGATGAATGGTTGATGATTGAGTAGTTGGTTGTAGAACTTGGATGAAAAACATTTAGTCATTCTTTTATCCTTAGAGATTTCGAGGACGAAATCCCTTAAGGAGGAGAGAATGTAACAACCCAAAATTTAACCCGTAAAGATTAATTCGTTAATTAACTAAATAATAAAATAACTTTATGAAATTATCAGAATTGAACCATGGGAATTGCACCATCATGTCCGTGGTAATTTTCTGGTCAATTTCCATATATAGAATGTCTGAAACAGAGCTATATGAACAAGTTATTAAATAAACGAAAATGAAGAAAATAAAATAAAATCATATAGGCCGATCGACCTGGGCACTAGGCAGTCGACCGCACGGCCGACCAGCCTGCTCTTTTGGGGCTGAACGAATGTTCGTTCGTTCGTTTGAAATTTTAACCGTCTATGACGTGTTTTGCATTCTTTTAACCAATCTGGTCCATCTATTTTTGCATCAGATGGCTCCTATTAAGCCTATGACGTGGTTGCATCATATTCAATCCCCAAATCCAACGGTCTGAGATCCACTTCTACCCCTATAAATAAGTCCCTAGGCCTAACAATTTTTCTCATTTTAGATTTTCTCCGCTTGGGTTCACCTTTTCAAGAAGGACCCTAAAAGGAATAATTTTCCAAGGAGATAATCTTTTTAATAAAAATATTTTAACAACTCCAAGTGGATCCGAGAAGACCAAAGGAAGAGCTTAGGACCGGAGGTGAGTGATTGTAATTATTTTAAGATTTCTTTAAGTAATTTAAAATAATAGGGTTTCCAATAGTTATAGATTTACTACGATTTTTGGAATAACCTTTTTAGCAGTTTTATTTACAGTTTTTAGAATTATTTTCAGTCTATTTCTTTCAAGCTATTCTTTTCAGTTAATTTTAGTTATTTCTGATAATTATAGCTTTTTCATTTATTTACACTTTATTTACAGTATTTTAATCTATTTACTGTTATTTATGCATTATTTACATCTTCTTCCTACGCCTTGGATTTCTTCTATTTTCAGTTTTCTTTTATTTCTCCATCTTCTTCGCGTATGGACTAGAATAGAATTAACGCGGAATTGGATTAAATTATAAGAATTCTGAAATAACGAAAGATAAGATGTAAATTATAAAGACTGTAATAAAATGGAATTAAGACTAAAATTATGCCTAATTATGATATTAATTGGACTGAATTATAGAGACTGACCTATTTATAATTATGAGATGTAAATTATAAAGACTGTAGTATAAATGGAATTGAACTGAAATTATGCCTAATTATGATTAGAATTGGACTAATTAATTGGCTTAGTTATAACGTAGAATTATAACTAAAAAGAGTAATTGAAAGAAGCTTATTTTCACACTTAGACCTTGGGTTAAGTAATAAGCTTGATTATAACGTAGGATATAATAAGAAAAGGCTTATTTCAAGATATAGGATAAATTAATAAGCACAGATAGTAGAGAAAAATGTAAAGGCTTATTTAAATAATTTACCTAAGCTAATAAGCAATGATGAAAGTAGGACCTGTACCAAATAGCATTCCCTATTAGACAAAATGGCGGTCCCACATTAGCCTGAAGTGACGAGGCCATTCTTATGCTAAGAATGGTAGTAATTGGTCAAATTGAAGTCCAAATCACGGGGGATTTGGATAAGGGGCGCAACTAGATATTGTTTGGATGATGGGCCAGTACCAACAGCATTTCCCCTATTTTCTATGGACACACGGTGTTCTCACATTAGCTTGAAGTGAGATGAGGGCACGCTTATGCTGGAGTTTGAGGTAATAAGAAGACCCAATAGGTGGAGCAAAAGGCAACATGGGCATGGGGGCAGTTACGCGTGCGACTTCCATTCGGGTGCTCAGTAATCGTTATGAGTTCCAAGCGCTTAGTATGAGTGTCTTTCGTAGACACCATTGCCTTTTATGTAGGGAGCTATATATGTCGTCCAGATCCATAGTGGTTGCTCTATGCATCTTTCGTAGATACCATTGGCTATTGTGTAGAGAGTTATATAGCGGTTGGTCCGCAGTAAGGTCTGTGGAGAAGCAGGTCGATCAAAAAGGGTAGAATTAGGGTTACATCCTAATTACAGGATTAGGAATTCAGCCTAATCAAAGCAGAAATCAAGGACAAGTGCAAACAATCAAAGCTAACCTATCTTATAGTTAAATCGTATTTATTTCCAGTTTATCTCTTATATTTCCTTTGTTTCCTCTTTATATACTAGAACAGTTGTAGAGTCTATTACTTTTACTTTGCTTAAAGACTCTAGTAATTACTATCATTCACCAGACTTTTAGCCTGACCCACTCCTCTATTTTCCCCTTCCCCCCCCTTAGGAAATCAAGGGAGAGGACAGTAGATTGTAGTTTCTTGGAGATTTCCTGGAGGAGTTTGCTACCATGTATTTCTTTTCTTTCAGCTTTTGTTCTTTCTATGTTCTGGCTTATTATGAGGGATATTATGTACTCTGATTTTTGAGACTATGAGTTTTTGTTCATGAGACATATTGGAATTTTAGACATGTATGTAGTATTTGCTATTTGACTTATTTATGAAGCAATAATGAAGTATTGTTTTCATTAAGTTATTATTTTAAGTTTCCACTGCTTTTATCTATTTTTGTCTTCTGAATCTTAGTCTCTGTTAGCTTTAGTTATACCTACAATGCACCATGCCTTTTAATGTGTCCTTTTTGGTATATTAAGGGGAGTGGGGTGTTTCACCTATGTTAATTTCGCTGTTAATTCTGGTATTTATCCTTTATAATAAATTAGAAATATGGAATAATGGATCTTTTTATCTAATTGCAATTAACATATGTAAGCTGTAAAACAATAAACCATATGCCGAAATTGGATTTGACACCTATAAATTGCTAATTGGAATAATGTAAATGTTGCAATGACTATAATAAAATAAGACAAATAGATTAGCCCAGTTGAAATAATAATTAACTGGATTACGTTTGATAATTAAAATGGATTACGTTTGATAATTGAAATAGATTACGTCTGATAATTGAATGAAGTGGATTAATTTACTTAAAACAAGTGAATTGAAAGGTGTTTGGATTAAGTATGAAAATAAAATGAAATGATTGACTTACTTAAAATAAGTAAATCGAAAGATGTTTGGATTGTAGGCAATCACCCTAAGACTAGCATGGGTCGATTATGGTAAGTCATTCTAGACTTAGTTGACTGTTTGGGGCCTTGAGCCGATAGGGGTGTGAACCTTGTGACTCTCTAAATTTCTTGACTGGCATATACACATATAGGAGTTCTTATTTGAGATGGTGGACTTAGTTCGTGTTTTTGTATCATAGAGTAGGATGGAAAGTGTGGTTAAGATATGCAAATTATGTTGCAAAAGGTGCGCACAAGTATTAGGACCGAATTACTGGTCGTTAGTTGAGGCTGTTGGGATCGAATTTCGGTCGTTAGTCGAGGTGTTAGGATTGGAGACTGGATCATGGACATTCCCGTAGGTCCATGTGGACATAGATGTTGAAAGCTGGGTGGTGCCCAATATTAGGCAGAGTTACGCTCGGTAACTCATTGGGTGCGTAAGTGGTATTTTGCTGCTATGATCGAGGGGTTGAGTGCATATGGTGAGTCTATGCGAGTTTACAAGCATGTTCATCCTCTCTAGGCCTCATGTAAGTTAAAGTGGGGCAGTAATTTCCCGAAACTAGATGATCGTTTGGTGAGATGCGGACTTTTGTTATCCCCCTAATGTTAGACTAATGACTGTTAGACTGATCACTATTAGGTTGGTGACCTTAGACTTGTGACCAAGGTGCACGGACACTATACACACACCATGTATCACCTAGAGCAGACTTGAAATCAGTTGTATTTAATTTCCTTGTTAGTCTTGTTCTCATTCTCCGTAATTTTGTCTAACCGGTTCTATTTTTCCCCATCATAGGTGGAAAGAGCAGCCGTTGACAGGTCCATTGCTACCTTCGGATTATCATGCTTGGAGTCTAGTTCTATTTTATTGTTTATCATATATTTCCTATTAGTGCATTTGCTCTTTCAGTATTTTGCTTATGACGTATTATGTTTATGATACTCTGATATTTACGTACTGATTTGAGATTTTTATTGCTATTATTATGAGATCTCCCATATATCTGATATTATGTTTATGCTTTGATGACGTTTGAATTAGACGAATTAATTCTTCATTGGTATCTTAGTCTCTGTGATACTACTTTTTCCTCAAGCCAATGATTCGTGTTTCTTGATATGGTGGTGTTTGGCATGCCAAGGGATGCGGGTTGTCACATGTGGTATCAGAACATAGGTTCAATATTCCTAGGGATAGGAGCGTATTTGACCCGTATGGATATATATACACATATATATGATTCTAAATGGAGAAATGATTTTTGGAATTATTTTCAAAATGGGTTCCCAAAGTATAACTATATATATATATATGTATTTTTGGAAAATGTCATCAAGAATCCCTCAAATTCATGCCTATGGTTCTTTCAATTTCGGCCAGTTTATTCCCTTGTCTTAAATCTTATTTGAACTATCTATGGAAGTATCTGATTTAATCTTTACTATTCACACATAAAGATGGTTGATCTCACAGGATCTTTCTCTACCGACATCCTTGATATTCTGGGCATGAACATGCCCATTTGGTGCCACCGTTACTTATAGGCAAGGGGACCGGTTGAGCATCCGACTAGAGAGCCAATGGGGGAGGCGGCTGGTGGGGTCCCAATCTGCCCAACTATAACTCACGACTTTGTCAAGCTATGCAAGGACTTCTCCAACATGGATGGCAAGCCATTCTTAGGCATTGAGTCTTTTGTTGATGATATAACTTGGATCTACATTTATGAGTGGATATTTGGACTTATGGTTCTGGCAGATGAGGTTAGGAGGCAGCTTGCTTCCTAGTAGTTGCAAGGAGAGGCTCTAAGTTGGTGGGAGGTTGTTGAGGCTGAGACGGGTGGTGGTATTGTGACATAGGAAGAGTTTAGGCAGAGGTTTGAGATGTTCTTATCGCAGGCTGAGGAGGGTGTTATGTTAGAGAAGTTTCTAAATCTAAAGCAGGGTGATTTATTAGTTAAATAATATGTTAATTGACTTAATGACCTTGCGAGGTTTGGAATGGAGTTGATCAATACCCTGCATAAGAAGGCGCTCAAGTTTGCTAAGGGTTTAAATCAGCCACTACATGGCTTAGCAGTGAGTCATATTTCCATGAGAGCTACTTGTGAGGGTCTGGTTGAGATGGCATTGCTTACTTATGTTACTAAGAAGGTGGAAGAGGCTCTAAAGGCTGAAGTGAAGAATTTTCAGAAAGGAAAGAAGAAGGGTGGACCTCCACCTAAAGGGAAGATTCAGAAGAAGTAGTTGAAGTGTCATAGGTGTGGGAAGACAGGGCATCTTATTAAGGAGCATTCGCAACCAAAGCCGAAGTGCTTCAACTGTGATCAGGTTGGCATATTAAGAGGAATTTCCATCACCACATAGAGCTACTTCTTTGGCTTCTACTCAGGTGGTCCACGCATATGTTAGGAGGTTGTTCCCACTTCTAGTGTGCAGCCAGCAATGGATAAGAGGAAGAAGGTGGTAATTGAAGGCATGTTATCTCTGTCTGGTCATTTCTATTCGTACTTTATTTGATACTAGGGCATCTCATTCTTTAGTCTTTAGTAGACTTGTTGATGACTTGCACTTAGAAATTAGCATTGTGATAGACCCAACAGTTGTGTCAAATCCCATAAGGGGATCGACTTATTTGTCTATGATATGTTGGGATTTGAGGTTGATGATTCAAGGGATTGAGTTTGGATGTGATTCTTATGTGCTAGGGTTCTTTGGGTTTGGGTTGATACTGGGCATGGATTGGATGTCCATGTATGGGGCTGTACTAGACTGTGATAGGAAAACTGTTAGACTGAACAGTTGTACTGGGCGTAGCTCAGAGGTTTTTAGTGATCCACAATGATCGGTTATGTTGAGCTACCTTTAATCCTTAAACCTACCACAAGATGAGCTTATTTTTATCCCAATAGTTAGGGATTTTCTAGATGTATTTTCTGATGTTACTGGTCTCCCACCCTAGAAAGATCGAGTTTAGGATCTAACTTGTAGAGAATGCTCGACCAGTTATTGTGCCTTTGAGGCACATGCATGGCTCAAAGGGAATGATGCAAGTTGACTATGCAAGTGAACTAGCTTTTGGAGAAGAGTTTCATTAGGAGGAGTATTTTTGAGTGGAGTGCACCAGTCGTCTTTGCCACAAAAACAGATGGTTCCCTTATACTTTGGATCGATTACTGCAAGCAGAATACGCTAACAAAGAAGAATTGTTATTCTTTGCCCCATATAGATAATCTCTTTGATCAGTTGGTTGGAGTGAGAGTATTTTCCTAGCCTGACTTAGCCATAGGTTTCCAACAGATAAGAGTGGCTAAGGATAATATTCAGATGACTGCATTAAGGACTGCTGATGGTTTATATGAGTGGTTAGGTATGCCTTTTGGATTAACCAATGCTCCCACTTATTTTGTTGATTTGATGATCCGAGTGTTTATGGAGTTGTTGAATAATTTTGTAGTGGCATTTGTGGAAAATATCTTGGTATACTCGAGGAGTAGGGAAGAGCATGCTTTGCGTTTGGAGGAGGTGCTTAGCACCCTCTGAGTGCATAAGCTTAAAGCTGAGTTTTCTAAGTGCCACTTTTAGCGATATAAGGTTCATTTTTGGGGAACATTGTTTCAAAGATTGGTTTGGCTCTGGATCTTAATAAGGTGGAAGTGGTGCAGAATTGGCATGTCCCGAATAATGCCATAGAAGTGAGGAGGTTTCTTGGTCTTACGGGTTATTATAGAAAGTTCATTAAGGACTTCGCTAGGATATCCAACCCATTGACTTGCCTCACCGAGAAGAACCTATCTTTCTCATGGGAAGCTAAGTGTGAGGATGCTTTCGTTGGGTTGAAGGAGGCTTTTACCAGTGCACCTATATTAGTGTTACCTGATGGGAGTAAACCATTTACGGTTTATATCGATGCTTATGGTATGGGACAAGGAGCAGTGTTGATGCAGGAGGGGTAGAGCGGTGTGTTATGCTAGTAGGAACTTGAAGACTCATGAGAGGAATGAGCCGACGCATGATCTTGAGTTGGCAACTATAGACTTTGCTCTTAAGTCTTGGAGACATTATCTTTTGGGTGAGATATTTGAGCTTTTCGCAAATCATAAGTCCTTAAGGTACTTGTTCACCCAAAAAACTTGAATGTGAGGCAGCAGAGATGGATGTATTTCTTAGCCTCATAAGACTTTGAGATTTCTTATGCCCCAGCAAAGGGAATGTTTTAGCAGATGCGTTGAATAGACAAAGAGATACATTGAGTTCTTTATTTTTAGAGTGGAGACATTTGGAGTATATTTCCACCTTTGAGTTTAGGCAATCATCTGATATCACCCCTAGATTATTAGTAGCCCAAGATGTTCGGCATACCTTGATGGTGGAGACTGGGTCTAGGCAGAGAGAGGACGGTGAGCAGGTAGAACTTTTGAATAAAATAGGCAGAGCGGAGTCATTGAGTCATCTTAGGCGTTATGTCATAGACTCGAGGGGATGGTTAAGGAGAGATGGTAGGCTATGTGTTCTTCATAGTGCGGATTTGGTGGATGCAGTATTGACGGAGTCTCACCGCTCTAGGATGACCATTCATCTCGGTGGAGATAAGATGTACCGGGATATGAAGAGAGTTTTATTTTTGTCTAGGATGAAGAGGCAAGTGGCAGAGTATGTAGCTAAGTGTATTACTTGCCAGATGGTGAAGGCGGATCAGAAGAAGCCTGGAGGATTGTTGCAACCATTGATATCCCACAGTGGAAGTAGGAGAGCATTTCAATGGACTTCATAAATGAAGTACCCAGATCTAAGAGACGGAATGAGAGCATTTGGGTCATCATTGACAGATTGACCAAGTGCGCTCATTTCATACTTGTAAGGAGCACTATGATAGCGGCTTTATTGGTAGCTTTATATCTTAGGGAGGTGGTTAGACGTCATGGAGTACTTACCAGTATAGTTAGTGATAGAGACCTACTCTTTACTAGTGAGTTTTAGAGGGGTCTGTTGCAGGCTTTAGGAACTGAGTTGAGCTTAAGTATAGCATACCATCCCCAGACTGACGGTCAGACAGAGAGAGTGAATCGGGTTCTGGAGGATTTACTTAGAATGTGTATCATTAATTTTGGAGTCTCTAAGGAGGATCATTTTCCACTAGTAGAGTTTGCCTATAGTAATAGCTACCGGGCTAGCATAGGGATGGCACCATTCGAGGCTTTATATAGCAGACAATGTAGATCACCATCATGTTGGTGGGAGACTACAGATAGGATTATCTTTGGGCCTAATATGGTTAGGGAGACCTCGGAGAGGGTGGCCTTGATTCAGAATAGGATGAAGATAGCTCAAGACCGACATAAGTCTTAGACAGATAGGAGGCACTCTGAGTTGGAGTTTGCCGTTGGGGATATGGTATTTGTGAAGGTCTTACCCTTGAGATATGTGATGAAATTATGATGTTTGGGGAAGCTATCTCCGAGTTTTATGGCCCCTTTTCGATTGTGGCAAAGATTAGGAGATTCGCTTGTAGAGTTAGACTTCCGAAGAAGTTGGCTGGAGTTCATGATGTTTTTCATGTTTCACACTTGCAAAAGTGCTTGCATGATTCGGTTTTTGCAGTAGAACCTAGAAGTTTGGAGGAGGTTGAGGTGGAGCATGAGTCACTTGTTCTTCGTATACCTATCCGCATTTAAGAGCACGGCACTAAGCGGCTCTGCAATAAGAAGATCAAACTAGTTAAAGTTTAGTGGGGAGATAACCCAGCTGAGAGTACTTGGAAGCCCGAGGAGAGGATTCGAGCTTCTCACTCGCAGCTCTTTTCTAGTACGTCCCACATTGTGATCTTTCTTTAGTTGGAATGATTAGGTAGAACCTTGGGGGGAGGATAAACTATATTAGGTAGAGACCTTTGGATGATGGGTATGTTTGTAAGCATGTCAATGGGACATGTTATGGTTGTTGCATGCTATTGGATGTATATGGGTGTTTATGGATGCAAGTGGTCGCATTGCATGCACAGGATATTGAGTCCCTTAGGCACTCACATCATACCATATGCATATTGTTTGCTGATTTTTGTTGTTATCCATGGATTATTTTTTCATATGGATGTTGCATTTGGATGTATGGCTAGGCATACATGTAGAAGTATCAGTTATTTTAGGATCTTGCATCATTTGGATGCATGACATGTGCATATTTGCATAAATAGGAGGGCAACCGATTCAATAGGCCGACTGCTCTTTTTCATTAGTTCAAGTTCATATGCATTCCACGTTGCATAATTACATAATTGCATTAGAATTATTAAGGACTATGGTTGCCAGTGATGATGGATGAGTAGATGGATGTAGAGCTTGATTGCCAGTTGTTATTTGCATTCTTCTGTCTTTAGAGACTTTAGGGACGAAATCCTTTGAGGGGGGACAATGTAACACCAAAGGATTTTCCAGAAATAAATAAGAAAATATAATTAAAAGATAAAAATTAACCTAAAAGGAGAATTTTGACAAATGTTTGAATTTGACTACCGGACTTGATCCATTGTGTCCGTAGTAATTTTCTAGACAACTTTCCTATGTATCTTGTTGAAATCCGAGCTAAAATGAAAAGGTTAAAAATGGTTGAATAAATAAGAAATTGAAAAGAAAAGGTGAAAATAGAGTGGAAAAAAGAAATCAACTGGGGCTAGGTCATCGCAGATGGACCCAGGTAGACCGTGGGTGGTCGACCTGACCCAATAGCGGTCGATCGGTCAACCTGACCCAGTGCTGATCGTAGGGTCTTTGGGACCTGGAGATGATTCGTTTCACCGTAGGAAATCGTTGCACGTTGGCCACGATTTCAAGGATGAACGAGATGATTTTAGGCTGGATCTGATGGTAGTGAGTTAAGGTGTTGCCCTATAAATTGATAGCTAGTGTTAACCTAATACCTAATTCTCTCCATTACAACGAAGCTCTGGCAAAATAAAACCCTAAACTCTGATTTCCCAAATCAATTTCTAAACCCCAACTTTATTCTAAATCTCAGTCTAAATTAAAATAAAACGAAGATCTAGCAATTGGAGAAGAGGTCTAAGCGGATTTAAGGGAGAAAGCTTGCGGTATCTGAGGCGAACCTAATAGCTTAGGACAGAGGTGAGTGGATACAGATTTAACAAGTTAATTAAATTAATTGATTTTAATTTTTACCCTATACTGATTTGTCTGTTAATTCTGGTATTAGTCCATTAATTTATTCAAATGGAAATATGGAACAATGGATCTTTTTATCTAATTGCAATCGACATATGTAAGTTGTAAAACCATAGATCATATGCTAAAATTGGATTTGACACCTATAAATTGCTAATTGGAATAAAGTAAATGTTGTAATGACTATAATAAAAATAGGACAAATAAGATAACCCAATTGAAATAAGAATTAAATGGATTGCGTGTGATAGTTAAAATGGATTACATCTGATAATTGAAATAGATTGCATTTGATAATTTAATGAAGTGGATTAATTTACTTAAAACAAGTGAACTGAAAGATGTCTGGGTTAAGTATGAAAATAAAATGAAATGATTAACCTACTTAAAATAAGTAAATCAGAAGATGTCTGGATTGTAGGCAATCGCCCTAAGACTAGCATAAGTCGACTGTCGTAAGTCACTTTAAACTTAGAAGACTGTTTGGGTTCTTGAGCCGATAAGGGTATGAACCCTATTGCTCTCTAAATTACTTGACTAACATAGAGAAATTTAGATGTTCTTATTTAAGATGGCGGACTTAGTTTGTGTTTCCGTACCATAGATTAGGATAGAAAATGTGGTTAATATGTGCAACTTATGTTGCGAAAGGTGCGCACAAGTGTTGGGATCAAATTATCGGTCGTTGGTTGAGGCTGTTGGGATCGAATTTCCAGTTGTTTATCAAGGTATTGGGATTGGAGACTAGATCATGGACATTCCCATAGGCCCGAGTGGGCATAGACACTGAAAGTTGGATGGTGCCGAGTACTAGGCATAGTGAAGCATAGTAACTCACCGGGGTGCATAACGGGTATTTTGCTGCTTTGATCGAGGGGTTGGGCACGGGTGCATACGGTGAGTCACTATGCAAGTTTACATGCGTATTCTTCCACTTAAGGCCTAATGTGAGTTAAAGTGGGGTAATAGTTTCCCCAAAACTAGACGGTCGTTTGGTGAAGCGATCTTTTGTTATCAACCTGATGTTTGACTGATGACCATTAGACTGATGACTATTAGGTCGGTGATCTTAGGCTTGCGACTTTAGGCACAGACATTGCACACACACCATGTATCACCTAGAGTAGACTTGAAGTATATTGTACATAATTTCCTTGTTAGTCTTGTTCTCATTCACCATACTTTATGTGTGGCCCAATCTATTTTTCCCGTATCACAAGTGGATAGAGTAGATATTGGCAGGTCTATTGTTGTCTTGGATTATCGTGCCTGGAGTCTAGTTCTATTTTATCCTTTGTCATGTATTTTCTATCAGTACATTTGCTCTTTCAGTATTTTACTTATGAGGGATTATCTTTGTGATATCTAATATTATGATTTCGCTGTGATGATGTTTGGATAAGATAAATTATTTCTTCATTGATATCTTAGTCTCTGTGATACTACTTTTTCCTTAAACGGTGATCTATGTTTCTTTATATGGTGTTGTTTGGCGTGTCAAGGGATGTGGATTGTCACATGTGGTATCAGAACCCATGTTTAATAATTTTTGGGTTAGGAGCGTATTTGACCCGTATGTGTGTGTGTGCATGATTCTAAAAAGAGAAATGATTTTTGAAAAAAAATTCAAATTGGGTTTCCAAAGTATAACTATATATATATATATATATATATATATTGAAAATGTTGTCAAAAATCCCATAAATTTGTGCCTATGCTGATTTCAATTCCTACCTTTGTTGTCCCTTGTCTTAAATCTTATTTGAGCTTGGGAGTCCGAGGAAAGGATTCGAGCTTCTCACCCATAGCTCTTTTCTGGTACGTCCCACATTATGATCTTTTTTTAGTTAGAACCCTTAGGTGGAACCTTAATAGGAGGGTAGAATATATTAGGTAGAGACATTTGGATGATAGGGATGTTTGTAAGCATGTCAATGGGATATGTTATGGTTGATGGATGTTATTGGATGTACATGAGCGTTTATGGATGCAAGTTGTCACATTGTATGCACTAGGATATTTAGTCCCTTAGGCATTCACATTCATACCATATACATATTGTTTGCTGATTCTTTTGGTTATCCATAAATGATTTCTGCATATGGATGTTGCATTTGGATGTCTGGCTGAGCATACATGTAGAAGTATTAGTTATTTTAGGATCTTACATCATTCTAATGCATGGCATGTGCATATTTCATAAACAGGAGGCCAACTGAATCAGTAGACCGACTACTCTTTCGCATTAGTTCATGTTTGTATGCATTCCACATTGCAGAATTGCATAATTGCATTAGAATAATTAAGGACTATAGTTGCTATGGATGATGGATGATGGATGAGTAGATGGATGTAGAGTTAGATTGCTGGTTGTTTTTTGCATTCTTCTGTCCTTAGAGATTTCGAGGATGAAATTCTTTAACGCGGTAGAATGTAATACACCAGGATTTTCGAAAAAATAAACAAGAAAATATAATTAAAAGATAAAAATTAACCTAAAAGGAGAATTTTCACAAATGTCTAAATTTTAGTACCGCACTTGCACCATTGTGTCCTTAGTAATTTTTTGGACAACTTTCATATGTAACTTGTTGAAATCAGAGCTAAAAGGAAAAAGTTATTGAGGAGTGAATTAATTAAAAATTGAAAAGAAAACATGAAAATCGAATAAAAAAAGTAAAGAAATAAACTAGGGCTAGGTCGACCCAGATGGACCTAGGTAGACCGTGGGTAGTCGACTTAGCCCAAATGCGGTCTACCCAACCCCTGATGATCGTAGGTTCACGGCGACCTGGAGATGATTTGTTTCGTAGTGTGAGGTCATTGCATGCTGCCCAGGATTTCAAGGATGAACGAGATGATTTTGGGCTGGATCTGATGGTAGTGAATTAAGGTGTTTCCCTATAAATTGATAGCTAGTGTTAACCTAATACCTAATTCTCTCCATTACAGCGAAGCTCTGCCAAAATAAAACCCTAAACCCTAGTTTCCCAAATCAATTTCTAAACCCCAACTCTATTCTAAATCTCAGTCTAAGTTAACATAAAAAGAAGATCTAGCAATTGGAGAAGAGACATAAGTGGATTTAGGGAGAAAGCTTGCGGTATCTGAGGCAAAGCTGAACGCTTTGGACAAAAGTGAGTAGGCATTGATTTAACAAGTTAATTAAATTAATTGATTTTACTTTCTACCCTATGATGTTTTGGCTGATAATACTGGTATTAATCTATTAATTTATTGAATTGGTACTCTGGAATAACGGATCTTTTTATTTAATTGCAATTGACATATGTAAGCTATAAAACCATAAGTCATATGCTAAAATTGGATTTGACACTTATAAATTGCTAATTGGAATAATGTAAATGTTGCAATGACTGTAATAAAAACGGGACAAACAGATTAGCCCAATTGGAATAAGAACTAAATGGATTACGTTTGATAATGTAAATGGATTACATTTGATAATTAAATAAATAGATTAATTCACTTGAAACTAGTGAACTGAAAGATGTTTGGATTAAGTCTGAAAATACAATGAAATGATTAACTTACTTAAAACAAGTAAATCGAAAGATATCTGGATTGCAGGCAATCAACCTAAGATTAGCGTAGGTCGACTGTCGTAAGTCACTTTAGACTTAGTAAACTGTTAGGGGCCTTGAGCCGATGGGGGTATGAACCATGTCACTCTCTAAATTGCTTGACTGGCATAGACACATTTAGGTGTTCTTATTTGAGATGGCGGACTTAGTTTGCATTTCCGTATCGTAGAGTAAGATACAGAGTGTCGTTAAGGCGTGCAACTTATGTTGCAAAAGGTGCGCACAAGTGTTGGGACCGAATTACCGATTGTTAGTTGAGGCTGTTGAGTTCGGACTTCCGATCGTTAGTCGGGATGTTGGGATCGGAGACTAGATCATGGACATTCCTATGGGCCCGTATGGGCATAGAGGCTGAAAGATAGTTTGTGCCCAATACCTGACGGAGTTAAGCATGGTAATTCCTTAGGGTGCGTAAGAGGTATTTTGATGTTAGGATTAAGAGGTTGGGCACGGGTGCATACGATGAGTCACTATGCGAGTTTACATGTGTATTCTTCCTCTCTAGGCCTAGTGTGAGTTAAAGTGGGGGAGTAGTTTCCCCAAAACTAGACACTCGTTAGGTGAGATGCATTCTGTTTTTATCCCCCTGATGTTAGATTGAAGAGTATAAGACAAATGATTGTTAGGCTGGTGACCTTAGGCTTGCGACCTTAGGTGCACAGACAGTGTACACACACCTTATATCACCTAGAGTAGACTTGAAGTCAGTTGTGTTTAATTTCCTTGTTAGTCTTGTTCTCATTCACCAGACTTTATGTCCGACCCATTCTATTTTTCCCCAACCACAGGTGGACAGACTAGCCGTTGACAGGTCCATTGCTACCTTCAGATTATCATGCCTCAAGTCTAGTTCGATCTTATCCTTTATCATGTATTTCTTATTAGTACATTTGCTCTTTAAGTATTTTTCTTATGAGGGATTATTTTTATGATACTTTCATATTTGATATGTACTGATGGTTTTCTGAGACTATGATATTATGATATTTTGAGACCTGGATATTTTATTGCTTTTGAGATTTTTATTACTATTATTACGAGATATCCATATATCTGATATTGTATTTCCACTATAACGACCCGATATTTTCAACCATTCGCATCCGCACATGTCGGACTTGAATTGCTCAAAATATCAGATTGTAAATATATATTTGGCAAACTCATCATATACAGTAAATAATAATCACAGATCACAAACACAGAGTAATATAACAATAATGCAGCGGAAACAAAAGAATAGTAGTTCATGAGGCTACTATATATATAATAGAGTTAAACAAGATACAACAGAAGTCTCGAATACAAAGATATCTCAATACAAAAGTCAAATACAAGATCTGAATACATCACTGGAATCAACTGAATAACAGATAGTAGAATCGATAGATAGCTGGATCTCCAAGCGAAGCTCTAACTCCAAAGGTGAGTCTCGAATACTGGTACACTCAGTCTGACCCGAGCGTAAAGAAAATACAAAACACTCGAGTCAGGATTAACATTCTTATATCAATAAATCCAACTCAAGTGAAATATCAACTGAAATACAAGTAACTCAAAGGATGTTTGGGATAACCATCCTCTAAGGATCCGTTAAACTATCTACTATGTAGTAGTGTACGCTAAGTAGATAATGTCTAATCAGTAAAGTACGATATCAAAATAGCGTTAAGTCATGGCCCATTCCACCCTTAACACATTTTTATTCCCAAGAGCATATACAAGACCGTAGTTTCCCCAAAACCGGTAGTCACCAGAGGGCAATCCATATACTAAAGGTACAAACCAAAACATAGTGGTTGCGAATAGGATAATCAGTATGACAAGGTACATGAGGCGATACCAACTAGGATACTAGTAGTTGCGTGATCCGGACTGATGTTGAGCATAGCAGCTACTACCTCAACACCGCGAAACAACACTCCCAAATCAAAGGGTGCACCCAAATCGAATCACATAAGTAATAGATATGGTATCGAAGAAGTGTGTCCGCTAGAGGTGGCGAACCTCAATGGCCCGGCGCGGCTCCTGTTTTAGTCATGTCAGGAGTCATCCAAAATCGTTCTCTTTCTTCAGTCAACGCGTTCATCAAACCATCCACTTCGTTTTGGATCAACACTCCGCGTATATTAGTTATTAAAGTGGTTTCGGTATCGACAGAGAGTATGTCCATATCCGATCCCGGTCTCTTTAATAACTACGTATTATTACACCGATTAGTCATTTAATAAACTTTCAAAATATTTATATTTCCAAACCGACATATCATTGCCATTTCAAAACCATATCAATACGATATCACTTTCACTTCAAATAAATCCATTTCTAAAATCATATCACTTTCCAAAGTTATATCGCTTTCGAAATCATAAGTCTTTTAAAATCAAAACACTGTGGAAATCAAAACCTTGAAATTCAAAACACTTTGAGATCATAGCTTGAAATCATAACATTTTGGAATTCATAACACTTTCCTCTTAAACAGTTTAGATATTAAAATTAGTGTATATAATAAAATAATTTGTAAAATAAAATAGTTTATATAAAATAGTTATAAGTTAAAATAGTTTATAATAAAATAATATATATTGAAAATGATTTATATAAAATAGTTTATATTAAAATAAGTTTTAAAGTAAAATATAAATAGTGGTAGATATAGTTTTAAAAATACTTTATACAATAAAATAGCTTCCACTAATTCACTTATCGATTCAACTCAACTCGGATTCCAAAATTCAAATTTAATCAAATCTCAAATCATCAATTTCAATTCGATTCAGTTTCTGAATAGACCATTTCAAATTATCAATTTCAAATACATATTGAACCACAAAATAAACCATTAAATTTCAATATATTTCAAAGCTTTAAATATTCCACATTTCAAAACTAAATTTGATAATTCCATTCATATCTAAGTTTAATTTCATTACATTTAGTTTCTGAGATATTTCTTTAATCATTTCAATACATCTAAATACAACTTCAGTTTACAAATTTATATAAACAAAATATCCCTTTTAAATTTATATAAGTTTGAAATATTCATTTAAGCCACTTTTTAATCAAATTCAAGTTATAAAAACATATCTTAAGATTTCAAATTTAATATATTTCGAATCAAACTTATTTAAGTATAATTATTAAATAATTAAGAATTCCAAATCAATTTCAAATTTATCTTTCAACCTGAAACATTATAAACTCTATATTTGAAAATATAAATTTTACATAAATACTCAAAACATATTTTTATATTGATTCAAATCAACTTTAATAAATCTTTAAAATCAATATTTATTAAAACCATATATTTCTTTTCAAAACAATAGAAATCATTTTTCAAAATATTTATATATATAGACCAATGGTGTCTGTATATAATTTTCTATCCTATGGTCAAGTGATACGGATATCTATCATTTCAATCCGTAATTTAGATTATATTCGGGTATATATCTTTTCAACCCGAAGCCCCAAATTCAATTCAATTGAAAATCGCTTGGGTTTATCATTTCAACCCATAACGATTTTCTCGTATTCTACAGATCGTTCGGGTATGTATCATTTCAACCCATAGTGAATTTTATACTAACAGGGAACTTGCAGAGTGATAATAGATATGATAATAATATAACAACGATAACAGGCATATATCATTAGTATAAATAACAGATAAGGGTGTCAGATGTCACAAGTGAACATATACAGATGATGGCATATATATATCAATATAAATAACAGATAAGGGTTTCAGGTGTCATAGGTGAACAGATACAGATGATGGCATAGATATAGCAATATAAATAACTAACAGCCGCATATTTCAATTGTCGTTTCAATTGAAATCAAATTTAATAAATATAAGAACATTAATCATGAGTGATTGCTCACCTTTCGAGGCTAGAGAGAAGATAGACACACAACAGGCTACAAATTCCAAAGCAACGCAAGATGAACAAGATTCGACGAATGAAGCTGACAGATAGGAATTGACGAAATCAAATCAGAATTGGATCAATGATGATAATTGGGTATAAGCTAATATGTATATATATATATAACTATGTACATATATAAGATCATATTATATACTCAAACCCATTTTTTAAATTTTAATATAAATTTGCATTCATATACAAACAGTAACATATTATATATAATATATCTATACCATAAACCAGATAAATAAAATTTTATATACAAATATGTATAACGACTTATATACAGTGACCCAAAATAAATATCAACTACACACTACATAAATATGTAAAGCTACCGTACGTATATTTTAAAAACAAAACTAACAGAGCATATAAATATTGCATATGAACCTATATATACAAACAATATAAAAATGACTTGTACACTAAAACCAAAACTATGCAGGCCTAATACATATTTACGAACTTGATAATTTAAAATATATCACATATATCTCTAGCAACTTATAGCTTCAGAAATTTGGAAAGCTATGTAGGCTTAATACTGAGACAACTTATATAAGCTTACTTCAATATCTAATTTGTTTATATATAAAACTTAATAGTCTCGTCTCTGTTATGAAACACATAATCTGTATACTTTCCAAAGTATTAATAAAATGTAAATACATCATAATATATAAATATAAACATATCAGGATGTTAACAACATGCTTTACTAAATAAGTACATATGATTTACTACTGCACATCACACATAAATGTAAACTTATCTAAACTTGCATACATATATAACAAATAGATTTATATATATAATCTTATAAACACGGAATATATAACTCAAAAAAAAAATTAAACATACATGAAGCTGCTATGATCGGTCGGAGCACGGAAGGGAATGCGTGCGTGAGAGAGAGAGGAGGGAAGGATAGTCACGCGAGTTCGGTGTCTCGGCGAAGCAGGCTAAGGCGGAGGCGGCGCAACTGCCGAGGCAAGGTGGAGAAAATAGGAAAGTAAGGGTGCGGTGGTTCCAGTGGCATAGGCGGTGAAGGCAGTGGAGTGGTAGGCGGCAGGTCTGGGCGAAGGCGGAGAAAGAGGTGATGCATGCTGCTCTAATGACCGAAAGCGAGGTGAAAGAAGGAACGTCAGTGGTGTCGAGTTGTGGAGCTACTCGGTCGGTGAAGCAGGAGGAGGAGGGGGAGAGGTGCGTGAGGGCAGAGGTCGGGGCTGCTTGTCTTGCGTGGTGTTGTGTGGAGTGGGTTTGGAAGGGATGACGAGGCCGGTTGAAAACATGGAGGGGGAGCTATGTGGTGACTTGGTGGAAGAAGCCTTTGAGTTGCAGGAAAACTTTTAAAATGTTGCATACGAAACTTAGTATAATATGCATTTTATTTTAAAACAAGTTTGAGAGAGAGAAGAGAAGGATTCACTGAAACCATATATATAATCTTGCTTAGTATATAACTCTTCTTATAAGGTTGTAAGCACTAGAAGGATGACAGAAAAAGGAAGGAAGAAAAAGAAGCAGAAAAAAAGAAAAACTAACTTATTATATATACTTTAAAATTATAAGGAGCAGGTAAGTTTGCTTGGCCAGTGGATTTCCAAGAACTGATGAAAGCACAAACAGGTTGGGAGGTGAACTGGCTAACATAAAATTTAATAATATATATAATTTTATCAAGTAGAAGCCAGCACGGAAAGTGAAAAAGCAAACGTCAATGTCGCAGAAACTAGCTGTATTATTTGAGACCAGGGAACAATGACAGCTACTGTGAATATAGAAAGGCAAGTGTTGTTTGATTTAACACGGTAGATAACAAAAGGACAAGAGAAACCAAATGGCTCAAAACGGATACCGATACGATTAACCGTTTCACGGACTTCGCCGCGTGTCGGACTTCAAAACACACAAATGAATATACTATGGAGATCAGCACGACGAGACGATCAATACGGTATAAAAATATCAGTGGTATGATTGAATTATAAAAATTCGAATTTTCTACTACGGAACATGCAGCAAAACGCAGGAAAAATAAGATCGACGGAGCTAAAGAGGACCGAATTTGGAGAAACAAAAAATGACGTCTTGCTCAGAAGATGGTTTAGAATTTTTCTATGTAAATATATTAAGGTTCCGAAAATATTTTATTTTCATCGCTTTTTAACTGATTAAATTGAAGTAAATTTACGGCGAAATAAACTTTCATATTTTCGGACGAAAATTTACCAGTTGCTATGTTTAACTAGACGCATTCCAAATATCAAATTTATATTTCAAAATTTTATCGTTTAAAATTTCACAAAATTTCAACTAATTACGATATTAAAACAGTTAAAATTTACGGGTCGTTACATCCACTGTAATGACGTTTAGATTAGATAGATTATTTCTCCATTGATATCTTAGCCACTATGATACTACTTTTTCCTTAAACTGATGATCAATGTTTCTTGCTATGGCGGTGTTTGGCATGTTAAGGGATGCGAGTTGTCACAAAATAGCTAAACTTGAAATTGAAGTATAACCCATTTTATAGTTAAACTTGCAAACCCTAAATCAATAAACCCTAAATTGAATTGAAAATTGAAATATGAACTGATCATCTAGTAATTAGGGTTCAATAACTGCTAAACAACATATGATTAAACGATGAAAAAAATCATCAATCAAAATTGCATGAAAACCCTAAATTTACTACATGATCGGTCGACCCTAGAACCCTAGCAGTCGATCGGTAGCGATCTACTGGAGGAGAACAACGGTCGACCATTCGGAACGAAAATTGTAGATGTTGAACTTCAACCTAAGGCCTAAGTTGATAATAAAAATTAAATAATTTCAATTAAAAATTATATAAATGGGAAATTGATAATTTGAGCCTATTTTGGACTAAGTACACATGCTAGAAATAGTAGGGAAGTCAGTTCCCTATCAAAGGACATTAGGTCATCATGGTTTTAGGTAACAGTTAAATATCCAAATTGAGAGTCGAGAGTCAACCAGGACGATGTATTTCACAGACACTCAAATGGAGTTCCGCAGTGGACGTGCAGCACTGATGGAGATGCTAGGTGAGTGAACCCGGTGCTAATGGGGGGTTCTAAAACATAGTTAGGCATGGCGCAGTATGATGAGAGGCTATAGAATAGAAATGGATCATGGTACTAACGGGAGTCCTTGTATGCGCGGTTCTGACGCGACATGGTACAGGTGGACGCCGACGTAGTACGATAAGAGGCATTTTGCACTATGATTAAGAGATGGAAACGGGTGGATACGATGAGTCACACAGCGAGTTTGCATTTTGGGGTTCTCCCTCTCCAAGCATAGTGATGGTATATATGTTTATGAGGGAGAAGTTATAATAGTTGCCTATGCGAAGTATTTTCTCACTGGATAGCTCTAGGAGCATTGGTTGATCGTTAGTGTGACGTTCGACTTGTTGTTTGACTCTTTGTGTTAGATAAGGACCTTAGGTATTGGACCTTAGGAGTTTACAGATACTTGTAACACAACCTATGTCTTTTAGAAGTGTTTTGAAGTTAACTGCACATGATCATCACATATTAAACTTGTACTCATTCACCAGACTTACGTCTAACCCATTCTTTTCTAACTTTTCCCCACCACAAGTGGACCAAAAAGCAAGTGATTGGCCCATTCTTGATGTTCGGAGAGTCGTGCTTATCTTAGAGACTACTTTTATCATATTCACTCTCCATGTATTGTTATATCATATCAGTATATTTTATTTTCTTATATCAAACTTTAAGAGATATTTTCTATGTACTCTGTATTGGACTACGTACTGATTTTTCTAAGACTATGATTTAGGTATTTTCTAAGATGGACATTTTTCTATGTTATATGTGTTATTCATTCCCTTGTGAGTTCTAAAAGTTTGGTATACCTTAGATTATATCTGCTTATCTTGATCTTTAGAATGTTTGAGGTTAAACCTGACGATCCGCATTTGTCGGCATGATGCGAGACCGAAAGCCACACTGAGCTTTGGATCGACGTGTTAGGAGGTGTGGGTTGTCAAAGATTTAGATTACTAGATCTAGATCTAGTAATTAATAATAAAGAAGTAAATTAACAAGAGTTTGTCTCTTGATCCCCTTTTAATTAAAACTATTCCTACTTTCAATTTTTTATCGTAACATGTGTAATTAAATGCCTACATATTTAAATTATATTTTTGAGATAACAGATGCATACGTATATGGAAAATGTGTCCATTATAGATGTAAATCCCAACATCTATATATGTACACATTAACTGTCCACATAGTATTATATGTTTCACATGCACTATACACACACATGAGTAAGTTATAATATACTCATATAATATATATAATACCAAATAATTAAATTCAATGATTGATTAATAAGAAAAGAAATTTTAATTTAATTTAAAGTAATTAGATTAGATATAATAAACCCATTTGTACTACATAGGCCTAATAAAAATCTAAAAAAGGAAATTTTTTGAAATCCACCTATTTTACCCACTCTAACCGGCCCGGTTCCATAATGATATTAGAGCCTAAATTGTTAATGCGGTCTAATTAAAACTTTAGGGCTAATTAACTAAGCATACTTATCTGATGGGTGTCTAGAAAGTAGTGTCTATGCATGGGGTTGAATTATCAAGTATTCTCCCCACTCTAGCTACAACGGCTATATAGAATATGCTAATATATGATTTTTGTTTGATGATAATAAACATATATATTCGTTTAAATGTATTTGTTATTGTACTATTTTTCACATAATTAAAAAATATTTGTTGAATAAAATAAATAACATAGAATTTAAATTCAAACAAATATTTTATTCAAACAAATATCTTATTACAAATTCGAATAGTACAAATTTGAGCTCTCACTACATATATACATTTTCAATTACATTACAATCTTGATTACAACACAAAGTTCAATTTACATATCACTCCTCGCTACATATTCACTCAACACTCGTATTTTTATCTTCAACTCTATTCTAGTTTGTATCCAGCATCTCAATTATCTGCAAAATAAACACTAACGCAGTAAAATTGAAAAAGAAATATTTTGCAGTGTGCGATAAAATGTGTATTTGAAAAGTTTATTTGCCTCAGTTATTTGGGTTGTTCGTCATCATTTTCATTTGAATTCATCTTCCACGAACAGCTGGTAACATGCACAGTGTACCACTGTACATGTCACAAGGTCATGCATACCGATATACACTTGATAAAATTGTAGGGACAGGTGAGCACAATGTCAAACCCAAGCAAATGCTGGATTCAACTCAGGTGCAATACACAAACAAAATTAGAATGATCAAGTACAAGTTTCAATTGTTAGTCAACATGATCTAAAATGAAACCAGACTATAAGGTAGGTTCAAATACAAGTGCACTCAACAAGGCACCAGCATACATGCATGAACACACATATATCAGTTCAGACTCAAATGGTCAAGAGCAATAACTGAAGACCACATGACCAAATGACAGTGTATATGAACAAAGTGAGGAAACAACAAGCATGCACATATGGTCAGAGAACACAAAAACACCCCCACAAGGCCAGTGCAATTAAAAGAAAGTGGTGAACCAAACCAAAATAGAGAGAACACATCAGACTCTACATGGATTCAAACTAGAACCAAGAACTGAAACAAACCAGTACAACCAGACCAATGGCAGGCTACATGTGGACTTCAAATCCAACCAATAGCATAAGTACATGGTGTACACAAGTGCTTCCAGTCAAATATGAGACACAGCAGTTCAAAGTGCTCATATGTACACATGACTTCAAAAGGAAACCAGACTGGAAATGTGCAACAGCAAGTTCACATGCATACAACATGTGCACCAGTCCTATACATATGCATACAAGATGACTACAGTTCAAAGTTTCAAATGCATTTGGGCATATACATGACTCAGTACAAAACAACATGAGACTAAACATGGGTGTTAACTAGACCAGAGCATGTTGAACCAAACCAGTCTTAATTGAACTGACTCAAAGCAACTGGGAGCAGACTTCAAAATCAAGTTCAGTTACAACTTGAACTTGAACATATACAAAATGCCAAATCAAATACAGATAACAAAAGTACACATGAACTCCAAAACACAAGCATTCAAACAGAGACCAGAGCAATGCAGACATAACACATATATACACACATACATATGTATGTATACACATGGTGACACATTTCAAGTGGAACAAGTATATACATATGCAACATGAAGACATTTGAAATAAAGCAGCAGTTGGAACAAGTCGAAAGTTAGCAGTCTATATGAAATAGTGGATTCAAAAAGAAATAAACAAACAGTGGTAAGTCACAGTTGATAAACAAGTCAAAGCAAAACGGAGTTTGAACAAGTCAGAGTTGTTTCAAATATCATCGAACTTAAATGCCGAAGTCAATTTTTATCTCGCAGTAGATAATATGATGAACACGAATTAACCAAGTCAGTTATCTCAAGAATTCAAAGTGCCGAAGTCATAGAAGACATGAACGAGAAACAAATTCAAATGCCAGAAAAGAACGGAACCAAATCCAACCGAGTATGACATGAACAAGTCAAAATAATCTCAAGTATTCAAGAAAAATCGAACGGCCAAACAAAATTAGTTGAAGAATTCAAATCGAAAATACGAACAAAAATTAAGGGGTTCATTCTCTATAAAATCCAATTCATCATCGGTATATTATGTATTCGAGTTCAAGAAAAAATCACAAAGCCAAGATTCAAATTAAATCCCAAATCAGTAACTCAAATCGAGTTCGAACCAAAGCAAAACAACAGAGCAATTAAACGGCAAAAATCACATACCAAATTCACGGTTTCGAACTCAATCCTAAAAGCGACCGTGAGCCAAATCGAAGGAGCATTGAAGCCGCCGTGAATTATCAAGGCCAAGGAATCGATTAGGAAGGCAACTCAAATCATCACTGAAATCGATCAATTTTGAATCAGAGCTTCAATTAATCAAAGCCCTGGTTTTTGGAAGAGGAACGAAGAAAGCATCGGCCAACATTTTTACTTAGAAGAAAATAAAAGAGAAGACCGTCTCTTTTAAATTATTTATTAGGTCAGCCTTTATTATAACTGTTTTGGGCTTAAATTAGAAAATAGGGTTTTGTTTTAGTTTTATTTTCAGTTGTAATTTTCTTTTCTTTTTAAACCGTGTAACTTTCTAGTTGTGTGACTAGGTTACGAACTACGGTGGTGTAGTTCGAGAATTCACAACTTGGTGGTTGAGTTGTGGCAGGGTTTTGAGCGTAGAGTTAGGTTAGTCATTAGCGGGTGTCGCAAGTTTACGTGTGTAAGCGTCTGACTACTTAATTTCTAGTAGAAACCTTGGGGGCAGCACGTAGGCAGGGTTTTGCCGAAGCTGGGTAAATTTGTATGTGATCTCTTCTACGTTACTTTCAGTTATTATTTCCGCATTAATTTTTAATTATTTTTAGTATCACCCTAATCACCCCCCCTCTAGGGTGAAAACGATTCTACAGGTGGTATCAGAGCTAGGAATAAAAACCATTTTTTGTTTTAAAATTTCGATTTTTCAAAAACCAATTTTTGTTTTAAAAATTTGTTTTTTTAAATGGATTCTTTTAATAATGCTTTTGCTAAGGGTCAGTCCATAGTAAGACCACCCATGTTCAATGGTGAATATGCTTACTGGAAAAATAGAATGAAAGTTTTTCTGAAAACCATAGATGCATGGAATATTGTGAAGACGGGATATAGGACACCAACTATACTGGTAGATAATCAAGAAATTGAAAAACCGATGGATCAATGGATAGATCATGGAAATAAACTGCAGAATGCTAACGCTAAAGCTATGAATTCTATTATTTGTTCATTAGATCAAATTGAATTTAATCGTGTCTCACATTGTCTAACTGCGTAGGAAATTTGGCACACACTTGAAGTGACTCACGAAGGAACCTCCCAAGTCAAAGAATCTCGCCTAGCCATGCTTAGTAGCGAATACGAGAACTTCACAATGGCCAAGGACGAAAATGTCAAAGGGATGTATGGATGACTTTCTAATCTCATATACAAATCAAAAGCTCTCGGAAAACCATACACAGAATTGGAAATAGTCTGAAAAATCCTCAGAGTACTTCCACGAAATTTTGAAGCAAAAGTTACTGCCATTCAAGAATTAAAAGATTTGAAACAAGATAAAGTTGAAGAACTCATTGGAAATCTCACCACTTATTAGCTAGAAATGAAATTCAAGGAAGAACGTGAAGGAGGTGATACTTGAAAGAAATCAATAGCTCTCAAAGGAACAACTAAAAGTGAAGATGATGATGATGATGATGATGATGGTGCAGCAGAACTGGCGCTGATAATAAAGAAATTCAAAATGTGGAATCACAAGTATGGAAATCCAGCTTTAAATCAACAACTGAAAAGCAGAATAGTCAAAGTTCTAGACAACTCAGAAGAGCAGGAGATCATCTGTCACAACTGCAATAAACCCGATCATATCAAGCTAAATTGTCCTCAGAATCGACTCAGCCAAGGAAAGAAACCAAAAAGGAGAAGTTTTGCAGCTACTTGGGATGAAACCGATGAAGCAGATAAAAGCACTGGCAATGAGAGTGTAAAAGAAAATTTGTGTCTTCAAGGAGAAACAACTGACAATGATGATGACGAGCCAAGCGAGGTATCAAAACTTACTCATTCGGAATTACTTATATATTTTCATGAAGTAAATGGTTATTTTGAAAGACTTAGGAAGAAGTACGCTAAAATTGAATCACAAAGAGATGGTTTGATAGAATTAAATAAACAGCTTGATCAATTGGTTAAAAACTATCAAAATAAGAGCCTTAAGTGTGATAAGTGTCCATCACTTGAAGAAGAAATTAAAAAACCAGAAATTAAAATTAAATCGCTTGAAAATGAAATTCTGATTTTGAATGAAAGTGAAAACACTAGGAGAGAAAATTCTATTAAAAAGTGCACTTTGTTATTGAATGAAAATGAATCTCTCAAAACACAAGTCCAACAATTGTCTACAACTTTAGGAAAATTCTCGAAAGGAGAAAAATCATTAAATATGTTATTAGGGAAACAAACTGATAATCCTATTAGACAAGGACTTGGATATACTCAAACTGAATGTGTTAGAAGCGAAATTAATCAAGTCAATTACAATTTCACGATTTGTGGAAAAATTGGACACAATCACAATAATTGCTGGTATAGACCCAAACACGTGAAAACCATACCAATTTGGGTTCCAAAAGACACAATATAAAATCCCTTAACAAATCTGGGTGTCGAAAGGAACAAATATAGATTGTCTTGGGTCTACACAAACATATTTTTCAAAATCATTTGTGACTAACAACCATGGACCTATAAAATCAAATAGGTCATAAAAATCTTTTCTCGTGTAGGTGTGGTGGCAGGCTAAGGAACAACAACAGTGTTACCTGGATTCTAGATGTTCCATGTAACAACCCTGTATTTTGTAATTATTTTAAATTGAATTGCCTGATTTAAAAACTTTATTTTAATTATTAAAATGGATAAATTTTGTTATTTTAAATATAAATTTTGATTTTTATGTGAAATATAATTCCAAACATGAATAGATAGGGTATTTTTCCAAAAATGTGAATTTTGGTCAATATGGTCAAACTTTGACTTTTAATTTAAAATTTTAAAAGTTTAAATTTTTGAATTTTATCTTTTATTATGAAAGTAAATAAAATTTCAAGAATACTGCTTTTCGTTTCGTTGAAATCTGATTTATATTGTGAAAGTTATGCCTTTTTCACTATTGGATGTAAATTGCTGTATTTAACAAAATTGTTTATTTTAAATTATATAAATAATATTTTATTTGGTCATGTAATGTTCTAATTTATGTTTATATGGGTAAAATAACATGTTATGTATATATTTTGGTTTTAAAATATTTTTAAAAGTATAATTGACATTTTCCACTGTCAGTTGTATTTTGCTTACAATTTCTGATTTCTAGTTTCAATTAATTAAAGTAATTCTTTATTTATTTTTCTATTTTTCTTAAGACCTTATTTTATTCTCATTTCCACTTTAATTTTTTCAGCATTTATTTTATTTATTTGACTTTTATTTGCTTAGAAGTGTTGTTATAATTTTCCAATGTTAAGTGTACATTGTTTATATTTTTAAATGCTAGTTTCAATATAATAGCTATTTTCTTATTTATTTTATATTATTCTTTAAATGATTTTTTATTTTCTTTTTCATTTTATTTTGTTCAGTATTTTATTTTATTTTCTGAATTGTATTTAGTTTATTTCAATTTAAAAGAAATTGGAAATTCAAAGAGTCAAAAACCTTTTCCTTTTCCCGTGTCTCTTCCTTTCCCTGCCTCTTCATTTTCTTGGTTGTTCTTTATCTTATTGTATCCATACACTTTTCTATTCATTTTTCACGTGAAAAAAACATCTCAACATCCATCTTCATTCGGCCATTCCATTTCTGAAATTTTTGGTAAGTTTAATGGCTTCTTTCCACTTCTTTTCTTCACTTTTCCATTGATTTTGACTTGACCTTTCTTGTGCTATGCTAGGCCACTACCACCTTCATCTCCACCATCCTCTCCACCATCACCAGCCACAGCAACCATCAGCCTCTCCTCTGACCACCACATCAGGCCGTGACCTCCATATGACCAAAGCACCAAAAACTTTGCAAAAATTTCCACAAAACACTACATAGCCAAGCCTATCTTCACTATCTCCTCTATATTTCACCTTGGCCACCTCCCCTTGCTCCACCACCACCATAACCTGATCTTTGGCCATCACTTGACCTCTGTCCAGATCTGGAGCAATCATGACCGAGCCCAAACAATGACTAGGCCGAGCCTAGTGTCAACCAAAACCACTCCTTTTGGCCTTGACTCTTTGTCTTCTTCATGTGTAACTCCTACCATCATCATTCCATTGTTTTTCCTTCTTTTTGCTGATCATTGGATGAGTATTTCAGGTCTAGACATGATTATGGCTGAGCCAAATGATGTCAGGGCTGAACTATAAGACCCCTAGGTCGAGCACATAAATGGTGAAAGCATGGTCATGTCATTCTATTCCTTTGTTGCTTCTTATCTTCATTGTTTCAACATTGTTTTGTGTTGAATATTTATGTGTATAATGTCTTATTTTGGTTATTGTTTACAAGATAAATATCAAGGCTCTCTATTCATTCAAATCAAAAGTCGTGTTGTATCGTGCTTGTCGTGCTTTCTGGAATATATTCTGTGTGTTTTGATCGCTAACTCCAGCGTAAAAAGGTGAGTAAATCTCACCTGACATTTATACTTATGCAAATGTGAATTGACAACAATTGAATGTGTAGAATATTATGTTACGTTATACCTGCTTATGTTATATATTATATGATGTTAACTTGTTAATTTACCTATCATCTCATATATTATTGTTATTTGTTGTTAAACTGTTCATTTATATCTGTTTATCACACTGCAAGTTCCCTGTTAGTATAGAATCACTATGGGTTGAAATGATACATACCCGAATGGACTTTAGAATAGGGAAAAATTGTTATGGGCTGAAATGATAGGCCTGAACGGTTTTTATTTAATTTATTTTGACTTGGGATTGCGGGTTTGAAATGATAGAACTCGGATTTTTCTTTGTAAACTGCGGATTGAAATGATACATATCTGTATCACTTGACCTAGGTTAGAAACTATATACAGACCCGTGGTTAATTTTTAAAGTGTTTTGAATTATTTTTAAGTATTTTAAAAGTGAAAATTTTATGGAAATTTGATTTAAATAGATTTTTAAATTGTTTAAATAAAGGAATTATGATTTTTCTATAAGTTAAAAATGTAAATAAATAAATGGTTAAATTGAAATTTTTGAAATATAACTTAAGTTTGGAAATTTGGATTTTTGTTTAAAAATGAATTTAAGTTATGAATAAAAGGGAAATTTTATTTTATTTGGAAAATGGGAAATATGATGATTTGATTTAAATTTGAATTTAAATGACTTGATAAAGTATTATTGATTTTTCTATAAATTAAAATGAATAAATGAATGAAGGCTTAAATGTGAAATTTTAAATATAACTTGACTTGGAAATGGGAAATTTGGTTCTAATTAAAGGTTTTAATTAATTAAATAAATTGGAAATTTAGTTTAATGTGTGAAATGGTAATTTAAATGTAAGTGTTAATAAATTGTCAAATGCAAAATTTGGAAAATTATACACTTGAATTTAATGAGTGATTTATTAGAAGTTGGATTTTATTGTAAAAATTACTTTATAAAAATCATAAGTTAAAAGAGTATTTTTAATGAACATTTTTTAATGTTAAAAATATGATTTTTATAATGTTTAATGGTTTAAATTGAAGTTTAGTATTTGCTGGAAATACACTAAAATCTGAAAAATACTTTTAATAGCATTCAGAAATGTTATGGTTTTTGTAAATAAACTAAAAGCTTTATAAAGAGGCTATTACAGCAGTTCTGAAATGCTGTAGTTGCTGTAGTAAATTAAAAGGCTAAAAACTTAATAAAGGCCTATTACAACAATTCTGTAAATGCTGTAGTGGTCTGCTGTCTTTGCTAAATTTTATTTAAACCTTTAATTTGGAACCTGAGCTATTACAGCATTTTTGGAAATGCTGTCTTTACTATTTTAAACTAAATTGCAACTAAACTGTGATTTAACAGCAGTTTTAAAATGCTTTCTTTGCTAAATTAAAAATATTTTCAAGAATAACTTATAACAGTTTTTTTCTGAATGTTGTGAAAGGCTGAAATTTTCAATGTTTATGGTTTTTACTTAGTAAATGAACTCAGAATAGTTTAAAACTTTGGAAATTGAATACTTGTTTTGAAAGTATAATAATTACACTTTTAAATGGTTTAGATGAATTATTTTGATTGAAATATAAACTATTTAAAAGGTGACTTGAAATGATAATAAATGAATGATATCTTTGAATTTAAAAGGTATTTAAAGTTGAATATTTGGATTTGAACTCAAATAAATGATTTGAAATGAAGTTTTGAAATGATTTGAAATGTAGTTTTGAAATGATTTGAAATGAAGTTTTGAAATGATATGATATTTTAAATATATTGAAATGGTTTGGAATTGATTTAATCTTTATTTTGATAAAGATTTGGATTTGAAATGATATTCTATTTTGAAGTATAAAATATTATTTTAAAATTATAACCATGGGTTATAATAACGATTGGTTGTTAAAGAGACCGGGATCGGATATGGACATACTCTCTATCGATACCGAAACCACTTTGACAACTGTGTACGCGGTGGAGTTTCCAGAATGAAGTAGGATGGTGGCGACGATCCTAAGGTATATACATGGACCCAACTCCCGTGAGTTGGCATAAAGTGGCTAAAATAGGAGCGATTGACGGGCCAATGAGGTAGCACCTCTGATCGGACACACTTCTTCGATACCATTCTATTACTTTGTGATTGATTGGGTGCACCCCTTGATTTGGGAGTGTTGTTCGAGGTGGGCGGTACTGGCAGCTATGCGTCACCACCAGCCCGGATGCGTAATTGGTATATCTACCTTGGCATTGCCTAGTTGTGCCGTGTCACTTACCATAGCGAGCTTTACTACGAGTTGTGATTTCTCCCATAGCCTGTGGAGTATCGAGGGTAGCCCCCATTTTGGGAGTATGCTAATACTGGATAGACTACTAGGACTATTACGTGTTAAGGGCTATATGGGTAACCCCTTGACGCTATTTAAAAGTATGTTTATTTTATATTAGACATTATTATAATAGCGAATATTACTACATAGTAGATAGTTTAACGGATCCTTAAAGAATGGGCAATCCCAAGCATTCTTTGAGTTACTTGTACCTTTATTACAGTTCACTTGAGTTGGTTTACATTGTATAAGTATGTATGTCCTAACTCGAGTGTTTTGTGTTTTGCTTTACGCTCGGGTCAGACTGAGTGATACAGCATTTGAGACTCACCTTTGGAGCTGGAGTTTTGATTTGAAGATCCAGATATCTATTCATTTTATTATCCAGTTGATTCCCGTTGTATTCTGAGTTGTACCTGATTATCATACTGTTACTCCTGTTGTATCTTGGTATTCCTATTGTATCTTACTTAACTTTGATGTATTTATATAGTAGCTTCATGAACTACTATCTCTTTTACTTCCGCTGCATTATATTACTCTGTGTCTGTGATCTGTGATTATTTATTTACTATATATGATGAGTTTTCCAAAAATTTATTTACAACGCGGTAGTTTGAGCAATTCAAGTCCGACATGTGCGGATGCGAATGGTTTAAAATATCGGGCCGTTTCATTCCAGGCACATGACGGGCGACAAATCAAAGTTCCTTAGCCTAGTACAAAGGTGGCAGAGTCACAATGGGTAACAACAAAAGATTATCGGTAAAGATGAAATAGGTAACGGTAAATTTATCTTGAACGATATATTATATGTTGAATATCTGCACCATAATCTGATTTCAATCAGCCAGTTATGTGATAAGGAAATGAATGTTGATTTTGATTCTGATTTATGCAAAAATATTGACCAATCACCTTTTCATGACACTGTGAGTACCTCTAGAGTCTTTGAAATAGTTCATATAAATTTGTTTGGACTAACGATATTGCAAGTTTAGGTGGTAAGAGATGTTGTTTTGTATTGGTTGATGATTACTCTATATACACATGGATATATTTGTTTATATTATTGCTTCTTGATCTGACACTATGTTCACTAGTTGTTAATGTGCACATTTTCAATCAAATCCTTAAGGAATCACATTTTAAAAGCTGTAAAATGATTATAAGGTATTTGTTGAAACTTCACGGTCTGGTCTATGATATCCAATTTATGATAACTGTGATTTAAAGGGGTATTCAGATGCAGATTCTCCTGGTAGTCTAGTTGATAGAAAAATTACTAGTGGAATGTGTTTTATGTAGGGACATTCATCAGTTGCATCACATTTCCAAATAAAATATTCGCATAATTTTCATTTTAACTGATTTTCAATTGGCGGACATTTTTTCATAAAACCCCTTCCAGAAAATAGTTTTTTTTGTTGACTACGTTTCAGATTAGGAATTTTAGAAAATTTGATTTTATAATTATTTTGGATTTGATCTTAAATGACTACATTAACTAATCTGACTCACTACTGATTATCGAAAAGAAAATTAGCTGCTGAAAAATGTGATAAGTGTTGATATTAATCATATATTATGGCTTGAGACAGTATATGTAGTAAATTTCTTTAAAAATTTAAACAAAATTTGTAATAACTTTGATTGGTAAAGATTCCATGACCATCTCTATTTCTATCATATTTCTAACGACCATCACTCATAAAATCCAATATAGTATGTCAAAATGTGGTATTTTAAACGGGAAATTATTCTTTTTTTTAATTTAATTAGCAATAAAATCATCCAAAGTATTCACTCGCATTTAAAAGTTCTCGTGGTTATGCATGGGTGAATTACTTGGAATCTTTGATTATGTGCTTTCATGCTCATTTAAAAGTCCTCACGGTTATGCATGTATGGAACACATATCAAAATTAATTATTAATAGATGAGTTGATTCTAATCCCATTTAAAAGTCCTCACGGTTATGCATGTATGGAACACATATCAAAATTAATTATTAATAAAAGAGTTGATTCTAATCCCATTTAAAAGTCCTCACGGTTATGCGTGGTTAGAAGATGCTTGAAATTCATTTTTTTTATAAAATTTAAAGAATACTACTAATCTCATTTAAAAGTCCTAACGGTTATGCATGGTTAGTAAGTATTCAAATTCTTGTTATAAATATACCACAAATAGACACAACTATATGGTTTATATGTTGGCAACATCCCTATCAATATAAAGTGGAATATGCGCCTAATAGAGTATTTATAGAAATTTAATATATATACTCGATTAGGTATTAATGTTGTATTAATGTCTATCACTTTGTTCATATTTTTCTAACACTATTATACTTTTGATGATAACAAAAGGGGGAGAGAAAAGTTAAGATTTTGACAAATAAAGTTCAAATATTTTATTTTTTATTTGCATATTCCCATCTAGGTTCATTTGCATATTTTTATTTATTTTCATGCATATATGAAGGGGGAGCTTTGTTGTAGATGGAGCATTCAAATAGGGGGAGAAAATAGAATTCATCAATGACCAAATACATTTAATAGAGACAAAATCTTAATATATGTTTGTTATCATCAAAAGGGGAGATTGTAGAATATGTTAATATATGATTTTTGTTTGATGATAATAAACATACATATATTCGTTTAAATATATTTGTTATTGTACTATTTTTCACATAATTAAATAAATATTTGTTGAATAAATAAATAACACAGAAATTAAATTCAAACAAATATTTTATTCAAACAAATATCTTATTACAAATTCGAATAGTACAAATTTAATCTCTCACTACATATATACATTTTCAATTACACTACAATCTTGATTACAACACAAAGTTCAATTTACATATCACTCCTCACTACATATTCACTCAACACTCGTATTTTTATCTTCAACTCTATTCTAGTTTGTATCCAGCATCTAAATTGTCTGCAAAATAAACACTAACGCAGTAAAATTGAAAAAGAAATATTTTGCAGTGTATAATAAAATGTGTATTTGACGTAGGCAGGGTTTTGCCGAAGTTGGGCAAATTTTTGTATGATCTCTTCTGCATTACTTTTAGTTATTATTTCCGCATTAATTTTTAATTAATTTTAGTATCACCCTATTCACCCCCTCCCTCTAGGGTGAAAACGATCCTACAGGCTACTGGTATAGCCTAATGGTGCGGTAAATCCAAAAGGTTGGGCCAAACTGACTTATGGCTTGGGCTGATATCAAATTAAATTTGAAAATTAAAGTATATATTAAATTTAAAGGGTAAGTTTAAAATATAAAAAGAATTTTTTTAGTAAAAGTTATAAAATAAATTAAAAAATTTATAATTATTTAGAGAAACTAAAATAACTAATTTCAAAATTTTATTGTATTTAATTAATTTAACTAATTATGTTAAATTAAATAATTAATTAACATATCCATAGAACCTACTAACGAAATCAAAAGATTTCTATGTTTTTTTAGGGTTTTGAGAAACATAAAAAATCTAGTGGGAGCCTTATTAGAAAAATTGTAATGACCCTAAAATAAAATAAAATAAAAATATATACATTTAATATATATATGGGGCATTTTCTGTTTTATTTATAAAGGTAAAATAAAATGAAGTTTAATAAAAAGGTTTATAAGTCTTATAATTGTGCCAGAAATAATTAGCATAGTATGTGTGATTTTTAATTTAAGTGTACAAAGGAGATTTTCAGATTCTCTAAACTTATAAAAAGAAATGAATAAAGGATCACATGCATATGGCATGAACAAAATAGAAACATGAAAATAGCATGCAGTGTTTAAAATGTTCAACTCCCAAAATAACCAATTAAAGTAACCTGATGTGTACATTTCCTATTTAGGACCACACAGGAATGAGATGTATGCATGAACAGCTAAGGGTATTAGGAGAATTACCCATTTTCTTAAACCCTAGATTGGATTTATAAATAACTGCACATGGCCAAAACCATCACTCTCTCGGGATCAAACACAAAATAAAATAAACAAGGAAGAAACACTAGCTTGGGGCTTTGGGGGATTTGCTGTTCAAAAGATTAAGGCAGTAAAAGGAAAAACATTATGTGAGTATTTATCCTTTGTATGCAATGGCATTAAGTCCTATTGCAGGCAGCCTAGAATATTATGAGACATTTAAATCTCTGAATTGATTTTGTTATGGGTGGTATGGATGTTTGTTTGTGCATTCTTTTTGTTTGTTTGGAGTATTAATCTGTAAGTGGGCTTTTGGTGTTAACATGATTGGAGCATTCTTGTTCTATCTTATCATCATTAAACATGGATATAGATTAAACAGGGGAACATGGGGTTGAATCAGAAAAATATACAAGTAGTTATATCTTTCTGTAATATGAATGAAAGAAAAAAAAACCAAATTGGTCACTTGGGAGTTAGTCAATGATCTGCTTACTTCAGGTGGAAGCAAGTATATGCATGGTGCAACTGCACCCTGAGGCCTTTGTGTGTTGGAAAAATTTAAACAACCTGGGAGTTTCCTTCACAATGCATACATAGTGTTCATTTGACAAGGAGTTAAAGACCATAAAATAAATGGGGACAGGGGTTTAAAAATCTGGGTTATAAATATCCAGATATGGTGTTAAATTAATCAAGTTAAACTTGTTCATTGATTAGTTGCTGGGTGAAAATTTGGAGTATGAAACTTGGGTTTATTTATCTAGATTTGGGGAGAATAAATCAAGAATCATACATATGTTTATCTTTACTGTTTGCTGTGTATTTGTTTGAATAGATGAATGTGTTTTTGTATTACCTTGTATGAACCAAAACATGCTAAGTATAAACATCTGTTAAATTAGGAAGGCACTGCAAGATTATGTTTTAAAATTATGAATATGTATACAAAATTGATAAATGCTCATACCAGTGAAAACTGACCCTTTTGGTTGCCCTTGCAATCATCTGGGTGTCTCAAAAATTCTTTGGGGCAGTTAAATGATTTGCTTGCAGGAAATTGAAGTTGGCTTGTAACAACCCTAGATTTTGGCCTATATTTTAATTTTTGACTTTATTTTATTTTAAATTATTTTAAACTTGTTCTATTCCAAACATTTCATTTTAAATATAAATGTTGACTATTAAGTGATTTATAGTTCAAACTAGTATAATTTAAATATTTCCAGAAAAGTGAATTTCTGGTCAACTGTTCAAACTTTGACTTTTAAACATCAAATTTAAAATTATTTAAAATCTTAAGTTTTATCTTTTATTATGAAAATAGATTTAATAACATGAATACTGCTTTTCGTTTCGTTGAAAACAGAATTAAATTGTGAAAGTTATACTATTTTCAATGTTGTGTGTATATTGAGTCATTTAACAATATTCTTTGTTTTAATTTATAAAAATGATATTTTTACTTGATATATGTTATTATAATTTGTATTATGTGTTATGTTACATATATTTTTGTCTTTTAAAATATTTAAAGTGATGTTTGAATTTTTCCAAGGCTTATTGCATTTATTTTCTATTTTAAAGCCTAGTTTGCATTTTAAGCCATTTTCTTGATTTAAAACCTATTTAATTAAAATTTAATTATTTATTTCACTTTAAAAATGTTTTAAAAATCATTTTTATTTCAAGTTTTGGTTTAAATATTTTTAAAGTGAAGCAAATAATTTTTCAAAGCCAATGGTTATTTTTCTTTAATTTTTGGACACTATTTGCAATTTTTAAGCAATTTTTGTAATTCCTTTTCCATTTCTTTTAAATTTAATTATTTATTTTTATTTCCTACTACTTTGTTTCAGTTGTAAATAACATTTCTGAGTTTATTTTGTGTATTTAAAACCAAAGAGAAAAGGAAATACCAAAGGTTTTAAAAAGTGCAAAACATAAGCCTTTTCACCTTCAAAACTCTTCAAATTTCACAACCCCTCATTCATTTGCATTATTTGCTGTACATTATCATTCTTAGCCGTGCATTACATTCACTTTTCATGTGAAAAACTTCAGCACTTCTCATTTCTCATGGCTTCTTCAAACTTCCTTGGTAATGGCCTCCTCTTTTTACACTTTTTCTTCCATTTTTTCATACTTTTGCCTTATTTCTCTCTTCTATTTGCATGGCCTCCTCACCATAGCCACAGCCACCATCCCCTACCTCTCCTCCTTGGCATCATCACCACCCACCACTTCAGGTTAGACCATGGCCGAACCCTCCTTGAAGCCAAACTTCACCAAAAATGCAAACAATGTCCAAAACAATGCAAAATTGATCACTACTTGCTCATCCACCTCAACCACCACCTAGGCCACATCCACCACCTCTAACCTGATCACCACACACCACTCCAGCAATGAAAAGACCTGTAGCACCCACTGACCAAGCCCAAGGACCCATAGCCGAACCACTTTGATGACCAAAACTCCACAAAACATGCTAGCGAAGCCAATGTTTGCACTATACCCTTCACCTATCACTTTGTCCACCCCATAGCCACCACCTCCAGCCATCACATCACCTCTGACCATCAGTTTCAGATCTGACCTGACATGTCCAAACCTGTACAAGTATGGCCAAGCCCCACTTGACCCAAGGCCGAGCCTTGTTGTGCTCAAAAACTTCATATATGTTGCCTTGACCATTTGTATGCTTCATGTTATAACCCTACCACTCCATACTCCTTCTAGTCGTGAGTTATGGTGCCAAACCTGAGCTATATAATCATCATAGCTGAGAAATGAACCCCCTTGGTCGAGCTTTTGAATGGTTGTAGCAAGGTCAAGTTATCTTGTCTTTGTTGCTTTTTAATTCCAATTTATTTCAATGTAGTTTGGTTGAATACTCATGTGTATATTGCCTTGTTTTGGTTATTGTTTACAAGATAAATATCAAGGCTCTCTATTCATTCAAATCAAAAGTCATGCTATATCGTGCTTGTTGTGCTTTCTGGAATCTATTCTGTGTGTTTGATCGCTAATCTCCAGCTTTAACAGGTGAGTAATTCTCACCAGACAATGTGTACTTATATAACTAGTAAACTGACACCATTTGAATCTGTAAAATTATATCATCCTGTTGTAACTATTATATTATGATCATATAATGTTTACCCCTGTTATTACATATGTTATATCATCTATTACTGTTATCTCATGCTATTCTGTTTATTTATATCAGTTTATCACACTGCAAGTTCCCTATAGATTAGAATCACTATGGGTTGAAATGATACATACCCGAACGGACTTTAGAATAAGGAAAAATCGTTATGGGCTGAAATGATAGGCCTGAACGGTTTTTATTTATTTATTTATATTACTTGGGATTGCGGGTTTGAAATGATAAAACCCGGTTTTTCTTTGTAAACTGCGGATTGAAATGATACATATCCGTATCACTTGACCTAGGCTAGAAAATTATATACAGACCCGTGGTTTATATATTTTTCTGAAATTTTTAAAATACTTTTTTTTAATGTAAATATTATGGTATTTTTATTTAAATTTCATTAAAATGATTTCTATAAAGTATTTGTGATTTTCTACAAATTAAATAAGTGAATTAAGTAAATGGTGAAGTAGAATTTGAAATATAAGTTAATTTTGGAATTTATGATTTTGTTTATAAATGGAATTTTTGTAAAGTAAGAAAATATGATAAATTTGATTTAAAGATGAATTTAATGATTTTTATTAAGTAATAATAATGTTTTAAAGGTGTTAATGATTTTGTATAAATTAAAATATGGAATAAATGAACATTTAAGCTGAATTTGAAAATATAACTTAAATTGAATTTTGTGAAATTTGTTTAAAAGTGAAATTTTAATTAAGTAAAATAAATGGAAATAAGCTATATTTTTGGAAATTTAAACTTAGTTGTTAAGTTAATAATTTAATTAAAGAAATGAAAATTTAATTGTTATTAAATTTGATTTTTGTATGGAAATTTGACTTTATAAAATCGTAGAAATAAAGGTATTTAAATGATTGTGTTAAATGTGAAATATATGATTTTATAAGTTAAAATGATTTATATTAAAAGTTAATTATTTGTGGAATTGTAAATAAAACTCTGAATATGATTTAACAGCATTTTGAAATGTAATGTAAAGGATATTACAGCATTTTGTAAATGTTGTAGTGTTTTAAATGAACTAAAAGGTTAATTTGAAATAAAGGCTATTATAGCACTTTGTAAGTGCTATAGTGGTTAAACTTAACATGTAAGTTAATTGAAACTTAAAAGAAATCTATTACAGCATTTAACGCTGTCTTTTGTTAATTAACTGTTTTAAACTATAACTTTACGTAGCATTTTATAAGTGCTACGGAAACTATATTTTGTTGTTTTAAATTAATTTTAATGAAAAATAATCTCTGGAAAATGATATAATTTTGGGAAATTAAATGTTAAATTTCTAAAGATAATGAAGAGATATTTAAGTGGAAGAATTTGATTTCTAATGTGAGTTTAAAATGGTATTTAAATTCAATAAAATGAATGGATTTAAATGGTATTTAAATGAAATATAAATGAATGATGTTTTGAATAATATTTTGATATTTTGAAATGTATATATATGATTTTGAATTTATGAAATGTGGGATATTTAAGCTTTGAAATATACTAAAGATTGAATATTGTATTTTGTGAATTAAACCTATATTTGAAATTTATAAGATTTGAAATGGTTTGTTAGTAAACTGAATTTGAGTTGAAAATGATGGTTTGAAATAAAAATAAAAATTTGGAATTTGGGTTTAATTTAATAAATTTGTAAATTTGTAGAATTAAAAGATGATTTCAAATATATGTTTTCGAAATGTTGTGATTTTTAAAGTATAATGATTTCAAATGTTTTAGTTTCAAAAGAATTATAACTTTGAAAGTATAGACTATTTGAAAGGTGAATATATGTTTGAAATGGAAATGATATTGTTTTGAAATGGGTATAGTTTTGAAATAAAAATGATTTTTGGTTTCGAAGTATAACTATCAAAGATATGATATTTTGATATTGAGATGATTTGAAATTTAAGTTTTGGAAGATATGATATTTTGGAATATTGAAATGATTTGGAAATGATAAATCTTTATTTTGATAAAGATATGGTTTGAAATGATATTTTATTTTGAAGTAAAGTATTGTTTTTAAAAGTTATAACCACGGGTTATAATAACGATTGGTTGGCAAAGAGACCGGGATCGGATATGGACATACTCTCTGTCGATACCGAAAACCACTTTGACAACCGTGTACGCGGTGGAGATTCCAGAATGAAGTAGGATGGTGGCGACGATCCTAAGGTATATACGTGGACCCAACTCCCGTGAGTTGGCATAAGGTGGCTAAAACAGGAGCGATTGACGGACCAATGAGGTAGCACCTCTGATCGGACACACTTCTTCGATACCATTCTATTACTTGTGATTGATTTGGTGGCCACCCTTGATTGGGAGTGTTGTTCGAGGTGGGCGGTAGTGGCTGCTATGCGTCACCACTAGTCCGGATGCGTAATTGGTATATCTACCCTGGCATTGCCTAGTTGTGCCGTGTCACCTACCATATCGAGCTTTACTACGATTATGATTTTAAGATCCGACCGCGTTAAGGTTCTCCATCCCCTTAACGCTATTTTCTATATGATTATACTTTACTGATTAGACATTATTATAATAGCGAATATTACTACATAGTAGATAGTTTAACGGATCCTTAAAGAATGGGCGGTCCCAAGCATTCTTTAAGTTACTTGTACCTTATTACAGTTCACTTGAGTTGGTTTATATTATATAAGTATATATTGTCCTGACTCGAGTGTTTGTGTTTTGCTTTACGCTCGGGTCAGCCTGAGTATTCACAGATTTGGATTTCCACCTTCTGGAGATTTGAATCGCTGGAGATTATCTGCTAGTCTTGTTCTATCGACTTCAGTTATGTTGCTCTGTTCAGCTTGTACTTGGTTATCTTATTTATACTTCCGTTGTACTCTATTTCTTCTATTGTATCTTATGTACTCTGATATATTTATATAGTAGCTTCATGAACTACTATTTCTTTTACTTCCGCTGCATTATTTTACTCTGTGTCTGTGATCTGTGATTATATTTATTTACTATATATTTTGAGATTTGCCAAATTTTAATTACAACGCGGTATTTTGAGCAATTCAACTCCGGCATGAGTGTCTACCTATACACTTATAATGGATGCGAATGGTTGAAAATACCGGGTCGTTACAGTTGGTATCAGAGCTTTGGCTTTGAGGCAAAACTCAGCATATAGAGTAGATTTATTTACAGAATCACTTTCGTTCAGGTTTGAATCTTTTCCTCTTGATTCGAATTTTCTTTTAATTTTTGGAACGTTCCCTGCGGTTCCAAAATTCATTCTTGTCCCTCACTATTCATCTTCTTTTGATTCTGGAGTATCCCATAACTCCGCTTCGAATGTGCTTTATAGTGAATTGGTGGTCTCGCCAATATTCTAATGACTTGTAAAAGGGGGAAAACTCCTTTACAAATTTGCATCGATTCACCAGAGATTTATATTTATCCTTGGTTTAGATGCTAATATCTTTTGTTATTCCAAACTCTATTTCTTGAGATCGGATGTAGATTTACCCCAGGAAAATCCACATTTGCTCTTATTCATTAAGTCACGGTTGACCCGGTTAAGGTTGCCCGCGATTTATCTAAGCTTATCCATCTTCATATTTTGTTAATTAATCATCTTGTCTTTGTTTCTAAACTATCTCCAACATTTTGAATTGTACTTTTAAATCTATATTTTATTATATATTGTGTTGTTTGAGTTGTTGATGTCGATTTGGGTTTCCGATCGATTCGGCTGATCAACGCTATCGATAGGATTTCTAAAACACTTTGACAGAACAAACCGATACAATACTATTTTAAAATTTGGTTAATTAAATAAATTTTAATATATAAGTAAATTTATGGAACTTAATAAATTGGTTTAAATTGATTATTTAAAATGATAATACTTGATTTATCATTTATTATTCTACAAAGGAATTTATAAATAGTTGTTTATAAATTTATTTGGGAACTGAAATGAATTTAAAACAAGAAATTTAAAGAGTTTAATTTCCGATGGATTTCAAACCTTGTGTTTAAAATTTTTAAAAGAATATTATTTAAAGTATTTTTGAATAATTTTTTTTTTTTGTCTCTAAAGGATTTTAAAGTTTAAAAATTAAGTGCTCTTCTCTTTGTCGCTGGAAAATAATTTCGGTGATGACTGCAGCATCATCGACGTTCATTTTCGAGTTTCGAAGTGAAGAAACCATTCTATAGCCTTGCTACAGTTTTGTTTTGGGAAACTTGATTGATATAAATTTCTAAAATATGATTGATTTATAAAATATATAGATATATGATTTAAATTTGATTTGACAAATTATGTACATACATTTATCTATCTCTAAATGGTTTGAAAGGAATCGGAGATTTTATTCTTAAATTCTATCTTAAATAATAACTTCAAGTATAAAAAGAAAATCAAAATTTTTGAATAGATGATTCAAGCTTGAAATGATTGAATTAGGATGTTTATAGTGTATATTAATTTTAGAAAGTTTTATTTGTATAATTCTCAATTGCATTCCAATATAACTTACCTTAATTTTTAGAAGTTAACAATGTAATTGGATAATATACAATATAAAAAGATTTTTATAAATAAAATTTGAGTGGTTATAATAAATATTATACACTTAAATTTTAGTTATAAAAAGATTAACACAGGTAAATAGACTAAAAGGTTAATTGAATAATTTACAATACAAATGATGTTAAGGGAATTAGGAATAAATTAAAACAGTTATAATAAGTGTAAGCATATTTAACATATGTGATAAAATATTTGAGAGGGATAAATTTAATTATAAGTAGGAATAAAGAAGAATTAAATTTATTGAATGTTATACACTTAATTTTAATCAAATCATGATTTTAGAGATTGTTTGTTTAAGAAAATTTGATGATAAGATAATGAAATTAGAGATAGTTAAGATTTATTTAACTTGTGTAAAATTAATTATCAGTTAAGCTGAAACCATGGAAATTTCAAACCTATTATCTTATTTTGTTTTTCAAACTTTTTACCTAATTTTGTTTTTCAAACTGTCTGTTAGTTGTCCTTATTTTTCCTTATCTTGCTACAGACTGGTATAGGCGTCTATCTATAATCTTTTTTCTTAGAAATCTTTCTATAATCTTTGGTACTCATTTTAAATCTGAGCACTACTTTCCACCCACAGACTGTCGGTCAAGCGGAAAGAGTGAATCAGATTCTAGAGGACCTTTTCGTACTTGTGTTCCTGATTCTGGAGAATCTTGGGAAGACCATCTCCACCTTGTTAAACTTACCTATAACCACAGTTATCAGGTATAATTTCAATCTTTTGTCATCTTGTCTTAATCTCATTTCAATTTTATCTTTCCTGTGTTTTCCCGTACTTCATTCCTTTTCGGGGACGAAAAGTTTTGAGTGGGGGAGAGTGTAACAACCCTAGATTTTGGCCTATATTTTAATTTTTGACTTTATTTTATTTTAAATTATTTTAAACTTGTTCTATTCCAAACATTTCATTTTAAATATAAATGTTGACTATTAAGTGATTTATAGTTCAAACTAGTATAATTTAAATATTTCCAGAAAAGTGAATTTCTGGTCAACTGTTCAAACTTTGACTTTTAAACATCAAATTTAAAATTATTTAAAATCTTAAGTTTTATCTTTTATTATGAAAATAGATTTAATAACATGAATACTGCTTTTCGTTTCGTTGAAAACAGAATTAAATTGTGAAAGTTATACTATTTTCAATGTTGTGTGTATATTGAGTCATTTAACAATATTCTTTGTTTTAATTTATAAAAATGATATTTTTACTTGATATATGTTATTATAATTTGTATTATGTGTTATGTTACATATATTTTTGTCTTTTAAAATATTTAAAGTGATGTTTGAATTTTTCCAAGGCTTATTGCATTTATTTTCTATTTTAAAGCCTAGTTTGCATTTTAAGCCATTTTCTTGATTTAAAACCTATTTAATTAAAATTTAATTATTTATTTCACTTTAAAAATGTTTTAAAAATCATTTTTATTTCAAGTTTTGGTTTAAATATTTTTAAAGTGAAGCAAATAATTTTTCAAAGCCAATGGTTATTTTTCTTTAATTTTTGGACACTATTTGCAATTTTTAAGCAATTTTTGTAATTCCTTTTCCATTTCTTTTAAATTTAATTATTTATTTTTATTTCCTACTACTTTGTTTCAGTTGTAAATAACATTTCTGAGTTTATTTTGTGTATTTAAAACCAAAGAGAAAAGGAAATACCAAAGGTTTTAAAAAGTGCAAAACATAAGCCTTTTCACCTTCAAAACTCTTCAAATTTCACAACCCCTCATTCATTTGCATTATTTGCTGTACATTATCATTCTTAGCCGTGCATTACATTCACTTTTCATGTGAAAAACTTCAGCACTTCTCATTTCTCATGGCTTCTTCAAACTTCCTTGGTAATGGCCTCCTCTTTTTACACTTTTTCTTCCATTTTTTCATACTTTTGCCTTATTTCTCTCTTCTATTTGCATGGCCTCCTCACCATAGCCACAGCCACCATCCCCTACCTCTCCTCCTTGGCATCATCACCACCCACCACTTCAGGTTAGACCATGGCCGAACCCTCCTTGAAGCCAAACTTCACCAAAAATGCAAACAATGTCCAAAACAATGCAAAATTGATCACTACTTGCTCATCCACCTCAACCACCACCTAGGCCACATCCACCACCTCTAACCTGATCACCACACACCACTCCAGCAATGAAAAGACCTGTAGCACCCACTGACCAAGCCCAAGGACCCATAGCCGAACCACTTTGATGACCAAAACTCCACAAAACATGCTAGCGAAGCCAATGTTTGCACTATACCCTTCACCTATCACTTTGTCCACCCCATAGCCACCACCTCCAGCCATCACATCACCTCTGACCATCAGTTTCAGATCTGACCTGACATGTCCAAACCTGTACAAGTATGGCCAAGCCCCACTTGACCCAAGGCCGAGCCTTGTTGTGCTCAAAAACTTCATATATGTTGCCTTGACCATTTGTATGCTTCATGTTATAACCCTACCACTCCATACTCCTTCTAGTCGTGAGTTATGGTGCCAAACCTGAGCTATATAATCATCATAGCTGAGAAATGAACCCCCTTGGTCGAGCTTTTGAATGGTTGTAGCAAGGTCAAGTTATCTTGTCTTTGTTGCTTTTTAATTCCAATTTATTTCAATGTAGTTTGGTTGAATACTCATGTGTATATTGCCTTGTTTTGGTTATTGTTTACAAGATAAATATCAAGGCTCTCTATTCATTCAAATCAAAAGTCATGCTATATCGTGCTTGTTGTGCTTTCTGGAATCTATTCTGTGTGTTTGATCGCTAATCTCCAGCTTTAACAGGTGAGTAATTCTCACCAGACAATGTGTACTTATATAACTAGTAAACTGACACCATTTGAATCTGTAAAATTATATCATCCTGTTGTAACTATTATATTATGATCATATAATGTTTACCCCTGTTATTACATATGTTATATCATCTATTACTGTTATCTCATGCTATTCTGTTTATTTATATCAGTTTATCACACTGCAAGTTCCCTATAGATTAGAATCACTATGGGTTGAAATGATACATACCCGAACGGACTTTAGAATAAGGAAAAATCGTTATGGGCTGAAATGATAGGCCTGAACGGTTTTTATTTATTTATTTATATTACTTGGGATTGCGGGTTTGAAATGATAAAACCCGGTTTTTCTTTGTAAACTGCGGATTGAAATGATACATATCCGTATCACTTGACCTAGGCTAGAAAATTATATACAGACCCGTGGTTTATATATTTTTCTGAAATTTTTAAAATACTTTTTTTTAATGTAAATATTATGGTATTTTTATTTAAATTTCATTAAAATGATTTCTATAAAGTATTTGTGATTTTCTACAAATTAAATAAGTGAATTAAGTAAATGGTGAAGTAGAATTTGAAATATAAGTTAATTTTGGAATTTATGATTTTGTTTATAAATGGAATTTTTGTAAAGTAAGAAAATATGATAAATTTGATTTAAAGATGAATTTAATGATTTTTATTAAGTAATAATAATGTTTTAAAGGTGTTAATGATTTTGTATAAATTAAAATATGGAATAAATGAACATTTAAGCTGAATTTGAAAATATAACTTAAATTGAATTTTGTGAAATTTGTTTAAAAGTGAAATTTTAATTAAGTAAAATAAATGGAAATAAGCTATATTTTTGGAAATTTAAACTTAGTTGTTAAGTTAATAATTTAATTAAAGAAATGAAAATTTAATTGTTATTAAATTTGATTTTTGTATGGAAATTTGACTTTATAAAATCGTAGAAATAAAGGTATTTAAATGATTGTGTTAAATGTGAAATATATGATTTTATAAGTTAAAATGATTTATATTAAAAGTTAATTATTTGTGGAATTGTAAATAAAACTCTGAATATGATTTAACAGCATTTTGAAATGTAATGTAAAGGATATTACAGCATTTTGTAAATGTTGTAGTGTTTTAAATGAACTAAAAGGTTAATTTGAAATAAAGGCTATTATAGCACTTTGTAAGTGCTATAGTGGTTAAACTTAACATGTAAGTTAATTGAAACTTAAAAGAAATCTATTACAGCATTTAACGCTGTCTTTTGTTAATTAACTGTTTTAAACTATAACTTTACGTAGCATTTTATAAGTGCTACGGAAACTATATTTTGTTGTTTTAAATTAATTTTAATGAAAAATAATCTCTGGAAAATGATATAATTTTGGGAAATTAAATGTTAAATTTCTAAAGATAATGAAGAGATATTTAAGTGGAAGAATTTGATTTCTAATGTGAGTTTAAAATGGTATTTAAATTCAATAAAATGAATGGATTTAAATGGTATTTAAATGAAATATAAATGAATGATGTTTTGAATAATATTTTGATATTTTGAAATGTATATATATGATTTTGAATTTATGAAATGTGGGATATTTAAGCTTTGAAATATACTAAAGATTGAATATTGTATTTTGTGAATTAAACCTATATTTGAAATTTATAAGATTTGAAATGGTTTGTTAGTAAACTGAATTTGAGTTGAAAATGATGGTTTGAAATAAAAATAAAAATTTGGAATTTGGGTTTAATTTAATAAATTTGTAAATTTGTAGAATTAAAAGATGATTTCAAATATATGTTTTCGAAATGTTGTGATTTTTAAAGTATAATGATTTCAAATGTTTTAGTTTCAAAAGAATTATAACTTTGAAAGTATAGACTATTTGAAAGGTGAATATATGTTTGAAATGGAAATGATATTGTTTTGAAATGGGTATAGTTTTGAAATAAAAATGATTTTTGGTTTCGAAGTATAACTATCAAAGATATGATATTTTGATATTGAGATGATTTGAAATTTAAGTTTTGGAAGATATGATATTTTGGAATATTGAAATGATTTGGAAATGATAAATCTTTATTTTGATAAAGATATGGTTTGAAATGATATTTTATTTTGAAGTAAAGTATTGTTTTTAAAAGTTATAACCACGGGTTATAATAACGATTGGTTGGCAAAGAGACCGGGATCGGATATGGACATACTCTCTGTCGATACCGAAAACCACTTTGACAACCGTGTACGCGGTGGAGATTCCAGAATGAAGTAGGATGGTGGCGACGATCCTAAGGTATATACGTGGACCCAACTCCCGTGAGTTGGCATAAGGTGGCTAAAACAGGAGCGATTGACGGACCAATGAGGTAGCACCTCTGATCGGACACACTTCTTCGATACCATTCTATTACTTGTGATTGATTTGGTGGCCACCCTTGATTGGGAGTGTTGTTCGAGGTGGGCGGTAGTGGCTGCTATGCGTCACCACTAGTCCGGATGCGTAATTGGTATATCTACCCTGGCATTGCCTAGTTGTGCCGTGTCACCTACCATATCGAGCTTTACTACGATTATGATTTTAAGATCCGACCGCGTTAAGGTTCTCCATCCCCTTAACGCTATTTTCTATATGATTATACTTTACTGATTAGACATTATTATAATAGCGAATATTACTACATAGTAGATAGTTTAACGGATCCTTAAAGAATGGGCGGTCCCAAGCATTCTTTAAGTTACTTGTACCTTATTACAGTTCACTTGAGTTGGTTTATATTATATAAGTATATATTGTCCTGACTCGAGTGTTTGTGTTTTGCTTTACGCTCGGGTCAGCCTGAGTATTCACAGATTTGGATTTCCACCTTCTGGAGATTTGAATCGCTGGAGATTATCTGCTAGTCTTGTTCTATCGACTTCAGTTATGTTGCTCTGTTCAGCTTGTACTTGGTTATCTTATTTATACTTCCGTTGTACTCTATTTCTTCTATTGTATCTTATGTACTCTGATATATTTATATAGTAGCTTCATGAACTACTATTTCTTTTACTTCCGCTGCATTATTTTACTCTGTGTCTGTGATCTGTGATTATATTTATTTACTATATATTTTGAGATTTGCCAAATTTTAATTACAACGCGGTATTTTGAGCAATTCAACTCCGGCATGAGTGTCTACCTATACACTTATAATGGATGCGAATGGTTGAAAATACCGGGTCGTTACATGGCTTGATGAGTAGAGAAGGCATTGGCTGCTAGTATAAATAAGAGAGAGACTTGTTTTTTTTTTAAATTTGCAGATGCATTGTAATGAAATTACTAGGCACATTTTATTTTCTGCAATTGAAGTTACTTTTAGGAAACTTTTTAAGTATTTTGAGTTGAAGATATGTACTTAATCAAAACCTGTTATGAGTGATCATTGATGATGTTTTTGATAACTATTAAATTTATCTTATGAATGTCTGATTTGGAGAAAATAAGGGGTTAGACATGTCATATACATTTGACATGGATACATATATATTTGAACACTGATTTTCATTGCTTATGTTTTGCCTTATGGAAATTAATAAGCTAAGGGGATTGGTATTTAATGAACAATCAAGAATTTAGTAGAATATTCAAGTGAGATGAATTTGTGCATGGCAGGTAAGTGATACTTGCATATGCACGAATTCTGGAAACTTATAAGTAATTGAGTATTCAAGTTTAACCTCTGAGAAAACTTATCAACAATTTTAGACATCTAAGATCAAATTAGACGTCTGTCATAATAATTTAGACGTCTGAGATTGAATATAGACGTCTGTTAATATAAATTTAGACGTCTGAACTTAGTTCAAAATGTTTTCTACTCTCTGTTTAAAATCTAGACACTCTGAGACGTCTGTCATAATAATTTAGACGTCTGAGGTTGAATATAGACGTCTGTTAATAAAAATTTAGACGTCTGAACTTAGTTCAAAATGTTTTCTACTCTCTATTTAAAATCTACACACTCTGAGACGTCTGTCATAATAATTTAGACGTCTGAGGTTGAATATAGACGTCTGTTAATAAAAATTTAGACGTCTGAACTTAGTTCAAAATGTTTTCTACTCTCTGTTTAAAATCTAGACACTCTGAGACGTCTGTCATAATAATTTAGACGTCTGGGATTGTATATAGACGTCTGTTAATAAAAATTTAGACGTCTGAACTTAGTTCAAAATGTTTTCTACTCTCTGTTTAAAATCTAGACACTCTGAGACGTCTGAGATTGAATAAAGACGTCTGTCATAAAAATTTAGACGTCTGAATTGCTGATTTTGCCTAATTTGTCTATTTTCGAGTAAATTTCCAAGATTTATCGATTTTAGCAGATCCAACTTATTGTTATTAATTATTATCAACCTTGATAACTATCATGAGATCAAGTAAATGTTATTTTAGAGTTAAATAGAATTATCTAGGCAAGATATATATATAAGTGTTAGTATTTGTCAAAGTGCACCTATGGCAGTAGAACAAGACTTAGAAAAGAAATAAGTGGCTATGTCAATAGCTTTTATGGTACTTTAATTTCATTTTGATTTAAATTCCCTCTGATAAAAAAAAATATATATATAATAATAATAAAGAAACAATTGTATATCATCAAATATACAATTGACTTAGTTTGTTTGTACACTGATATGATTATATTGGTAAAACCAGGGTCTTGGGAAAAATATTTGGAAATTATATAAATATTCAAATATAAAAGAATTGGGGTTTAGTGGTGAAGGCCTCTTGAAAGTTGTATATAAAAAAAATATGTGTTATAGAGTGAGGGTCACCACAGTTTTGGTATCAGAGCTATGTTTTAAATAACATAGTAAATGTTGTTGTATGCATATGGATGTTTGAATGCATTGTTTGAATTATTAATGTTGAATGCTTTTGTTTTATGACTGAATAAATATATATATATATATATATATATATATATATGTGTGTACATGTGATACATGCACAGTGTGCACAGAAATAAAAATGAATCAAGAAAAGACACCAAAAACTGATAAGGGTAATTAAACTAACATAAAAATCATATTTATAGCATTATGGTAGGACCAAGGCACCATACAGGTGCAGGATCATCACGAGAGCCACCTGTGATGAGCATGGAGGATTTTGTGAGAGCTTTAAGGGATGGAATGGCACCAAGGCAAGACAATCCTCATGAGGAACTCTCCAAACTGCTTAAGACATGTACCACTTTGGGAGGAAAGGATTTTGAAGGTACTGAAGGAGCTATAGGAGTTCAAACTTGGATAAGAACTATGGAGAGGGTCTTCACAGATATGCAAATCAATGACCAAAGGAAGAGACAGATAGCTTCAAGGAAATTGAAAGGGGTTGCACTGGATTGGTGGGAAGTTGTGACAGCAGGAAGACAAGAGGATACTATCACTTGGAATAATTTCAAGGACATGCTTGAGGCCAGATTTGTCCCAGCATCTGCCAAGGCCACACTGCTTGAAGACTTTATCAGATTATGGCAAGGAAGCATGAGTGTGAATGAATACACTCAGAAGTTTGAAGCATTATCCAAGTATGGACTGGTGTTAATAGGGAATGCAGAAGCAAAGAATGCAAGGTACATTCAAGGCTTGAACCCTAGTCTGTCAAGGGCAATGTTGCCATACAAAGACAAAACCTTTGATCAAGTAATTGATCTAACTCTCTCATTTGAGCAACATGACACTGCAAGGGAGAAATTCAGGAATATGAAGCTCACTAAGAAGAAGGGTGGTCAGAACAAAGTGCAACCTTATGACAAGAGAAATGCAAGTAAAGGAGTTAAGAAAGAGGAAGGAGCAACAGCACTTGAAAACAAGAAATTCACTCATTGTTTTAATTGTGGAAAAGCTGGACATTATAGTAACCAATGCCCTGACCCTAAAATACCTAGAGGAGGCTGTTATAATTGTGGAAAGATGGGTCATCTCAAGAAGGATTGCCCAGAAACCAATAGGGGAACAGCAAGGGTAGGAGCTTTGGCAGCAAGTAACACTGGGAATGTTGGGCAACTTGAAGGTATAATTTTTATTCATACCCAACCAATATCAGTAATATATGACACTGGTGCCTCACATTCACTAATATCTTTGGAAATTGTAAAGAAGTTAACACTTGCTTGTGTTTCTATTGATCAGCCCTTAATTGTACACAGTCCCATAGGGAGTCATTGCATGTTGGGGATGAAGTGCATGGGTCTGAAATTAATTATAGGGGGTTATGAATTTAATTCAGACTTATATACCTTAAATTATCCTGGTATTGGGATTATTTTGGGGGTAGATTGGTTAATGAGAAATAAAGCAATTTTAAATTTAGAAAACCTTACTATTTCTTTGGAAACAAATGAAGGCAAAAGAATTACCATCTTAAGTGAAATAGCAAAGAATACATGCTTTAATAAAATATGGAGTATTAATGAAGTTCAAAAGGAATTAAAGGTAGAGGAAATCCCAGTAGTAAATGAATATATAGATGTATTTGGAGAAGTAAAGGGAGTTCCTCAAAACAGACCAGTTGAATTTAAAATAAAATTAATTCCTGGAACAAATCCAATCATTAAGAAGCCTTATAGAATGGGTCCAAAAGAATTGGTAGAATTAAAACATCAACTAGAAGAATTAGAAGAGAAAGGATTCATAAGATCAAGTAGTTCCAGTTGGGGTTCCCCAGTGCTTTTTGTTAAGAAGCATGATGGAACAATGAGGTTGTGTGTAGACTACAGGGATTTAAACAAGGTAACTATCAGAAATAAGTACCCACTGCCTAGAATAGATGATCTATTCGATCAATTGCATGGAGCTAAAATATTTTCAAGGCTAGACTTAGCCTCTGGATTTCACCAAATGAAAGTTGCAGAGGAAAGCATTGAGTACACAGCCTTTAATACAAGGTATGGCCTTTATGAATTTCTAGTAATGCCATTTGGCTTGACCAATGCTCCCTCCTATTTTGTAGACTTGATGAATAGAATTTTTAGAGACTTTTTGGATAAGTTTGTCTTGGTATTTATAGATGACATACTAATTTATTCAAAGACAGAAAATGATCATGCCATGCACCTACATTTAGTATTATCCAGACTTAGAGAACATGAATTAAAAGCCAAGTATTCAAAGTGTGCATTTTGGCAACAAGAAGTAAAGTTCTTAGGACACATAGTGTCACAGCAGGGAGTAAGTGTAGATCCAAGCAAGGTCATTGCAGTTCAAACATGGAGTAGACCCAAAACAGTGACTGAGGTGAGGTCATTCTTAGGTTTGGCAGGGTATTATAGGAGGTTCATCAAGAATTTTTCAAGAATAGCCGCACCAATGACCAAGCTAACCAAGAAGAACCAACCATATGTGTGGACTGAGCAGTGTGAACAAGCTTTTGAGAAATTGAAGCAAGCATTGGTGGAAGCTCCTGTCCTACAAATCCCAGAAGCAAATGAAGGAATGGTCGTATACACTGATGCTAGTGGATCTGGGTTAGGTGCAGTGCTTATGCAACATGGCAAGGTAGTGGCATATGCATCAAGACAGCTTAAACCCAACGAAACCAAATATGCAACTCATGATCTAGAATTAGCTGCAATAGTGTTTGCACTAAAACTATGGAGGCATTATTTGCTTGGGGCAAAATTTGAATTATTCACAAATCATCAAGCATTGAAATATTTATTTTCTCAAAAAGATTTAAATATGAGGCAAGCAAGGTGGTTGGAGTTTCTAGCTGCATATGATTTAGATATATTGTACACTCCTGGAAAAGCTAATAGAGTAGCAGATGCTTTGAGCAGAAATCATGTTAGATTAGCCAGTTTGATGATTGATGAGTTTAAAAATCTTGCAGTACTTGGGGAGGCAGATATATACAGCAAGGATGCAGTGAATTTTAAAGAACATGGTGATATGGTGGAGTATGGTACGTTGGGGATAATCACAGTGAAGTCTAATCTGGTGAAGAAAGTTGGTAGCATGCAAGATCAAGATCAAAGTCTAAAGGAGAAGAAAGAAATGTTATTGAATAACATTAAGTCAGAGAATTTTAAAATAGATTCCCAAGGTTATTTGAGGAAAAATGATAAACTTTGTGTGCCAAACATTGCAGAATTGAAGGAAGAAATCATGAATGAGCATCACAAGACCCGGTACATCATACACCCTGGTGGTACTAAGATGTATCATGATTTAAAAAGAGGCTACTGGTGGCCAGGAATGAAGCAAGCAGTGGCAAGATATGTGGCAAAGTGTTCCACATGCCAACAAATTAAAGCAGATCACCAAAAGCCCTCTGGCATGTTGCAACCTTTGGAGGTACCTCAGTGGAAGTGGGAAAGCATTTCCATGGATTTTGTGGATGGTTTGCCTAGAACTAAGAAAGGCAATGATAGTATATGGGTAATTGTTGATAGACTAACCAAATCAGCTCACTTTGTCCCTGTCAGATCAGATAGGAATGCATCTAAGCTTGCACAATTGTTCATTAAAGAAGTGGTGAGGCTACATGGCATACCCAAGACTATTGTAAGTGATAGAGACACTTTGTTCACCTCAAGATTTTGGGAAAGTTTCCAAGAAGCAATGGGAACACAACTTTGTTTAAGCACTACCTACCATCCTCAAAGTGATGGGCAAACAGAGATAGTGAATAAAATATTGGAAGATTTACTTAGAGCATGTGTGCTTGATTTTGGGGGTAATTGGGAGGATCATATCCACTTGGCAGAATTCACTTACAACAATAGCTATCAATCAACCATAGGAATGGCTCCCTTTGAAGCCTTGTATGGGAGACCTTGCGTGTCTCCTGCCTGTTGGTTGGAAGCAGGAGAGGGTGTAATGTTGGGGCCAGACCATGTTAAAGAAACTTCCAACATGATTGAATTGATTAGGCATAGAATGAAGGCAGCACAATCAAGACAAAAGTCTTATGCAGATAGAAAAAGGAAGCCAATGGAGTTTGAAGTAGGAGAGCATGTTTTTCTGAAGGTATCACCAATGAAGAAAGTGTTCAGGTTTGGAAAATCTGGTAAGTTATCACCAAGATTTGTAGGACCGTATGAAATTATGTAGAGAATTGGTGCTATGGCCTACAGACTTAAGTTACCTGAGGAGTTGAGTGGTGTGCATCCTGTATTTCATGTTTCTCAATTGAGAAAATGGGTGCATGATGAAGGAGCAATTCTGGAGTCACCTACTCAAGTTCAAGTCCAGAAGAATATGGTTTATACCAATGAACCAGTAGGGATAGTTGCCAAGGAAGAGAAAAAGTTGAGGAACAAGGTGATCAAACTGGTGAAAATCCAATGGAGCTTGGACACTAATGATTGTACATGGGAGGTTGAAGACAAAATGAGGGCTAAATACCCCAATTTGTTTACTGGTGGAGAGGTATGTTTAAGCAGCCTAAGATAATTTTTCTAAATATATTTATATATTGTTTGTTTCCATAAAATATGAGTATGGGGTTATGGAGTTAAAACAGGCTATGGGTTAGTGTTTTTAATTGGAGAAAATAGGTGAAATTATGGGGACATAATTCCTTTAAGGGGGAGGGTATGTAATGACCCTAAAATAAAATAAAATAAAAATATATACATTTAATATATATATGGGGCATTTTTTGTTTTATATATAAAGGTAAAATAAAATGAAGTTTAATAAAAAGGTTTATAAGTCTTATAATTGTGCCAGAAATAATTAGCATAGTATGTGTGATTTTTAATTTAAGTGTACAAAGGAGATTTTCAGATTCTCTAAACTTATAAAAAGAAATGAATAAAGGATCACATGCATATGGCATGAACAAAATAGAAACATGAAAATAGCATGCAGTGTTTAAAATGTTCAACTCCCAAAATAACCAATTAAAGTAACCTGATGTGTACATTTCCCATTTAGGACCACACAGGAATGAGATGTATGCATGAACAGCTAAGGGTATTAGGAGAATTACCCATTTTCTTAAACCCTAGAATGGATTTATAAATAACTACACATGGCCAAAACCATCACTCTCTCGGGATCAAACACAAAATAAAATAAACAAGGAAGAAACACTAGCTTGGGGCTTTGGGGGATTTGCTGTTCAAAAGATTAAGGCAGTAAAAGGAAAAACATTATGTGAGTATTTATCCTTTGTATGCAATGGCATTAAGTCCTATTGCAGGCAGCCTAGAATATTATGAGACATTTAAATCTCTGAATTGATTTTGTTATGGGTGGTATGGATGTTTGTTTGTGCATTCTTTTTGTTTGTTTGGAGTATTAATCTGTAAGTGGGCTTTTGGTGTTAACATGATTGGAGCATTCTTGTTCTATCTTATCATCATTAAACAATGGATATAGATTAAACAGGGGAACATGGGGTTGAATCAGAAAAATATACAAACAGTTATATCTTTCTGTAATATGAATGAAAGAAAAAAACAAAATTGGTCACTTGGGAGTTAGTCAATGATCTGCTTACTTCAGGTGGAAGCAAGTATATGCATGGTGCAACTGCACCCTGAGGCCTTTGTGTGTTGGAAAAATTTAAACAACCTGGGAGTTTCCTTCACAATGCATACATAGTGTTCATTTGACAAGGAGTTAAAGACCATAAAATAAATGGGGACAGGGGTTTAAAAATCTAGGTTATAAATATCCAGATATGGTGTTAAATTAATCAAGTTAAACTTGTTCATTGATTAGTTGCTGGGTGAAAATTTGGAGTATGAAACTTGGGTTTATTTATCTAGATTTGGGGAGAATAAATCAAGAATCATACATATGTTTATCTTTACTGTTTGCTGTGTATTTGTTTGAATAGATGAATGTGTTTTTGTATTACCTTGTATGAACCAAAACATGCTAAGTATAAACATCTGTTAAATTAGGAAGGCACTGCAAGATTATGTTTTAAAATTATGAATATGTATACAAAATTGATAAATGCTCATACCAGTGAAAACTGACCCTTTTGGTTGCCCTTGCAATCATCTGGGTGTCTCAAAAATTCTTTGGGGCAGCTAAATGATTTGCTTGCAGGAAATTGAAGTTGGCTTGATGAGTAGAGAAGGCATTGGCTGCTAGTATAAATAAGAGAGAGACTTGTTTTTTTTAAATTTGCAGATGCATTGTAATGAAATTACTAGGCACATTTTATTTTCTGCAATTGAAGTTACTTTTAGGAAACTTTTTAAGTATTTTGAGTTGAAGATATGTACTTAATCAAAACCTGTTATGAGTGATCATTGATGATGTTTTTGATAACTATTAAATTTATCTTATGAATGTATGATTTGGAGAAAATAAGGGGTTAGACATGTCATATACATTTGACATGGATACATATATATTTGAACACTGATTTTCATTGCTTATGTTTTGCCTTATGGAAATTAATAAGCTAAGGGGATTGGTATTTAATGAACAATCAAGAATTTAGTAGAATATTCAAGTGAGATGAATTTGTGCATGGCAGGTAAGTGATACTTGCATATGCACGAATTCTGGAAACTTATAAGTAATTGAGTATTCAAGTTTAACCTCTGAGAAAACTTATCAACAATTTTAGACGTCTAAGATCAAATTAGACGTCTGTCATAATAATTTAGACGTCTGAGATTGAATATAGACGTCTGTTAATATAAATTTAGACGTCTGAACTTAGTTCAAAATGTTTTCTACTCTCTGTTTAAAATCTAGACACTCTGAGACGTCTAAGGTTGAATATAGACGTCTGTTAATAAAAATTTAGACGTCTGAACTTAGTTCAAAATGTTTTCTACTCTCTGTTTAAAATCTAGACACTCTGAGACGTCTGTCATAATAATTTAGACGTCTGAGGTTGAATATAGACGTTTGTTAATAAAAATTTAGACATCTGAACTTAGTTCAAAATGTTTTCTACTCTCTTTTTAAAATCTAGACACTCTGAGACGTCTGTCATAATAATTTAGACGTCTGGGATTGTATATAGACGTTTGTTAATAAAAATTTAGACGTCTGAACTTAGTTCAAAATGTTTTCTACTCTCTGTTTAAAATCTAGACACTCTGAGACGTCTGTCATAATAATTTAGACGTCTGAGATTGAATATAGACGTCTGTCATAAAAATTTAGACGTCTGAATTGCTGATTTTGCCTAATTTGTCTATTTTCGAGTAAATTTCCAAGATTTATCGATTTTAGCAGATCCAACTTATTGTTATTAATTATTATCAACCTTGATAACTATCATGAGATCAAGTAAATGTTATTTTAGAGTTAAATAGAATTATCTAGGCAAGATATATATATAAGTGTTAGTATTTGTCAAAGTGCACCTATGGCAGTAGAACAAGACTTAGAAAAGAAATAAGTGGCTATGTCAATAGCTTGTATGGTACTTTAATTTCATTTTGATTTAAATTCCTTCTGATAAAAAAAATATATATATAATAATAATAAAGAAACAATTGTATATCATCAAATATACAATTGACTTAGTTTGTTTGTACACTAATATGATTATATTGGCAAAACCAGGGTCTTGGGAAAAATATTTGGAAATTATATAAATATTCAAATATAAAAGAATTGGGGTTTAGTGGTGAAGGCCTCTTGAAAGTTGTATATAAAAAAAAATATGTGTTATAGAGTGAGGGTCACCACAAAAATGAAATGAATGCATTTATCCTTTCTAACATTGTAATAATATAGTTGTATAAAGTTAAATAATCTACTTAGAAAAATTTATGCAACTATTATAATTTATAAAATGTTTACAAGTTAAAATATACAAACAAACTGAATTAAAAATGACATAGAAATAAAATATATTTACCAATGGATCTTTTTGCATGTTGTGACTTCAGCTCCTATGCAAGAGCCAACTTATACAACCATTAAAACATTTGTGCCTTGATCGCTTAAGTTTTTAGTTGTACGAGATTGTGTATTATCTTCTATGAGATTTGAACTCTTAAACAATACAATAATATAGATATTTGATTCATATTCATTCATATATAAATGTTATATGGTAAGTAGTCACTATCTGTATGTACGAAATTTCGTAAAATTAGTTCATTTTAACTAAGCAAGTAAACCACAGTTTGAGATTGTGTATTCAATATAACTGATTACTATAAGGATTTTGTTGTGTTAGATGTAGCACTAAACTAATAGCCACAAGATGTACCTAGGAATAGATCACTGAAATGTCAGTTTGATCATTTTACATGAAGTGCAAATTACTCGATATCCTTAAATGATAAGGTTGACCGAATGCATTTTTGTTAAAATTTTATTACGATCTTGTAGCAAGGATTTCCTTTTGAATGGTTCGACCATTTGAAAAGGAAAGAGAATGCATGAGAGTGGATTTAACTTAAGAACAATTGAGATGAAGAGAGTAAACGGTACCTCTACTTCATGAAGAGACGTTGGAAATGAAAATTGTATAAAATACTAAAAGATACTTAATATGAAATGAGAAATGTGATTTCTATTCCAAATGAAAATTGTTTTTATAGAAGTTATTTCTTCCATTTCAAGATATTTAATCTGAAGCTCTCGACTGTAAACTAATTATAAAAATAAAGACTCATAATAAGTGACTGAATGGAGCCTCACATTCCATGAGCTATTATTGCAATGGCGCCAATAGTGGAAGAATATCATATGATACTTATTAGCAAATGCATAAAACTAAGAAAGATTGTCTTTGTATAGATATATCAAATATTATTTATGAAATAATAATTGATTTTGGCATTGATTGTAAACAGATATAGTTTTATTTATCCGAATATTATGAATATTCATTATAGAAGAAATATATAATAATTGTATTTATAACAAAAGTGATGCATTAGAAAATAAAAAATTATCTGTAATTTTTATAATTATTTTGCAATTATGGACTAAGCAACATCATTAATAAATATTATAATAATCATATGATTCATCGAAAATAAAGGGCGAAGCACCCATTAAGTAGGAGCGGAAAAAGATTTAATGAACTCTTCGGATTGATATATATATATAGATGTAAACAGTTCAAAGTATAATGATACCAAAATGAATGCACTTACTTTGTTAAATTAACAGATGAATTATCATAGAAATGAACGTGTGTATTTGATCACAAGTGGTGTATTTATGATAAGTTCATTGAATATAAAATGAAAGTATAAAACCATAACACGTAAAACAAATATTAATTCAATAGGTGAGTGCATTGGAAAGGGTTCCAAAATTACCTAAAAATAAATAAGAATCGATCTCAAAAGTCACTCATCCGTATTATAAATGAGATATCGATAAGGAGTAATTAGACTTTGTTGGACAAAGAACCATTGATAATGAGTGAATTTGAGTTAACTTATTTTTGTTAGGATGTGTACTTAAGAGTAAGTACACATGTTAGAATTAATTTCATTCAAAGTATAGTTTACGAGATCACATAAGATAAAAGTTTATAAGAAACTCCTACATATCCTAGGTCAAGGAGTTGACAAGCTGTGTAAGTAAAGAGGCTACATGTGATATTTTTTCATGAGGGATCTTCTTGGAGAACCCCAAAGTAGTTTGGGATAAGCCAATATTGTTTAAGCAACTTATGTTATGAATTTAAATTTTTGTTAACTTGGATTTGAATTATTTTTATACATATACAAATGCAGTTCGCGAAATGTTTCTAAATACATGTTCCATTATACTGAGAAACAACTATTGTTTCAAGAATAGTCAATTTCATAATGATGGAATTTATTTTAGAGATTGTTGATGCTAAAATGGATTTGGAAATGATCCAAAGATAAAAGTGATTAAGAAGGATGAAATGAAATTATATAACCAAGCCAAAATTAGCATAACTCATTGGAATGTCTGATAAGAACTCTCGCATTAAAGAGAATCTATAAGTTCATATCAATGTCAAGAAAAGAATTTCCTCAATTGTCAAATAATTCGTTAAGAAAATGACAATGCCATATGGCATAATGCACACATCTGGAATGAATTCCAAGTACATGAGCAAAGTATGATTTTGATAGTGGTATCCAAAAGGACATGATCCATCGACCGCAAAAGTATTTTTGACGAAAGGACCAATGCAGGGGAATATAGCAAGCTACGTTGGTAAGAATAATAGCATAAATTATGATTATTGAAATTAATGTAACAGATTCATTATTCAACATTCTTAAATTAATTTGGGTTTTACTCGCAAAATTATCACTCGACATGATTTTGAGTTTTTTGTAAATATATGTTGAAACAAAAATTCAAAATATTGATTTGAAATAATCTGTTTATACTTAAAAACCAAAGTGTTTCGATGTCAGTAGCAGTGACATTCAGTTTGTGGGGTTTAGATAGGATCCAAGAAATAATAATAAAGTGTCATTAAACAAGCATCAGAGTTGAGCAAACATTTTGACAAAAAGAGAACAGTTTGAATTTCATTCAAAATGCAGAGGATGTGTGTGTCTATAAGAAAGAACTATAAAGATACTAAAATATTTCTAAAACTATAAACAAACAACAATTTTTATTATAATGTTGTACCATGTTAAAATCATTATAGTTTGGTTTTTTAATTCTCAATATTGGATTTGAAAGAACATCTTTTATAATTAGTATAAAAGGATATTGGTAATGTCCTAAGTGATATATATATATATATATATATATATATATATATATATATATGTACACACACACTCATACAAACTCTCACACACACCATGTCATAATGTTTAGTGTGGAGCATGGAAAATCGATTCCATATGCATTGGGAAGAGGAATTGTCATACATGTGTTGTCTACAATATCACATTTCTTTTACGTATTTGATACATAAAGCAAGTATCAAATTCGAATTAGATCACTAAATGATAACTTAGACTGTTCTCGAGTATTTACAAATACTATAGAATTGTTTATAGAAATAATGAACTCCTTATGAAGGATTATTCAAACTCAAACTTCATAACTGATATTCAGTATAGTATGTCAATCTTAAATCCATGATCAATCTTAGTTAAGGAGCTTTAAGTTAGAATTATTCCAAATGAAAGGTTGTGATTGACCAAAAGGCTAAGTACATTGCCTTGATAGCACCGTAATAAAAGTTGTGGTGCACAGATTTATAATAAAGCTAGGGTAACTCCAAATATTGAGAATCACTTAACACTGTTATGTGATAACAATGCCGCAATATAGATGGGAAACAATGCCGCAATATAGATGGGAAAGAACCTAGAGTTCACTAGAAGTCGAGAAACATACTCTAAAAAATTTCACGTAATAAAGGCAGTTTATTAACGTTGGAGAGAGTTAATTGACAAAGTGGATCGTTAAGATAATATAATATATCCATTCACTAAGGGACGACTAGCTCAATTAGTTTTGAGAAAATCGATCAAAGGAATGGGAATAAGGTTTCATAATTGACGCTAAGTGCAAGTAGGGGATTTATAGAGTTAAAAATATGCCCTTGGGGCAATTATGTAATTTGTTACATATATCTATCTATGTGACCGATCTTGTTCATAACAAAGGTATTTGATTTTTATTATATACTTTGTTATATGGTGATATGATTAATTAAGTAATAATTTAAAGTATGTATATAATAAAATCCTTAAATGAAATGTTATATAATTGTAGTTGTAAAGCAACCGTGAGTAATTAATCACAATATAAAATAACATTTTATTTTAAATATTCCTAATCGAGATGTTTAGAGAAAAGATATCGATATATTAATTGAGACCAAAGTAGGTGACGCTCTCCCAATATTGGGCAGTGTATCACCCATGGTTGTTGAGGCACCAAAAGGTTACGTACTAATAGTTATTGGATAATTATGAAATTGAACATTCAAGTGTATTCTATTGGTTAATAATAACTAGGATCAAACAAGAAATCTCAAAGTGACGATATTTCATAGTTCTCTCAACTTGAGAATATTGATGAACTTCAATATGGACACTCCACTTTGATTATAGTTAAATCGTGGGATGGTGTACATCGGACAACTATAGTTGAGTCTAAGTTGAAGCATTAGAAGTGAAACACTTTTCAATGGATAATTTTTCTCCTTAGTTACATATGATTAGTATCACGGTCAACTGTAGTCAACTCAATGTTAAAATCTTTAGCCAGAGTAGTATGGTTAATAATAAACGTTATTATTGAACAAAGGACTTTATTTATGAACTAACCAAGTTGAATGTGGATGATTTTTGAATTCTGACAAAAAACAAATTTCATAAGTTCTAAGTGATATAGTGTTTACAAAGAGAATTAGTATAAATAATCGTTACTAACTGGTAACGCATAAAAAATTATAAAATGCGATTTTACTAAAAGGTCTGTAAGTGCTGAATTAGATCATACTATTACACTAAGCTAAGATGACATATGAACATCAATTTGAATTGTTCAACACTGACTGCGGACTGAATTCACACCTCTAAGTCACACAACCGTACTGGTGAATTCTTCGAAAAACCACATGATTTAATTAGTTTATAAAATATTATAAATTTCTTAAATTAATTAATATTTGATAAATATTGATTTTTTTTGTTGCTGATGTTTTGCTGTTGTTGGTAATTATTCAGTTGTATATATAAATGCTACGTATGCATGTACGGATATGCGATATCAGTATATATGTAAATGGGTTTTAATATTGTTAATTGCTAAACAAGCTTTTGGAAATAATTATCCATGTGATGGAATGAAGTAGCATGCCATGCTAAAGAGAGAGCAAGGAATATGAATGAAGATTTGATTGAAAATTAACTGAGATATAACGATCCTGACTCGGCCTTCGAAAATCGACACCCGTACTTCACTTGTACTCGAATGCTGCAGATTCAAACGCCGAATCTGGCTCGCCGAAGCTTATAACACAGTAAGTATAACAACACAGTGGAAGAAAGAAATGAATGATATCATATACAACTCCAATGAATACAATATCCCGAATGATATACAACAATGATATCAATATGATACAACAATATCAGAGACAAATAATAATGTTACAGCGGAAACAACAGAAGTGATACTCCAAATGATCTTTAAAAGAGAATGATTCCAACAACTCCAACATCATGCTTGAACCATCATCACGATGCACAAAGAGAAGCAAGTGCAGTCGGTGAGTGAACTCCAAAAACTGAACTAGCTCCTGATAATCTACTAAACCTGACTATCTGAAAAAACCCAACTCTAGACTGCCCGTGTGGAAAATTGTGGGCACCCAGAGTTTAGGAAGGGAACAATAAACTCCAGGTCAGTCATGGGACTGGTGTGAGTAACAAAAATAGTTTATCTTTAAAACAAACAACAAAAGAATTTTAAACATTGAAATCCGCAATGCTTTTTGGAAAATGAAACTATCATAAGGCCTCCCGGCACACATACAATGCAATTGCACACATGGGGGAGATTTCTCCTTATGATAGTCAAACATGCTTCCTACGCAAGAAAAACTCTTTTGATATTATTACTAGTGCATAGTGCAGAAACATTTCGAAAGTACAATATTAATCTTAGCCAGCATAGGTACCATTATACTATGCCTGCTATAGCTGCCGCCTGAGGAGATAGGTTATACAAATTGCAATCGTAAAGGGCTCGTATTGTTTCTTTGGATTTTCCAACAAATGGTCAGGCTAAGGAACTTCCTATGCCATGTAGGAACGCCTCTGGAGGGACGCCCCGAGAGACAACTGCTCTCTGCCAACACAAGGCGGTTACCCCCTTCCCGGGTAGTAAACCTGAGATATGCCACCCCCGCTCGTTTGCGACCTTTATCCGAGGCCTCAATCACAAAGCAACAATCACATAGTAAATGAGATTGGAGCAACCACACAGGTAAAATATCTGGGCTCCATACCATGATACCACATTTTTCCAGAAGGAATGGACATACCCTAGGGGAGCTACCCCTGAAACCTTGCCGCATATTTCCTGTTTTGACCATTTCTGGGGTGTGAGGTCCGATGAGGTCTCGTCCACAAAGCTACGCTTCTTCACAAAGCCCTGCTTTGATCAACAAATGATCAGCAACACTTAGCATGCCACACTACCAAATTGGGAGTATATCACTGATAACCTTCAACTACATAACCTCTGAGCTCGTACGTCTCAGAGAAGGGTGTTAAGCTAAGAGAATAAATTCTCCGCCACTAAACAGAAATGTATTTGAAAGAAATCAGCTTTATATTTCAAAGTGTAATGTCAGACATATAACCATACAAGTCTGTTCCGGGTTCGAACAGAACCGAAGGCACTTCCAAAGAAGCCCTTGCAATCCGGGTATTCACAATTCCGATCGGACTTCCCATCACTTAGGAAATCTCTATACCGGGGCCACTCAGTGCAGAGACAATCGATAGGTTATCCTATCGTTCTCGCAAACACCCGGTCTTCAACACCGGTCTTCAAATGCTATCCTTTTACGTCGTATCACTATTCGGAATGGGTTATATGACACAAAGTCCTCTCCCGGCTAAACCAAATAGTGAGCGCAATATTTTAAAACATATGGATATTGGGATTTCAGTTAAGTCACAACTTATTACCCAAAACTTTTCTTCAAATGGTTTAAACAAATTACCATTTTAATCTTTTACACAAAAAGATTCGTCTCACAAAGTTCACCCAGTTTCACAAAGATCTATTCATAGATTTTCCAAATCAATTTCCATTTCAATTGGATTAGCTCATTAAATCTTTAAATCAAAGATTTAATTGATAGCTTTCAAAGTAATTCCATTTCGACCTTTTATACAAAGTGTACACCTTTCCAATTTCAAAACAAAGTTCAAAAATCTTTCACAAAGGTTTATTCATAATTCGGAAAACCATTTTCCTTTCAAACTTGAAATTCTTTTGACACAAGTTGGAAATTCATTCCTTATATGAAAGCTTCTATTATTTGAAAACAAATAGTTTTCATTTCGGAAAATCTAATTCATTTATACGAGTTAAAGTCCTTGGGTTAAATTCAAATTCTCAAAACCATACTTTTAAAATGGTTTAAATTCATATAAACACATTTATAACATCTTAACCATAATTTCCAAACATGGAATTCAATTCCAAACTTTGAATTCAAATTCAAATTAAATTATTTAAATTGGAAACTTTACCAAGTCATTCAAAATAACTTTATTCTCAAAACTCCTTTTCAAAAGCTTTAACACTTAACCCAAATCCATTCCCAAAATCAATTGAAATTAAAATTTCAATTTCAAAAATATTAAATTTAAATCATCTGTGACTTAACCGATTTCCTCGTGAAATCCATATTTGTGTGTGTATGGTGTAGTCCAGGGGTTTAACACAATAGTGCAACATCATCCAATCATCACAGATTGAGATACAAAAATATAGTTGATAAGCGGTATAAACTATAACGCTTATCGTTCATTCAAAGATCACAGATATATACATTATATTCATCCTAGATAAATAAATTACATTACAGATCACAACACAAATCAGGATATATCACAAAGCATCACATATCAGAAATATCAACAATTCAACATCCAATATAATTCAAACATCCATAAGTAGGATCAATTCAATTATCTGATTAATTTAAATCAGATTAAGATCTATGAATACATTTACTAGTCATGGTAAATTAAAAATCAATTTATTACCAAATTTGTAATAAGTTATCCTTTCAATTAATCATTAATTAACACTTACTTAATAATTAATTCTCTTAATCAATTACAATAACTAATTATTAATCCTTAATTAATCATTATTACTTAATCACTTTTATTAATTAATTAACTTTTAATAAATTAATTATTCTCAAATTAATCACCTGAATTAATTCATCACATCATCCTTAAATTAATTTATTACTTAATCACTTGATTTATCAACTTTAATCATTAATTAATATCTAATTAATAATTCTAATTACCAATTAATAAAGCTTTAAACCTTAAATTACTTATTTAATTAATCCATTAAATAAATAAATTATTCATTTTGATTAACTGAATAATTAATGAGTTATAAATAAATCAATCTTCATTAAATTTAAGGTGAAACTCATTCTGATATTTACAAATCTGTTTGAAAACTTTTATTCTCAACTTACCTTTTAAATTTCCTTTTAAATCCAAGATTGAAAATGAAATTTATTTATCTTTAATAAAGTTTAAACAAATTTTAAAATCCTTTAAATTACTTATTGAAGTAATATATTTTTTTATAAAGAAATTTTAAAAGAATTCAAACCAAATCCATTTTAGATTCAAATCATTTAAATTATACTTAAACACTTTAAAGTTGATGAAATAATTTAAATTTTAAAACTTATTTAACTCCAAACTAAGATTCGAATTAAATTTGATTCTAGAATTAAAACTTGATTTAAAACTTTCTTACATTTTAAATTCATTTTTAAAAATTTAAAACGGAACAAACAGGTTTCTGTAAAACCTGTTATATCATTTTAACCCGAGCCAGTGCTACTATGCTTCGAGCCAACACTGGGAAAACTTCGGGTAAATACTTGAGTTGCTCGAGAAAATCTCGAGTTCGACCCTGCTCCAGCCAAACACACAACAACACAATTCCAGATTACCAGACACCATGCTCGTGCACGTGCACGTCGCCGATGGCCACCTCCAGTCATCGCCACTACGTCGAGCAAGTCGACAATCACCAACAACCCATCCTTCGACCATCAGAACGCCACCATCTCCTCGAACTCGAAATCGAGCATCATCACCAAAACTGGAACAAAAATTCGATCAACTACATCGATTCGCCCCGCCGCCTCAGGCCACCAGAGGTCACGAAACTCCGGCCATCACTTCGTCAACCTCCACACTATCATCCTCCCCAGCCACGTCGCACTCGATCCAACACAGACGAAGAACGAATCGAATTTCTCGACCTTACCAAAACTAGGTTTACGAACTTAAAACACTTGCCGCCGCCACCACGATGATCTGCACACTATCACACTATTTTTCCCAAAGCCACCAATCACTCCTCCACCTCCAGGAGGAAACTCGACTTCCCAAATCCTCGAGATCACCAGAAAATTCCAAATAACCGATTTCTTGTTAAACTAGAAATGCATACTCAAACAAATACTAAAATTTAGGATTTTCGTTTTAAAAATCTAGTTTTCGTTTAGGGATTTGAGTTATAACCCTGAATAAATGAATTACTAACTTTGAATTTTGACTTAGTAGATTTGCTCTGTTGTTTCTTTGTTTCCAAAGTCAATACAAAATTATTTTAACTTGAATAAATTTTTAAACTTCACTTTATCAAATAACAAACAAATTTCGTTCAAATCCTAAGTCTTAACAACAACCAGATCAAGAGAAAAAGAATTTTTGATCCAAACTTGAGTTTGAACTAGGAACAGATAGTGTCTCAGGTGAACAGACATGCAAACTCATCCATACAGATATATATACACATCAATGTATTTATCAACATATATACAATCATACTTACTTCCATAGATAAATCAAGCAACCAGATTTATATACTTAAATTTTTAAAATGTGATGTTACTCACCTTGATTTCCAGAAGAAACGGAGTTCTTTTATTTTGAAACAGGCTTGAAAAACTGGCAAGCTGAAATCTTTCTTCTTTAATCTTTGGTTTGAGTTGATTGTATTGTTGTTTAGGGCTGTGTAAGTTGAATTTTGTTTGAGTTTAAGATGATGTTTACTTCAGGTTTGCTTAGTTATCTTGATGGACGAAACTGAAATGAAAATTTATATATAGAAATTGGGTTACAGGGTGATGATATTTTTTCCTCTCTAGTACAATATAGGACAAAGATTTTTTTTCTCTTGGTGGCTACATTAATTATCATGTACAATTATACTTATCCATACTAATGTCTTCTTTGATAAGCTTCATAAATATTTGTATATTTTTATTTTCTTTTACAAGTGTATATACTTATATTTGAATGTATATAGATATTTATATCTTTCTTTTGTCATATGCTTTGTAATATAAATGAAGTTCCAATTAACATGATATTAGAATTTATCTATGTGTTTATTATTTTGTTTTATAATTTATAATTTTGTAATATAAATCAATTTCTATATTTAATATTTTGTTTAATTTAACTAATTTGTTTACTTTATATTTTATAATTTATCTTGTTACTTTGTAGTATAAAGGAAGTTCTAGAGTAAATATGTTGTTAAAATTTTATTTATGTATTTATTTTATTTTATTTTCTTCTTATATATATTAATTTCTAACTTTTATATTTATTACACTTATGTAAATTTCCTAGTTTCTAGTGTTGAGATGTGTGTATATATATATATATATTATTTTGTAAGTATATTTTGTTTGTATTTTATTTTACTTCATATATTTATTCCTATTTTAACTTAAAATTTAAATTCAATATATATAAATTCAAACTTACTCATTTATGCACATATACATATATATTCACATATATATATATACAAGATTTAAATTCGAATGATTTAATACATACTTTATTTGAATTTGGGGAAACTCAGATAAATTTACCAATTAATTTTACAATTTTTATTCAAAAATTAAATTAATTATCAATTCAAACTTATTTAATAATCCGGGATCGTTACATGAGAATTCAAAGTGGATGTTTTAAGGAGAGAATAAGATAACTTCCAACTATTAGCCCCTCGGAGATATCAAGAAAACTCAAAATCAATAAATGTCAAAAACTAATAAAATACTCAATGTATAAAACTATATATCTCGACCCCAGTCCTTATAGAGGCGAAACTCTCAACTGAATGGTCCTAAGAGATAGAAACAAAAATCATATAAAAAGGAGAACTCTAATCCATAGGATTTTATGAGAGAATAACAAACAAGCTTACAATATGTTTGTAGTGTCATCCATAAGCAACAAGCAGCTATCTCGGGTTAGGGAATCTCAATTGATACACAGACACGCAGCCAATCTCTAATGTCAAACAATGATCATCTCTAACGAGGTGATAATATTAAATATCTCAAACATAATGGATCTGCCTAATTCATCCAGATGGGAGACTGAAGTATTGCAGCATAGCTCTAGGAAACGTTAATGATAGCGGTCCAACTCCTACAGTCCCTTGATTACTTCCAGAATCGTCGCACTTGTATCCATCGCATGTCATAAACACGCTGCTAGACTACGCCAAGCATTGGCCATGACTCCTACTTGCCCTTGGTAATGGAATGTTTGTCCTTATGCGAAATTTGGGCAATGGCTTTAATGAGAAATAACTCTCAACCTACAAACTCGACATAGTGACATCATGAATTTGGGGCATGACCCTATAATCAAGACCGTTGGGATAGATAACTAGCCTATCTAGTGGATCTAATTCATGTGTAATGACCCGATATTTTCAACCAATCGCATCCGCACATGTCGGACTTAAATCGCTCAAAATATCATATTGTAAATTTATATTTGGAAAAACTCAGCATATATAGTAAATAAATAATCACAGAATCACAGACACAGAGTATTACAACAATAATGCAGCAGAATAGATAAATAGTAGTTCATGAAGCTACTATATAAACATCAGAGTTAGAAATAAAATACAGCAGAGTATCTAAATACAATTGAGTATCGAATACACACAGATGACATCTCTGAACAAATCAACTGGAAAGCTGAAAACTGAATCGATAATTGGATCTCCAAGCGAAGCTCCAAACTCCAAAGGTGAGTCTCAAATGCTGTGGCGCTCAATCTGACCCGAGCGTAAAGCAAAACACAAAATACTCGAGTCAGGATCAACATTATTTTATCAATAAATCCAACTCAAGTGAAATATCAACTGAAATACAAGTAACTTAAAGGATGTTTGGGATAACCATCCTCTAAGGATCTGTGGAACTATCTACAATGTAGAAATATACGCTATTAACAACCAAACGTCATAATAACACCGTGGTCATTTCAAATTAATTTATATTTCAAAACCAAAATATCATTCCCATTTCAAATATATATATTTCCAAATTATAGCACTTTCAAAACTAAATTGATAATTTCATATATATCTTATTCTGACTTCAATACTATTTAGTTTTGAAATATTCACTTAATAAATCCCTTATCATTTAAATAACTTTAAATTACATTAAACTAAATATTTCCTTCGATTTATTTAACTTGAAATATCCATTTAATCACTTTAAACCAAAATCAATATTTATTAAACCATGTATCTCTTTCCAAATCCATAGAAGTCATTTTCAAAATATTTATATATATATACCAACGGTGTCTGTATAAAATTTTCTATTCACTACACCAGAATCCTCATTTCGCAACGGGCTCAAAGCCGTTGCAAAATAATTTTGCAACGGCTTTGAGCCGTTGTGAAATGGGCAGTGGTAAAAATTTAGCAACGGCTCATAGCCGTTCCTGATTTTATTTTGCAACTGCTTGAAACCGTTGCTAAATGTAGATGTATAACTGATGTTTTTAATACTAGCAACGGCTTTAATCCGTTGCTAATTAATATTTTATTTTTTAAAAAACATATTTGAAATTTTTCTCTGCACCAGTGACAGTTATTTCATTATCATAATTAATACAACAAATTGCAAATTTAACGGTATCATAGAAGAAAGATTAGTAAACCAAATATTTTTCATAGATTGAACACAAAAACCAAACATAACAAACGTTTGAATTATAATGTTCAACATCAACACATACCACAATATAGTTCAACAAGTATACATAACATACATAGTACAACAACGGCATCATTACATAATACTACAACATACGGTACATAAAGTCTTCCTCCAATCGTCTAACGCTTATTGGAGACTAGAATATTGACATAAAATACTTATTTAGAATATCCTGCAAACACTGGTATATCTAGCAGCAGTATATCCTACAAACACAAAATCAAATAATGTATTAGAATATCAACTAGCATATAGAAATTTGGATAAGAAAATTTATTAGAATAAGTTCACACAATTAAAGCGAGCAGATGCAGTTCACACAATTAAAGTGAGCAGATGCAGTTCACACAATTAAACTGAGCAGATGCAGGTTCACATGGTTGTGTATTGTTGAGCTGTAGCCGGTATTTGTATAGATTTGTGCAAAATATAAAAACTAAGGTGTATAAAATGATAACAAACAAATGCAACAATATTGTAGCAAACGAGCGTGATGTAACCTATACATAATTAGTGAATTTTCGTTTCTTTAGCTGAAATTATTCTATCATTATACTAAACACTGCAGGTATAAGATTGTTGTAGCGACTTAACATTTTTGGTTGTAGCGACTTAACATTTTTGAGATATTACTCTACAGGTATAAGATTAAACCAACAACCTTAAAACAACATACAAAAATTGATTCCAAAATCAAACATAGTTGAAAGGATGATAGTGTATATGGACAAAAGTGGAAGACTAATCCATGTAGCTTACCTTCTCCCTAAGAACCATCCCTCTGCCCACCCAAGCAGAGTACCGGAAGGAAGTTGTAGAGTCAACAGATAAAGCTAGTTGGCAGTGCTGCTTGGGATCTTCCTTTAGCCTAAACAAACGTTTCCATACCCAACTTGCGTTGGGCATTAGTTCAAGTTGCCAGAAATCCTTCTCTCTAACATAATGCTTTAGGCACCAGTGTCCATATTATTCTCCACGTTATTCAAGAAGTATCTCCTTCCCATCCTCCCCAAACGACAACATGTACTGACTTCCAGGCTAATCATACTTCAAGCATCATCATGAACTAGCTGGCTCTCTAATTAAATCTCCATATGCTAACATTTCCCCACCTCATGATCTTATTCTACCACCGCCTCCATCCCTCCAAATTCCTACATATTTCTCCTTATCCTCCATAATATCTCCTTCTGCTTCTAATGCTAGCAAGTTAAGAAGTAGTTCCAAAAAGAAGACCTCTTCTACTTCTAATTCTAATGACGACTTTGATATAGGGATGACCTTTTCCTCTAATCAAATCCAGCCCCTTACCTCCTCCAAATCTCTTCCATGCAACTCCCTCTCTACCTAGAAGACACGGTAGACTTCTTGCTCAACCTCTAGCAGATCCCCTTTTTAAATGATATTGCACAATATTGCAATATGGAATATTCGAGGGGCTCATCTCCCCTCAAAGCTTGCTGAAATTAGAAATTTTATCCTTGCCAACAATGTACATATTATGGGTGTTTGTGAGACCAATCCAAATCTAAAGCAAACACTGCAAGCTGGCGTTACCATAATGAAGAGCTGGAATATTCAACACAATACAGAGTATGCGCCTTGTGGCAGAATTTTTGTTGTACTTAGAAACAACTAAAACAAAGTAAGTTGTTTTTCCAAACTGAATATAATCTCAAACTCCACATATGTAACAGATACTACATAATATGCATGCCTCTGCCATATCATTCAAATCTTACTTAATATCCAAATTGCTAACTAATACTCTCTAATAATCCCTAATTATAACTTAGCAAGAAAAATGGAACTAACTCCTGGTATGTCTGCTCTAGTCACTGGAGGTGCTAATGGAATAGGTAACAGATACTAACACAATAATTCAATCCATTGTATGCATAGTTGCCTCAAGTAAATATATATATGCTAAAAACTTATGCATAATTTAAAACATACTACAATACAGATACTTACTTGACTTTTACTTCTGTTTCAGGCAAAGCTATCGGCCTGGCTCTTGCGAAAAATGGTCTCTTTGTAATTGTTGTTGATTTTTCCAAAGAGAGAGGAACTGAAACTGCTTCCTTGTTAGAAAAAGAGAACAAAAAGTTCCATCCTGACATAGATCATCCTTCTGCAATGTTCATCAAATGAGATGTTACTAATACTGGTATATAACCATATACATGTGACATGTAACTTAACATTGTACTATATATATAAGATTTCACTGTTACATATGACAAGTAACTTCGGATCCATTTTGCGCAGGTGAAGTATCTACTGCATTTGAGAAGCATGTAGAGATATATGGAGGTCTAGACATATGTGTAAACAGTGCAGGAGTTGGTACTACAGTAAAACGCTTTGATGAAGATGTATCTGATGGCATTAATACATGGAGACGTATCATCAGTATAAACTTTGTTGTTGTTATTGATTGCACTAGAATTGCGGTAAAAATAATTATTTCAGTCAATAATACGGACAAAGTTTAGCAACTACTGCAAGATAAACAATTTTGCTGAATTTCACGCTAATTTTAGTTACTGTTTTGCAGATCCAAACAATGCGGAAAACTAAGAAGCCTGGAGTAATTATCAATCTTGGGTCAGCATCCGGTCTTTACCCAATGTGTGTTGATCCAATCTATTCAGCACAAAAGCCACACAACACCACTTACAAACAACATTCCATTGCCCACAATACTACTGTCGCCATTTACTACAACACACTTCATTTCACCCAACAGCAGTTTAACTTCCTCAGTAGTATTTCATCTACCATACTCAATCCAACCTGTTGCCATCATTTCACAGTAACCCCAAAAATCAAACAGCGAACCTCACTTGTTAACATCTACCAATAGGTCTTATAAGATTTTTATAGCCAAAACTATCAAAATAGTTTTTTAGACCAATTAATATGTTATTAATAATACCGAGCGTTCTGTAAATTTGAACTCAGTTTAGCTACAAAAAAAATAAAAATTTATAATCCGCTAATACATAATATAGCAATCATCACACATGGTAGACAAAATAAATTAGCAGTGTGAAACTAACGAAATCCTAATAAGCGATCTAATGCCCTTCTCGTTTCCCAAGTACCATCAGTCTTAGCTTTCATCCCCATTGAAATTACACCAACTTTAAAGTTTACACAGAGAGTAAATTTAATTTCTACACATTTAATCTGCCATGTTATTCAGAAAATCTCTCCCCGTATGGTAACTCCTCGCCTCTCGCCTTAGCTTTGTTCCTCATGCCGATTAAAATATTTCAAACAAAATATAAGGTTTCAATTCAGTATAAGCTCGCCTCTCAAAATTAACGCCTTAAATCCAACGATTTCAATCATGCAACCTCTCTTACACTATTTTCTTGCATCAAAATTTATCAATACCTTTCACAAAATAGAATCAGGTCTATTCAGAAGCTTAATGATGAGGATTCCAATGTCAGTTAAGACATAATATTTATCTTCTTAGCATTGACGTCAAATTGTATTGCTTTTGTACTTTAAGAAGTGAGATTATTTGGTTTTGATAGAGTGGAAAGAATTAGTTACAGACGATTTAGTTGGAGGAAATTAGTTCATAGAAGGAACCAAATGGTCTAACGCAGATAGTGAAACCAGCAATTATTATGGATGTTTTCACAGTGCTAACTTATGCATTCCATTTTAGCAATATATTACTTATTGGCACTTAAATTATGCATCTCGTATCATCTTTCTAATTACCAGTGGAAAGTATGATCTGTTATATGTATAATTGTAATATAAAATTATTTTAACACAATATTTTTAAAACAAAATATTCAGTTTTTTTACCTCTTATTTGGTTCCTCCCCACTTTACAACCATTATTTCATTTCAGTAACAACATTTTCACATATACATGGCAGCTGCTATATTGTTAGGGAATAAGTACATATAAAAAGTTGTTGAACATAAATATATACAGTTTAAATAAATCACTTTGGGTGTAACTGAAAAACGTAAATTAAAGAGGTAAACAACATAATAACAAAATCTTATTTAGTCCTCAAGCGAAACCACTGCAATCGCGACTACAAATCGGAATCGACCCCTACATCACCCTGAACTGACCTCGAAACCACTGAAATCGCGACTACAAATAGCAATCGACCCAATAATGCAGTAATGCAACAACCCAATTAAAAATCATAAAAGAGTATTTGATTTGCAAATATTAACAATACCATCAATTAGAGAAAAAACAAACTAGAATAGAGATTTCAGGTTGGAGAGGAATTACCTGAAAGAACGTAGCGATGAAGAGTAGTGGAGAACGTGGAGACGCGGCTATATTATTCGAAGAAATTAGGAAGAGCCATGGGATTTGGGGAAATCGCTGTTGCCAGAAGAAATTAGGAAGGAGGTGCGGGAGAGAAAAAAATTGAAGGGTACGGGGGCGTTGTTTTGAGGGAGTGCGTAAACCCTAACCCGTTCTAATATAGCAACGGCTCAAAGCCGTTGCCAAAGTGTTCGCAACGGTTAAAAGCCATTCGAATATTGCAACGGTCTAAGTCCGTTGTTAATTTGCCGCACTAGGGTGTTGCGAAATTGCTATTATGGTGCAGTGATTATATGGTCAAGTGATACGGATATTTATCATTTCAATCCGTAATTTAAATATATATACGGGTATATATCCTTTCAACCCGCAATCCCAAATTCAATTCAAATGAAAATCGCTTGGGTTTATCATTTCAACCCAAAACGACTTTCTCCTATTCTATAGATCGTTCGGGTATGTATCATTTCAACCCATAGGGAATTCTATACTAACATGGAACTTGCAGAGTGATAACAGATATTGATAATAACAATTAACATGCATATATCATCAATAACAATATAATATAAACAACAGGATATGGTGTCATATCCCACAGGTGAACAATTATGGATAATAGCATATATAACAATTTAAATAATTAACAGCAGCATATTTCAATTTAGCAATATATTTCAATTGTCGTTTCAATTGAAATCAAATTTAATAAATGTAAGAACGTTAATCGTGAGTGATTGCTCACCTTTCGAGGCTAGATAGATTGGACGATGAAATTGAGTTACGAAATGGAAGCACGACTTCCAAATCAAAGCTAGATTGGCACGAATCGACGATCAAAGCTAATAAATAGGAATAGACGAATTCAAATCAGAACTGCAATGATGAAGTTCAATGGTATAAATGGTCAAATATATATATATACATATATATATATATATATTACTATATACATATGTAAAATCAAATTTTAAGTTCAAACACACCTTTAAATTTAATTAAATATGTATTTCAAAATCATTGTTTTTAAAATAAACCCTTATAAAATAACTCTTCATATTGTATTCCCTTGAAATCAATATTTATAAAAGTCTATAATTACAAAATATTTAAACAATACTAAACATATTATCTATATATATTTAAACAAAACGCTTTCAAAATATTAACCAAAACGTTTGTATTTATGTTTACCAACATAACCATATATATAAAGTTATATTGACAACTATGCAAGCTGTATAATAAAACAAAATCTGAATATACAAACTCTAGATATATATATATATATAAAAACTAATGATATATCGGTATAACAAATCCCAAAAATATTATATAAATTAGTATTTTATATAAAAAGGTAACACTTTATATATATAATATATACTTCTTATACTGACATATATAGGTATGCACATTACAGTCGAAGCTCTTATAGTGGTATACATAAACATAACCAACTAATATACTTTTATAATCTACAGTTTAAAATCAAGTATATATATGTAACAGGTAAAATATAGAAACTAATATATACTCTTTATATAACTTATCCTATATACTAATAGTATTCTGTAACATACTAACAGCTTATATAAATTAATATAATAAATTAAGTAGATCTTTATAAATAAATATATTTTAAAATATAACTGTATAAACTATATATATAAACTTATATATAACTAACCCATATATAAACAGAAAAGCCTATACACGGACTTATATAAATTTTATACAACAGATATACGTATTACTTATATAACTTATATTATAAACTTATGTTATAAATATATATAAACATATATTATAAACAACAGGTTATAAAACTTACAAACCAAGTATGGGTATTGAAACATACACGCACACGCATGGATGCCTCAAAACAAAAGATGCTCGGCAATGAGGCAAATACGGTGGAGTGGGTCGGGTTTGCATCTCGGTGATGTGGTGTTGGTGGTCGCGTTGGTGGTGAGGTTTGAGGTGAGAGAGGGGAGGAAGGGCGGCCATGGTGGTCGGGAGATACTTGCGCTAGTGCTCGGAGATGGTCGGGTTTGTGGATCAAGGAGGAGGCGGCGCACGGCTAAACTGGGTGGGTAGTGGTGCCGGCCGTGAGGCTTCACACGAAGGAAGGTTTAATGACGGCTGTCGCTGTTGAACGGTGGGGAGCATGCGTGAGCACGGGCTCGGCATTAGTGATGTGGAGATAGTCATGCGGCATGGGTTGAGTAACGAAGGGTTGGGCTTCAAACAGGAAGAAAGAGGAAAGAAAAAAGAAAGGTAGGAAATGAAAAATGTGGGGAGAGGAGAAAGTGACAGCAGATGTCTTGCTTTACAAAAAAAACTTATAAAGCTGAAATAAAAATGAGCCGTTAAAATTTAATGAATACCAAAAACGTATAATTCAAAACAGTGTGGGCGTCAGGTAAATATCTGTTCACACCATTCTTTATTATTATAAAATGTATGAAAAGCTATAAAATGAAATGGCTATATATTAATTATTATTATAAAACGTTCGAAGTGACCAAAGAAATAACAGAAGACAAGGACGATGATTCCAAAAATTATTTATAGCTAGGAATGGGGAAGTCTATCCATGAATTGGAAAAATTATTAAAGCAATTAATTGTTGCTTGGATGACCCGGCTGAAGTTTATACCATAGAATATGGTTACCGGTTCCGCTAATTCCGCTGTGTACCAGACTTCAAAACACAAAATTGAATATACCATAGAGATCAGCATGACTAGACGATCAAAACAATACACAGATATCAGTGATATGATTGAATTATAAAATTTCGAATTTCCGCTACCGAGAATGCTACAAAACTATCGAAAATAAGATAAACGAAGCAGTAACGGTTCAAATTTGGGAAGATGAAAGATGACGTCTCACTCAGAAGATGATTTACAAATTTATTGTATAAAAATATTCAGGTTTGGAAAACATTTTATTATCATCAAATATTAACTGATTTGAATTGAAATAGAATTATACAATAAAATAAACTTTCATATTATTTAATGAAAATTTACCATTTGCTATATTAAAATAGACGCATTCCAAATATCAAATTTTCATTTAATTACGTTATAAAACTATTAAAATTTCCGGGTTGTTACACTCACACTGATATACGTTGCTATCTCGTACGGAAAAATCCAAACGGAGTTAGAAACGTCTGAATTTCGCAAAACGGATTACGCAGTCTTATTCAGAGTGTTCTAAATAAATTTTCTCATGTTGACATATTTAGGTTTCGGAACACTTTTAAATTCAACAGTTATTAACTGGTTTAAACTGAATTTCTAGCGACTGATAGAACATTTATATTATTCGACGAAAATTCGCCATTTGCTGTCTAGATGGACGCATAGCAAATATCAAATTTCCGTTATAAAATTCTATTGTTTGTTTTAAATGGTAGATTTCAGTTTATTATATTCAATAAAATTCACCTGTAACGACCCGACTTTCCAGTCCCGGAAAATCGAACCATTTGTGTTAAAGAAGAAGAGGTAAAAGAAGAAGAAACAGAAAATCAACAACAGAATCTCACATTGCAGCGGAATAAAATATAATATATACAAAACAGGTCTTTACTCAAACAGGAAATATATCTGTTTATACAATATACTTACAGAATACATCATCAGAGTTCATCACATCAATGATATACATCCAAATACACAGCGGAACAATAAACAAATACGGAAGTACGTATCGCCATCCAGCTCGTCTCCTGAGCTCCACAGCTACAATCTGAACCTGTTTATCTCGGTCTGACCCGAGCATCATATAAAACAATACCCGAGTCAGTCTGGAATACCAGCGTGAGAAAATCACACTCAAATTGATTATTAAAGTTTCAAAATCCTTTGAAAACAAAAGCATCTCGTAAGACCACGCCACAAATAAACATGTCGGGTTTTTACCTTACGATAGCTAAAACACTTTTTATAAAAATCCTCTGATATTATAAGTGTCTATAGAAAGTAAAATAGAATCTAGCTGAAATGCTTGCATCTCACATTTCAACAATAGTTGGGCACAATCAAAACCGTACAGGCACGTAAGGAGAATGGATTTCCAACGAATGACTAGGCACTGGGGTACCACCTGTCACAGTACGTGGCCTAGATCACAGTACCGAGGAGTACGCCCGCTCCCCTGCAACACAAGACCGGAATCATCCCTTACTGGATAATTCCAAATAAAATCACCCCACGGTTGGGATCAGCAACCGCAACACTAAGCCGAAATAAAGGGACATCTAGACAGGGATGACCTTACTCTCAAGTGGGGGCTACCCACGAAGCCTTGCTGCATAACCCCTGATTTTCAGTCATTCCCGGTTGATGAGGCTTGAGGCTAAACGATACCTTTATAGCACATATCCCTTAGAATGCCCATCGTCCACCTGACGATGTCACGAAAGCATTCGTCCATACAAGTCCGTCCCGGGTTCGAACGGAACCGAAGGCACTATTCCTACTACATCCATTTTGGAAATATCCTCAGGATTAGTAGCGACTAGCCCTTGCACTTCATAGCTCCATCTTCGACTCCGAACACGTTACACGAAACGTACAAACCGGATCGAAGTGGTATTCGAGTCTCCAGACCTAGAATCCCGGTATACGGAAACTCGATCCCGGTCTCTTCGAAACGATCAACGCATTGGCCAATATTGATAGTCGGTTATTTAACTATCAATTAACATCCATAACAACCATCAACAATCAATAATTTCTCCAAATTATCTATTTTTCCCAAAATATCTTCACCAAATATTATTCCCCTTTCCAATCCCCATTGGAAATAATCTCAAACTATATTCCTTTCACGGAACAATTTCCCAAATATTTATTTTCACTGGAATACCAAGTACAAACCATTTTAGATTTTTAAAAATAAATTTTAAAACTCATTATTTTAAATATACTTTATAAAACACCTTTTTAAACTACTTTAATACTTAAGTTAAAATATATATTTAAAAACATTTAAAATAAAACCACTTTTAGAAATATAAACAAATTTCCTTTAAAACATATTATCAATTCACTTTTATATCTACTCCAATAATAGTTTTGAAAAATACTTACTTTTGAAATTTACATTTGAAATAATAGATTTTCTGAAGTATCATTTTAAAATAATAATAAATCTTTAACAAATATTTAAAATTTCTTTAAAACAAATTGTACTTGGCTATCCAGAAAATACTTCTCTTCCACTTCTTTTAAAAAAATCATTATTTATTCTTAAACCCATTTCTCCTTTCCTTATAAATTCCCATCCTGAATTTATATTTAAAATGCCCACCGACATTTATTTCACTTTATAAACCCAGTTAATAAATTTCCAAATTCTCATTTCTCTTTAAATTTCAAATTCCAAACATTTACATCAATTCTGCAATTGATTTCAAATTTGCTTTACTTTGGGATAAAATTCCCTTGTTTACTTTATTTATTTCAAATACAATACCCTTTAAATTTTATTTCTCATTTGTGAATTTAAAACCCCCTTTTAACTGAAAAATACCTATTTTAAATTCCCAACATTCCTTATTTACAGTTTTAATTAAATTAACTCATTGAATTAAAAATAATTTCTTTAAAAACCATATCACTTGAGTTTTAAATTTATATTACTCCTCCGTAAATTTAAATTCCTTTTTCCCATATTTACTAAAATTCCAATTCACTTTATTTTATCTTATTTTCAATTCACTTTTAAATTTATTCCAATTTACTTAAATTATTATTCTTTATTTTCTTCAAAAATTCAATTCCATAGATTTTCAAAATTTATTATACTGGGAATTCAATCAATCACAACATCCAATATCAAATCATCACAGGATATCAATATTCAGATCACAGAATAATAAAATAAATTTTTGAGGAATCCAGTTGGATCCCTCCAACCTGTTTCCCTGCATCCACAGACGTTAGCACAATACCAATTCCACTTCAAGGTGGAATATCGCGGTATATGGGATTTAAATAAATATCATCCGCTATTATGCGGCGCATAGGGTCTCATCCGCTATATAATGCGGGAATATCAATTCCAATATATACATATGCCAATATATATATTGGTATATACTACTATATATAATATAGCATATCAATCAATCCAAACAATCATCAAATCAATCATTTAAATTTAACTATTTAAATTTAAATTCAACTGAGTGAGATTAACTCACCTTTGATTTCGTTTTGCCGTCCAATTCCAATCTATCTTGTTTCCATGATTTTGACCTCACAACGAACTGGAAATCAAATTGACGAGCTTCAGCTCGAAATCCCAAATCGCGTCTCGACTAGCTCGTCTACTCGAACGTGTCGCGAAACCCATGCCTCGCCTCCCATCGAGAAACCCACCTCGCGAATCCTCTGCTAAAATCGTGACTACCACTGTCGTTGACAACCGCCACCATCTCACACACGACCAATCCCTAGGAACTTCGACAATCAGCCATACGCGATCTCCCCTATCCCTTGGACACATCACAGCTCCCCATCTCGTCGACATCGCGCACGAATTCACCTCGATTTCGTTGCCAGGTAGGCGCCTTCCACACGCGCGACTTCCCAAACCAACTCGCGAGCCCCCATTCGAGCATCGATCTTATCGTGCGCGTTCCCCCCTTCGATGGTGCACGAGTCCGAGCCTCTTGAAGTCGCGTACGCCGATGCCCCCCCATAATTTGTTATCGTTTTGTTTTTTTTTTTTAATATATTACGAACGAATTTGTTCGTATAAAGGGTAGGAGGAAAGTAAACTAGAAATCTCTTCAATTTGAATGACGAAGGCTGGTTGAGGGAGGGAATTGGAGTTCGATTTCGTTCGACTGTAAATAGAGGAGAAAGAACGAGAAGCCTTCATATTTTTCTTTTGCTCAGCTGAAAAGGAGATGTGATTTTTATCTTATTATTTTAAAGGAAGGTGGCTTGTGGAGAAAGCCTTGCGTGTAGAAAATATCAAGCTATAGTGGTTTGAAAATAAAAGCTGATGTGAGATGTATTGACTGGTCAACACAAATATGAGTTGTCTAATTTTAAATTTTAAATTTTTTTTCAAAATTATCACTTAAAAATTTGACTTCCTATCGATGCGGTGTTCATAACGTTATGCGCCTATTCCGAACGCAATAGAAAAGGTTCCGACTACAAATTCGATAGTAGGGAGAAGATAGCTTTGTGGACCAGTTATAATATAAAATTTTCAATTAAATTTCAGCGCGTTCGCTTATCGTACGATCACACGATAACCCCAACTTCCCGAAATTTGAAATCCGGTAATAATACAATATTACGGATCCAATGAAACTGGTTTCGTCGAAATCCGAGACTGTCCCTCGAAAGGCTATTTTTAAATTAAATTTAAACAGTATATTTCTAAAACCGAACAAATCATCTTCAAATTCGATTTCAACACTTCTATTATTTCCAGTATCATTTATATGAATTTTACGAGCTTTCAAAATATTTTTAATTAGCTTAGAATACCATATTTACTATTTTATCCAACTTCAAATAATTTAATTTAATAATTAAATTACTCAATAAACAGCGATATTTGAAATTTAAGTAAATAATTAACCTCTGAATATTTAAAATTAATTAAATATTCTAATTTCAAATATACAAAAATTCCGGGTCGTCACATTCCTCCCCCCTTAAGAGAATTTCGTCCCCGAAATTACCCGTTAAGAAGAATGTTCCAACTCCCGCTTATCATTTCCCTTAAACAAAACAGTTTTATCGATTTATCATCTCAAATCTTTTATTTAAAGGTTATCATTTCAACTAACTGTCCACATTTTTAACCGTAGTTTCCAAACAACCAAATTTTACTTCACAATTCAAATTCAAATTTGAATTCAAATTTGAATTATTAAATTTCTCAAAAAATTTCTAACTCTCTAATTTTCCAAAAATTTTTGCCAGCGTCTCCTTTGCGCGGCTAGCTCGGTACTACTACAAAATGGCTCTACGGCCTCCCAATCTCAAAAAGAAAACAAAAAGCCAAGTGGCTGGATCCAAAACCCAATCAAATTTCATATGGAAATTCAAATACATACCTTTTTGTCGGGCCATTAAATTTTATCTTCTAAAATCAAAAATCCCAATTATCCATTGCTTTTATACACCTGTATATCCTACTAAGCAATAGTATTCAATCACAATTTCAAAACCATCTTACACATATCTGTACACATTTTCAATATTGGTTTTACTTAAGCTCGTACGATGCACATATATCATCCGTACGCAATATCACATTCGATCGCTCACTCGATCACACAATCTCACTTCCGAACTAGTATCGTCCACCCGACTTCCTAGTGCGGACTCAGATCTGGTTTCTTGATCGGAAACCGTCATTCTCCTTGCATAGTCATAACTACGATAGAGAATTACCAGAATCAACCAACAATCCATATCCAGGTTCGCCGTCGAAAATCGAGTGAAAAATTCTAATTCGGATCGATAAAACTATCTCGAAATTCTGCGTTCGAATCTGGATCAAATAGCTATGCGAATAAAATAATATACGTACATCTTACGTATAAATTCCAATTGATTACCAATTATATCAATTCCCTTTTTATTCCCATTCAGTTTGCTTACATTCACTTATCCACAATTTTCTCATTTCACAATTTCAAATTTTACTTGTCATTCAATTATTCATCTAGAATAACTTTCCTCAATACCAAATTACTTAAGAATCTCACCATATTTCTTAAGTTCAAAATAAATATTTTACATACTGCTTATACTTATTTTCACTTCATTATTGAAGTTCATATCCATTTCTATTTACTCTTGTCTTTACAATTCCATTTGATTTCAATTTGGCTTCACTTGAATATTTAATTAGTTGCACTTACTAATTAATTTAAATTTCAATTAACAGTTTATTCGCAAACTTCACTTCTTTAGTTCCTTCGATTTCACTTCACTTTACATTCATATTTGAATTAGATTTCAATATCCAGTTTCAATTTTATTTGCTTAGCAAATTTAAATCATTTATCGTTAATGAAAATTTTCAAAATTTTCAAAAATTTTCTAACTCTTAAAATTTACGAAAAATTTTGGCAGAGTCTCCCTTGTACGGAGGGACTTCTGCGATATCGCAGGATGCACAAAAATGTATATACATCGGCCTCAGGCCGGAAAAAGAAACAAAATAGTTCATATTTCCTATTTTGAATTTTTGGCGTAGGCGTACCTTTATTTTAGCATTTTTAAAGCAAGCGATGATTTATTTAGCATTCAACGCAATCCACAATGCAGCCAAACGGCTTCCCTGAACCTATACTAACTCCATTTAAACTGATAAGTGACAATTTAAGAAAATTCTACTAACATCCCATTAAATTCCAATAGCAAATCAATAGTTTTCATAGGCAATGCACTTAAAATAATTTCCATAAGCAATTTATACGGTTTTAATACAATTTTAATCGCTTACAACCAATTCACATACCGTTTTCTATTCAATTCAATGGTTTGCAATTCATTTCCTTCCATTCTATTCATTTTTAAGCAATATGAATTCATATTAATTCAATTCAATTTAATTTGCATTTCATATTTACATCCTTTTAATTTCATTTTAATTCATCATACTTATATTTATTACCGTCGATTCCAAAAATCAATTTATATCGCTTATATTTACTTATATAATTTTACAAAACCTTGTTTACGTCAATGTCAACCCTTTCGATGTAAATTTAAATGGAATCCACTTAATAGAACATCCATTCTATTTTATAACTACTTAAAATTGATATCGAATCAATTTATACTCGATTCTGTTCCATTTAAATTTATTTACTATCCAACCATTCTCATTTTTCATTGAACCTTTATATTTCAATCTATTCACTGGCATTTTATTCCAATTCTGCAACAGATTCCATCCAAAATTATTTATTTAGCTCGACACGTCCCATTTTAATTCCTTATCAATTTAAATCGTTAACAAGGAAATTTCCAATTTAATTTTAACTCCATACTATTTTAAAATTTAGCTGGTATATTTATTGAATCCAATATTAATTTTAACTCACATCCAATAATTTATCTCTAACTTGAATTTGATAAATATCAATCCACTTCACATCATTCCTACTTACTTGAGTTTTATTTACAATCCAAATTACCACTCTTATACTCCAACTCCAATGATCGTTCACACCTTCAGCTTCTATTATCAAATCCAAATTCCATTAACATACTTAATTTACTAATTTATTCCAAATTAGTTCACTTCCATTTTAACCTATACAATATTTGATTTTATTTTAAACTCGGCTTTATTTAATCTTAATTCGATTTCAACTTAATTCAAATACAACTGAATATTATTTTCAACCCATACAATAATTTTCAATCCAGTTAAAATTTTACTAGAATTTTATTCTTTTAATTCTTTTCAAAGATTCCATTCAAGTTGAAATACCAACATTCAAAGCTTATATTTCTCCGATTTAAAGTCATCTCAAATTATAAGCTTACAACCAATTTCGTCAGAATCTTCTTTTTAAACACCCGGCTTTTTAAATTTCAAATTATTTGAGATCTCCAACATCTCCAAATCACATTTCTCAGATTTTTAAACCAATCCTGGCTTTATTTCAAACAAATTTCCTTTGGAAATTTCAAAAACAACTAGCTTTTCTGAATAAATGAATTTGGCAGCAATTCGTCACTCAGAAGTTCGAAAATGAATCCTGAAGATGCGGCCGTCATCCTCCGAATTATTTTCCAGCGACTGTAGTGAATTTATTGCTATTTTTTTTCCAAAAATTTATTCGAAACAATTTCCTTTCCAGAAATATTTTCCCAAATAATAATGCTAGTGTTTATCTTCAAAACTCTTTGAAAACGCTTCCAAAATATCCGGGGTTTACATTTTCCAATTTGATTAAATCAAATTTTTAGCTATAATTCATTTGTACAATTTATATTAATGCAAATTCCCATTGATTATGCAAATCATTTTAATTTTATAATCTTATCATATTTTTCTCTCAATTTTATTTGTTAGAATTTTTTTTTTTTTCATCCAACATCCAAATATATAATAATTTTAAAGAAATATTTCTTTTATATCAAAATATATTTTTGGGTAAAATTATTTCATCTACCCATTTCAAAACAATATTGTGTCGAATTGTTCTATTCGAGTGTTTAGAAACCCCTTCGATACAGTTGCGCAGACTGTGCCGACGAAGGTTCATATGCCACTCAATAAATCAACCAACACAATATAAAACCATTTTATATTCACTAACAAATACGCGCTCATATCTATTAATACTCTCAAAATTCCCACCAGAGCCAAGGTTATCGCCAACCTTTGCTCTGATACCACTGTAACGACCCGACTTTCCAGTCCCGGAAAATCGAACCATTTGTGTTAAAGAAGAAGAGGTAAAAGAAGAAGAAACAGAAAATCAACAACAGAATCTCACATCGCAGCGGAATAAAATATAATATATACAAAACAGGTCTTTACTCAAACAGGAAATATATCTGTTTATACAATATACTTACAGAATACATCATCAGAGTTCATCACATCAATGATATACATCCAAATACACAGCGGAACAATAAACAAATACGGAAGTACGTATCGCCATCCAGCTCGTCTCCTGAGCTCCACAGCTACAATCTGAACCTGTTTATCTCGGTCTGACCCGAGCATCATATAAAACAATACCCGAGTCAGTCTGGAATACCAGCGTGAGAAAATCACACTCAAATTGATTATTAAAGTTTCAAAATCCTTTGAAAACAAAAGCATCTCGTAAGACCACGCCACAAATAAACATGTCGGGTTTTTACCTTACGATAGCTAAAACACTTTTTATAAAAATCCTCTGATATTATAAGTGTCTATAGAAAGTAAAATAGAATCTAGCTGAAATGCTTGCATCTCACATTTCAACAATAGTTGGGCACAATCAAAACCGTACAGGCACGTAAGGAGAATGGATTTCCAACGAATGACTAGGCACTGGGGTACCACCTGTCACAGTACGTGGCCTAGATCACAGTACCGAGGAGTACGCCCGCTCCCCTGCAACACAAGACCGGAATCATCCCTTACTGGATAATTCCAAATAAAATCACCCCACGGTTGGGATCAGCAACCGCAACACTAAGCCGAAATAAAGGGACATCTAGACAGGGATGACCTTACTCTCAAGTGGGGGCTACCCACGAAGCCTTGCTGCATAACCCCTGATTTTCAGTCATTCCCGGTTGATGAGGCTTGAGGCTAAACGATACCTTTATAGCACATATCCCTTAGAATGCCCATCGTCCACCTGACGATGTCACGAAAGCATTCGTCCATACAAGTCCGTCCCGGGTTCGAACGGAACCGAAGGCACTATTCCTACTACATCCATTTTGGAAATATCCTCAGGATTAGTAGCGACTAGCCCTTGCACTTCATAGCTCCATCTTCGACTCCGAACACGTTACACGAAACGTACAAACCGGATCGAAGTGGTATTCGAGTCTCCAGACCTAGAATCCCGGTATACGGAAACTCGATCCCGGTCTCTTCGAAACGATCAACGCATTGGCCAATATTGATAGTCGGTTATTTAACTATCAATTAACATCCATAACAACCATCAACAATCAATAATTTCTCCAAATTATCTATTTTTCCCAAAATATCTTCACCAAATATTATTCCCCTTTCCAATCCCCATTGGAAATAATCTCAAACTATATTCCTTTCACGGAACAATTTCCCAAATATTTATTTTCACTGGAATACCAAGTACAAACCATTTTAGATTTTTAAAAATAAATTTTAAAACTCTTTATTTTAAATATACTTTATAAAACACCTTTTTAAACTACTTTAATACTTAAGTTAAAATATATATTTAAAACATTTAAAATAAAACCACTTTTAGAAATATAAACAAATTTCCTTTAAAACATATTATCAATTCACTTTTATATCTACTCCAATAATAGTTTTGAAAAATACTTACTTTTGAAATTTACATTTGAAATAATAGATTTTCTGAAGTATCATTTTAAAATAATAATAAATCTTTAACAAATATTTAAAATTTCTTTAAAACAAATTGTACTTGGCTATCCAGAAAATACTTCTCTTCCACTTCTTTTAAAAAAAATCATTATTTATTCTTAAACCCATTTCTCCTTTCCTTATAAATTCCCATCCTGAATTTATATTTAAAATGCCCACCGACATTTATTTCACTTTATAAACCCAGTTAATAAATTTCCAAATTCTCATTTCTCTTTAAATTTCAAATTCCAAACATTTACATCAATTCTGCAATTGATTTCAAATTTGCTTTACTTTGGGATAAAATTCCCTTGTTTACTTTATTTATTTCAAATACAATACCCTTTAAATTTTATTTCTCATTTGTGAATTTAAAACCCCCTTTTAACTGAAAAATACCTATTTTAAATTCCCAACATTCCTTATTTACAGTTTTAATTAAATTAACTCATTGAATTAAAAATAATTTCTTTAAAAACCATATCACTTGAGTTTTAAATTTATATTACTCCTCCGTAAATTTAAATTCCTTTTTCCCATATTTACTAAAATTCCAATTCACTTTATTTTATCTTATTTTCAATTCACTTTTAAATTTATTCCAATTTACTTAAATTATTATTATTTATTTTCTTCAAAAATTCAATTCCATAGATTTTCAAAATTTATTATACTGGGAATTCAATCAATCACAACATCCAATATCAAATCATCACAGGATATCAATATTCAGATCACAGAATAATAAAATAAATTTTTGAGGAATCCAGTTGGATCCCTCCAACCTGTTTCCCTGCATCCACAGACGTTAGCACAATACCAATTCCACTTCAAGGTGGAATATCGCGGTATATGGGATTTAAATAAATATCATCCGCTATTATGCGGCGCATAGGGTCTCATCCGCTATATAATGCGGGAATATCAATTCCAATATATACATATGCCAATATATATATATATTGGTATATACTACTATATATAATATAGCATATCAATCAATCCAAACAATCATCAAATCAATCATTTAAATTTAACTATTTAAATTTAAATTCAACTGAGTGAGATTAACTCACCTTTGATTTCGTTTTGCCGTCCAATTCCAATCTATCTTGTTTCCATGATTTTGACCTCACAACGAACTGGAAATCAAATTGACGAGCTTCAGCTCGAAATCCCAAATCGCGTCTCGACTAGCTCGTCTACTCGAACGTGTCGCGAAACCCATGCCTCGCCTCCCATCGAGAAACCCACCTCGCGAATCCTCTGCTAAAATCGTGACTGCCACTGTCGTTGACAACCACCACCATCTCACACACGACCAATCCCTAGGAACTTCGACAATCAGCCATACGCGATCTCCCCTATCCCTTGGACACATCACAGCTCCCCATCTCGTCGACATCGCGCACGAATTCACCTCGATTTCGTTGCCAGGTAGGCGCCTTCCACACGCGCGACTTCCCAAACCAACTCGCGAGCCCCCATTCGAGCATCGATCTTATCGTGCGCGTTCCCCCCTTCGATGGTGCACGAGTCCGAGCCTCTTGAAGTCGCGTACGCCGATGCCCCCCATAATTTGTTATCGTTTTGTTTTTTTTTTTAATATATTACGAACGAATTTGTTCGTATAAAGGGTAGGAGGAAAGTAAACTAGAAATCTCTTCAATTTGAATGACGAAGGCTGGTTGAGGGAGGGAATTGGAGTTCGATTTCGTTCGACTGTAAATAGAGGAGAAAGAACGAGAAGCCTTCATATTTTTCTTTTGCTCAGTTGAAAAGGAGATGTGATTTTTATCTTATTATTTTAAAGGAAGGTGGCTTGTGGAGAAAGCCTTGCGTGTAGAAAATATCAAGCTATAGTGGTTTGAAAATAAAAGCTGATGTGAGATGTATTGACTGGTCAACACAAATATGAGTTGTCTAATTTTAAATTTTAAATTTTTTTTCAAAATTATCACTTAAAAATTTGACTTCCTATCGATGCGGTGTTCATAACGTTATGCGCCTATTCCGAACGCAATAGAAAAGGTTCCGACTACAAATTCGATAGTAGGGAGAAGATAGCTTTGTGGACCAGTTATAATATAAAATTTTCAATTAAATTTCAGCGCGTTCGCTTATCGTACGATCACACGATAACCCCAACTTCCCAAAATTTGAAATCCGGTAATAATACAATATTACGGATCCAATGAAACTGGTTTCGTCGAAATCCGAGACTGTCCCTCGAAAAGGCTATTTTTAAATTAAATTTAAACAGTATATTTCTAAAACCGAACAAATCATCTTCAAATTCGATTTCAACACTTCTATTATTTCCAGTATCATTTATATGAATTTTACGAGCTTTCAAAATATTTTTAATTAGCTTAGAATACCATATTTACTATTTTATCCAACTTCAAATAATTTAATTTAATAATTAAATTACTCAATAAACAGCGATATTTGAAATTTAAGTAAATAATTAACCTCTGAATATTTAAAATTAATTAAATATTCTAATTTCAAATATACAAAAATTCCGGGTCGTCACATCACCTTTATTTAATTCCAAAATAAACTATATTTCAAATTAAAATAATTGAATATTCATTGGTTTATAATTTCTAGTTCCTTAATTAAAATGCTAATATTAACCAATGCAGTATTAAATTCTAAATTTTCTCAATTTCTGAATCATTTAACTAATTTAGTCTTATTAAATTGAAATTTATTTTTCTTTCCTTTTATGTAAAATCCATATACTAAATTTTATTAACAAATTAATTTCAATAGGTTGATATGTAAGATGAGCAAAACCCAAGACTAAATTTTAAATAAGTTTGAATACATAATTACACATTTATTATGTATAAATAGATTAGAAGTTAATTTACAATTAAAACCCAATTCCAGTTAATCATAAATTTATTTCATGCTTTACACAATATTAAATCTATCCAATTAAACTTTTATTAAACCATACGTTTGAAATCACATAAAATAGTTGTCACTTTATTAAATCAAAATCAGATGTTATAATTCAAAGTAAATTTTATTTAAAATCATAAAAATTTAATTTCTTACTGTACTAAATTCTAAAATTTGAATTTTCTTCTTTTTCGAAAAATACGGGTCGTTACACTCTCCCCCACTCAAAACTTTTCGTCCTCGAAAAGGAACAAAGATAGGAGAAAAACGTAAAGCGGAATAGATAAAGTTGAGCAGATAAGGTAGATTCAAAAAAATAGTATCAGGCACGCATAATTAATTTAAAACCACAAAATTTCAATTTCAAATGTTAATACAAAATTTCTTTATTGAAAATACTTTTATAATAAAATAATTTTATATCGAAACAAATTTTCCTTTCGAAAATACTTTTATAACTCGATGCCTAAACAGGTTTATCCTCATTCTTGCAGACTCTGGCCATGCGTTGATCAGGCGCAAAGCTAGATTTCTCCAAGTATTTAGTAGACCAGTTTCAACACCCAGTGAAAATGCTCGAAAAACTTTCAAAACCGATATGGAAAGTACAATCCAAACAAATCAACCGAATTGAATCATGGATCGTAGATACACAATGGTTATGCTTGGATCCCCCAGGAAACATTCGTACCTTTTAAGCAATCTCTGCCTTGCGAATTTCGCCATGATAACAAAACTGTAGACCGCAGATACACAATGGTTACGCCTGGATCCCCCAGGAAACATCCGTACCCTTTAAGCAATCTCTGCCTTACGGATTACGCTACGAAAACAAAAACTTGTAGACCGCGGATACACAATGGTTACACCTGGATCCCCCAGGAAACATCCGTACCCTTTAAGCAATCTCTTCTGCCTTGCGGATTACGCTACTAAACGACCATATATCACATATACACAATGGTTACGCCTGGATCCCCCAAGAAACATCAGTATCCGTAAGCCGTCATGGCCCTGCGAATTATGCTATGCAGTCGAGTTCGTAAGACCATGGGTAACGCCATGGAATTTGAAGGACGCTCGAGTATCATATCCGGAAAACCCAAATCAGAGAGAATAATATCGATAGAATGAATCCACAATGTGGCTACAAAGAGGATATCAAGCAGAAGGCACTTTCCATATCTTTACTTCAAAAATATGTATCATATAGTACCCTTTCAAATCAATTTTCAAATATCATACTTATATAAAGTCCATTATATATAAGATTTCATTTTCAAATCGAATACTTTCCAAAATCAATAGTATATCAAATCACACTTATATAGACTTCGATTATATAAGATTTCGCTTTTTAAATTGAGTACCTTTCCAAATCAATAGTTTTCGAATCAACTTCATACTTATACAAATCAGTTTTATATAAGTTCGATAACTCCCAAATCAAGTATTTAGTAAAACAAGGTTCTCAATTTCAATTCGTTCAATATCAATCCAGTTCAAAATCATATATGATTTCGCCAAATTATTTCTTCCAAATTAAATATCTTCAGTTTCAAAGTTTCCAAAATAATAGGTTTAGAAAATAATTCTAGTTTTCAAATCAACATAATTTTGGTTAAACAAATTCATTTCCAAAATCATCATATAAATACTGGGTTTTCACTTCCAATCTATTTTCGAAACCAAGATTTTCTCAAAATTACTTATACCCAAAAATGATTGCCCAGTTTATAACCATCCCTTTAAAACTTTTAAACTATTTATTTCTATTTGAAAGATCTAATTTACCTTTTGAAAATTATTATTCTATATATATAGTTTTATAAAAGATGTTACTAAGTTAAAACATTTAAAACTAAGTTTTATTCAAAACATTTCAAAACTAAATGTCATATTAGTATAATTCAAAATAGTCTTATTCATTTACTTAACAAACAGTTTCAAACTTAGTTAATTCATATTACTTCATACTTAAGCATACAAAACTAAACTTATATACTTTATCAAATAATTTATACTTTCCGAAATTACTTAGCTTTGGAAATTAAACCTCGATTTGGAAGTGTTCGAACATTCAAAATAGTCGGAGAAATCAAATTTCCAATCCAAGAGTTAGAAATAGCAACAAATCAGTAGAGCAATTTCAATAGAAAGGGTTATACCAAATCAAATCCGAACTCGAGGACTGAACACCGGGCTCACTTCAAATCGTTTCAAATATATATTCATATATCTTTCAAATATCAAATCATACTTTAGAATTTGAAATCAAAATTGGTTTCACAAAATCAATCGCATAGCAAAGCTATTAAAGTGGCCTATCCCCACTCTGAAACTCGAAAATCAATGTCGATGATGCGTGCACTCATCACCGAAATTATTCTCCAGCGACATAAGTGAGTTCTGGACTTCTATTTTCTTGAAAACTTCTTTGAAATTTCTTCGAAATCATTGGAACTCATTTGAAACATTTCTTATTCGGAAAATACATTCAATTGTATCATTATATATTTTCAAAATCTTAAAACCAATTTTCAAAATACCGGAGTTCAATTTCTCAAGTTTCCAATTTAAAACCCTTCAATTATAAATCATTTATATATAAATCAATTTCTTATGAAATTTTCAAAATTTCAAATCCTTTCGAAACTTCAAATTCTCGTTTTAAAAGGTATATAATCCTTATCGAAACATTTTCACTTTTATATAGAATATAATCATACCTATCAAAATAATAATTTTGATATATAAAACAATTTCAAAAAAACAAACAAACCCGATTTTTCAAAGGATGATTCAAGAGTGGATTCAAAACAAAGATAGAGATTCAAATTAGAGGAACTCTAATCAAATAGAATTATGATTCGAAGATAAGCTCGAACGAAGATGAGATAATTAAATTTCAAAATAGAAGATGAATATACTTATAGAAATCGCGGGAGACCTTAACCGGGTCAACCATGACTTCAGGAATATGATCAATGGGGATTCTAAGGCAAATCGACATTCGATCACCAGAGATTTAATTCGGGCACAGCAAAAGATAGCAGCATCTAGACCGAGGGTATAGAAATCTCCGGTGAATCGATGTCAATTGTAAAAGGAGTTTCACCCCTTTACAAATCATTCAAAAATTGGCAGGATCGTCGATTTTTATAAAGATCATTCGAAGTGGAGTTATGGGATGCTCCAGAATCAAAAGAATACAAATAGGGAGAGACAAGAATGGCTTTCAGAACAAGGTAGGGTTCCAAATTTTGGAAGAAATCTGAACCAAGGAGGAAGAAATTCAAGCTCGAACGAAAGTGATTCCGTAATTAAATTTACTACATATGCTAAGTTTTGCCTAAAACCTGGCTCTGATACCAACTGTAACGACCCGATATTTTCAACCATTCTCATACGCACATGTCGGACTTGAATCGCTCAAAATATCATATTGTAAATTTATATTTGGCAAAACTCAGCATATACAGTAAATAAATAATCACAGAATCACAGACATAGAGTATTACAACAATAATGCAGCGGAATAGATAAATAGTAGTTCATGAAGCTACTATATAAACATAAGAGTTAGAAATAAAATACAGCAGAGTATCTCAAATATAATTGAGTCTCGAATACACACAGATGACATCTCTGAACAAATCAACTGGAAAGCTGAATCGATAATTGGATCTCCAAGCGAAGCTCCAAACTACAAAGGTGAGTCTCAAATGCTGTGACGCTCAGTCTGACCCGAGCGTAAAGCAAAATACAAAACACTCGAGTCAAGATCAACATTCTTATATCAATAAATCCAACTCAAGTGAAATATCAACTGAAATACAAGTAACTTAAAGGATGTTTGGGATAACCATCCTCTAAGGATCTGTGGAACTATCTACAATCTAGAAATATACGCTATTAACAACCAAACGTCATTATAACACCGTGGTCATATCAAATTAATTTATATTTCAAAACCAAAATATCATTTCCATTTCAAATATATATATTTCCAAATTATCGCACTTTCAAAACTAAATTGATAATTTCATATATATCTTATTCCGACTTCAATACTATTCAGTTTTGAAATATTCACTTAATAAATCACTTATCGTTTAAATAACTTTAAATTACATTAAACTAAATATTTCCTTCGATTTATTTAACTTGAAATATCCATTTAATCACTTTAAACCAAAATCAATATTTATTAAACCATATATCTCTTTCCAAATCCATAGAAGTCATTTTCAAAATATTTATATATATAGACCAACGGTGTCTGTATAAAATTTTCTATTCTATGGTCAAGTGATACAGATATTTATCATTTCAATCCGTAATTTAAATATATATACAGGTATATATCCTTTCAACCCGCAATCCCAAAGTTCAATTCAAATGAAAATCGCTTGGGTTTATCATTTCAACCCATAACGACTTTCTCTTATTCTACAGATCGTTTGGGTATGTACCATTTCAAACCATAGGGAATTCTATACTAACAGGGAACTTGCAGAGTGATAACAGATATTGATAATAACAATTAACAGGCATATATCATCAATAACAATATAATATAAACAACAGGATATGGTGTCATATCCCACAGGTGAACAATTATGGATAATAGCATATATAACAATTTAAATAATTAACAGCAGCATATTTCAATTTAGCAATATATTTCAATTGTCGTTTCAATTGAAATCAAAATTAATAAATGTAAGAACGTTAATCGTGAGTGATTGCTCACCTTTTGAGGCTAGATAGATTGGACGATGAAATTGAGTTACGAAATGCAAGCACGACTTCCAAATCAAAGCTAGATTGTCACGAATCGACGATCAAAGCTAATAAATAGGAATAGACGAATTCAATTCAGAACTGCATTGAAGAAGTTCAATGGTATAAATGGTCAAATATATATATATATATATATATATATGTGACTATATACATATATAAAACATATTTTAAGTTCAAACACACCTTTAAATTTAATTAAATATGTATTTCAAAATCATTGTTTTTAAAATAAACCCTTATAAAATAAATCTCCATATTGTATTCCCTTGAAATCAATATTTATAAAAGTCTACAATTTACAAAATATTTCAAACAATATTAAACATATTATCTATATACATTTAAATAATACTAAACATATTATCTATATATATTTAAACAAAAGCCTTTCAAAATATTAACCAAAATGTTTGTATTTGTGCGTACCAATATAACCATATATATATAAAGTTATATTGACAACTATGCAAGTTGTATAATAAAACAAAATCTGGATATACAAACACTAGATATATATATATATATATATATAAACTAATGATATATCGGTATAACAAATCCCAAAAATATTATATAAATTAGTATTTTATATAAAAAGGTAACACTTTATATATATAATATATACTTCTTATACTGATGTATATAGGTATGCACATTACAGTCGAAGCTGTTATAGTGGTATACATAAACATAACCAACTAATATACTTTTATAATGTACAGTTTAAAATCAAGTATATATATGTAACAGGTAAAATATAGAAACTAATATATACTCTTTATATAACTTATCCTATATACTAATAGTATTCTGTAACATACTAACAGCTTATATAAATTAATATAATAACTTAAGTAGATCTTTATAACTAAATATATTTTAAAATATAACTGTATAAACTATACATATATATATAAACTTATATATAACTAACCCATATATAAACAGCAAAGCCTATACACAGACTTATATAAATTTTAGACAACAGATATACGTATTACTTATATAACTTATATTATAAACTTATTTTATAAATATATATAAACATACATTATAAACAACAGGTTAAAAAACTTACAAAACCAAGTATAGGTATTGAAACATACACGCACATGCATGGATGCCTCAAAACAAAAGATGCTCGGCAACGAGGCAAATACAGGTGGAGTGGGTCGAGTTTGCAACTCAGTGATATGGTGTTGGTGGCCGCGTTGGTGGTGAGGTTTGAGGGGAGAAAGGGGAGGAAGGGCGGCCATGGTGGTCGGGAGATACTTGCGCTAGTGCTCGGAGCTGCTCGGGTTTGTGGATCAAGGAGGAAGCGGCGCTCGGCTAAACTAGGTGCGTAGTGGTGCCGGCCGTGAGGCTTCACGCGGAGGAAAGTTTAATGACGGCTGTCGTTGTCGAACGGTGGGGAGCATGCGTGAGCACGGGCTCGGCATTAGTGATGTGGAGATAGTCATGCGGCATGGGTTGAGTAACGAAGGGTTGGGCTTCAAACAGGAAGAAAGAGGAAAGAAAAAAAAGGTAGGAAATGAAAAATAAGGGGAGAGGAGAAAGTGACAGCAGATGTCTTGCTTTACAAAAAAAATTTATAAAGCTGAAATAAAAATGAGCCGTTAAAATTTAATGAATACCAAAAACGTATAATTCGAAACGGTGTAGGCGTCAAGTAAATATTTGTTCACACCATTCTTTATTATTATAAAACGTATGAAAAGCTATAAAATGAAACGGCTGTATATTAATTATTATTATAAAATGTTCGAAGTGACCAAAGAAATAACAGAAGACAAGGACGATGATTCCAAAAAAAATTATAGCTAGGAATGGGGAAGTCTATACATGAATTGGAAAAATTATTAAAGCAATTAATTGTTGCTTGGATGACCCGGCTGAAGTTTGAAATTCAAAAGAAAACAAAAGGTCACGGATCCGGTACCGATATGGTTACCGTTTCGCGAATTCTGCTGTGTACCGGACTTCAAAACACAGAATTGAATATACCATGGAGATCAGCACGACTAGACGATCAAAACGATACACAGATATCAGTGATATGATTGAATTATAAAATTTTGAATTTCCACTACAGGGAATGCTGCAAAACTGCCGAAAATAAGATAAACGAAGCAGTTACGGTTCAAATTTGGGAAGACGGAAGATGACGTCTCACTCAGAAGATGATTTACAAATTTATTGTATAAAAATATTCAGGTTTGGAAAACATTTTATTATCATCAAATATTAACTGATTTGAATTGAAATAGAATTATACAATAAAATAAACTTTCATATTATTTGATGAAAATTTACCATTTGTTATATTAATATAGACGCATTTCAAATATCAAATTTTCATTTAATTACGTTATAAAACTATTAAAATTTCCGGGTTGTTACACTGACACTGATATACGTTGCTATCCCGTACGGAAAAATCCAAACGGAGCAGAAACATCCGAATTTCGCGAAACGGTTTAAGCAGTCTTATTCAGAGTGTTCTAAATAAATTTTCTCATGTTGACATATTTAGGTTTCGAAACACTTTTAAATTCAACAGTTATTAACTGGTTTAAACTGAATTTATAGCGACTGATAGAACATCTATATTATTCGATGAAAATTCGCCATTTGCTATGTCTAGATGGACGCATAGCAAATATCAAATTTCCGTTATAAAATTCTATTATTTGTTTTAAATGGTAGATTTCAGTTTATTATATTCAATAAAATTCACCTTTATTTAATTCCAAAATAAACTATATTTCAAATTAATATAATTGAATATTCATTGGTTTATAATTTCTAGTTCCTTAATTAAAATGCTAATATTAACCAATGCAGTATTAAATTCTCAATTTTCTCAATTTCGGAATCATTTAACTAATTGGTCTTATTAAATTGAAATTTATTTTTCTTTCCTTTTATGTAAAATCCAATTATACTAAATTTTATTAACAAATTAATTTCAATAGGTTGATATGTAAGATGAACAAAACCCAAGACTAAAGTTTAAATAAGTTTGAATACATAATTATACATTTATTGTTTACAAATAGATTAGAAGTTAATTTACAATTAAAACCCAATTCCAGTTAATCATAAATTTATTTCATGCTTTACACAATATTAAATCTATCCAACTAAACTTTTATTAAACCATACGTTTGAAATCACATAAAATAGTTGTCACTTTATTAAATCAAAATCAAATGTTATAATTGAAAGTAAACTTTATTTAAAATCATAAAAATTTAATTTCTTACTGTACTAAATTCTAAAATTTGAATTTTCTTCTTTTTTGAAAAATGCGGGTCATTACATCATGCGCTTTCTATAGTGGCGTGAAACCTATAACATAGATTCCCAACAAATACTCTCGACTAAATAAAGTCAAATGAGAGTAATAACTAGTACTCTCGACTCCATAAATACTAATGAGAGTGACAACTACTTCTCTCGACAATATGAGTCCTGATGAGAGCATATCAACATAACAAATCCTCGACACCGGCCCTAAGAGTAGATAATGATACTCGACTAGTTAGTCCTTAGAGGATGTAAAAAATATACTCTCGATGACATGAGTCCTAATGAGAGTAAATAATAAGCACTCTCGACTCCACACATCCTAATAAGAACATCATAACATATTAATTCCTCGACTATTGGTCCTAAGAGTAAATAATAATGTACTCGACTAGTTAGTCCTAAGAGGATAAATATGTAAATCCCAACATATCTCCAACTTGTATCCCGTAGAGAGTAATAAACTCTCGATCATTAAGCTCTAAGGAGTCACCTCCAGACAATATCATAAATTCCTAACTAATGTGCACGTAAATGTGCATATTTTTACTTCCATATTTTATCTAATTAAATTAAATAAATGATCATATTGAGTGTTTTAACATGTTTAAACCAAAATTCAAATTATTTTCAAATCATTACATATTCATCTTCATATAGGGGCAAAATGGTCATTTTTGCGCATATATTAATTTGAGAAAATTTAATTGGAAATTTTTATATTATTTTTTATACAAATTTGAACTCAAATACAAGTGGTTTCATGAAGAGAAATGCATGCACAAGAGAAGATAAGCAAATGAAGATGGAAATAATTCATGTCATGAATCATGGAGGACCTCACCTACCCACCTACCATGATGTACAAATTAGAAGCTAATGCACATGCTAATGGCCATTAAAGCTTCATGCACATATTTAAATGAGGATTAACACATGCTAATGATTACTTGGCCACCACACTTCCTAAAGGGTAGTTTGGATAGTTCCCAAAAAATTGAATTAGGGTTTAATACATGTATAAATACCCCTTATGTTCCATGTAATCCTCTCTTTCTCTTAGCCTCATTTGTTTAGGATCAAAAATAAAACTAAACTCTCTTCTTTTTTCTTTTTCATGGCTACTTAGCCATTTTTATTTCATATAATTTTCTCTTATGCAATGATAGTTTATGATCTTTTCTCTTTACATGCTTTCTTTCTTTTAATGTTAGTAGTGTAGATTATTTATTTATGCAAGTAGATTAGTTTTTATTTTATTTAGCACTCTTCTTATTTTGCTTGCATTTTCCTTTTCTTTTTGTTCATGTTGCTTTCTACATTTGTTGATATGATAACAAATATGAGAGGCTAAATCCCTTCAATTTAGAGGTACTGAAGCTCTCCAGTATGTAGATTCAACATTTTGATCATTTATGTTCTCTTTTTATGCTTAATGGAAATATTTGAAGTGGTTTAACTTGTTGTTTTAGCTTTGAATTTGATAGCCTATATTGTTGACACCAAATAGGCTATGCTTAAACAAACACAAAATACCACTTCATCTACGAATGATGTTGGTAATGAAGTGATTTTAAAATCAAAATTTGATGGTCTATATTTCTAATCAATAGTTAATAGGTCATACTTAGAATAGATTTTATTTTCATGTTCATTGTCATTTTCATGAGAGTTAAATAGTGTTTAGTGGTTGTGTTATTGTATATGTCATACTAATGATAAGCACATCAACTAATTTCACTAATGGTCAAAAGAGTGATCATAACTTCATTTTGTTGATTTATGTGATCTAGAGAGTGGAAATTACCTCTATATTGCCTTCAAACTCTGATATTTTTATCAATTTTCTTTTGTTAGTTTTCTCATTTTCTAGCTTAACACCAATTCAATGTTAGTTAATTTGATTGAATAGAATTTTTAAAATCTAAACAATTCCCTGCGGATCGAACCGTATCCGCCACGTACTAAAATTGTACGCCGTATGCTTGCGGCTATTTTTATTATAAATTTGATCGGTCATTCTCCAATCCGATAGAGAATTGGGTGACAAACAAGTTTTTAGAGTCGTTGTCGGGGAATTGATTTTATTTTATTTTCTATTCTTTGAATTATTTTTCGTTTGATTTTATTGTGTGTTTATTTTATGTGTTAACTTGCATTTAAAAAAATTGTGTGTTTTTTTGTTGTTTTTTTGTTTGCATTTTGTTTGTGTGTTTGTTGTTGTTTTCTAGTTGTTTTGTTCATTTGTATTTCATATATATAAAAAAATTTACACAATTTCAATTCTAAAAAAAACTTTCTACTTCATTTTGCCGTTTCATTCTACAATTTGACTGTTCCTTTTTCATTGAATTTACACTGTACACTACCCTGTACACAACACTTGCATCAACCCACTGCTATGTGCACATAATTGTGCACTGCCTTCACAGTTTGCTCTGTCATACCTTGCTCCTCCCCATAGCATTCCAGTCCCCTCTACCTCCCCGAACAACATTCTCCAAACCACAACTCCAACTAATTACACGACAATCGCAACTTCCTTCCGCAACCATCGAACATCCCAATCATCCCGTGATTCATTCAATTGCTTCCACCACACAACTGACCAAAGTCCATCACCCACAAATCAATGCAACTTCACAACCACACTTCAACTGACCAAAGTCCTTCTGCAATTTCAACTTGCAGCCTGCACGCTGACTTAACATAGCCACAGCAGCCACCTAGTACATCATCGACATATATACCTGACATTTCTGACATATTGATAGCAAGCATTGTTGTTCATATCACTAGTTACACATCTTTGAACTGAAATTCTCCTACACAACTTCATATTATCTTCAATATCCAAATACTTCACAAAGCCACTGCACAACCCCCTTGAACCATACTCCACTGACCCACTATCCATCAGCAACCATTCACCAGAACATCCCCATTCCAAACAGAAGTAGCATCTGCTACCAACCCATTTACATTACTACTGCCTTCCTGTCATCATACCATAACCACCTTGTACATCAACAGCAAACCACAACTTGCACCTTCAACTGCCTGTCAGCCAATCACCATGCTCTTGCCTTCAACTTTCTCATGACCAAACATATACTCTCATCAAAACTTATAACCACAAACTTCACTGCCAACTAATTTGATACCCAAAACCGCTGTGAGTTCACCCACTCGACCACAAACCATATTACTGCATCAAATACCACATCATTTCACTAAACCACCTCTGCTCATCTACATCAACCTCCCACAGTTCAACACTGCAGTCACATCTTCGTCAACATCTCGGTATCAACAGTTGCTGCCACTCATAAAAACTTCCAGTGGCTACCTCCATAGGCTTCCTTCAGCAAACTTCATCTCCACTAACATCGCCCAATTCCCCACAGCAAATTGAAACCAACACCACACACCAAAACCGCGAGCAACAGCACAATCTTCGACCATTGCACTGTCAAAATACCCTATCATCTCACGCCACTACATCAACAAATCCACCGCAAATTGTCGAAACTCAACCTTCCCAAATTCCAACCACTGCAATCGTCTGCAAACATGATAGGCCCATGATCCTTTTCTTGTTTTTAAGTAGTAGTCATTGTTGTTTATAGAGAGATAATGTGCAGGTTGATGGTGAAGAAGATCTCTAGTTGATTGGTTTATTGGGAGGAAACAGTTTGAGAGCAAGAATACAAGTATTATTACTAGTTTATTTAAGAAAAGAGGAAGTAAGAGAAAGGATATGCAGTTATCAAGAAATGAAAGAATGTAAGAGGAAGAAGAAGCATGCATAGAATTTTCAGAAAATGTATTTTTTATTTATGAAACTGATAATACATCATACATTGATATCTGGGATATTTATATAGCTGGATTACAACGGCTATATTGACTTAATCAACGCTGCCCTTTTGCAATTGTAAATCAAGTTTGAACCAGTTTGTGCATGTGTGCACGTGCACAACATGCACAGCCAATTTTATTCTTTCACAAGACCAACCGGTACAACATCTTCACTTCCTCCTACTTGGGTCACCATGGTCTTATTACTAAGTGATCCCTGAGCATCTTCTGGTGATCTCTGACCGAAAATTGACTGCTGCAGCTCTCCGGGCCTCATAGAAAATGGTGATGGGTTTGGGGCATAACAACTCCCCTCCCCATGAAAAATGGACCTTGTCCCAAGGTCCAAAGTGGGAAATTTCTTGATTATTTACCAGTATTCTTCCCAAGTAGCTTCCTCATCAGGCAATTCCTTCACTTTACTAAGATTTTCACTACTGGCCAATTATTAATAGGAACAATTCTTCTACCTAGAATCTTTTCAGGCTCCTTGACCAACTCTTCTACATAACTAGGCATGTCCTCTTGAATTATAATTCCAGTTCCTAGCTTCCTTTCCAACTGAGACGCATGAAGCACAGGATGGATCTTAACTTCAGGTGTTAACTTCAATTGGTAAGCCACATCTCCTATCTTCTTCTCGACTTCATAAGGCCCATAGAACTTAGGGGAGAGTTTCTGTATCTTCAAAGTCCTAGCAGACAACTGTCTATACGGTTGTAACCTAAAGAAAACCCAATCTCCTACTTTAAAATTTCTTTCTGTTCTTTTGAGATCTGCATATTTCTTCATTCTGTCTCTGGCTATTGTCAAACTGTCCTTTAAAAATTGTAAAATAATGTCTCTAGAGAACAATATCTCTTCTACCTAGGGAACTTTTGCTGTATTTGGGATGTAAGTTAATAAGGTAGGGGGAGTAACCCCATATACTGCTTGGAATGGTGTCATCCTTGTGGCAGTTTTCCAGGTGGTGTTATACCAAAATTCTGCAAGTGTTAGCCACTTAGACCACTCAGAAGGTTTATGACATACAAAGCACCGCAAGTAGCCCTCCAATATTCAATTTGTGACTTCTGATTGGCCATCGGTTTGGGGATGGTAGGATGTGCTTAACTTCAAGGTGATGCCTTGCAATTTGAAGGGTTCCCTCGAGAAAATGCTTGTAAAGAGTGAATCCCTATAGCTGACGATGGATGTTGGCATTCCATAAAGTTTAAATACACCATCAAAAAGACTTGTGCTACATCTCTGGCAGTGTTTGGATGCGATAAAGAGAAGACATGAGCATATTTTGATAGTCTATCAACCACCACATATACAACAGTGTACTTCTGACTTTTTGGAAGGCAAGTTATGAAATCCATGGTGATGTCGGTCCATATTTTCTATGGAATTGGTAGAGGCTGAAGCAATCCTGGTATATGTATGTTCTCCCCTTTATTTCTTTGGCACACATCACATTCCTTTACATATTACTCCACATATCTTTTCATCTTTTTCCAATAGAACACAGCTCTAATTCTTTTCACAGTTCCTTTAATGCCAGAGTGTCCTCCAAGTGGGGTGGAATGGAATTCATTAATAAGAGTTTTAAGTAAGTTTGAATTGTGATGATCAATGAGAATTTTTCCGATCAATGAGAATTTTTCCTTTATAAAAAGCAACCCATCAACTAGTTTGTATTTCCTGGAACCTCCATTGTCTATTTTCTCTTTGATTTCTACATACATAGGGGAGTTAACCAAGGTATTTTTTAGCTGTTGCAACCATGTAGCCTGCACTTGAGAGAGAGACATGCACTGACCCTTTTCTTCATCCTTCTAGACAAGGAATCTGCCACTATATTTTCTATGCCACTTTTATATTCAACCACATAATCATAGCCATGTAATTTAGCAAGCCACTTCCCTTGAATTCCAGTATGCAGCCTTTGTGTCAGCAAGTACTTAAGACTCTGATGGTCAGTCTTTATAATAAATTGTCTTCCTAGGAGATACTGTGACCACTTCTTAGTAGCTAGTAACAATGCAAGTAATTCTTTTTCATAGGTTAAAAGATTAAGATTCCTACCTTGTAATGATTTGCTTAGAAATGCAATAGGTTTATTATCTTGCAAGAGTACTGCCCCTATGCCAATACCACTAGCATCACACTCAACCACAAAAGGCTTATTAAAATCTAGCATGGAAAGGACTGGTGGGGACATGAGGCATTGTTTTAATCTTTCAAATGCTTGGGTTGCTTTATCACTCCACTGGAAAGAATCCTTCCTTAAGAGGTCAGTGAGTGGTTTGGCAATAATCCCATAATGTTTGATAAATTTTCGATAATATCCAGTGAGGCCTAGGAACCCTCTTAATGCTTTCAGGGTAGTGGGTGTAGGCCATTCTTTAATAGCTTGCACCTTACTATTGTCCACAGCCACCCCCCTTGCAGAGATCACATGGCCAAGTTACTCTATATTTTCTTGGGCAAAAGAGCATTTAGAGAGTTTGATAACTAACTGATTATCTAGTAGTACTTGCAAAGCAACCCTGATATGCTCCATATGCTCAAGCATAGCTTGGCTAAAAATTAGTATATCATCGAAGAAAACTAAAATAAATTTCCTTAAATATGGTCTGAATATAGTATTCATTAGAGATTGAAAGGTAGAGGGAGCATTTAAAAGACCGAAAGGCATAACCATAAACTCATAATGCCCATCATGAGTCTTAAAAGCAGTCCTATGAATGTCTTCTTTATTTACTCTAATTTGATGATATCCTGATCTTAAATCCAATTTAGAAAAATATTTTGCACCATGTAGCTCATCAAATAAATCATCAACTAGAGGTATAGGGTATTTATCTCTGATAGTAATACTATTAAGTGCTCGGTAGTCAATACAAAACCTCCATGTCCCATCTTTTTTTCTAACCATTACAACTGGTGAAGAATAAGCACTACAACTAGGCCTTATGACTTCAGTATTCAACAATTTTTGGATGATTTTTTCTAGCTCATTTTTAATATGATGTGAGTGCCTATAGGGTTTTAAACAAACAGGCTTAGACCATTATAGCAGTGGTATTCTATGGTCATGTGAGTGTCTATTAGGAGGCAGTGTGTTTAAAGGAGCAAGTACTTTTGGAAATTCATCCAGTATTCTTTTAATTGATTCGGGAATAATAGTACTTGTTTCAGTGACAAGTTGAGAACACAACATCATGGCTACCCGTCCTTGTATAAAGTCTTTTTTAATTGTTTTTTTATCTACTATTCTTAGGCCTTCTGGGTGCATTCCTTGCCAGATATGAATCTTTCCATTGTATTTAAATTCGACTTGCAATTTTAAAAAATTTAAGGTCACTTCACCTAATGTTTTCGTCCATTGGGCTCCTAACACAACCTGACAGCCATCTAGGGGTAATAAAAGTAAATCTACAAACATGCAACAACCTTGACATTTTAAAGGTACTTGACCACACAATCCTTTACCTTGAAGCCTTTCACCATTAGCTACTTGTACTTCGAATCTTTTTGTATCATCAGCCTCCAACTGGATCCCTTCAGCTAGTTGGCAATCTATGAAATTGTGTGTGGAGCCTGAATCAATAAGGACATGCACGGGTTTCCTATGTATTGCACCACAAACTTCAATGGTGTGAAGGGCTGGTATTCCACACATAGCATGGAAGGTGATAGCAAGATTAATTTCTGCTTCATTGGGTTCTGCAATCTCCTCAACTTCTTGGCCTTCTTGATCTTTTGCCTCATGCACAACTTCTGGTTCTGTGATCCCTTCTAATGTATATACTTGTTTGTTCTTGCATCGGTGGCCTGGCTGCCACCTTTCATTGCAAATATAGCATAGTCCTTTTTTTCTTTTAACAATAATTTCCATTGAAGTCATCCCCTTGCTTTTCGCGAGTTCTGCCATTGTGTTACTCTTGTTGGTGTTAGGACCAAACCCTACTGCTTTATTGTTCTTGGGAGGTAAGCTTCTTAATGTCAGTGGTTGAGGGGTGACAAAGGTTTTAAAGGGTTTCCTAGACCATCTACTTTCATAAATTTTTTCTAATTCTATAGCTTCCTTAAAATTGTTAGGTCTGGCTGCCTCAACATCTACCTAATATCCTCCTTTAAACCATCTAAAAATTTGTCAAATACATAATCTGGGTGCAGATGTGGCAGAAGACCTTGCAGTTGTTCAAACCTGGTGAGATATGATTGAACAGTAGATAACTGCTTTAAATTAGCAAAGGCACCAAATGGTTTTCTTAACTCAGGTGGAGCAAACCTCACTATGATCTCTTCCTTAAAATTCTTCCATATTTCATAGTTCTTGACATTGTTAGATAAACACGTGAACCATTTCTGTGCATCATCTTTGAGATGGAATGAACAGGTTGTCACCCATTCCACTTCTGGTGTGTGATGATACCTAAATAGTTGCTCAACCTGGTCTATCCATTCAATAACAGTGGCATCTCCCTTGTAGACTGGAAACTCTAATTTGATAGTGATGTGTTGCAATAAGGAGGGGGTAGGCAGAATACTTGGTTGTTGTCTTAGGTGAGGGTTGGTGTTTGTTTCTATTGATTGTAGGGAGGATGATGTACTCCTATTGCTATTTCTTTGGAATGGAGGAACATAGAGATTGTTTTTAGGAGTTTGCTGCTGTTCTTGAAGATTGGATTTGTTGTTCTTTATTTCTTGCAATAAAGATTCCAGTGTAGCTGATAGAAGATCAATCTTGTTGTTCATGTCATGAGTGCTTTCTTGAAAAGTTTGATGTAGTTCTTGTTGAGCTTCTTGAAGTTGCTCCAAGGCATGACTGGTTTTGTCATTTATATGCTCCTGCCTTGCCAATAAGTCAGCTTGATTGTCTTGTATAGGTAAAGGAAGATTGCTGCTGACTGGATTACTAACATTGGGATTTGCAGATAAGCCACAGTCTTGATCTGGCTCTGATACCAATTTGATAGGCCTATGATCCTTTGCTTGCTTTCGAGTAGTAGTCATTGTTGTTTACAGAGAGATAATGTACAAGTTGATGGTGAAGAAGATCTCTAGTTGATTGGTTTATAAGGAGGAAACAGTTTGAGAGCAAGAACACAAGTATTATTACTAGTTTATTTAAGAAAAGAGGAAGTAAGAGAAAGGATATGCAGTTATGAAGAAATGAAAGAATGTAAAAGGAAGATGAAGCATGCACAGAATTTTCAGAAAATGTAGTTTTTATTTATGAAACTGATAATACATCATTCATTGATATCTGGGATGTTTATATAGCTAAATTACAACGGCTATATTGACTTAATAAACGCTTCCCTTTTGCAATTGTAAATCAAGTTTGAACCAGTCTGTGCATGTGTGCATAAGCATAACATGCACAGCCTATTTTATTCTTTCACAAGGCCAACTGGTACAACATCTTCACTTCCTCCTACTTGAGTTACTATGGTCTTATTATTGAGTGATCCATGAGCATCTTCTGGTGATCTCTGACTGGAAATTGACTGCTACAGCTCTCTGGGACTCATAGAAAATGGTGATGGGTTTGGGGCATAACAAAACATCGAACCACCTTACCTTCTACAGTCGCTACCCAATTGTGCACGAATTCTTCTCCAATCCTCCAGAACAGCAGCCCATCTCCTTGCCCATCTCCTATCGAAAACCACGAATCGCCTGCCTTCAATTCACCAACCGCCTCGCCTCCCTCTTCAAATCACACTCCTCGAACCACTAGGTCCTTCAAACTAGAAGATCTGAAGTAAAGTGACAAGAAATTCGCGATTTTGATTTCGCAAGTTTAACTTCGGGATTTTGAAGTTCGGTATCTCATTTTCTTTTTCCTTTTTTTAATAAGGAGACGAAATTTTTTTTTCTTTTATTGCGATAGGAAGAAGAGAACGAGGATAAGGTAGTTGTGGGTGGGCTTGTGAAGTGTAGTGGGCCGAGCCCTAGTGAAATAAGAAAAAAAGAGGATTTTTGCTTTCTTTTAAGTTTGTGATACTTGGTGAAGTGGTTATAGATTAATTTGTTTTTTTTTCTTTTCTTCTGTCCAAAAAAAAAAGAAAAATGTTTCAATTTGTTTTATTTTCAAGTTATTTAGTTTTCATTTGTTTTGTTTTGTTTGTTTTGTTTTGATGTAATTTCTTCTTTGATATAAAAAAAACTTATATATATCTTATTTTTAATTTCAGGTTGCCAAAGCAGAATATCAAAAGAGAAGTGCTGCTTAAATAATTGCTTGCTTGCTAAAAAATAATTGCCGCTTTAAAAATAAATTGCTAATAAATTATGCACGCTCTGGTATCGTGCCATTTTTCTCTTGTTCTTATTTGATTTGCATTGTCGATTGCTTGCGTTTTTAAAAAAAAATTCAAAAATAAAACAAAATCCATTTGTAGTTGCATTGTTAAAACACGTTCAATTTCTGCTTTGCATTTCATCCTAGAATTTTAATTAATAATAACGGTTAGACATCGATAACATTTAATTGTATATTGACAAGTTGTCTTCTTTGAACAATTTAATTTCTTGGTGTCTAGGATACGGCAGAGCAATAATCAGTTATAAATATTATGGTGATTCATAAATATTATACTGAATTGTTTCTCTGAAGGCACTTAAGCCTTCGGCTGCATTGCTACGATGATTCGTGGTGCACCGATAAATCCTGCCCGTTACCTGGCTGAGAACTATCTTGTTGATTTAAGACAAAGTGTGATTATACAATTTTGGGTTAGGAACTACTTAGGGTAGAAAATTTGTAATTAAACCCTTGCATTCATTTAGTTGCATTAGTTCATGTATATTTAAAAGAAAAAAATTTCAAAATCAAAAACTAAAAAAATTGTAAATATTTCTTAACTTAGATTTAAATCCTTTTCATTTGAAATTTTTTAGTCAAATTCAAAAATCCAAAAAAAAAAATATTTTTAAGTTAGTTTTTTTTTAGAAAAACAAAAATTCAAAAAAAACATTAAATCTTTTCAAAAACAAAAAAAATTCAAAAATCAAATTCCCTTTTGAAAAATAAAATTCCTTTTGGTAAATAGTTTTCCTTTGTTAAAAAAAAATCCAAAACAAAACATTCCTGAAAATGTCTCAATTTCCTTACTCACTTGAATATTACGATAGTTGTGAATATCAATATAGTCCATATAACTTAACACCAAATTCTTATGGATATTTCAAAAACAACTATTGTTTAAATGATTCGAATTTTGAACCACAAGATTTTCAAATTGATGACCAACCCTCAAATCTTGAAAATAGCATATCATCTTTACTTGAACTCTCTACACAACAAAATCAAAGGGTAAATGAGTTGTGTAATTCATATTTGTGCGATAACTCAATTCAAGGATTTCAAACAGTCAAAATTTGATTTCACTTCAAAATTCAAACTATTTCGACTATAACCAATACCAATTCAACTTCGAACTCCAGAACAAATTTCAAAATGGAAATGGGAACCACTTTTCAAATAATTTTTGCAATGGGAATAATCTCGATTATGGTGCAATGGACAATTTTTGTTCTCAACAATTTCAAATTGAAAATTTTCTAGTTAATAATTATAAATTTGATTTTGTTGAACAAATGAATGAGATTTACAATGATCACACTGATTTGTTGTTTGAAACATATCTGAAACAACGTGAAAAACAAAACCAAATCCCAATGTGTGACGAATCAAATAATAATCCACCTTATACCCAAATCGATGATCTTCAAATAACAACTTTTGAAATTAAAAATAACGATCATGATGAAGTTGTTGAAAATACGGCAATTGAGTTGGATTTCAATTCTTTGAGGGTGAGAAACTCAATTTAAAATTCGATCCACCTTTTTCCGATTTCGAAAATCTGAATACAACAACTTTGGAGTTTGAAAATGATATACGTAATGAAGTTGTTGATAATCCAACAAAGGAAGAAGAAGTTAATGAACATGAATTTTTTGGACTTTTCGATGATGAGTTGTTAAATTCTGATGGGGAAGAGTTAGATCACCATTTTTATTTTGAAATCGATAACTCAAAAGAAGTTTTCAATGAAAAGCTTGAATTTCAAATGGGTGAAAATAAACTTGAACTTCAATCGATTGTTTTATCAACCCTAAATATCATCGAAAATAAAACAACTCATACGATTTTCAATAAAATGACATTCGTTTTCCCAAAGCAACATTCAATTTTGAAATCTTTAATGGTTTGGTTTTTTGAGCTTATACTGTGTCTCTCGTACTTGACGAGACGAATGAATTGGTCCCTGGAAGGCCGGTTCATTTACTCTTTAACTGTATATTTTTTGATATTGTGTAAATAATAATTTTGTCAGTTTCATGTAAATATAGGTCTTGTTTTTATTTTATATTTCTCCTTCCACTTGGCTTGACTGTGGGGACACAGTCAAAATCAAGTGTGGGGGGAATATCATCTTCATTTTCGAATTTTAACAGTTTATTTTTATATTTTCTTTCCAAAATTTAAAAAAAACTCAAAAAAATGCATTTTGATTTATTTTTAAAGAAACACTATAGGATAAACATATTGTTTTGGTTAATTAAATTGAAATTTTTATAAGTTACTTGTCTAAATAAAAATAAAAATAAAATTTGATTATAAATTACGATGGTTTAACTAGTATATAGGAAGGTTCGTACGTGTTAATTATGAAGTATATCCTAATTGAAAATCTTTGTTTTAAAAAGTGGTGAATTTAAATAAAAGGATATAACAGTTTTATCTTCTCAGTTAAATGGTGCTAAGATGATTTAGCAAAATTCTCTCTTTAAAAAAATTTAAAAAACCGAAAATAAAAACAAAAGAAGACAAAAGAAAAAAAAATTGTATATATGTATATATAATTTTATTAACACGTAGAGTCATGTGTTCACACTTATGTGTTCACTCGCCATACTCTGTACCCTTCTCACGTAAGCCCGAAAGGCGGTGCATGATTAGTATATCTAGCCTCAATTTATCTAAGTTAGGTGTGTGTATATAAAAATTCATTTATTAATAATGCCTACAGTCGGTAGGTGTTCACACTACTGTGTTCACTCGCCACGCTCTGTATTCCCCTCACATAAGCCAGAAAGGCAGTGCACGGGTAATATTTCTGGCCTCGGTTTCTGAGCTAGGCATGTAAATATCAATAAAATTTTCGAAAAGAAGAGAGAGTAAGAAACTAAAATCCTAGCACTATTTTTACTTATTTGATTCGATTTGTTATTCAAAAGAAATGAAAATACCACTTTGATAAATTTTGATAATCAACTGAGGATCTATTTCATAGTTACACTGTGTCATCAACCTAAACAACGAGTTAAACTACAGTCTATTTGTTATGATAACTTAATTTTTGTTGAAAATTTTACAAGTAAAAGGACTTAAATTTCCTGATAATAACCATAACCTATATTTAACTTATTCGTGTTGATTTAAAAGTAAATCCTTTATTTGTAAATATTTTCAAAAACTTGCATTCAGCTCTTTGTAAATAAATCTTGCATTTTGTATATATTTTCATATTGCATTTTGATTTTGTGGGTAGTATCCGCTGAAAACCCTCACGAGACAACACTCATCCTACTAGGGACACCTAGAGGTTTAACGGCTTATTGCATACGCTCAATGCAATCGTGCTCCCTACGAAAACGAATTTATCTTAGTTTTTCTTTATTCGAGGACGAATAAAAAGATAAGAGTGGGGGTATTTGATGTCCACGTAAATGTGCATATTTTTACTTCCATATTTTATCGAATTAAAT